>JARFIW010001701.1:4242762-5494143 GCA_036346225.1 Platerodrilus igneus
AATTTCCTTTCTCTGCTCCTGCATGAACTACCCTTAAGTCTCCATTCCAAAAAACCCCCGCCTCTGGCTGCCGAACTTCCTTGATACTTACTATGTCTAGTGCTAACTTATTTATTTTAATTTTCAGGTTCTCCAGCTTACTTACTTGCTTCTTACTTCTAACATTCCACGCTCCGACTCGTAAAATGTTCCTGACTCTTATTCTGAACTTTCTGATCGCATCCTCCGAAGTAGTCCGCTCCTGGAGATCTGAATGGGGACTGTTTTAACTCCGGAATCTTTTACCCCAGAGAATGCCATGTCTCTACCAATGTAAGTACCGAAAGAGCCGTTGCCATCTTTCGGAGACCTGTTTTAGTCATTTTCCTCACTAACGACTCTACTACTTCGGATAAATCTGTAGTGTGGCTCTTAAGCTCATTAGAACACAAAAGCCATTTCACCTGTTCCAGTAATCTGGAACTTCGGCAAGGTGCAGTTCCATTCGAAATAAGGTATTATGTGTCATAAAAAGAATATGGTATTGGAAGGGTTAAACAATTTTGATACACTGTGTACTTGTGAGGTAATGCGGCGATTTCACGTTACCACCTATATCGAAGTAGAGTCTTAGAATGCTATGCAGACGCCTGTGGTCTCTGCAGCTGTAAGTAGCGAAAGAGCTGCTGTCCTATTTCGCGAAGTTGTCTTTGTCTGTTTCCTCACTACAAACCCCACTAATTTGGTTAAACGTAAGGTTTGGCTCATTGGTTCACTAAAACAGGCAAGTCATTCTACCCATTATCGCATTATATATTTCAATAACTCAGTATAACATACCTAGTGTGTCTTGATAAAACTATGTATAATGTCCTAGGAACGCTGAAGATACTTTCAATACTTTGCTAATACTCTTTCACAACGTTTACTATGTCCTGATGGTCTTAGTAAAGCTAACTTTCTATAGTTGGTACTGCGCGTGCAAGGACGCAAATTGCGTCTTTGCTTGTTTTGTATGGTCATATTGGAGATACATTTTATACTTTCCTAGTCCACCTATGGGCAGTGTATTGTAGGATTGTACACTTTTGATATTTCACGTATAAGCCGTGTAATACAACTTTATTTTGATTATTGGTCGATACAATTCACCTTATACGAACGTACAGAATACACGTGCATTGCCTTGTTTCGAGTCTTTTTTTATGACGACATGAATTTTATTACGTAGAAACTGTTGCATGCTCATACCTTGGTTTCCAATGGTCTGCGATTTCATTCTTTGCAATGGTGACCCATCATGTTGTAAAGCTGTTTCAAAATTTCAGCGACTCTGGGATGCGCAATGGAGGAAGCGAGAAACCTTTAAAAAAGGATATAACTGGTGTTTTCAGTTCAACCTAAAAACATCACGATTCTCTAAAATAACCCTTAATGTATGTCAAATTATTAATGTCTAAACAAATACCTAACCTTACTACTAATCTATGATAAAAGGCAAGGCGTATTTACTTTTGAGTTTTATATTACTTCTTGGGACTAAGTAAATTTAATAAATCATTTAAAGAAAGATTATGGGATATTCGCTATAGGGTCAAAGTTACTATTGCTTTCGTACAGAAGGAATAAACTGTCAGGATAAAAAAACTTGAAAATAAACTTAAAATTCTTCAAATTTCATTAAGAACACGGTTGAAGTATGAATTTTTCAAAATACATACAGAGTTTATAAGTGTGGATAAAATCCATTGTGGAATCTGCATCAAAGGATTCAGCATGAGCATAACTTAACAAAGAGTAGATTTCTACGGAACTTCAAAGATTTTAATTAGAACAATCAATTAAAAATAAAACTTGGAATATAGGTAGTTTTTTGTTTGAATCTTGAAAAACTATTGGTAATATCAAGCATGGTTTTAACAATGGAGAAGAAATTCATAGTTATGGAGACATTCTAGATTGTAGGCTTAGATAACAAAAGTAACTGTAGTACAAAAATTTATTTTTATACAAATGGTTCAGTTTAATAAAACGCTCAACTTAAAACAGTTTGGGCGAAATAGTAATTGTATACACTATACACTGCTTGAACTTCACGCTGAGCTATCTACATTATATAGTCATAATAATTACTTTAGACAGCATGATTGAAATTTGCATACAACTTGTCCAATAATTTCAAATACATTTAATAAAACCTTAAATATATTATTTAAATTAGACACCGAAGCAAAATATTAGTTATTATTATTATTAAGTAATACAGTGATGTTGCTTATTTAAATGAACAACAATATGCACTACAAACAAATTGAAAATGCCTCATAGCATACACAATCATATTGCACGTTACTGTAATGGTTTGTAACCAAAACCATCATTACTATCATCATCAGGCAAACTCAAGTCTGAAGAATCACTATCGTGATTAACATTTATTATTAGTTTTTCTGTGTCGTCTATTATATATTCCCTACTAAAGTATTTTTTTCTGTTTTCTCTACACGAGAACAAACATTTACCCATTCCTGATGACCAACGGTATTAAACTCATTTTCAGCCAAATTCCATACATCCTCCAATTAAAAGGAATGTATTGTAGAACATGATTTTTAATTGCCCAAAATTTTAATGAGGTTATAGATCAGACGAATAGTACATAGCTTATACAAAAGGCAAACATTTTACAAAACATACGTGACCGTAGGAAGGTTAAATAAAAATGGGTAAGATGGATTTTCTCCTCTATTAATTTTAACTTGTACATTGAAGAGGTAGTGAATACTGTCAATTTGGAAGACCAGTTTGGAATTTGGTATCCAGGGACAAAATTGATATGCTTAGATTTGCACATGATACAGCGGTATTAGCATCTAGCAAGGTATTGTTAGAATGCTCTTAACGATGGAGACCGTTCTAACAAAGAAATACGGTTATGAAAATTAACAAAATTAGAACTAAAGTACTAGTATGCAAAGGAAGGAAACAAATCAAAACTTTTTACAAATAAGTAATTAAACCTTACAATGGGTAGAGCATTTTTGCTACCTAGGAAGCCAAATTAACGCAAAATCGGAAAACTTCAAATACATAAAAAAGGATTAGCACAAGGTTCGTGCTATAGTTAATAAAATTTGCAACTACGATGTTCAAAGACAACTATGTAAAAACAAGGAAAAGATTTGCTGAAATATGTGGATCACAGCACTGTTACGTGTAAGGCGTTGGACTTTAAGAAGCGAACATTTAAATGCACAATCGTTTAAAATGTGTTCACGTAAATGAAGATACCATGGACAGACGAAGTTAAAAACAAAGAGTACTAAAAGTTAAGGGAAGAAAAAAGGAAAACGTAAAAATAGGAATGTGTGAAAGGCTTCATGCTAAGCATTGGGAATAGTTTGAATTTCCTAGAAGCAGAGATTGAAAAATAGAGCTAAGGTGACCTGTTAGACTATTGCACAATTAGTAACATGTAAGCCAACCAGTTACTCCAATGTGTAGGCTAGCTTCAAATAGAAATCAATGCTTGGCCACGTTTAACCAGTCCCAAGATGGAAATACTAATGACGAAAAAATAAATGTACTCATATGTGATGATTATTATAAACAACTACAGGTATGGTCTTTCAATAGTCTTATCTAATGTTAATTGTACGAAAGTATTTACTGCAAACCTATTAATTCGGCAAATGTCTAAGTGTTGGGGGATACTTGGGAGCCACAGGCTGCTTAACCCCTTCACATATCGTGCATTTATATTTCCAATGCTCCACCAGAAGGTACTACATTAGCCAGAAGGCGAGTTTTTTGTTGCCTGGAAATTTAGAATTTTGCCGAACCCTTGCCGTTTCAGGCAAGGTAGGCATCTTTAACGTGCGTGACAACACTTACACACGGGACCTCCATTTAACCTCTCATCCGAGCGAGGGCGTAATTTTTGTGAAAAGTGCTTACCTGTCATTTTTCAAGCAGTCGGCCGTGTCGGGATTTGAACCCAGGACCTTGGGAGCCGTAGTCTTACGCTTACTACATTGATCCACGGCGACGCCCCCCTTTACATACCACTGAATCTAAGTGAAATAGAGCATATAATTAGAAAACAATAGGAGAACCGAGCTGTATATAGGCTGTGTGGGAATTTTAGGGAACTGTGTAGGCTAGCTTAGAATATAAATAAATGGAGGTACGTGTCCAGCTAGTTTCAAGACGGAAAATCTAATGACGAAAAAATAAGTGGCCTTAAATCTGAAGGTTGTTATAAACAACTACAGGTGTGGATTGTGAAATATTTTCAACTGATGTTGATTGTGCTAAATGATATATTGGAAAAACTATTACTTCGACAAATGTTCAATTGCTGAAGAAACTTGGCAGCCACAGGCTGCTTACTCCCCTTTACATACCACTGAAAATCGGGGAAATCGGGTATATAACTGTAAAATAATTTAAGGTGACCGAACAACATCTAACAAGAAAGAACGGCGGATATGCTCAAAGAAAACAAACAGAGACAAGAAGAAAATTGTTCAAAGCATATGTGTGAAGCACAGCACAGTACGTCTATAGAATAGGGGCAGTAGGAAAAGCAGACAGATAGAGACAGAAATATTCTGGAATATTGTACTTTAGTTGTATAAGGATGACAGCATGGACAGACAAGTTTAATAACAAATTGGTTATAGAAATAGTAGAGAAAGAAAAATATTTGCCGAAAACAAAAAAAAATGGAGGAATAGAAGGGTTGGATACGTTCTAAGACATTTTTGGGTAGTAGTACGGGATATATTACACGCAGAGATACGAAAAAAGAAGTTGAGGTAGACCGAGATTAGACTTTTGAACGCAGATAGTGATAGATGCAGACTGCAAATTTCAGCTTCTTCTTTAGTCATTTCCAGATCATCAATTGTCAGCTCCTTCGATATTATAATGGCAGATTTAAATCCATTTTGTTTGTACTTCAAAAGGAATTCTACAGTTTTCTACAAAATTAATACAGCTACATCCATTTGAATATCTTTTAACTGCATCAGTTTGCTGATTACATTAATCTGCACAAAAATATCATACCAAATTATCAGCATAACTAAAAACTTCATATTCTTAAGCTGTTTTGCTAGAGAAATTGCTTCGGCTGCACATTTTGGGTCAGCCGTCTCTTCGTGCAGATCCATTAATGCATCATACATTTCGCCAACTTGATACCGAATTACCTTTACGCAGTCAACACGCCATTTCCAGGGTGTTTCTACTGATAGTTTTACTGTCAAAATACTTATATATTTTTCAAAATGTCCCATCTATTTATTGAGACAGCAAAAATAACGTAATTTTGTTGAATGATTCCGAAAAAACGGATTTCCTTCACGAGACGATTTGGCCATATCACCTAACACTAGATTTAAACTATGGCATCCGTAAGGAAGAAAAAATGCATTATTATTTTCTCTCAATATCTGAGCTTGAACTCCATTTCTACAGCCACTCATATTCGCTCCGTTGTCATAACCTTGACCTCCACAGTCCCTAAGGGGTATTCCAAGGTCGGTCAACTTTTGTTTAAACGCTTCTGCTAGTCCGGCACCTTTAGAAAGCCAACAAAATGCTCTACAATATTCACAGTACTGTCCGCAACGTTAATAAACTGAATAACCATGGTCATTTGTTCATTGTGGCTAATGTCAGGAGTACAGTCGACAATAACTGAGTAATATTTTGCACAAAGTGTTCTCCTTTTTATTTCTTCAAATTCATGAAACCACAAGAATGTAAATTAAACGAATTCTATTTTAAATCATCAAATTTTATAGTAGAAGCATTTCATGCTTGTTTTAAAAAAATATTTCAGGGTTGAGAAACTCATTAAAATGCACCTTAGATTTGAGCTTTAAGGGTTGTTAAATAAATTCCAGGCAATACAAAATAGTTTTAATAAATTGTTGCAGCTGTCATAAATTAACCTACAATTACATTTTAATACAATGTCATCTGTAGACGCCAAGTCATAAAAGTACGTATTTATAAGATTACCAAAAATGACATCATCCTTTATACATTAAGGGCAATAAGGTTTCAGATCACAAGAAATTACAGATAAGCTTACGTGAATTACAGTATAACAACGACTTACTACGTATTATTTGACAAAACAGTAATGGCAAAATTGTATAATACTATGGGACATTAGATAAAATAGTATGGAAATTAAAAATAATAAAAACGGATCGAGAATAAGCTAGCAGCAGTCTTATAGTACCGGTCATCTAAAAACGTCAAAATGTAATCATTAATAGAATCAGGAAGAATCCCCCCGTAATGCTAGATCCCCCAGCGGGGTTAATTTAAGAGGAATTTGTAATTAATATAAGTGAATTGACTTAGTGAAAGGAACGTTAGTTTAAAACTTTGAAAATGGAGTAAGATTTAGGAGTGTTAGAAAAGAAACACAACGAAACGTTAAACGCAGCGTACGGACTTTTCGATTTTATGCTTGGTGTTTGAAAACGCCTGCAGGCGAAAATTTGTTTGGTATAAACGTGTGCAGGGAAGGAAACTACATTTATTTATTCCGCCTTTAATTTGGGAATTTTGAAGTGATGACGTAGCCGTTGTATAGAGTACTTAGCTTATACAAAAAGCAAGCAGCTGCAATAGAATTAGATCGGAAACGTAGAGAAGTAAATATTAGGAAAGGGGTGAGACAGGGATGTGTCCTATCCCAATTAATTTTTAACTTGTATATCGAAGAGGCAATGAATACTGTCAAATGAAGGAGGACATTTGGAATTGTTATGCAGGGGACAAACGATTTATATGCTTAGATTTGCTTATTATATAGCGGTTTTAGAATCTAGCAAGGAAGAGTTAGAAGCAGATCTTAATGAAATGGAAACAGTTCTAACAGAGAGATACGGTATGGAAATTAAAAAATAAAACTAAGAAATTAGTATGTAAAGCAGGGAAAAATAAATCAAAAACTAAAATACAACTAAAAAACGAGAACTTACAGGAGGTCAAGGATTTCTGCTACCTAGGAAGCCAAATAACGCAAATTGGAAAAAAATGCAAAAGATTCTAAACAAAGATTTAGCAGAAGGACGTGCTGCAATTAACAAGGAAAAGCAACTACAATGTTCAAAGACAACAAATACAAAAACAAGGAAAAGATTGCTGAAAGCATATGTGTGGAGCACAACACCATACGGCTGTGAAACTTGGACAGTAGGTGAAGCGGATGGGAAAAAGATAGAAACTTTTGAAATGTGGTGCTATAAACGTATGCTGAAGATATCATGGACAGACAAAGTTAAGAACAAAGGGGTTCTAGAAATGGCAAGGAAAGAAAAAATTTGTGGAAAATTGTAAAAAATAAGAGAGATATAATGATAGGACAGATACTAAGGCACGAGGTAACAGTGCGGAATATATTAGAAACAGAGATAGGAAAAAAAGAGAGGTAGAGGTAAACCTAGTTTAGACTATTAAACACAGATTGTGAAGGATATAGGCTGTGGAAATTTCTAGTAAATGTGTAGGCTAGCTCAGAATAGAAATCATTGGAGGTACGTGTTCAACCAGTTCCAAGGCGGAAAACGTAATCATGAAAAAATAAGGGAACTTGAACTTGATGATTACTGTGAACTACAGGTGCTGGTTTTGTATTGTTCTTAACAAATGTTGATAAGAATAGCAACTACCATGTTCAAATACAACAAACCTAAAAACAAGGAAAATATTTTCCCAAATAATTGTAATGAATTTCCTCGCTGGTTACTCGCCGCACATGTTCTGGCATGACTGGATCAAACTGCGCCATGAGCTCCACCAAGCTCAAAAAATTTTCATTATGAGGATGATTTAACATTTTAACAGATTCCCGAAATGCTCTGCTAAATATCTTGTGATCGCCAAAAGTCGTTTTAACACATTTCGCCAGTGTATCTTTTCTTTTTCTATCATTTCCTGCGCTTTTCTACCAATCGTTTGATTTTTGATTAAACGCATTTCTAGCTCGACCCATTGTTTTTGTGCTTCAAAATGACACACTGATGTTTCATGTTTACACAAATAAGAGGCAAGATTTTCCAATTGTTGGACCCATCCTTTGCAAAGTTCTTTATTGGAGATCCAAGTAGCTTGCAACAAAAACAGTAGACACGGTTCTTTTGCACTGAGTATACTAGCCAACGCCGATCAACTTTTTCTTTGTTAGGTAAATGTCTAATATAATAGAAATCCAAAAAATCTTTTCGATCGTCAGGGTTTATTAGATAATTGAAATTACGAACTCTGTTAACTCCCATTCCAACCAAAAAATCACGCTGGTTCTGATCAATAAATTCCGGCCACATTCTGATATCAGACATACGATCATTACAGTCCGATAAAATTTTACGATTTGGGACAACTGTACAGGTACCTGGTTCGAATGGAACGTTTAAATTAATGGTGCCATGTTCACGTTGAATAGCTTCGTCCTTTTCTTCATAATTTTTCGTAGGTGGAGTCGCTGAAGCCTCCTCTTCTTTCTTCACACTGATTGTAAAATGTTTAAATATCGCACCTTTCTGAGATGCAATAAAAGCTTCCTTACATGTGATTATCCAGTGCTTCATCCAAAGGTACTACATTGGTCAGGAAGCGAGTTTCTTTTTCAACTTGTAACATGTCAATTCACTATTCGCTTGCCATGTTACATTGTGGTCTAATTTCCTTTAATATAAAAGCATTTTTTGTCTTAAGTTCATACTAACACCGTTTACAGTCACTAGTTAGTTTTGATTTGTGTAATATTTCCCTTTAGTATTATTAAATAATACACTATATACATTTATCTTTCGTCTTATTTTAATATTCTTTCTTTTGTATAAATAATATAAATAATTAAGATCAGATGTAATTTTCCTATTGGTTAACCTTTGAACAATATGCATAAATACACAACTGGTGTATATATGAATCTAGCATTCAGGATAGTTTTCTTGTTTTGTCCCCCCTCTCAGTGTGGTTATCTGTAAAGCAGAACAAAATTTTCATTTGTCTTGATATCTAACGATTTTTTGAGCACATGCCGTCTTCCGATAAATATGTCTTTTCTAAGGCCATGATGTCGTACCTGGTATGTAAAAGGCGTCTTTTCTTTTATACTTCTTAACATACATAAATATTATTTTAGAATACTACCAAAATATGTATGAACAAAGTCTACCTAAATAACCCGTTCAAAATATTAATGAATGGTAAGTTGTTTATGGATAAATTTTTAGACTGTTCCTCGTGACGAATTGCAATATTTCGTTATTTTAACACGTTTATTTTCTAGGGTCCTCCCGTAACATATCTTTGGATGGCGTGTCCTACCGTAGCATATCTTCTGATGGCATGTCTTCCCGTGGCATATTCCTTCCTGAAGTATCTTCAGGTGATATATTTTCCTGTAAAATATTCCCCGATAGAGAATTTAATTATCTATGCTAAGCTATCTAAGCCTGTGCATTAATTTTACTACCTACAAATATTATCTTGTATCGTTTAAGAATGTTATATTGACGTTTTAAGTACCTTCTAAAATAAATCAAATGTTCGCTGATGAAACATATTTCTGTGGAACAAAGAAGGATTAGCTCTTACAAATTAGAAGTTTGAGGTTAACAACCAGAATAATTATCAATGGTGTTTTGTCTCAACAAACCGTAAGAAGATCCTATAGTTTTCAACAAGCTGTAAGCTCAACATTTAAGTATACGTTCTTTTCATATAGCTGGAATACAGGTATGAGTTTATCTTATTTATTTTTGTGACGGAACGACGTGCATGCGTTACGCTTTTAAATCTCAATTATCTGAGAAATTATGCATGTCAAATATAGTCATAACTTTATTTTTCGATTACTTTAACAATTATCGATTACCTGAACTAATTTAATATTATCTTTGTTTACTATATAACCTTATGTTTTGTAAACAAGAAAGCTTTCATGAAACCTTTTATTGTGAATTTTGGGGTTATGTTCAATTCAAATTCTCTTAACTAATGTTAAACACTACAAAGTGTATTTATGATTTCCTTTTATTAAGAGCGTTAATTTGAAATTGTGTCCAAGCACAATAATAATTTTAGCTTTTCTAATATCTTATTTGGTAGAGTTTGAAACAAATTTTAAAATTATGAGAGTGTAGATATATAAACTACACTTGGTAATTTTATCGTATGAAAGGTTGGTCGTAAGAAAATAACGATATATATTTAAGTTTTTTATTAATGTTATTAACTAAACGTCAATATATAAGTTGTATTAAAGTATTTTCTTTTGTCACGTTCTAAATTGCACTCCTTTAACTTGCATGGGTAAAATTTAACTTTGTTCTCTAAACCCCTGAGATATAGTCTTTTGCAATCTACCGCAGCCACAAACGGTCGATGCTAGTCCCGCCAGAGTTTTGTTTGGACTCTGTTGTACACCCAATCCTACCTGTAAAAAGGAAGGGTGCAAACTGGAAAATTTGAAATTTTGCCGAACCCTTGCTGTTCCAAGCAAGGTAGGGATCTCTATCGTGCATGACAACACTCACACACGGGACCTTTATTTTACATCTCATCCGAACGAGGGTGTATTTTTGTGAAAAATGCTCGCCTGATATTTTTCAAGCGGACCGTGTCGCGATTCGAACCTGCGGTTCTCTTGCGTTTACGCTTTTCAGCGCCGGAATCACTTTTACTTCCCTTCGCACTACTCATATTTTCAATATTTGAAGTCATAGTTATGAACATCAAAATATTTTCCATAAAAAATCGTTACTAAAAGGAATATTTTACTGCTATTATGATCACACAACATCACTCATCTAAAACTCGGTTCTAACTAACGGATAAAACATAAGACGAGAAGACAAAGCTACCGGCAATCTGGCTCGGTCAGACATTCAGTCGCTGAGTCATACGCGACCCGCATAGACATGCATTTATTGTTATTTTTGTATTGTTTTATAACATGTTTCTTAAGAACTCTTTATGGCTGCTGATTGCAATGAATCTTTAGAGAAACTATTCTGGGACACTGTTGCCTATATTCAGGTAGTTTTTTGTCCAGAAAAAAATTATCAGGAACCATATACGACTCGCATAGATCGTCTTAAAAAATTTAAGGGAAATGTGTAATTAACCACTGATTGCTTATTGCAGTATTGTTCTCATTTCTTGGATTTGTTAAATGACAGTGGATAACTATTTTTCCCGCGTTACATTCGAGCCTATACGGCAATAATAATAATCTGGTAATGTTTTGGCGGCCCCCTAAATTTGGCGGCCCCAGCAGGTCGCCTTACTCGCATGCCCATAAAGCCGGCTCTGTATACACAGTATAATGAGAAAGGTCCTAGTACGCTTGTTACTTCGTAGATTTTGATAATTTAATTTAAAAGTCAGAAAAATAATTGTTTGATGATCATGTGTTGAAGAAACATTGGCACAAATTGCTTAAATTAAATGGCTTTTATGTCTCTCCCGTCTACTTAATTTGGAATTGTGTTTTTTATCATATTTCTTAAAGCTAATAAATCACTCGGCATTATTATAATTTCATTTATTCATGTTACCAATTTCTTTCCAAAGCACGAGCATAAAATTTATAACACACAATCTCTTTATGTTACAAGCATTGAATTTTTATAAAAATCTTAAGCAAATCCAAGTTAAATGTGTCATAGGTAAATTGTAAGCACTTAAAGCTTTCATAACATTTCCAAAACGGTCTCTCTGCGCGCTCGTCTGTAGCTGAAATATAACATTACCAATACTAACCTATAATTCCTCTTACAGAATTTAAAATCGTTTATATAATAGAAGAATCTTACAAAAGAAAACCATTGTCGGTTAACCAAATAACACAGAACCCAAGTATTTCCAAACAGTTCCATTCTTTTGTAAGTAATAGATGTCATCCTATCCATTTTAAACATCTTTTAAAATCAGAACTTTTGTTAGAATATCCCAAGGGTGAACCTCAAGGTAAAAAAAAAACAATAATGACGGAGGGTGACACTCGAAGGGCGTTTACGGATATGGGAGTGATCAATGATTTAGTAAAATTAATTGTTTACACTCAGCTGTAGTTTCAGATTCTTCTTAACTGCATGATATTTAAAGTATAGATATTAATTTTGTAAAATAAATACAGGTACGCTGGGCGAATGTAATAAAGATAAAATCTTAGAAAGCTTTTATTACAGCAAAATCAGTACAACAGTTTAGTGGAGTGAAAAGACAACCTTACTTGAATTACAATAGATGTAACTCTTAAGTGATGGATGTTCTGAAGCAACGAACTCCTTACGCAATCAATGACCCATCACCCACTACACCGGGTGTCCCAATGACAAAGTAAATATTGGCCCCAAATTCCAGCGAAGTATGTGGCTTTGTTATATGAATATAGAATGATTACAGTTACTAACATGTAATATTATATGTACATTGTTGATTTCGTAATCAGCATAATTAATCACAGAAGCAATTATTTAACATTGTCCGCAGCAGGAAAAACAGTTCAAATTGAATTTTACAAAACTTGAACTTTCATTTGAAGTGATTTACAACTTGTAATCTGGTTTTAAGCTAATATGCATCAAACAGTATCGTACAATTATATCGAAGTTCTTATACCTATAGAATAAAATAGCTTCATGAATTGACGCAACAGCATAAGGCGAACGTTTTATTATCAATTATATTTGGTTTTAGTTCCAAAACGCAACCTTCTAAATCAAAACAAAGAAATATTCAGAACTTTCGCTTGAAATGAAACAAGACAAATTATGTAAAATTTTTCTTGCGCCCAAATTACGTCCTGAGGCATAAAAAAATCCAATCCGCTGATATCAAAAGAAAAATGCTAGAACAGGTTAAATCGGCTAGTGACAACTGACAACTTCAAGCATAAGCTCATAAAAAAATTAAGATTTTCAACTTTTTGCTCATTTTTCGTAGCGTAATTAATGCGCCCTAATGAGTTCAAAATTACATCGTCAATACAAACATAAAAACAACATGTAAATAAACTTCACGTTCAATACTAAGCTAGACGAAACAATAGGTTTCCAATCACTTCACTTCATTTCACTTTTCTTACCTGCAAAGTGCGACTAAAAACAATGCATTTAATTCAATAGTGTCAAAAATAAAAAGCAACAATCACACGGTCAAGCGAAATCGAAAGCTGATATAAAATTTATTTTAAATTCCTGCTTGATAGGATTGCGTCTAGAAATACTAAACAGTATACGGGATCTGTTCTTTTTGCTGCCACTACCTTTTCCTCCACCTTCCTCCTTCCACATTCTAGCTATAACTTTCCATTTTTACATTGCTCCTCCTACCTTACACCTTCTACCTTCCACCTCCTACCTTCCACTTCCCACCTTCCATTTTCTACATTTCACCTCTCACCTTCCAACTCCCACCTTCCACGTTACACATCTTATTTACCAAATACTTAAAATCGTATACCATTTTACACCAGTTGTCGGCATTTTGTAATATGTACACGATCTCTTATTTCCTACATTTGAATTTCGCCCGTTTGTTCTACCTCTTTGTGCGTAAAGTATTCATGCTCCATATTTTTCCAAACATTTGAATAATCTTCAGCTTTCTACTTTGGAAGGTGGGATACCATTACATTGTAGCATCGTATGGTCTACCTCTGCCTAGAATAATTACGTTGAAATGTAAGCGAGGCGCTTGTATACAAAAGATGATTTATAGATCTCTGCGGCACCACATCTTACAGCTGGACTTGACTAACGGGTACAAGAATTCTACATTTAAGAGTCATTTAGTTTACAACAGATACATTCAAGGCGAAACTGGCAAAATCTCTGGTATGTTCTCAAAATAACTAGTCCAAATAGATAATGTGTTCAAATTGGCGTCATAAATATCAGAGGACAGTTCTAATTGAAGCATTGATTAAAATATGTTCTACATCAAATTTGCAAAAAGTGATATAAACTGCTGTAGTGAGCGATGTAAACTAATAATTAGTGCTTATATAGTTAATTATAGTGCTTCTATATCAGGTATTTAAGGACCGTAGTTTTAGAGGTTAATATATGCATTGTTAGTAACTAGCTGAAAGTAAACTCTTGTAAGAGCTTTTCCAAAAATTTCATTGTAGGTTCGAGTCGTTGGAAAGACCTTTATAATCAGCTTATAATAAAGGCTGTTTTTGTACAAATAAAATTTTTGTCACCATATGTTGCAGTACCATTAGTTCTAAATGTTGCAAAATGCTCCTCTGTACGCAGGCACATCAAATCCTTTCTGCTAAGAGGAATTAACATTTTGAAGCTCTTCTCTTGGACCGCAATTTTAGTAAACTGTATTTTGTAAAAATTTCTTTAAAAAATATTCATCCTTTTAGTCGTTCTTTTCTACAAAAACCCCAAGAGGAATATGTTCCTTGGTTAGTAGCTGTAAGTGCAGAACCATTCTATACGCCATATGTATCCAAATTTTTTCCGTGGGTGTTAAAATGATTTATTAACCTCTCCCATAATTGTGCCATCTTGTATTCTTTTTTCTACCAGACGTTTATACTGCTGTCTTAATACGATTGCGTTTGTCTCGTTCTCTATCTTTCTTCTTTGTAAATGTACTTTTTCCTATTCCAATTTACTTCCTTAGTTAATAGTGTGTAAATATCCGACATAAATTCTATTTCTTTTATGGCGTACGGTAAAAGTTTGTTGCATGTATTGGTTTTGTTTCTTATAACCTCGTGGGGGGGGGGGGGTGAAGCTTGCTTACAACAATCAGTCCTAGATGGTTGATTTTTACATCTTCTGGAATTTTGGAGAAGTGTTATAGCAGTATCTATTTTTTGAAGTTGATAATATTAAGCTTTTCAATTTAGTTTCTTGGAAAATTAATCAGGCTTCTTTAGTATGGACAAAATAACCAAAATAGGAATTATTCTATTCCATAATAAATAATTTGTTTCAAATAATAATAATAATATTTAACAACAAAAAGTTTTTCAGACCTTGGTTATCTTAAAAAATAGTTGAATAAAATTTTGTGACATGATAATTAATTCTTTGAATCAGTATCAGATCTGAGAGTCTTGTACAAATTTAATAAAAAACTGTAATTTTTGACAATTTTAATATAATTATAATTTCAGTATATGCGTAAGCGTAATATTTTTTAAGCTTATCTTGATTGAGAGCTTCAAATATAACAAAGTTTAAGGAAGTATTTTCCTTTCAAGAAAAAATATATACGGCCGTACAAGAGTTACATGCGGTTACTCAGTCAGATGACGGGTCTAACAAACTAGAGTGATGATGTGTCCGTTGCTAAAAACTTAACCAATTGTGAAAAAGGTGGTAGTGAAATAAATCTATTCACAGATTTAGCTAAAATTACTCACCCTAAATCACTGGCCTCTGATTGCTACCCTTACGTTGGTTGTGCCCTTGTTCCAGCTGGCTGCCTGCTGGTATAGTACACAATGGGCCCAGACTGATCCCGAATTAGATGATCTATCGACCTTTCCGACTTGTAGCGGTTTTTATTGTTCTCTCCATACTGCCATTGAGCTGTGGACGTTTCTTTTCCAGAGGCTTTTTTTCCTTTTATTTAGCCGATGAGTATTTGACCATCAACAACTCCCATCCCGATTGACTCAAAGATTGCGTGGAAGTGAGCGGATTGAGGAAACCTATAAAGAGAATTTGAACTGGGGAAATGTTATCAAAACAAATGCTTAAAGCACACGCGTCGTGTTTATGAATCAAATTGAAAACCTTGAGACATATTACGAACATGAAGTTATTTACACGGACTTTGAGAGATTAGAATGCTATTTACGATTTTGTGAGCAACGTTTCAAAACACCTGAATTGTTTTTCCATATTATCGTGTGTACTTAGCCTTGTAATTTAACTAAACTCGGAAATAACAGATTGTATATTGTTTTCCATATAGAACAAACAACTTATTAAGAATTCGATAATTCTTTTAGATTTTGCAATTAAATATACTTGACAATTTTTAGTTTTTTTCTATGCCTTAATACCTCTATGTAGTCCCGAAAGAAAATTTTGATATATAAAAAAAAATTGTTACAGGATATTCCAAGCTTAGTGAAAAACGCGCCTCTGGCGTTAACCTAACACCTATGTGTAGTTAGTACACCATCTTTGTTTGATTCTTCTTTCACAACTTTTATGTAATTAACCGGTATAGAGTTGAAACTGATAGCGTTTATTATATGATTAATTATTTTGTATCTGTACTTAATATTGGCTGGTAATTAAGACTGTAATCCATGCAGCCTGTTTGTGTTACTGCTACTTTAATAAACCAGCTGCAGGATATTATAATACAAGTGAGCAACGCACTCGGTATAGATTTCAAGTATGTGGATGAAACTAACTGAAAATCTGCAAAAAACGTGGAAGATTAAAGGTGGAAGATGGAACGTGACAGGTGAAAGGTGTAAGGTAGGAAGTGGGCGGTGGACTGTGGAAAGAAGAAGATAGATGATTCATAGAGGGAAATGTCCGAGGAGATAGTAACACCAGGTGATATGTATCACATCCACTCTAAACAATTTAAAAATAAGGGTTATAGATTTTTGTTAAAACCGCTGGATTTATTTTTGCTATATATTCAAGAAATTTCATTTTGTCACGTATCCCGTACAACACTCAACGAATGCAACAGAATAAACATTTAGTCAATAACCTATCTGCAATTAAAGTAAATAGGTTTGGTGGAGTGCCAATTCTAAAACAAATAACCTGCCAAGAAATTGTATTTTGATGTTTGGGCTACGGGGCAAACTTGCAAAATAATTTAATAAATCATTTAACCATTTTCAGTATCGCTCTACTAACGTCAGATAACTGACGCAAGCAAAATATGTAAATCTAAAAGTTACTGTACAAAATATTTAGTAACTCAAGTCAGCAGAGATAGAACTTCACAAGCATAATTTATGTTAAGCATTTGTAGGCAGTTACGTAATTAATTAAATTTATATATTTCTGTTGTTAATACAATTTTAAAATATGTATAATAGAAGTGTTCGGTTTGGGTTGTGGAAACTTCGATACTACAGTGTTAGTAAGTTTGCTTTCTAGACACTCAATGTTAATTCTACTTTATGATAGTTTATGTCAAAAATACTTGTGGCTTTATACAAATAACTTAACATTTTTAAAAGATTAAATATATTGTGGAATAATTCTTTACAACATTGTAATTATATACATATTTCAGTGACCCGCCTATACGTTGTGAGCCACAAATTATGCTGTGACTTGGGTACAGCCGAATTGTACTATTGAGAATGCAATAGAAGATATAAAATCACTATCTTACCGTGTTATTTTCCTAGCCTGGCTAGTTCGGCGAACAATATGTTGTGGGTTTTCTCAAAAGAAATGAAACACAGAAATTTCAAGGAACATCTGTGAATAGTCCTCTAAGCATTCAAAAGCATATTTCCTTTATACACATTATCTAAAGAACCTCTTACATTCAATATAAATAACGATTATAGAAACAATTTGCAGCTTAAGCTTAAAAAATTTTATCTAGTGATTATTTACTTTTTAGAATAATTCTCACTTATTCCTTGTTATCAATTACAGAACCCAAGCATACTTACGCGAGCTACAAAAACTCTTTAATTTTTCTGTGAATAATTTACTTATCTTTTATTACCCCGTTTAGCAATGTAATTAGCCTATGGCGCCAGACGAATAATTTAGTAAAAGTCAAAATGCTTCGAACTCTGACCTTAACGATTGCTGGAAATTATCCCATTGACAAACAACTTTTATAAAATTAAAATCTTAGTCTAACTTATTTTACAATTAGGTTCCAAAAGGCTAAACAAATTATATTTGCAAGTGGTATTGTCAAACATTTCTCTATAGCACCATTATAGCAATATCATTTCCATTGTAATTAATAGCATTGAATAGTTCCTGGTTCCATTTCAAATCTGCTAGAAACTCACACGTAGGTTGACGTTTTGATGAATGAATAATTACCGAACGAATCCGTTCTAATTCAATTCCTGTTAACATACTATAATTCTCTAAATACGTCATTTTTCCATTCTATTTTAGATTTATTTCGAAGCTAGACACACCGGCGTGATGTAATAATTTACACAAATTTTGCGTTTTATTGAGCTAACTAAGTGAAGTTATTGTCCTCGTAAAATTTTCTCTTCTTTGCTACTGCACGAGGTCAATAGTCGCTCTTTGCTTCTCTCTGCAATACGTACAGCTATTAAAACGCTTATCTTATCTTTTATAGCTATTACAGTAGGAGCGCGTACTTTCTATTAAAGAGTCTATTTATTGATACAAAATTATTAGCATATTTAATGGCTTTTAGAACATTTCTAGTAAAATGACGTATATGATTTGTGACTTTTCGAATTCTCTCAAATCAAAATGCCGTATTTTATTACTAAGTAACGTAATCATTCGAAAATTCCAGAGCTAATTATAATTAAAGCTAAAGGAGTGCTATTTTTTATTACCAACTCATAAAGTGGGGTTTTTAACGAGAATGCAATGAAAAGTTGTTTTAAATGATATATCCACACAACGAAATTTATCTAGTACTTTAAATGTGTATGCAGCTCATCTTCAGCCTGCAATAAATGCAATTACACAGATTTTAATTGCATGACTAATGAGAGCTTTGGCTTTTTCTTCATAAATGCAATAAGATTTTGTTTACGGTAATTGAAACGTGTTCTAGCGAATATTTACATAAAGTTTAGAGTTGGGCTTCTTTTTAAATAATATAACAATACTATATGTGTCCTTAAAAAGTGGCATCTTACAAAAGAATCTTATTTCTTGTGCTAATAGAATACGCTTATGCGTGTATGCAGAGTGAAATTTAAATATTAGAAAATTTGAGCTTTTCCCTTATATTGCTTGAGGATTTTGTACTTTGCAAAATATACCAAGAACAAAAAAATTTATTAAAAAGTGGTATGTCGTATTGATGCGTTTGTAATATGGTATTTTTAAAACGATTTAAACGTTTTTTGGATCATGGATAGTTGTTTAGGCTCTAGACAAAGTCTACAACAAACAGGACGTAACGGTAAAATAAAATTATATTGTTTAAAATTTTTAAAGAAAAATATCTTTTGATTAATTAAGCTGCATGATGAGTTTTTTTTGTGTGTTAATATTTGAATTTAGAGTAGAGTGTGCGCACAAGTTGATAATTTGATTAAAAAGTTTGGCAAGCCTACGGTACAAGTTTACACCAGTATATAAGGAAAGTGTTAAACCTAACTGATATCAGATATGTTCAACACCGTCTATAAGGAAAATGATATTATATTATAATACCTATTCTGATAAATTTTGTACATAATAAGTAAGATTTAGTTAGGGAGTTGTTAGTGACTAATAATTACGAGATAATGATTTGTGAATGATTATCCTAGTTCTAAAGAAAGATATTTTGACTCTATTTTAGTATATAAAATGTATGTACTATAAGCTAGCAATTATCCAACAGTTATATATTTTTAGTATGTTATATTTGAGATAGTGTTCATAAGACAAAGCTATTATGGAGATTTTAGACTCTATTTTTATTATTTAAGGTTTGTGGCGACAGGATGTTATAATTTTTACTCATCAATGGTACATTTGTTTATAGAAGAAAGCTGTTGTGGATGTATTAATTGTTTGCAAAATTTGATGTATAATTCTAGTGGTTTTATTTGATGAAAGCTAGCAAAAGTAATTGAATAGCGAGCAAATCTGAAACATTCATCAGCAGCAGCTTTTAATTCAGGCATGTCTAAAACCAATCCACAACAATCTTTATAGAGCCGCGAGCAATCCACATTAATTTATGTTATATATATATATATATATATATATATATATATATATATATATATTACGTAGTTAAACACACAAGGTAAGTTGATGAATACTATCGTATTATAGTGCATAAGATGAAATAATAACTTAGACTTTTATGCAAAGCCTAAATGATCATTTCAAATTTTATATTTTATATATATATATATATATATATATATATATATATAGTTTGAAGGGATTTTTATTTGTTAATGTAAATATAGGCAAGCGAATCTTTTGGAACATCATTAGAAATTTTGAGGAAGAAACCGGTCTTGGTGTTGAATCCTTCTAAATTAAGTCCACGGTGTTATGTAGCTCCTACCTAGATAGTAGTTTCAGTTTGGGATTTGTTCTGTATGGGGAAGGGAAAGGGGCTAGCATTTAGTGTTTAATTGTTTTATAGTTTTTGCCAAGGTTTGTTGAAGTTTATTGGTTTTAAGTGTATCGCAGTTAAGGGGTAATAGATTCGGGTTGTGTTTATGGATGAACATTAAGTTATTATTTAATTAAGTAAGCAGGAACAAAATTTATCAAAAAAAATGGAAACGGGGTTGTTATATATTCTAGTAAAGAGGGGAAAATCGAATTTAGGTTTTATAGAGTGTATACATGTTTTTAAATAAAAAGGGTTAAAATTAATTGTATGGTAAAGTAGTTTATGAGAAAGGGTTTTCTAGTTACTACCAAAAGGGTTAAGTTTAAATAAACCATTGCACAAAGAATACTTCACTGTACGAGTTAGTGTGTATATATATATATATATATATATATATATATATATATATATATATATAATTGCCGTGTTACTTAGGTAACCTCAGTAGATTCGGCACTAATTTATTTTCATTTTTACAAAATCGAAAATTGCACACAGTAGAAAAATTTAATAAAAAAATAATCTCTTACCAGATTCCTCTCTTCATCACCTTAATTCTTCTTCAGTTCCCAGGATAGCTCTGTTGGGCCTCCTCTTGTATACCTAGATACACTATTATACTCTGTATCGTTCACGCACACTCGCAATAAAACCACAAAATAATACAACCATCATACAATATTTATTGATCACTATTTACAAATAATATTCAAGATTATCCACTTTTCAGGGATCAAGTTACACCTTAATAAATCCTATTTTGTACTGTCCTGGATTTTAATTTAAAATTTCAAATACATTGAATATACCCGGAGTAAATGGACCATGAATAATACTTTATTTTCTTTCTTTATTTATAATTTATTTTAAATTAGTATACTCTGGAGTATGGTGAGCTCATGATAACCCAGTTATTTATGAATAATGCATGCTTTTGTACTTCGCATACTCTTACAACAAACAAAAAAACCCATGTACTTGCAACAATAATAATTTTAAATTCCTGATGGAACGTTAATAAGCTTTATATACACCTTTAGATTTCTATTTAAATACCATAATAAAGTTAGTTATACGTATTATTTTCAATACGCAAAATAATGCACAATATCTTCAAAATTTACTCTCACACGTCACACAATTTTCATAGTTTCATAGTTTATAACAACAACAATTTTAAAGTGCTACCTGGAATTTCTTGTAGATTTCCACTCTATTGACGATGCCGTTAAGTTGTTTCGCTTTGCTCTGCTGGCCGCTTCTAGCAATTTGTAGATAAACCCCATCTAGGTTGTGCTGTTTGCTCTGCTTTCACGGTGCATCCAAATCCAACTTTAAATTAATTACATTTCTTTCATAATTGCCTACTTTAGTTTAATTTACTTTAAATTTACGTAACTTCACGTCACTTCACAAGCTTGTTTAAGATAAATGTTGCACCTCAAATTAAAATTTAGACTCGCCACTATTCACGTATCAAATTATGAGGCCAACACTGTACTATTTAATTTAAAAATATGTATACTTACAAACTCGTATTCTGAAGCGGTGAAAATACTAAGAGATCGAAGTTAAACGAGAGAGCGATGCTAATTCTCTTCGAGTATTTATATGATTCCGAATGCCAACTCTAGGCCGCTCTTCCCCTGAAATCTAATTTAAAATAACACTTCCTCAAATTTTATTTCAACCGTTTTCGAAATCTCCGAAATTTAGCCCGTGGTTACGATATTTTCCGAAAAATTAACATTCAATATTCTCGTGTTTGTCTGTTCTAGAACTAACTATATCGACCAATAGTATATCCATTGACGTCTTAAAAATCCCGCCTATATTAACGCTGTCCTTTCTTATGCATATTATATGTTTCCTTCTAACCTTGTTTGAGTGGTAGAAATCGATATTACTGTCCGCGTTTCAACTTTACTCCATATGGACTTGTATATGTGCTTTGAAATGGACTGTCATTATGCCTGTCTCATTCCGACGTATTTCATTGACCGTCTATTCTTTCTGCGCTTTAAGGAAATTTTTAGTTAACATTTACGCGAACCCTCCAACCGTTTACCCGATATACTTGGAATACTGTCTTTTATCTACACATATAAGGGGAACCTGACATTTTGAAAACATGCAGGTGTTCAATTAACCAACGTTTTAATACAACATTTCTAGGAGTTGGCTTTTCAAAGTATTTTATATTAAACGGCAAAGCGTTTCACCTTGGTATTATCGATTTTTCATGCTTTTATGCGTATTACACTTAATTACCCGTTCAATTAAACTCAATTATAGTTTAATTTAATTTGTATTGGCTTCTACAATTTATTTTCTTTATGAACCTAACTCAATTTTAATCACTAATTGCAAAATTATGGTAATATTTGTTACTTTAAAATGAACTAAATGAAATAAATTTCGCATGTAAATTCTGGTTGTTTCCTCTATACAGGGTGTTTGAAATTACCTTGTTTATACGTAGATTTAGCCCTTTAAACCACTACAATATATATATATATATATATATATATATATATATATATATATACACAGAGGTAGTGGAAATAAAGAATATTTTAAAAAGGCGTTTCATATGAAGTGAAAATAATATTAGCAGTGGGAGTTTGTAGAGAAACAGGTAGGATCGAGCACGAAGAAATACTTTCGGAGCAGTTAAAAGACAAAGGAAAAAGAATACAGGGGCCAAGCACGGTGATTCCGGAACACATCTATTTGGTATAAAGTACTACCTAGGTGGGTGTTTAAAGAGTTGTAAAAGGTATTCAACACTCTAGGAAGATTAGGTGAGTGAGTGTAGTTTCACTGAAATTCTTATTACTTCCATAAAATTTGTAGTAACAAAAGATAATATTACGAAATTTTATCCATCAAATTTTGGACAGTGTTTATACTTCACGTAAATATTTCATTTCATTATTTCCGGACCGGACTTTCAAGTAAATTAATTGATTCCGTTGGAACGTTATTAAAAATTTTACTAAAAAGATTTATCGCATTAGTGAGTGCTCGGTGTGGTAGAGTTGACGAAAAATAACAGAGCCCTGACGACAATAGACGACAACCGGGGCGAAATTTAGACGGTGGGGATTGGGTATGGGTTGGGGTGTTACATGAGAATATATGTAATAAAAGA
Source organism: Platerodrilus igneus (assembly GCA_036346225.1). Classification (NCBI taxonomy): domain Eukaryota; kingdom Metazoa; phylum Arthropoda; class Insecta; order Coleoptera; family Lycidae; genus Platerodrilus; species Platerodrilus igneus. Next base: position 4,266,203 of record JARFIW010001701.1, read on the forward strand.
TTTACAGAAGAACAAACAAATATCTTAGTGTCGTGATAGATTATTGTCAGATTTAACTCGACACTTTGACATACGTTAATATATCAAAAAATTCTATAGATTTAAATGAAAATTTTAAATTTATATTTCAGCTCCTTCATACCTTATCCCGACTTGGGTTTGCGTAACTCCTCAAACGTTACAATACTATGGTTCTTGATAAGGAGTTGTACATTTCCTCCGTATCCGATGAGACTGCTATTTCTTCCTTTATAATCGTGAGCGACTAGGGCACGTCAACACTCTACAAAATCTGTTATTTTCGACTAAAGGCCAAAAAGTTCATTAATTTATATTTAAAGCGGATGGATCATAAACTTTTTTATAACCAAAAAGAGCGATCTTTCTGATATTAAGCGATCTCTTAATATTTTTTAAAAATAAATTGCATAATTTTAAGTCGATAGATTGGGATCTTGAAAACGAAATAAAAAATTTCTAAAGATAGAATGTCTGGTAGACAATTTATGTGTATTCGAACACAGCTCAATATCTATTCGCTATTGCTCGATTGTAGGTGCTTCTGTTCCAGGTAGAACTACAAAGTCAACGTTTTTGCTGTGATTGTATTTCCAGTTTGTTCGTGTTAATTCGGTAATGTTATAAGTCTTCACTTTCTGGTGAGGTAAGAGAAATACACTTCACCAGAAAATATCTTACTGAGAAATTATGTTGAGCAGTTATTCGTCTAACTTGGGTAATATAAATATATATTAATTTGCTTATCCTATAAAAGAGGATCATCTTGTTTGACAAAACAAAATTCTGTTATGGCATACAACTCCTTTGTCATGCTAGAATCACTGCCGTACTTGTCCATAAGTAAATTATCTCTGACTCTAAATTGTTGGTTAATCCCCCAAAAATGTTTTAAAAATTTAAGTTCAAAACCTTTAAAGGAGCAATTGTTTAGCGTAACGGTTGTCAAAGCTGAAGATGTCGGTTCAAGTCCTGTCCGCGACCTTGTGTTTTCCATCTTTTAATGTAGTTTTTATATAGAGATGAAAATTATCATCAATTTTTACTAATCTGTAAATAAATTCTAAAAAATTTATACAATTCCGGTTATCATAACCTATTCTCAAGCAGAGTAACGCCGTCAAGTAACCAGCCACTGCAATGGTTTGTCTTTTACTAGGATTTAAATTTATTCACAATGCACCCCAGTTGGAATATCAGGGAACGGCGTAGACTAGCTCAAAATAGAAATAAATCTTATGATGATTATAAACAACTACAGGTGTTGGTTTTGAAATATTTCAACTTATTTTGATTGTGCAAAAAACTATTAATTAAGCAAATGTTCAAGTGTTGGGGGATCTTGGTAGCCGCAGGCTGCTTAACCCCTTTCACATACTACTGAATATCAGGACATAGGGTATATATTTGTAAACAATAGAAGGGGAAGCGCACTGCATCTAACAAGCAAGAGCAGCGGCTATATTCGAAGACCACAAACATAGCACCAAGGAGAAAATTGTTGAAAGCATGTGTGAAGCGCAGCACAGTACGTCTATGAAATAAGAGCAGTAAGAGAAGCAGACAGACGAACGGTAGAAGCCTTTTGAAATGTTGTGCTTCAGATGTATGAGGGAGATAGCATGGGCAGACAAAGTTAATAATAAAGAGGTTATAGAAATAGTAGGGATATAAAGATATCTGTGCGAAACAAAAAGAACTAGGAAAAATAGGACAGGATATGTTCTATGACATTTTTGGGGAATAGTGCGGGATATATTACAAACAAAGATAGTAGAAAAGAGGTAGAGGTAGACCTAGATCAGACTATTGCATGCAGATAGTGAAAAATGCAGACTGTGGAAATTTTAGGGACAGGTATAGGTTAGCACAGAATAAGAAACAATGAGGGTACGCGACTAACCAGTTCTAGAATTGAAGGCCTAATGTTGAAGCACCCCTGTTGAAATAATGGAGAAGTCTTTTGCAATGGTTATTTATTCGTTTTACAAATATAGAAGACAGAAGTAATGTCAAGGAATCTAAGACAAGTTATAAAGGCAAATTGATTTTTCTTGAACGCAGATATCCAAGTGATTGCGATAGCATTACCAGTTTTATTGAATGAAACCCAATTATATTATACATGTTTTGTATAAAACGAGAAATAGGAGGGATTTGCGACTTGTTGATTATCATTACTGATTATTGAGGTACGTCCTTATTGATTGCCTATTCTTAAAGGGGATTTGCCAACGACAACAAGGCAATAAAAGGCCTAAAACACAAGACTCCTCTCCACGGTTGTTAATCTTCTGGTCCAGAAACAAAAGATACCGTGTTTGACTACCGACACGGACCGCTTTTAAAAATGTTAGAAGAGCATTTCTCACAAAAATGCGTCCTCGTTCGCATGGGAGGTAAAATATACGACCCGCGTGTGAATGTTGTCACGCAAGTTAAAATTCCAACCTTGCTTTGAGTAGCAAGGGTTTTGCAAAATTCAAAATTTCCATGTAAATAACTTCGATTCATGGCTAATGTAGTAGAAACGGCTACGTGGATTACTTGGTTTGCGGTTGACTACTTAGCCCAAGGTCCTGGGTTTGGTTCCAGACTCGGACCGCTTAAAAAAGTTGGACGACTATTTTTTTCAAATATATACCCTTGTTCGGATGAAATGTAAAGTGAGGAATCCGTGTGTTTGTGTTGTTACGCACGTTAGAGATCCCTATCTTGCTTGTAATAGCAAAGGTTCGGCAAAATTCAAAATTTTCCAGGTAAAAAAAGAACAATGTTCTTGGCCAATGCAGTATCCTCGGGTGGAGTATTGGAAAATCAAACCTAGGGCCAATGTAATAAACGGTTTCGTCGCTAAGTTGGTTCGCGAGTGACTACTAGGACCAAGGTTCCGCTTTCGCTTCCCAACAGAGTTGTTTGTTAGGCTAGCATTCTCAGAAAAATTCACCTTCGTTTGAACTAGAGGAAAAATGTATTTCTCGTGTGTGAGTGTTATCACGCACGTTATAGGCCCCTACCTTGCCTGATAGAGCAAGGGTTCGGCAAATTTCAGAATTTTTGGCTAAAAAATCACTTGCTGACCAATGTCGTCCTTTGGGTGGAGCATTGGAAAGTCAAATGTTGGGTCCTGGAAGAAAGTCGGCATTGTGGCTTAGGCAAGATCGCGTATGGCAGCTGAGCCCAAGGTTCGTGTTCGATTTCCGACGTGGAAAGATTGAAAAATATTAGGGAAGCATTTTTCACAAAAATACGCCCTCGTTTGGATGACAGGTAAAATACAGATCTTGGTGTGATTGTTGTCAGGCACCTTAGTGATCCCTACATTTCTTATTATAGCTAGCATTCGGCAAAATTCTAAATTTTGACGTAAAAAAGAATCGCCCCCTAACCAATATAGTACCCCGGGTTCAAATCTCGGTACGGACTGCTGGAAAAATATTTCACAAAAATACCCTCTCATTTGGATGGGACGTGAAATGTGTTATTATGCATGTTATAGATGCCTATACCTTCCTTGGAACAGTATGGGTTCAACAAAATTCAAAATTTCTAGGTAAGAAAAACTCGCTTCCTGACCAACGTAGTACAGTACTTTCGCGTGGAACATTGGAAAATCCAATGTAAGACTAATATAGTACCTTCGGGTGGAGTATTAGAAAATCAAATGTAGGGTTCAGGAACAAAGTTGGCACAGCCGTCAGCTGAAGGATAACCAGGGTTTAATAACTTCAGTTACTTCTCTCCACAACATGCCATTGCTCATATAAAGTACTACGTTAATCTTGAAGCCCGACATGTAGCAAACAAATTGATAGAAGAGAAGCTTACGAAAAAGTTTATACCAAAAGTCTCAAAGTTCGGTAAAATAAACCGCAGCTGGTCTCCTCACATATCCTATAAAGACGAAAATAGAATTAAAAATAAATTGTTGGGAAGAATAACGTAAACCCTAAAAATGGTTTCTTAAAAAATATCTTCGGGAACTTAATAGGTGTTTGCCAAGATCACAATCCTCTTACTATAAATAGGTTTTGTTGGAAATGAGCCAAACCCTTTTGATGTCTGTTTTCTAAGTCTTAATTTTTAAACGGTATACTAATCGCTTACTTAAGAAATGTATTCTTCATTGCTTTTAACTTAATAATAACCATTATCTGCAGATTTAAAGAACACGCCATCTTTTTATTTTTGCTGTAATTATGAATTCTTAAATAAATATGCATAATAGACAGCAATAAAAGTCATATGTTGTAACGAATACGATTATCTGCTTCTTAAATATACGCTTTTGTTCCATATACCTATTCAATAAATATTAAATTCCAATAGAAACAATATATTACGAATTCATACATCGAGCTCCACCTATATTTAAATATTCAAAGTAAAATTTAAGAACTCTTCTATTTATGTATCTTGATACAATATCCCCTTTTCTGCGCGTGCTTGGATAGCAACGTAGCCTCGTGGTCAAGCTTCATTTGATATCGGGATGTAATCGGCGAGGCAAGTGTTAACGTGGGCCAGCAGGTTTTGATAAAACATGCAGTCCCAGAAAGAAGTGATGTGGTGTCAACGAATACCATGGCTTCATCTTTTAGTTGTAGTATCGACCTAAGTATAGTCAAGAAAATATATCTACGCGCAAGTATCAATTATATCGAAGTAAAGTAAAACAAGTATCAAATTATATCAAAGTAAAGTAAAACAAGTACGAAATTATGTCGAAGTAAAGTAAAGCAAATATGAATTTATATTGAAGTAAAGTAAAAACAATATGGATACGCAAACACGTAATAAGTCCTTTTGGATGTTGGTTGTACTAAAAGTGCAGTTTTAAATGTTGCTATGCGAGAGGGTAGAAATTTCTACATCTGTTTGGTTAGTATAGAGGTCAAGCTCGGGCACGTATATCAGCTGCGTGCAACTGCCACTGTAAGTACCTAGATGTTTAAAGAATTTGGTTGCCTAGCAGATATTCAGCGGTGAGTCATCTTCAATTTTAGAGCTATATTTATATCATGGAACCATCATTTACGATGTACAAATAATTTTTGAAAATTCTATATATGCTTACATAAATTTGATACACGAAATTTTTGTGAAATTTTTATGGTCATTTAAACTGATACACTTAAAATTTTGTTCAAAATTTAATAGTCGAATAATTCATAATAATTCTTATTATTTAAAAGTCATTTCTATAAGATAATTTTGAAGTTACAAGGTTATACTAAAATGCTTGCATAACTAAACATGTGATACGTTGATATTTGTTTGTCACATTATAGTGTATAGTTTTTTGATAGTACACCTGAAGTACTGCTTAATTCACACAATAAGTGTTTTTTGACTTTTGATTTCATCAAATATATCAGTTAAAAACATGGTACTGTAATCTACAAAAAGTCTGAGCAATTAACTTAATTCTTGTAAACTCGAACAGGATCCTATTCAAGTATCATAATTAAACTGTAATATAAAAATAAAAACCATATATTTCTTATAGAGAATTAACGTAAGTTATTTAATTATAAATGTCCTATGAGTACTCAGAGATTAATACTAGATCTTAGTAAAATAATTGTTTCCAAAGTCTCCGTACATATAACTTTGTACAAGCGATGTATGTATATTTTTTTACAAATTAATAGAAAGGATGATCAGTTGTCGTAAAGCTTTCTTTCATTGAAGTCAGCAGTAATTGGTTTATAGAAGCAAACAACTACATTTTTGAAGTTTTTGTAGTGAAGAGAGAGATGTTATTGGTGTTGGTTTCGATTTTTTTTAAGCATAATTTTTACTATTTGATCTTTCTTTACTTTAATTATTTTGTGATAAAGTGACTAGGCTCTAACGTAGCCATAGTCTAAAAATATTTAGAAGTGATTACATTTTCAGGTTGTACGAGAACGTCGTTCCCATTCCAGTTTGCAGAGTCGAAAGTAAGTATTATTTTTTTATATGTTGCTCGTCTTAAGGATTTTTTTCTTTTCGAAGATTTCCGTATCTGATCTTCGGATAGATTCTCATTATAAGATTCATTAAGATACGGTGACGTCCAATAAAACTCCTTTTTTATTGTAAACCATCCTACGACCCTAGCTCATAGCTCTGCCCTAAGTTGAAGAAGCTTAGCTAGCTAGAAGATCTCTATAGAGGGTCCTTTTTTCTCAAAGCCATTTAACATCCTCTTTACCCTGGGCTTAATCTTTAAACAGGAACCCCTCATAATCTATCGAGACTCTGTCGCCTATAAGGTAGAGTAGACACACTATCTACCTTTTGAAGAAATGTGTGCGTAACAACGTAACTAGTACTCAAAAGGAAAATTGTTAACGAAACGTCAATCTGCCAAATTTAACGGTTGTGTCAACAGAAATAATTTATATTTCCCGAAATTTTAGTTCTTGAATTTGCTTACTACAAGCTCGTAAACATATTTACGGAAACGGTGAAAAATTTAAGGAAACGTTCGTGAAAACAGCTAGTTTTGTATTCGGACAAACATATAATTTCTTATAATAAAATAAAAATTACTATACGCCATACTTTAACCGACGCTTCAGAGGCACACTTGCTCTTAAATTTTATTAAAACTAATCGAGTAGTTACTGACATAGTAAAGCTTCACTCTATGCAAACCGGATTTCTAACGTTTTTTTTGGTTTAAGAATATTATCTGATTTAGTGAACGTTTACTACAGTTAACTTTTTATTCACTTTACCGCGAATAAAGTTGAATAATGGTCGTCCTGGGGGGTAAAAAGGCATATTATGACATTCCCAGAGGGGGTGTTCTGTGTTGTGGTCTTCTAGAAAGGCAGATGCAGCGTCCGTGCATAATCTGTGATGGGGCGTAACGTTTACAGCCCATTCCAAAGGTGTTCCCACCAAAACTATGATAAAATCTTTTTAAAAAGAATGAATTCTATAGTAAGCAGATGCAAATCGACGATAATATCAGCATCCCCCAACGTTCGCCATTTTTCTTCCTACTGAAACATAATCATATTTCTTAATGCAATATCGATCCTAATCTAATTCTGACAAGTGACGGCGTTGGAGACACGTTTCTTACAACAAGGGGAAAATATGTATTATACTTACTTATCGCGTATAATTGACTTGTTATTGGCATCCATCAGGGCCATTATTATTAATACAGTTAACTGCCGCTGCCAGCGAAGAAAGAATCCACCCTAAATGGCTGTTATTTCTTGTACTAAATTGCTACGTCAGATAAATATCGTGTTTCAACCCTCATCGGTAATAATTGATTTTTGTTTACTACTGGGAATGTAGCGGTGGCAAACACATTATAATTGTGCGGTAGGTAATAAAACAAATCCAAATTAGAAGCATGCTATCAAATTTTCCGTGAGAAGCAGTTTTATACAGCGCTTTAAGAATAGTGCAGAGAAAAGCCAAAATATTTAGTTGAATCCAATTAAATTTAAAGTATCTTTCTTTTATGTTGCATCAAATGACAGGATCTGACTCCTGGCGCTATTGTTATTTCTTTATGTACAAACTTCTAATATTTACGAAGTTTTAGTGCTAAACAGCAGGCGATCTATACTTACAATTGTAGTTTAAAGGCTTGTGTATTCGTATACCGTTAGTTATCCAAGTAGTTTTAACTTTCAATTTGATAAAAATTGGGTTGTGTGAGAACAATATCCACTTATGTGTAAATTAATCTCAACTTCCAAGCGTAATTCATTTAAGATCTTAATTTTTAGTTCAAAAGAGTCAATTGCTTGTAGATCGTGTAATATATTAAACCAAGAAATACTTTCTTCATAAAAGTATGTGACAGCTTAGCCTGTTTTGGCAAGTCATGCTGTCATCAATTTCGAGAGATCGTAGCTTTTGTTAATTATAATTTATGCATCCTAATTACATGAGAATTTGTTTAATTTTTATTACTTAAGTTGATATTTCGCTACATTCGTTAAGTATCAGATTATCGTTATCGTTTTATGAGGAATATTAAAAAGAGATATATCAGTTTCTTAAATTACAAGGTTTCCGTTTTGATTAATAGAAACGAACTATTTTTTTTATATATTCAAGTGCTTTTTAAACGGTTTTGGACATGCTTATATTAAAATTGTATTTCTGTGTCAATACATCTTTCAAAGTTTAAGCAAAGCTTACGAAATACTACATTTTAAAATTATTTCCTGTGTGCTACGTACCTAGACGTAGCCGGAAAAAGTAAATACCAGGTTAACTATCAAACGCGAAGAGGGGGCACTCGCCTAAATACCAAAAAAAACAACAAAAAAAAAGTACTCGCTCACGATAATCTATCAACACATAAAAATAAATAAAAGATCCTGTACAAACAAGCGAAACCAATAGATTAAGCAAACAATTATATAGTACAGACAATTTAAGAATTTAGATACGAAGTTCGCATCTCGTATTTCACACAAAATAAAATTAATCAGTAGTAAATAAATCCGTGAGAGTTTTTGTCAAGCGTTTTTAAAATTTCATCTAATACTTGTTGTAAAATAACTAATTAGTAGGAAAAAATTAAGGTGTGAGAGCTTTTGTCAGACATCTTTTAAATTGTACATAGTACCGTTTGTAAAAAAAAACCAATCAGTATAAAAGAATAAGCGCGTGTCTGTACAACATTTTTAACAATAATATATCACACCTGTAGAGCGATAATATCGATTAGCAGCAACAAACAATAGTTCTACAATGTCACATTTCTTGTCACGTAACTACACTAAACGCTGATACGGAATATGCCATTGACAGATACAAAAGAAAACGAGTTGCAGACCTGTAGGTATCCTGATACTTAGCATGTAAGCTGCCGGGGGGGGGCAGCACAGAAACGCCGCGGTATTCAGGATTTATTCACCCTGCCTTCATAACTACAGCAGCGATCCACGAACAAAAGCAGCTGGTCCACGGTAACGAACAGGTGCGCCTACACAAAGAAAAACCCATTTGGCCTCCACCTAAAAAAAGGTAAAAAGAGAACCTGATTAGAATGGGTACGCGCGAGGAACTCACCAATACACGCAAGACACCTCCTAGTTGTCGAACAAACAAAAACAAACGTGCATTGCTTTTGAAATACGGTGACGAATAATGTAAAAAATATTTTGACGCACAAGCTGCAGAATCAAATTCATCATTGGTTCCAATGATACGAATTCGAACTGCAAATACTCGCTTATCGAAACGCGACTGAAACTGGAAAACACGCTTAGTAGGATCTATCATCTCGACAAGTTTTTAAATGCAAAACACAAGGGATGCAATTAAACGTTATCGGTAGGTTTAAGAAAAATAACGGATACCTAAAACAGGATATAAACTATTTAATTGTAGCATAAACTTGTCGTTTCAAAGAAACTAGATTTAAGTTGAAGGATTTAACAGTAGCAACGAAATTTATTCGAGCAGGTATTGAATTAACCAGAAAAATTTTAAAAGCAAAATTGGAACGTAACATGTGTTTTATTATTCCATTATTTGTTCACATTCAAAGTTTATGTTTATGCACAAATAGTAGTATATATCAAGTCAACAGCTGGTCAACTATATGCAATTGGTCAAGTTGACTTTGGTCGAAAACAACCACGGAGGTCTTGCTTTGATATAATTATTATTTTTTTACTATTTTATTATTATTAAAATTATTACTATTATTATTATTACAAAAACATCAAGAATAGTATAAAAGATTTAGAAATTGGTAAAACACGAAAATTAGAAAAGAAGAAAAAGAATATTATGCAAAAAGGTTTAACAAGGTTCGATTAAATACAAAAAATATGTGGTTGTTAATAAATCAACTCAATCATCCAAAAGAAAAAGCAAACGTTGATCAAATAATAAAACAGCATTTCTCACAACTAGATGATAAGTCAATTACTAATGAATTCGCTTAAACATTTTTAAACAATATCAAATCCATTGCGCATAATTGTCTGGTTACATTGTCACAACATCAAACACAAAAAGGAAATATAAGTAGTTTTCACCTGCCATTAGTAGAAATTAAAAAATTGCCAGGGATTGATAATGTTAGGTCAAAAGATATTATTTTTTTGAAAACAGAGTTAGTTCTAGTCATACGCAAATTAATAAATTTAATAATAAAAACTCACAAGATTCCGGAAAAATTAAAAATAGCTGTTGTTATACCCATTTATAAAGCCGGTAACTATGCTAGTGTTTCAAATTATAGACCGATCTCAATATTACCCATAATAGAAAAATTTTTCGAAAGACACGTTGCAGCAATGATGTATAAATTTCTCAACGAAAATAACATAGTAACTACAGAACAATATGGTTTTATAAAGGGGAGAGGCACAAGTAAGGCTATAGCAGACTTTACAAATATAGTATACAATAACTTAAATAATAATATCCATGTTCTATGTCTGTTTGTTGATTTTCAAAAGGCGTTTGAAACAATTAGTCATAAAGTTCTTATTTCAAAATTAAAAAATATAGGTGTTTGTAGACCAACAATACAACTATTTGAAAATTACTTGGAAAGTTGTAAGTTTGTTGTCAAAATTAATAGTACCTTACAGTGGCGTAACTACGATTTTTGGGCCCCCCCGCAAAAATTTTAAAGTGGGCTCTCTTTAAAATGTATTACTTTTACTGGCTTATATTTAGCCATATTTTTAAATTATAGTACATGTAGAGAAGGAAGCAGTATAGAATTAAATACATATACTATATTAATCAAGTGCTTTATTAATTATAAAACCAAATTACATAAATTCAAACTTATAAGTTAATTAATATTAAATCTACATATTTATACGCCGCACAAAATTATTTACACCTAAAATTTGATACAGTAAAAACCTATGAGCTAGCAGACATTCCAAATCAAATTCAAAATTTTGTTTTTCTTGCATGTTTTGCTGCAAACGCGTTTATTGTATCCTCTATATTCATATTTTGGCAGTGTCATGTTCTACTGCTAAGAGGATAAATCGTCTAATCTATCTTGTGAAGTGCGGTTCCTAAGATAATTTTAATAATTTTAATTTTGAGAAAGATCTCCGCACTTGCAACGCTAACGGGTAAAGTTAGGTATAACATTAAGGCTGTTATGGTGTTTGGAAAACTGCTAGAACCTGTAGATTTGGAAAGTACTAGATATTCTAAAAATTGTAAGATACCGTTAACATTTTTAATTCATCACAAATAAGTCTATTATTTTTGAGTGTAGTAAGTTCTATACCTATAGCATCATTTAAATCTTTGTAGTAAAATTTTTGCAATTGTTTTGCCTTAGATAAAATATCGTCTGCAGTTAAATTCAAAAATACATTAGGTTCTAAGAAATTAAACTTTTCGTTTACATGAAAAGCGATTTAAAACGATTCGACAGCTGTGAAATTATAATATCCATTACGCGATAAAATACATTTATTTTAAATTTAAATTCTTCATCATTAAATCGATAATCATTGGATAATTCATCGTAATGCTTTTTTATTTTTGGTTGCCTTTTTTATAAATTCCGGTTTAATATTCCATTGCCCTGCAACTTTCGCTGCTTCCTCCTTGATGTTGGAATAGTTATTTCTTGTTTCCTTGAAAAATTTTAAAGTTTTTGTAATAAGAGAGTTATCTGATTAATATTCGCCTTTTCACTCTGAGCAGTTTGTGAGAGCTTGTTAAGCTCTTCTAGAATTTGACTTAAAAAACACTTAAAAAATAAAATTAAAATTATCCATGCTAGTTAATATTTGCTTTGCGTCATTTCGTTCATCTGTTTTTTGATATCATAATAATTTTATTAAGAGACATTACTATATCTTTATACCGAATTCTTATGGCAGCTAAAGATTTTACTCGATCCGCCCAACGTGTCGGATTTAAGCGTTTCAATTGTGTGAAATTTTCTTTAAAAACAGAAAGCCAATTCCATCTTACTATACTATTAGCAAAAATGTATATATGTTTTCTAAAAGTAGAAAAACGATTCTATTTCTTTTATACCTTTAACGGCATCATTTATGACTAGATTTAAGTTATGGGCACTACAGTGCATATATAAGGCTGCAGGCTCTATGTTTAAAATTCTCTTTGCACGCCAGAATACGTACCGCTCATAACGTTAGCTCCATCGTAGCCCTGCCCTCTACATTTATTTATATCTAATTGCATGTTGGTTAAATTGCTTAATATAGTATTACATAGTCCTTCAGCAGATTGGGACTCTACTTTTGTAAAACCCACAAAAGTTTCACAAATATCTATTTTGGTTACCTCTCCCAAGCTGTCTTTTTAAAATCAATATATCTTACAATTTTACTTAATTGATCAATCTTAGTTATATCCTGTGTAGTGTCTATTATGATTGAGAAAAAGGAGCGGATCTAATTTTATTTAATAAAATATTTTTAAGTGTGCGCTTAAAGTATTAATAATATCGTTTTGAATTTTTGGGAAAGATATTTAATTGAACCTTTGGGTCGTTCAAGCACTTTTGTAATATAGGATCATAGTTACTAATTAAATGAACTAAACTTAAGAAATTACCGTTGTAACTGTCTTTTGAATCAGAAAACTTTCTCTATGTCCTCGAAATGACAGCATGCGCTGGGATAGTGTTAAAGTAACATTGAAAAGTCTGTGTAAAACATTTTTCCAAAATTCAGTTTCTTGTTTTAATAGTAGAGTATCTTTCTTATCTATGGTATAATTTTTTTCCACATATCGTAAATAAAACAACAAGTTAAATGAGATTGAGCAAGCAAATGCTCTTTAATTTTTTGATAAACCCTGCCAATCATTAATTCCGGTCGTCCAACTTGACCTTACTGAAGCAAACAGCCAACATGGTTGACAATAAACACAATTTTTAATTTAGAATAACACAACCACCCATTTGAATTGTGTGGTAAGTTTAACGTATTGCTTTTATTTTCGCTTGCAGTTATTAAGTAATAATAGTGAACTGAAAACTTCTATTTTTATTATCTTTAGGAAACGCACCATCTGGTCTACACAATCCGTAATTAATTATTTCTTTTCTTAAATTGTCATGTTGTAAAACATTGATTTTTAAAAATGTGCAAAATCGGTTGGATATTCTTTCGTCAGATCCATAGATAGTTCATTAAGTGAAAAGTACTACTCACATTTACCTCTGTAATTGTAGTGGTACCTAGTTCCAAATTTCTATCGCGGCCGTCATTATGTGATGTACTTGCGCCCTGGGTGAGAGTTTTAAAATTGTTGACGACTGCTGTTCGTCTGTAGCGGAACTAGTAGATGCTACTGTCGAAAGCCCAATTTCTTTCATAGATTGTTCTTGTTTTCGGACTCTTTAGAAGTAAAAAGGAACTTATTTTTGGAATCTTGCTCTTTGATTCTTCCAATAGTTTCCTTTTTCGTTTTTGCAGCGCCGCTTGTAGTGCTCATTGTATATTATTTCCTGCAATTTTGAATGAAATTAATTATAATGTAATTAGATAAGTAATAATTATTTAAAAGCCTTTTGAAATTACAAATAACACATACATACTTTGCTTTAAATGCTTTAATTAACAAAATATAAATGATTTTTATTGAATGCTTAAAGATTTATTTATATGTATTTCTCAGCGCGACTTCAACTATGATCAAATCAATAGTAGTTTAATAAAAATAGATATAAATACTTACGTTTAAATATGAAAGACCTCCTGTAATACGAACACAACACTATTGAGTAAAACGTACTGGAATGCTTTTTACTTCCTTTCCGTTATATATAATGCAGCTAATGCAAATACGTTGCAACCAGCTGACTAGAAACCACAAAATGAATTTCTTTCTAGTATTATATTTCTAGAAAGCGAAGGTTACTAAGCTACCTGCCATCCTGTGAATCTGTACTGTACAGACAATAGCCCTTTATTCCTATTTAAAATCCCACAAACCAAACTAACCCTACTATACGTCGTTTAATAATGCTTTACCACTTTATACAACTTATCACTTAAGAATAATATAGACATCTTTGTTATTAAAGTTTACAGTCTCTTTCATCTGTTTATTAACCCTTACAAAATAGGACAGAACGGATAGAAAGAAGAAAGGATGCAGGCTGCAGGTGGTGTTCAGTATTTATCTTAATTATTATTTCTTGTATTTCAGCAGTTCCTAGTAGTAACATCAAGAAAACGTTCGTTAACCTGCGGTTTCTGAATTATCTGCAATATTTTCTTGACCGTTTCTTACCTGCCAAATACGTTGAAGATGAATAAGTTGAGTTTATTATCGTTTGGGCCTTCTTGCACTTGGGGCCCCCCCGCATAGCGGGGGCTGGCAGGGGTGTAGTTACGCCACTGGTACCTTAAGTAGGGATATACATCTTAACGTTGGGGTTTCACAGAGATCTATACTTAGACCCCTACTGTTTATCATATACATAAACGATTTGCCGCAAATAATTAAAGGACATCGATGTGATTGCACCCTGGTCTCACGATAACCATTTAATTACAAACGCTGAAAAAACAAAAATTTTGCATATTACAACGCCACATATGGAAAAAGTAACAGCACCATTCCTTAAACTACACTCATGCAAGTGTTTTCAATTACAAAAAGGTGAAATGCGTTTGTGTCAAAACTATTGTAAAATAATATCAACTTGTACACAGTATAAATATATCTTGGTGTCATAGTAGATAATCACTTTCGCTGGGATATACACATCAAATACTTATGCAATAGACCAATGACTGTATTGATCAAGCACTATTACATATAGTCCAAACCATGAAAGAAGTCAAAAGAACTAAAAAAGATATCCTATTTTAAAGAAAGGGCATAATTTTACCAAAGGTTAGCCTGTTAAGTATAAAGTTCAAAACATACGGCACATACTCTTCTCTGTCGTTTTCCCAGATGAACGTGTTCACGTATGTCTTTATTGAAACACGTACAAATCGTATTACTATCTTTATCACATACATTAGTTAAGCTTTTAAATAATCTTAAACGTATGTTTTGAATTGAGTTAGACACCTATGACGTAGAGGACTTCTTTTGTGGTTTCTACTATAGCTAACATGGTTCCATTCAATGTACGAAAAACTATTCACATATCGCTTGCTAAATCGATAATTAGATATGGATTAGATAGGTGGGGACGTGCTAGCGATGTATATATGAATAAAATACTTTTAATTCAAAAAAGATTATTAAAATTGGTAGTTAACACTAACAATAATGACTCATTTTGTCACGTTAATTAGCGGCTGCCACGTTGGGCGCCAAAAATCTATGTGACGTTATTATCGGAGCAGCCGCGTTGGGCGCCAAATTTATGTTACGTAACACAAAGAAAGTCAAAGCAATGACCCGGCTCAATCGGAGAGTAAAGGGGGTTGTAGAAAACAGACTGGCCTATGATGTATGCGGCGGTAAGGAGTTAGTAACAGTACCTGCAATAAAAGAAATTAGAATAGTAAACCTGCAATAAAAAAAGATTAGTCCTGCAAACCTGAAATAAAGAAAATGCATAGCAGCAATGAGAAGTCTACGTTATTCAGTACTATGTAGAATGTAAAAAAAGAAACTGTTTAGATAATCTATATAATATAACAACGGTAAAAGCAATATAAAAATATTTAGTACAAAGTGAGGTAATATTGGGAAGTAGCAGAAACGTTTCCTCACACACCAATTAAACATAAATCAGATAAAATGTTGACAAAAGATAAATAGATAAGTCACAAGTGATATGAGTAATTCAGTAGCATTAATTGTTTTTTTTTCTTTCTTTTTTTTCCTTAATCGCAGGCAAGTCTATTGGGAAAGGTATCAGAACGACGAAGATATGGCAAAACAAACGGATAGATATTTAAAGCAATAACAAGTAAGAAATAGTTCAACTTACAAAAAGTCCTTCCGCAACGCCTTCTTGCAACTGAAGTGTGGGATTCAACGATGTCCTGCACTAACGAAGCACTTTACCCTTGACTGTGAGGGTGTTGATGAAACTTATCACACGTTACACGAATCACCTCTACGTATTTCACTGGTGTTAGCAACAGACATTATCACGCGTCGGAACTATGTAGCCTTGATAAATTTTATTTCCTAAGACAATAATTTTGAAATATTCTGAAGCACTAGTTTGATTTCAACTGGGACCAGATGTATATTATTTTCATAAACATCCCAAAAAGCAGTGAGAAATTTCAACCAATACCTTTGTAAGCCGGTAATCTGTTATGTTTCACAAACACGAAACTTGCACAAGCAAAGATCTATTTTAGATTCTTTGTTGTTAGAAAATTCAGAAACTACAGTAGCACTGTATTTAACTAATCCAAAGTGTGCGCTCCTTTGAAAAGAAAAAGAACCGCGAAACTAGATTGCACACACATATTTTAAAAAAAATCAAAAAGACAAAGCAACTAGGAAAACCACAATGAGTAAAGCACTTGTATCACTTAAGTACGTCCGTCAAAATGTTCTGTAAAACACTTTTGTACAGTTAATATACAATTTTTATTTCACAAGAAAACAACTAAAATCAATTAGTAAGCCACGCGTAAGCAATAAAAACCGACCGTCACATGTTCCGTATTTTTAACGTACGTAATACATCGGAACACAGAACAGAACTCTTCAACTCGTCGCTATTATAATAACCGCTTATCGTAAATTATCTAGACCTGTATATTCACATACGGAACTAAATTTATATCAATGGCCAGACAAGAACGATGTAATCTATCATTAATTACAAGCTGTTTATCGTTTACCATAAGTTGGACAGTAATTTATTAATGAAAATCAATCTTCAAATTATCTATCTTTTTAAAATTAATACACGCGAGTTAAATTGCATACAATATGAAAACTATTCGGACGTATTTACTTGATACAAACAGCGATCCGCTTATTTTAATACGACGCACTCGCCTAAGGAATTAATAAATATCAAATATAAAAATAGTAATTTGTAGAAATGTATTTATGAATTGAGGATAGCGTAAAAAGGTTAAATTATTAAAAATGCACGTTACAATTTCAAAACATTTTAAATAATAATAACCTATAAACGGCAAAGGGTATTTTACAGTATAACATTCTACTAAATACTTTTATTGATGATAAACATTTGCAAATACAGGAAACGGAATATAAATTGAGAAACAAAAAATATATCATACCACAAGTGAAAACTCTTACGGAGAGAAATGTTTAGATTATTTAATACCAAAGTTGATGAATGTATTACCGCAAGACTGTAAGTTAAGCCTAAATATGAAATCACTTAAAAAGTGCATGAAACAGCACTTAAATAGTAATATTTAAGTGTCTTAGTGAAAAACGGATGAAGCTTACTAGCATATTTAATTAAATTAAATTACTTAAATTAATTAAATTAGTAATTTATATAATAGCAATACATATTACGCAAATATTACGTGCATGAGAAAGTGTGAATATCAGTGTGTGTGTGTGTATGTGTATATATGTATATATGTATATATGTGTGTATATGTATACGTATAAATATAGCTAGTGGTATAACATAAAAATATGTATGTATGTGTAGATGTTAGCATTAGAATTAGAATTATTTAAACTGTATAAATAGTTATTAGTTAAGGTTTAAGCACTTTGTGAGGATAGATTCAAAACCATAAACATCTAATCAGAGTAATACGATTAAGTTATAATGAGTTACTTATCTTTTCGAATATCTATTTATAGTTAAAAGAAATGTGTTGCAGAGAAAACAATATGATTTAAAACAGTAGGGGGTTGAGCCAAAAATGTGTTTAATTGATATACAAAACTATTTACTTTTGAAATATTTCTTCTTAGGAATTATTAAACTGTTGTCACCATGTCAAGCAGCCTATATAGGTTAGCTTATGGTATATGTCATTCACTGTGCAAAAAAATGAATTGAGTTGAATTGAATTACTATTATTATTATTATTAATTTATTTAAAGTATTTATAACATATCTTGTTATTTTTATGAGTACATGTTTGTTACATTTTAAAATTGTGTATTTATGTTTGTTTACTTTTCATGCTTGAGTATCATTACAAATATTATGCATATGGATGTTATAATCCTATTTAACAAAATAAGTTTTGATTAACAATTGCAGTTATTAGCTGTTTGTGGGTATTCGTTCCTTTTAATTTTGAATCCTCAAAGGGTGGAGATGTGTCACGGGATTTACTGACAACTTAGTTTGTTAATGCATTGTCATCTAGCGGTGTGTGTTGGAATAAGTTAAAGGAGGCCAAACTATACCAATTTTAGGTGATTAATTTTGGCACTTCTTTTGCTGGTTTGACTTAACCAATGTAAATGAAGTTACGAGAAGTAATTTTTTTTAATTCATAGTTCTGCATGTACAGAACTCTATGGCACTAGACCTCGGTTAAACTAAACACCACGGAAAAAAACCGATATTGAACAATCTAATCGAGAGATTAGTATTTTAGGAGTCATATTGTTATGGTATCGTAATACTATTGCAACTACGATCAAGTAGTGTAAGTGCAATCACATAGCCGTGTTCATATTTGACGCGCCATCTAGTGAGAAATACAGCAACATTCAACACATATGTAGTATCATTGATGTATACCAAAATAATAGACAGGACAGATTTTTCTGTACAAATAGCACCCTTGGATATGGTAGCAGTAGATGATTATAGCACGAGTGTAGCTCTCTGCCGTATTTGTTATTTATATAAATGTGTTAAATATTCAGATATATAATTTTTTAATGCTTAGTATATATTTAGTGTTAAAGTTTATGTGACTATAGTTTTTAACGGGGTTTTATATTGTTTAATAAGTAACGCTTGTGATTACACCTATTCCAATAAAATTCGGTACTGGGACAAGTAAATTTACACCTATTGGTTAAAGTGCAATCAGATGATTGCACTTTTTTCATCTAGTTTACTATGTATTATCGATCATGGTTAGGGTTAAGACGTATGTCCGAAAAACAATAAGAGGAACTGGTTATAGTGAAGACAATGTTAATCTGGCTATTAATGAAGTCAAGCGAGGCGTATTAACTACCATAAAACCAAACCTTTTATAAAACATTCCCTATAGTACTTTAGACTGTTACGTAATCGGCAGACGTAGGGCCAAAGTCAGTCAAGGGGCACACCTACGGCTTTATCTTAGAAAGTAGATAACACTTAGCAGCTCTTTTAAAACTTCTAGAAAAATGAGGCTTTGGTTCCACTAGACCTAACAAAAAAGTTTGTTGAAAATAGTTTGAAAGATTGGAGAAGATTGGCTTCCCAATTATAAATTTAGACACCAGTTATCTATCAACGAGCCACAGTCAGTTAAATTTTCAAGAAGAAAAATAAACTGTTTATTTTAGCAATAATAAGCTTTTGTCCATTCCCATTATCCCATCGATTTTTCTTAGGAATCTTATTTCCGTAGCAACAATTTTGCGTTGATTTTATTACGTTGTAGTTTCTACATACTTTTCCTATGATTATTCTACTTTGACTTCAATCTTTTCACTCTCCTCAATGATTGTGCCTAGATAATTAAATACTTTCACATGTTCCACTTGCCTTCCTTCTACTTTATACTAAGTATTCTTAGTTTCCCCTCCATTACCTTTGTTTTTGTTTTATATATTGCAGTGGATGTCAGGAAAAATCGAGCCCCCGCGTTGGGCTGCATAGATTTGTTGCGGTTAAACCTCTAAAGATATCGGAATCGCCTTCGAGTTCCAGCGTTGTTGGACCGTCATAAAATTTTTCTAAAAAAATTTAAAAAATAAAAATAAAAAAATATCTTCCAATCTCTCTGGAACGCTTCCTTATTTCTGCACACCCCGGCTAGTTCTAAAATCTGCTTCTTCCTGGATATTTACCATCCTAAGTTCACTCTTTCTCACATATACAGTCAAATAAAATTACCACTCAAATAATGCAAAGAGACATACAACTTTTTATTCATACATATTAAAAAGTTTCCATTACCAAGAAAATATGTATTTACACATTCGTATGTACAGCTTCATAAAATGTTACAATCTCAATCCTTAAACCTTTTAAAATTTCATGATTTTTATTTATTACAAAAGTTTTATTTTATACGAGTGGATGGGCCCGTCGTGAAACCCTATATTGACTTTTATTCCGGTCTATCGTGATCTCAGTATAAACCCAGTTACTCTAAATGCTAAATACATCGCATCTTTATTTAAAACAACTTAAAGACTCGTTTAATACATAGATCTTCTGGTTTTACTATTAGTCCTACTTCTTCTTATTAAAATCGTTAACATAAAAGCTACACACTCATTAGTTTGAACTACTTTTGGTCTTAATCTTAATAATCGTTTACTTAATATTTTTGAAGTCCTATTATTGGGATTGGATAAATTAAAAAATTTTCAAGTTGTACTTACACATATTGTGGATTATGCGCTATTTAGGTGCCAAAATGTTTTTGTTTTAAGCACAGTATTACCAGTGTTCGCTTATGCCTGCGCCTGTAACGAATATTTGCCGGAAAATAAGCACTGTATGTCTCTCTCAGATCTCGTAAAGTTAATTAAGTATTTTCGAACTGCGTAGAATCAGGGAACTGTCCTTTAAGTTTAGTAAGATGGATTTTGGTTAGTTCTGTAAGCGATCTCTTCTTTTATGGTTCGTAAGAATTTTGCTTTTAATTATTAGCAATAATTTAGGAACCAATAGAATGTTTAGTTAATGTCAGAACAGCTGTTAGTTGCAATGGTGTATAAATACACGTGGAAGATCACGTATACGTCTTATTATTAAAGGAAAGCCCAAAGATATTAGTTCTGAACATCATTCATCACACAGGATTGAATATGAATTTTCATCATTACTGTTTGGTAAAGTAGCCTCAACACATCGTTTATTTCAATTAATAATGTAAGCAAAGTTTTTTATTGACTGCTAATATCTTGCTTATGATGTGAGTTGTTACAAATATATTAGTGCAGGTTTAATATTAAAACTATACGCAACACATTTCGAATTTATATGAGTAACATATAATTCCTGTGCTATTTTAATTTATCAAATACATAAATGCATCTATTCAAAAATTACTAGATCACCAACATTGGTATTTTAAAGTGGGAATACCCTACCGTGGGATTGTATTGAAAAAACAAATTCCAGGCGGTGCTAAATTACTTACCAACTGCAAGTTAATACTACATTGCCTCTATTGAAAGAATTCATAACAGTTCTCCTCTTTAAAAAAAATATGTATGAATGGAATTGATGTGATTTCTTGATGTATATAACGACATACCACCACAGACATGGAAAACACGAGAATATGTTCATTTTGTTAATACAAGAATTAGAGAAGTAGTATTGAGGCGTAACGACTGCAATATTTTACAGTTCATCCTACTGTAGCTAGAAAAAGATTTCAAAATGTAGAAGTAAAATCAACTTTAAAGTTAGAATTAAATCAGGCATGTTAATAATTATGGAAATTAAGTTAAATAAAAAGAGTTTAATTAATATCGAAAGCTATTTATATTCTGTAACTAATTAAGGAAACCCAATGCGATATCATTTGTCAAAAGCTTTCCTAAAAATTAAGGTTACGCGGAAACTACTTAGTAATCCATTACACTTGTCTAAAAAGTGTGTTGTCTGACGAATGTCCTTAAAAGCTTTTTTTAGATATTGTTACGTGTTTAATGAATTAACCCGTAGCACATCTTTTCATTTACAGAATATCCAAGATCTGTCTCGGTCTCTGTCTCTTATATCTGTTAAATCTATTGTATTTTGTATAAAAAGAAAAGAATTCCATTTGTTTTGTAATCCGGCCCTGGTTATTCCATAAAATATATTTTAGATTGTAAGAATAAAATGGTTTCTGCATGCATACATACGTTAAGATACCACCAGGAATTTTAATCGCTCTCGAGAAAATAATGTAAACAGGCGCTTCTGAATTAACGATGTTCTCTATTCTAACTAGATGGTATAATCCAATCCCGTGAGGTTCTCGCACAAAGAATTATTACGCGGACGCTTTCACACCAAACTTTACGGAATCAACTGTGTTTTTGAGAGAGAGCCGGTACCTTGTGTTTCAATGTAGTCTTCGAGTTCATCGTTACTCCCTTTTTATCCTTTTTCTTATAGGTCACTACAACGATATGTGCCGGGCAATAGCATTATACCATCTGCAGAAGACCGAATCATCATGACCCTGAGATGAGTTCCGTCGCTGAAAGCTTTGGACTGTAAATGATTATAAATTTACAATTTGTTGAAAGTACCGGTATTTGTACGAACGAACTTTAATAGTTAATTAATAGAGGTAGGGATAGAGTGGGTATCACAATTTGAAATTTTTGTCAGATATTTACAAACATGGATATGCTTATTTTATTCCAACAAGGTAAAACAAATTAACAATATTTGTACGCAACTGATAACAGGCTAAGTAGAAACAACGTAGGTATGCTACAGCAAATAGAAGACTTAATATAGCTTATTGCTGCATGAACTAAAAAAGATTTATATAAGGAAACGATTAGTTTTATTTGAAGTTCGAAAAGCAAGGCACATAAAAGGAGAATAATAGGAAGATATCGACTTGGGTTATAAATTATGATTTAACTTGGATGGACTAAAAATAGCTCCAAGTACCATAAATATGTGTGTTTTCTTATATAATATATGTATTTTATGTTACGTAGTACAATCAAAAACATATTAAGTTATAAAGTACTAAAGATACTTTAATAAAATTTAGCTTAAGCGGTGAAACCAATTTACTGAAGGTATTCTGATACTTGTCGAAAGGGGGCGAACTTAGACAAAATTTCTGCCGCCTTATATTTTTGTCATTTGTGTGAAACCTTAATAGCTTTTGAACGAATTATAAATTTTTGCTGCAGATAATATAAAATGCTATTTAATCTGCCTCGTACTCCAATATTTGGTTTATTAAAAGTTTTTTTATTAGTTTTGATTTTTAGTTAGCTTTATAATTACTGAGAGAAGCTAATGGAAGCTTTGAAATATCTAATTGTAGCTTACGGTGACCAAAAAGGTCACGATCGAAACCAAGTGGTTTTTGATGATCGCATAATCCCCTACCAAACGGCTCAGGTTCTTTATTACGAACAAAGTGGTTCCCAATGGTTCAACCTTTGGGTGGAAATTAAGTTGAGATGTCCAAGCATTAACGGAGGGAAAGTACACGTCTCCTGATGGTCATTTAAAAAGCAAATTTATGAGAAAAGATTGATACTATACCAGTGAAAAGGTTAGTACCGTAATGTATTATTGACTAACGTACATAGAAGTGCGTCTGTGATTATATTTAAGTTTTAGCTAATAGGTTTCCGTTTTTAGTTAGTAGATTCAGGACATATAGGACTTTTCATATTTGTATAAGTTGACATGGCGTGAATACACATGTCATAGAATTAATCAGGTTTTAGTAAATGTTGTAAAGAGTGTATATTTATTCAGTTCATTATATTTAACGGTATAGTAACAGTTTTGCCAAAATTAATTAACTTGTGAATTTTGTTTGAAGCGTGATTCAATATTTTAGGTATAACTTAACATTTACTTTCAGTAACCTTGGTGACAGTTAGCAGTCATAACCCAAGCAGCATTCTAAGTAGCTTCAACTGACATTGGAACTTTAGCAAGGAGTTGCTACAAAATAAATCCCAATTTTGGCACTTTAATTGATACAATTACTTACACTTAGCAATCCCTTGTAATAGTTTAGTAATTGTTACTGCTTTTGGGAACTACCAAGGTACATTACCTCAAAGTAATTAATTATAGTGTCCGGAACGTAATTGATACTATGTTAATCTATTTTCTAGTTGTTGTAACTTTAAAGTCGTAAAGAATACCCCTGAGGCGTCACAAATCAAGTTGCTGATACATGTCTGAAACCCACACTAGACCCCTAAAGTGATGGTTAGTTATGGTAGTATTGCAAGGGACATTTACCTCTCTGCAATCTCCAAATATACTTTAAAGTTATTTTCACTATTTGTTTTAAATTAAAATGACCACCAAGTTGTAGTTCTGATGTAAAATAACCATCTAGTAACTTTAACTTCATTGTGTATCTCAGATACATTTTCTCTACTCTAACCTACAATTCTATATTTGCTCTGTCTGTGCTAGTTATTTGCATTGTTCCTATTGTTGGGCTGTGTATTTATCTTATCATAAATAACATAATGCCAGAGTACAATAAAATAACGAACAACATACAACTACTTTTTATTTAACCCGACAACTACGTTTTTTATGTGAACAGGTATTTTGGGACGACAGCAACTTATAAAGTTTGTCTAAATTAATATTAATTTTTGCATACTGTTGCTGTATATTTTGTTTAATACAGCATATTTCCTTTTTTATACTTTCCATGTCCTCTAGGATTGGTGTTAGGTCAAATAAACTTGGTGGTGTAGAATGAGCTAAAAAAAGATAAAAAATTTTAGAATTAAAAGTAAAAATTGAGCAATAGATGCAGTGAATTGCTCACAATATCTCTATTTGTAACTAGGGATGTGCTTTTTAAACCATATTATTAAACGTTTGAACGAAATAATATGTATGCACTGAGCAGTCGACTGTTAATTTGAAACACGAAAGCACAACAATATCGTAGGTTTTTACTAAATTGTTGTATGCTCTTAAATTATATACTTCAATTATAAAATAAAAAACACTCGCCATTTTATTCATTAAGTTGTTTCTCTGCACACGTTTTACATTTGGCAGGAATTTTCATTTGAATGTTTAGACAAATTGTAAATGTGGATAGTGACTAAACGTTTAAACGACACAGTGCTGCTTAAATAACATATCCTCAGTTGTAATGAAGTTCAAAATTTAGAATATTACAAATGAATTTTAAAATATATTTAAGTTTGTACACTTTACTTACGTGCATTTTGTATGAAATCCTGACCTAGAATTATAATTTCCTCTTCTTGAGGACTACCATGAAAAAGATTGTTCCTGTCGGTTAAACTAGTAGTAGGTGGATTTTTTAATGTGTTATTGAAAACCCTAACAAAACAAAAAATTGTATCGCAAATATTACTCATCATACCGTACTTACTGCTTTTCTGCATCTGAATCAATGCACTCGGTTAATCTTTTTTCCAAATTTATGCCTTCCTTAAAAGTGGCTATGTTGGAACATTTGACAATGCAGTCAAACTGCTGCCACTGATTTTGATCTGGAACACTATCCGGATCGTTTTTCTTTGGTGGCCACTATTTTAAAACCGTCCATACCGTCGGCAAATTACAAAGTAAGGTTAGGAATATTTTTGATGGCCCTTAATTTGACAAGAAAAGTGTGGCTCTCGTAGCATATACGTTGTATTGGAGTGACTATTACACTTTAGTTCCGAAATATGTATGAAAATTTTTAACTATGAAGTGATCACAACTTCTTAGTGTAAATTATTTCAGAGAGCGTTACTACCCATACAAAGATAATTACTATGAACACATTTTTTTCGGTAATTATCACTTTGTAGTAATTTTTATGAACTACTTCCATATTTATTTACATAATGTGGACGGCCATTATTATATCTAGAATTATGTTCAATCTGTAAAGTAGCTTTACTTTAAAAATCCTAAAAATAGTATACTTCTTAAATATTCTCAAACTTAAAAAATATTTTAAAAATATTTTTGTACATAAAAATGCACTTGACATTAAAAAACTAAAATTTCAGTTTAAAGAATTTTCACTCAAAAATTATTTTAAATAGAGAGCTTTGAAAATTTTCGATCTAGCGCAATTACATTTATCAGTAAACTTATAGTCGCATATAGATTTGGTGTAATAGAGACGGCATATTTCCAAATATATAACGCCGTTTTATTCCTTTACTTTTAGAAGCCATTATTCTATTCAGCACTCATAATGAATAGGAAATACATTAAAACCTACGCTTTAAGTTGTACAGACAAAGAAAGCAATAAATTGTCAAAGAAGACTGACGTTCCATATAAAGTGACTGATGATAAACTATTACCAACCTGGTGGGTAGTCACAACTTAACTTCAACGTTCTTGCATCAGTTCCAAAGTGTACACGGCAACTTAATTGCTACGCAACAATTGTTCCCCATTTTGGTTAAGAATCTGTAATAAGATACTGTGTTCAGTAACAAAACCTTTGTAGTTCTCGGAAATGGTTGTTGGTACGTGGTGACGACTAAATATGCTGCTTGGGAAATAGGTCTACGTGGCTAAATTTGGTTTAAATTTAAAATAATGTTTGTTTCGATAAATTTTCAGGTATAGTGGTAAGCCAGAATCACTCTCCTGATCTCAAGAGTTTGGTCATTCTCTTCTGCTATTCATTCTATAGCTTTTCTCAAGCCTCCCTGTGAGATTAGGTGGAGTCCAAGGAAATTTCTGATCAAGACCACATTTCATATCCGATAGTATTTTGGAACCCTGGTCAAACACATACACCACCCGTCACATTAGTTAGTCGGAGCAACAATCAACTTATTTTGTTCGTACAGTCGAGGTTTCGGTATTTTACCGGCATGGAATTTTTAGCGGAGTAATTCACTGAATTCTCTGTGAACTACCTGCTAGATATTCAAAGGACCAAAAACTGTACGAAACATCGTTCCATTTGAGAATAGTGGACCACGTTCCAAAAGTTTTGTTATGAAATACGTCTCACAAAGTGTTTTGGCCTTGGCACATTTCATAACTAACAGTAGTACAAAAATTTTTGCATTGCCACGAAATATGACAATATTAGGTTTAAATTCAAAGAAATTAATAAATTCACGAAATTCAAGAAATCCAAAGAAATTCAAAATTTGTGCCTCCTAAAGTTTTGACCTTAACGCATTTAATAGCTAAAGATGTTACAAAAAAATGTTGTTGCCACCAAAAATGACAATATTTCGCATTAATTCGGTTTTAATTCAACTCGAGTCGCCCAAAAAGTTTTAGATTTCAAAATTTAGTTTTTATACTCGTAAGTGTCGGTTTTACGTTAAAATCTTTAAAAAATCAAAAATCTAATTCTTCATGTTCGTTAAATAAAACCTTGCAGGATTTGGATATTTTCCGGGAAAGCCCCCTACACCGTAGGCTCTTGATTGTTTTTTGGTCGTGAAGGATTGATGCACAAAAAATAGAGGTTGTTAAATAAACTATCCACATATATGTCTTAAACTGCCGTAAAAATCAAAAACACGGATAAATAAGATTTGAACTAAGGAGTGTCTATAGAAGGATAGAGCAACAAGGGACCGATAAAGTCTGAGCCTCTACTTATTTTTGTATTGGTTGTCAAATTGGGCAGCACTTGTTATACATTGGTCTAAAGGAAATCCAAAGGATTTGAATCTAGGAGATCGAAGATGCTATAGTAAGTTGCTTCAATGATCAATTCATGTGTGTCAAACGGAATTAACATTTCAGTCTTTTCTATTGCTATATTTTTCACTTTGAACTAACAAATATTACACTTTAAATTCCTAAACTTATATGACAATCATCGAGATAAATAAGAAATTGACAGGCTAATACCTGAAACAATTGGTCTCGTCGATGTATCTTTTTCTTTTTGTGAATTTTAGGCAATTGCCATGAACCCTAACATCAATAGGATTTGAATAAGCTTTGTTCGACTTATGTCGGATGACAAATCAAAAAGTTTTACCAGAAATTAGAAGTGTAAGCAAAGTTCAACAAACGTACAAATTGTTCTGCACAATAAGGGGTTTCAGAACGAATAACGAAAGATTATGAAATTATTAGAAAATTAACACAAATCTGTACCGTGGTTACAGATAATATTGTCAGATAATGTAGAAACAAAAGTAAAATGCGTAAACCAACGACTTTGTAACCAACTGCCACTATCGTTAATGATAGATATTTTAAACTTCGATCTCATAAAACAAGGAACAGTTTTAATAAAATAAGAACTTCAAAATAAGAACTTCAAAATAGCGTTTTGTAATATAACTAAGATTAGCGAGTTTTCGGGTAACCGAAAAGTAAAATGAGCAAGAATTAAAAGCCAGGATTTTTTGCGATTACTTGCTCTGGACTAGAATATCCTCGAATATATATTGATTAGACTACGAAAGATACAGTTGGATTTGTAGAACATGATGCCTAAGTCAGAAATGGTAGATATGAAATATATCGTCCCCAATCACATTTTTGCAACCAAGTGATCGTTGAAAAATGCCAGACTGATGAAAAGGGATCACATATTTCTTCTACCTGATGACGCTAGAATATTTAGAGCAACATAAGGAAATTGTCGCTTGGAAACGACTACTTCAGCCTGCGCAGTAAGGGGAATATCCTCCAAAGAGTACCTGCGTAACGTCCGTTATAATTGCTATTCATGGTAGCCACTTTTTTTCCGATATCCGTATTCATTTTTTTTTTAATAAATTTGTGATTATTGCGTTTTTATTACATTCATTTTGAATTACTTTGAACCTCAATATCGATGTTTCTGATACAACTAGCGCAATCTAAAATTAGCAGCAACTTGTATTTACCACTCCAAATAGTTTTAGCCCCAAACTTTATATCACTTACAACTCTCATGTCCGTCAGATAGCATCTCTGACTTTGCAGCTAAGTGTAAGTTTGAACATTAAGTGCAAAGCTCTAATCTCCCTTACAGCATATTGCTTTCATTGTTAGCTACAAATTAACTCCTACAGTGAGAAACATCTGTAGCTTGTATTATGTCATCTGTGAAAACGTCAGTTGTACAATTCTGTTCCACAACGTTAGCATAGATTACTAACAAAAAAGTAAAACAGGATGAATAAAATTTTGCCACCCGAAATTTAAATTTTAGCTGATAACGATTTTACATGCAGATATCTGCATAAATTTATTTGTTGCGGGTTAGTTGCGTGCAAAACTTCTAAGAATGACTCCATTATATATTTACCTAGCTTTCAGCAGCTTTTTTCTAAAATATTTATGACTGTTAACGACAATTTTAATGTGCATGTGGAGATTATCTTAATCGTGTCCAAAAATTGAATAGGTAGCACGTCACGGTCAAAAATAATGAATAACTAAGTAATCCTTATAAACAACTGCCGGTACACATGCAAAATGTTAGTGAATAAATAAATAAAAATGAATTACAGAAATACTGAGACGTTTAACCAACACTATAGTTTAAGTATTATTTTTTATTCATTGTAGGACAATTTAAACCCTGAGAATAAATTGCTTGCATGTATCAGGCTCATTTATAGACAATTATTTAGTTTAAAATATACATCTACCAAGCTTGTCTTTAATTGAAAGTTACCAATAGACTTAAGTAATTCACTCGTATGAATTTGCTTAAATGTTGGTTTATATGTACTATCAGAAAAACTAGCCATAACCTACGAAGAGCGTTCACAATTAAACTTTAATTTCCTATTTATTCGAATAATAACATAAAGTTAATAAATTGGGCGTTATTATTTTTCAATATAATTTCCATTTTTCATAATGAACAGGCACCATCTAACGTGCAACTTGCACATAAATTCAGATAAAAAATTCCTAAGGTTGTTGACTACCCATTTACGAATATCATAAAGAACTTCTTCATTGGATCCGAAGTTTCAACCATAAACAGCACGTTTTAAAGGTTCAAACATATGGAAAGTCTTAGAATGCGAAATCTGGGCGATAGGGAAGATATTGTAGCGAGTTCTTGCCATTTGCATGGGTTACCATACAAAGGTGCGCATTTTTCTGAAAATCAAACGGATTGTCGAATGTTTTTTCGTTTGCATCGAGTAGCTGTTTTTACTAGACTCTTTAACAATTTCGTATAACGTTGGGCAGCGGAACGCTTTTGTAGTAATACAAAAATTGCCGAACACGTTCACTTTTAACGTGCTTATATTAGATTTGTTAGTTCTTTCAAGATCTAAACTTAAGGAACGCTACAGATTCTTATAGAAAAACCTATCAAACTAAGAAATTAACTGTACATGCATGTGTTTAACGCTGGTAAAGTAAACTAATACTCAAAACGAAATAAGTTTATGTCAAAAAACATAATCCATAAATAGGAAAGTAACTACTTTTGATCGCCATCATCATTAGATCTTCAGTCCTGGAACTGGATAGACGCGTACCACCATTGTTTCCTATTCTGAACTAACCTACATATTTCCCTGAAATTTGCACAGTCTGCATCTATCACTATCTGATCTAGGTCTACATCTACCTCTTTTTTCCTATCTTTGTTTGTAATATATCCCATACTATTGCCCAAAATTGTCTTAGAACATATTCTGCCATTTTATTTCTCCTATTTTTTTCCACAGACATCCTTGTTCCCCTACTATTTCTATAACCTATTTGTTATTAACTTTGTCTGTTCATGCTATCATCCTCATACATCTGAAGCACGGCACCCCAAAATCTTGCTACCGTTTTTCTGTCTGCTTTTCCGACTGCCCGTATTTCATCTGCATACTGTGCTGTATTCCACACATATGCTTTCAACAATTTTCTTCTTATTTCTATGTTTGTTGTCTTTCATCATAAGTGCTGTTCTTTCTTGTTAGATGTAGTTCGGTGCCTTTTTATTGTTTTAGAATTATATAGCCTATTTCTCCGACATACAGTGGCTGTGAGGGGGGAGCAGCCTGTGGCTGCCAAGTTCCCCCAGCACTTGAACATTTACAGATTTAATATTTTTTCCGGTATATCTTTTCACACAGTCAACATTAGTTGCAGGTATTTAACAACAGAACACTTGTAATTGTTTATATTAATCATCAGATTTATCTGCGCTTATTTTTTCTGGTTAGACACGTACCTGCACTTATTTATATTCTGAGTTAGCCTACACAGTTTCCTGAAATTCTCACACAACCTGTATACAGCTGGGTTCCTTTTCTATTGTTTTCTAATTTTATGCCCTACTTCACCGAGATTCAGTAAAGCGGGTTAAGCAGCTTGTGGCTGCCAAGATCCCTCACTACTTAAGCATTATCGAATTAATGGTTTTGTAACATTTTATTTTTCCAGTCGTAATTTAATTGCATTGAATTACACGTTAAGCACGCTAAGCGTGTATTGTTCCTTAGGGATATAATTATATTAATATATCTGTGTCGCATAAAGCTATTTCCAAGTAAATATCTATTTGATTGTTTCGTGTTCCCCCCTCTGACGGCGCGACCGCTCGGATCTGGTTTAGATGAACAGTCAGCCACGGGCAACAGCTTTGTTAAGAGGTATTTTTGGTTAGAACCTGGCAACCTTCGTATCAATTATTAATTGTTGAGATATCTTCTAATAACGGTTGATAAAGTATATATTATACGAACTAATGTAATTTGAGGTAATTTATTTAGCGCGACGTTTAGAACACGACAACGACAAAATATAATGCAACAAAATATAATGCGACGAGATATGATTCGACAATGTGGAATGCAACAAATATAATTCGACAATTAAGAATGGAACGAATATAATTCGTCATCTAGGATCCAAATAATTACCGTTATTTAGGAACAGTAGATTTAAACTTTGCCTAATAAGAAATTTGTCTGATAAGGAATTAGAGAAGTTAATTTGGATGGAGTCGTTTCAAATTAGAAACGCTGTTAACTTTGCTTGAAGAACGGAAATCCCGTCTCAGTTTGTTGTGAAGCGGCTAATGCAGTTTTTGGTTCGTAATTAGCTATAAGATCTTTTTTTGCATGTGTTTCAAAGTTTAGAACACGTTAAATTGCTTTTATGTTTAGTACATGTAAATTGTGTAAACTTCAATTAATTGTTGAGTTGGTTTTACAAGCTGTAAAACGAAATTTTGTTGAATTAGCTTTCTAAAGTAACATGCTTTGTTCCATATGAACCGTCGATAAGTTCAACATGTGTCTTCGACGTTATATTTTTCTATTTTGTACAGTTGACAGATGTTGTCTTGAAAGCAAATGCTTTGAGCAGCTGTAATGCAATTTAAACAAACATGCCTATTTTTGTAAACAGTTTTATCTATACATAGATTATTAGACGTAAATTTAAAAGTTCAAATTCTCATTATGATAGGTTCTAGTAATTTGTTATCTACCTGAAAAGATCTGCCCAGGTTAGAATATAATTCACTGTGTTATGTTTACCAATCATTATCACTTTAATTTGTATAACAAGTTCATGTTTAAAGTAAAGTCGGTTGATTAATGAAAGAAAAAAAGGAAAGTTAAAACTTTAATTTTGATGTAGTTGATTATGACCATTTTTTGTTACAAGTTCCGATATTTTAAAAGAGTTTTTTTTAGTAAACATTTAGTTCAAAATCTAAGACTTTTATTTTGGTCAAGTGCGAACAAATCTAATTACATAAAGCCAAAATTTTTCTGAGTAATAATTTGATGCCAATATTATATTATTTCTTTATATATGTTTATAGGACACAAGTGTTCTCTCTACTTTTTTATTTATTTAACCATTGCAATTTCTTACAGGAGCTGCGTCTTATTTTGTTAAGACAGGTTTTTGTTAACGAAGGCGATCATTTGTTCTTTGGGTTTCCACGTCCGCCCTTAGAACTGTGCTTTGCAATTATCGTCATTATCTCAGGACATGGCGGCGCCTATTTGATTTAGCTTAACTTTGGTTTGCAAACAGAATTCGACTTACCCCCCCACTTCTCATTGCTCTACCCAGGAATAGACCCCTAGCTTTGTCGGAAGACTTTGTTCTCTAGCGCCTTAATATAAAAAAGACGTTCCAGTCTTTTGTAAAACAGAAGTCGTTTCAGGGGCACACATCCAACGTAAGGCCTAGTCAAAATAGTTACACTGGCGTCACAACGTGAGGCCAGCCAACTTCAAAATTCGTATCAGTTTTCCAGTAAATCCTTTCACACAATTAACATTATTCGAGAATATTGCCCATCCAATACTTGTAGCTGCTTATAATAGTCATCATGTTTAAGTACAGCTACTTTCTTCGTCATTAATTTATCCAACTTGGGACTGGTTGGATTCGCACCTCCATTGATTTCTATTTTGAGCTAGCTTACACATTTCCCTGAAATTCCTACAGCCTACATCTTTCACTATCTGTGTGCAGTAGTTTAACCTAGGTCTACCTCTACTTCTCCTTTTTCCTATCTCTGCTTCTAATATATTCCGCACTATTCCCTCATGCCATAGTATGTGGCCTACTACCCTATCTCTCCTATTTCTACCGTTTAATATAACACACAACGAACTAATGCTAAAACTAATAATTTTAAAGTGGGATATGTTGACGTTGTGAGTTCAACAGATATCGGTAATATTTAGCCTCATATGAAGTAATTGTTTTGCAACTTGCAAAGTTGCGAATGATTTATATCTATATATAATTTTTCCTTTTTTCCCATGTACGTACTTTGTCGACTTCGTCTTTTCCTATAAAATTTAATGCTGGATGAACAGCATTATTTTCCCGTTTTACATCAATAATTCCATCGTCGATAGCAATTTGGTCAATAAAGCCAGGACTTTTATTCAAATCAGTGCCGGGCATCGATAGTTCTAGATGAAGAAATATGCCATTTTCGTAACTTCAACAGAAGGTCGTACGAAGCAAAATAATTATCAAAATAAAACTTATTGCTTCTTTTTTTGTATTCGTTTCCAAAGATGCAGAACAACAACTGCTTCTCGTTCATGCTGCTATACGGCTCCGTGGCTTAGTTGGTAGACGTGTAACTACTAAACTCAAGGTAACGAGTTTGAATCCCGACACGATCCGCCTGAAAAATGTTAAGGCGAGCATTTTTCACAAAACTACATCGTTTAAATGAGGAGTAAAATGTAAGTCCAGTGTGTGGGTGTTGTCACGCACGGTAAATATCCCTACCTTGCTTAGAACGGCAAGGGTTCGGCAAAATTTAAATTCTCCAGTTAAAAAAAACTCGCTTCATGGCCAATGTAGTACTTTCAGGTGGATGAGCATTGTAAACTCGAATGTAGCGGCCAAACTGCTTTTAAACATCTGGATCTAGTTCTGTCGAGCAGCCTTGATTTCCAATAAAGTCACAAGCGAGTTCACTTTTTCTAGCCCACGCAAATACTTTTATTCCTCACGGACATCGTTTTCCGTTGATATTGAAATGACTTTATGCTCCACTGGTTGGATACAAGTGAAGCTTTATCCTTTTTTATTGTTCGCGGCCTAGTCTGGGAATTACCCCAAGGGTGAGCAATGAGAATGGGCGTGGGTATGGTGTAAACTCAATAATAAGCAAACATAGAAAGAAAAAGGGAAATTGAGCGCCACTGTATCTATATGGACAATACAAGAAATTCAATACTCCTATGAGAAGATACAGAAACTCATTGGATATATGTACTATAAAAAAAACTTACAACTTATTGAACTAACACATCTGGAAACCTCTTGAACGTATCTGCATCCTGTTCTATCACAATGATCCTGAAAGAAAAGGTTGCACAACAAATTTTCTATTAAAAAGACACTATTTGTGCTTTTCAATAAAAGAGCATAATAATAATTATGAGCTAATCATCTTGAGATTACTACACCAAAGGTATTTTAGTTAAAAATAGATATCTAGAATAAATCAATTGTAACATGTCTGTACTTTTATATTGTTTCAGCATTCGTCTAATTTTGTTAGTCAAAAAATTTATTTTCTCAAAGGTATTCTTATTAAAATTAATTATTCGTAGAATAAAAAACTTGAATCCAAAATGTAATTTAATGTAGTTTCTATCTTTGCTTTTTTTTGTTAAATATAGTTACAAATACAAAATAATAAAATTGAATTCTGATTTTAATTATAAATCTGTCTTGACATAACAAGACCTTATTTTTAATAATACTTTAAAACAAGATTCTTAATTCCCAACGAACAGATCTGTGTATTGGTTTACATATATTTCAAATAAATTTAGTTCATATACCTTATAAAAAATCTAAATCACACTGTAACTAGTTTAAGTAAATAAAATTTAGAATTTATTCTGGTATAGAAATGACACAATGACCTTACTAAAGATTAGACATCTGTAATTAAATCTTTTTAAACAGGAAGTGGACTTTGGAATCTCTTTGTTTTTGAACACATGTATATCCCACGTGTCTTACAAAATTATTTTAATATTACTTTTTTTATGATCTTACACAAAGTTAATTTGTCCGCAAAATTTAACATGATTAAGCAATCCTCTATTAAAATTTAATATTGTTTGTCAATCCAATGAACACTTTTAAAAGTCTAGCAAACGTAATAACTGAAAGTTTAAATACCTGGACTTAGCAAAGAAGTTACCTCTTCCAAACGAACTGCGATGCACAAGTTCAGGTCCTGCTTACAAAATTTGATGCCTAGGATATAACGTTGACGACCAACATCTGTTCAATACGTCTTCCCCAATAAATGTCAAACAACAGCTTTAAATACATCCATAACGAAAGTTGCTTTAATTACTAAATATAAATCTGGTTAATCCAAACGCTAAGGAATTAGAGATATTTGTTTTAGTATAAAAATTACTTAAATATTGTGGTTTCACCGTTAATAGTCATCAATCTCTCTAGCCATGTTTGCAGCTTCGTTCACATGTTAAACCACAATGGCGAATTTGCCTTTTAATATCCTCCACGTAGAGATCAGTTGATATGTCTTGCGCGTCACCTCGTGACACTATTTACGCAAACGCTATTTTAATTTAATAACAGAAAGGATATAATCCGCATACGAATTAGGCAACACAAATGACTTGTTCGTTACGTAGTCCTTTTTAAATACGTTTTCAAAATGTTTATTGCTATTAAATATTTCCTAGTAATGCATTTAAAGCTAATTAAATGATAATAATGTCCTGTTCTATTGTGAAATTGTTTCCTTCAGATATTACTATATCAAATACAAAAAATCAGATATCACAAATCTACAATGAATAGATGTGATCTCTTTAAAACCAGTGCCACAGAATATATTGAAACGACTTTTGCTTTACAAAAGACTGAAACGTCTTTTTGTTCTATTGTACTGAAAGCACAACTGAAACGTTATTTCTTTTACATTAAGGCGCTAGTGAACCAAAAGTCTTTCGAGATAGCTAGTGGTCTATTCCTAAGTAGAGCAATAAGAAGTGGGGGGGGGGGGTGTTAGTCGAATCCTGTTTGCAAACCAAAGTTAAGCTAAATCAAATAGGCGCCACCATGTCCTGAGATAATTACGATAATTGCAAAGCACAGTTCTAAGGGCGGACGTAAAAACCCAAAGATAAAATGATCGCCTTCGTTAACAAAAACCTGTCTTAACAAAATAAGACGCAGCTCCTGTAAGAAATTGCAAAGATTAAATAAAAAAAAGTAGAACACCATTTGTGTCTTATAAAAGTATATAAAAATAAAAAAATGTATATCCAATATAATATTGGCACCAAATTATTACTCAAAAAAAATTTTCCTTTGTATATTTAGATTTGATCGCATTTGACCAAAATAAAACCCTTAAATTTGAACTAATTGTTTACTAAAAAAACTTTTTTAAAATATCGGAACTTTTTAACAAGAAAAAAATTGTCATTAACAACTACATCAAAGTTAAAGTTTTGCCTTTTTTTTAAAACAACCAACTATATTTTAAATATGAACTTGTTATAAATATTCGAGTGAAAATAATTTATAAGCATAACACACTGAATTACGTTCTAACCTGGGCAGATCTTTTCAGGTAGATTACAATTACTAGAATCTTACATAACGTGGATTTGAATTTTCATATTTACGTTTAATAATTTATGTACAGATAAAAGCTGATCACAAAAATAGTAATGTTTTGTTTAAATTCCATTACAGCTGCACAAAGCATCTGCTTTCAAGACAACATCTGTCAACTGTGCAAAACAAAAAAATATGACGTCGAAAACATACGTTGAAATTATCGAAGGTTCAAATGGAACAAAGCTTGTTGTTATAGAAAGCTAATCTGACAAAATTTGGTTTTGCGGCTTTTAAAACCAGTTCAACAATAATTGAAATTTACACAATTTACATGTTGTAAACATAATAGCAAGTTTACGTGCTCTAACCTTTAAAACACATGCATGAAATATATTATAACTAATAACGAACCAAAACTGCATTTGTTGCTTCACGATAAATCGGGATAGAAATTTCGTTCTTCAAACAAAGGTACCAGCCATTTCTAATTAAATACGACTGCATCCAAATTAACATCCATAATTTCTTAGTAGACAATTTTCTTATCAAACAAATTTCAAATCGACTGTTCCTAAATAACGGCAATTCTAAATTTTTGGATCCTACATGACGAATTCTACATGTTTCATTCTACGTGTCGCGCTAAATAAATTAATTCAAATTAAATTAGTTCGTAAAATATATACTTT
This sequence comes from Platerodrilus igneus, assembly GCA_036346225.1. Classification (NCBI taxonomy): domain Eukaryota; kingdom Metazoa; phylum Arthropoda; class Insecta; order Coleoptera; family Lycidae; genus Platerodrilus; species Platerodrilus igneus. The sequence continues at coordinate 4,303,682 of JARFIW010001701.1, forward strand.
ACCAACCGTTAGTAGAAGATATCTCAATGGTTAATAATTGATGCGAAGGTTGCCAGCCTCTAGCCGAAAATACATCTTAATCAAGCTGTTGCCAGCGGCCGACTAACTTGTCAAAACTAGAACCGAGTGGTCGGGACGGTAGAGGCGTGGAATACGAAATAAACAACTAGAGATGCGCATGGAAATAGCTTTATGTGACACAGATATATTAATCTAAGTAGATCAATAAGGAACAATGCACGCTTAGCGCATTATTCTTGTAATTCAATGCAAATAATTATTATTGAAAATAAAAATGTTACAATATATTCGTTACAATATGTTGCTTAATAGACAAGTTTCCAGTAAATGGCACCATTTGTTCATCACTACTCGGATTTCAAGCGTCTAACTTTATACAATTTATCTATTCAATCTGTTGAGTGTTCTAAATTACTTACTAAATGCAGAAACGTCCGTAACTGAAGTTAAATTTGTCATACTGAAGCTGATGTGTTTTGTAATGGCATATTTGTTTGTATAGTAAGCAATGTTCTTGAACGTTTTAGCACAAATATACATCGCAAAATAACCAATGAGATACGATAAGCCTTCAGTAACTATATTTTTTTCCTCCTCCTCATGTTCTTCATTCGTCTCTCCAAAATCCCAAACAGGTTTAGTCACTCTTCTACAAGGCTCGTCTCTTTTCCACTTGACTTTCTTACTTTTTCGTTTCTGAACGATTTTATCTCTGTAATGTATGTACTTTTTTCATCCTCTACTTTTGTTTCTATGTCAATAATATTCGCACTGCTATCTAATTCAGGCGACTTTTTAGAGTCCTACCTAGTCATTACATCCACTCCCGCTTCAATAACTGACGTAATCTCTGAGTCAGAAGCAAATTCATCATTGTCATAATTTAGATTGTCAGATTGTAGGAGCTACATATGATTTACTGGATCTAGTCTCTCGTGTTGAAGTTAATTGTGTTGCGTACTAGATCAAATAATATAAATTATATAAACAGGATATGGGAATTCGATGTATAATCCATTTTTGCACATTTTGAACAATAGCTCTCGTATAGCGGGTACTACGAAAGTAAATGTTAAAATAGTTTTGAACTAAAGGTGTGCAAACGAAAAAGCGACTTGATTCATGATGTGCAAACGAAGATACTTTGATTGCCGTCATCACATGTTAGAATTGCACAAAAATGCGATATTTGACATGTGTGAAGTTAGCCCCCCCCCGATTAAATAATTTTTTTTTTCTTACAGTGGTGTGCAAACAAAAAGTTGATGTGTTTCATAATGTGCAAATCAAAAGGTATCAATTAGTCTCATTGCAATCCATTTTTGCACATTTTGAACAGTCGCTCTCGTATAGCTGGTACTACAAAAGTAAATGTTAAATTAGTTTTGAACTAAAGGTGTGCAAACGTATAAGCGACTTGATTCCAGATGTGCAAACGAAGATACTTTGATTTCCGTCATTACATGTTAGAATTGCACAAAATGCGATTCTTGACATGTGTGAACTTAGCCCCCCTAATTAAATTTAATTTTTTTTTACTTACAGTGGTGTGCAAATAAAAAGTTGATGTGTTTCATAATGTGCAAACCAAAAGGTATCAATCAGTCTCATTGTAATCCATTTTTGCACATTTTGAGCAATAGTTCTCGTATAGCGGGTACTACGATAGTAAATGTTAAATTAGTTTTGAACTAAAGGTGTGCAAACGAAAAAGCGACTTGATTCATGATGTGCAAACAAAGATACTTTGATTTCCGCCATTATATATTAGAATTGCACAAAAATGCAATATTGGACATGTGTGAAGTTAGCATCCGTGATTAAATTTAGAAATTTTTTTGACTTACAGCGGTGTGCAAACAAAAAGTTGACGTGTTTCGTAATGTGCAAACGAAAAGGTATCAATTGGGTTCATTGTAACAATGTTTTCACGTTTTCAACAGTAGCTATCGTATAGCAAGGACTATGCAGCTGAATGTTAAATTACTTTTAAACTGGAAGTGTACAAACGAAAATAATAGATGTGCATACATGTGCAAACAAAGATCTATCAATTTCGTCGGTTTAAAATGAATTTGCTGAATGTCGGGGGCTAGTGCGAAGTTGGCCCGCCACAATAATAACTCTTAAACGAAATGTGTGCAAACAAAAATAGTAGATGTGCAAACATGTGCAAACGATGATGTATTAATTTCGCCCGTTTAAAATAAATTTCCTGAAAGTCGGGGGGCCAGTATGAAGTTGGTCCCCCTAAATTGTTTCTTGAATAATTTTTAAACGAAAAGTGTTCAAACAAAAATACCGGATGTGCATACATGTGCAAACAATGTGCAAACGAATGAACTATAGAAAGTTATTTTTTTCAAAAGTTGGCGGGCTAACTTCACGCGTGTGCAAAAACAACGGATCCACGCGATTGAAGTACACACAATTCAGAAGTAAAGATATCAGATGAATTCTTTTTATCTCAATATTGTTTTATAAACTTTACTTAAAAACTTCTATATATATTTAAAAAGGTTTCGTAAATTTGAGTATTATGGAAATTTCGGTGGTCAAGTGCTCTTCCGCGTATTATCTTGCATAGAAAATAAATTTAATACTTTGAGAACACTTGGTTCAATATTAACTCATATATGATTAATCTACCGCCTACTAAGATATATTTTCGAAATACATGTGGTCCCATTGTGTGAAACAAAATGGCGTTTATATACAAACCAATTTGTTTAAATAAGTTTATTGGTGTATGTTATTACTTTGAAGGCATGTAGCACATTAAGTTATTTTTGGGACCATAAATGCCAGCGATGTTTATGAGTGATGATTGTTTTCTATCAACAGTTATTTTTACTACCTAACGGCTTGATTTACTATAGTACTTGGTAGCAAAATAAAACCACGAATTATTCTAGAACATAAATCTGTGAAATTTATACACTGTCACCTGCCAACTCCTGGAAGGTCTTGCCTAACACTAGAATAGTAGCTAAAACTGAATGCAGATTTTTACGTATACAGACAGGTTGGCAGACTTGAAAATCATTTAATACCTTCCGCAGAGGGTGCTAACATAAAAAGCTCAAGAATATGACTTATGATTTGTGGCTCTTTTATGATATTAAGTGGGGTAGGTGTTTTACTGATACGCAAAGCAATCCCCTTTATAAAATGTGTTTGCTATCTTAAAAGATCTAAATTTTCTGCTCTAGAAGCATTTTCGTTTTAAAATACTAAGACCCTCTATATGCGAATATAATCTCAAATCAGGCCCTTACGAATTTCCATTAGAATTGCGGTTACCCTATCTTGATATAAAGTGAATTTAACAAAAAACGATTTCTCATATAGTTAGCCCTTTTTGATTTACCGCTATCCTACCTCAGCTTATTCATTTCTTTGTTAAGGCACTGCAGGGTTTTGTATTTAGATAAACTCGCACAAAAGATGAAAAGATAACAAACCAGGATACAGGATGAAACCCTTTCGGTTACTTGACCAATCTCATTACATTATGGAAATTAGTAATCCTTTCCACATGAAACAAACCCTTCATTTGAAGTTTTTTTACTCATTTTATTAAAGAACTTACAGTAGATGAACTGAAATATTTTGGATGGCTGCTGAAGTTAAAAAAGCACTACGTTAAAATTGGTTTGCATTTAGTTAACTTGGCACTTATCATCGTAATATGACGACGAGATATTGGAGGAGGCAACTAGGTTTTAGCAAGTTTTAATTAACGATATTTTACTATAGTAACGCAGCTCATTAGCATTTGATCTGATTTTGATAAAATACATTCTATATTATAATATATTCAGGATTTTCAAGGCCACAACTACAACGTACACGGACAGGAGGAATAAACTAAAATGCAATGGCGACAAATTTGTAAAAGTTGCATCAAGTGCTTCTGGCCTCTTTTAAACAAAAATTTTAATACATAAGCCTGCATAAAAATTTGCAATTAAAATCAATATATTATAAAAAACTTTGTATAAGCTTCCTTACACAGATTTTTTCTCGAAGAAAGATAGAAGCCACTGCACGCAACTTTTTGTAAATGTCACTTCAGTCTTAGAGCTTTTTCTTAATTACGAATGAATCTATCGCCCACATCTTCAGTATCAACGTCTATTCTTCCATGGACTGGCGTTAAGACCAACCATGTCATTCGTTTCTGATCCGTAAAGTACGTTCTGAAACGTTTCGTAAGTGAAAACTGTCTTTTCAGGAGTGCAAGGTGGTGAAAGATAAAATCTCCAAAATTGACTGGGCTTGAGTATATTTAGAAATAACTTTCCACTCTGCAAGCTTCAGCTGCACATGTAGGTCGTCTTACTTCTTGTAGCAGTAGTCATTTTGTTTTTAATAAGCAAAATTTCACTTCAACGAAGTTCCAATCGAAAATTTTTCTATAAAGACCATAGTCGTTAATTTTGAAGCAATACCTCCTCGAACTGCATCTAACAAGAAAGAACATCGCCTATGAGGAAAGACAACAAACATAGAATAAGAAGAAAATTGTTGAAAGCATATGTGTGGAGCACAGCACAGTATGCCTATGAAATACGGGAAGTCTGAAACGCAGACAGAAAAACGGTAGCAGCCTTTTGAAATGATGTGCTTCAGATGTATGAGGACGATAGCATGGACAGACAAAGATAATAACAAATAAGTTACAGAAATAGTAGGGGACCAAGGATATCTGGGGAAAAAGAGAAATAGTAGGGCGGAATACGTTCTAAGGCATTTTTGGGGAATAGTATGTGATATATTACAAGCAGAGATAGGAAAAAAGAGGTAGATGTAGACCTAGATCAGACAGTTATAGATGCAAACTGTGCATATTTCAGGGAAATCTGTAGGTTAGTTCAGAATAGGGAACAATGATGGTACGCGTCTAACCAGTTCTAGGACTGAAGACCTCATGATAATGACCTCCTTTTACTACAGGCAAGTTTAAAAAAGCATTATTGTACCTATGCAATATTCAAATCTAGAGCGGAGCCTTTCAATGAAGTGCAGAAATGGAATCATAACAGTAATTCTAAAACAAGTTTTGGGATCTTAAATACTGTGGTTTGATCTATGTTTCTTTGTGACGGCATTTGTAGAATGCTTACTTATTTGTTCTTAGTTATGAGAAAAATCGTATACACTTTAAAAATCATCGCAAATTTGGAATTCAACGATGTCGTACGTGGGACTTGTAATATTTTAAGGAGCATCAATGTGAGGAAAATACTGCTTTAAAATAGCACAAGCTTACTACGAAATTAATGGATAAAACATTTTTAGAAAAGATGTCATTTTAATATTTTTGCGTCCTTTACTAAACCTACCATTTTGAATGGACCTGCACCTTGCCGAAGTTCTAGATTACCAGAACAAGTAAAATGGCTTGCGTGTTTTAATGAGCTAAAGAGCCAAACTACAGGTCCAATCAAAGTAGTAGCGTCGTTAGTAAGGAACCAGACTAAGACAGGTCTCCGAAAGAGGGCAGCGGCTCTTTCGCTACTTTGTTACCTATTTCTATGCATAGTCGTTTGTATCATATATAAGTTGTAGAATACTCGCCTGTTTTTGTAATCTTTTCTTGCTTCATTTATATTCCTAAATAATGTATTGCAGTCTAACGTTTTAAATTTTTTTCAAGCCACTAAAATTAAGAATAAGTTTTGTTTTAGGTCGTTTGGGGACGCCACGCCTTGTATTATGCTTGTTACTGTCTATTATGTTAGAAAAGCATATTGTGATGCACATTGTGAAGCATCTGGGTTATCTTCTTTATTAAATTCATTGAAAACAGTATATAAACTTTTAACCTGATATTACGTACGAGTATTTCCAGCTATTTTTAATAGATTCGTGTGCAAAACGTAATAACGAAGTTCACACATAACACCTGGCGCATGCTTGTTCTCTCCTAGGTTTACGACCACTGACTGTCGTTTCAATTCGAGCAGTTCCTCATTAGGCTCGATTAATAGAGGATAGCGAATAAAGTTCCTACGAGCGATTTACGGCTCACTAATGGCACTCTTACATCACTTGTAACGTCATCACTAGAAGAATCCATTTTCAACTTGTAATTTTGATCATCTCAATGATACTTTGACAACTACTGCTCTGAACATGGCTCCCTCGCTTTTATGCTGACGGTTGAGCGTGCGCAGCTCCTTATTATGTTAATTGGTGTTATATGCAAGTCTTGACCTGAAAACTGTTCCTTATAATTGTTTTATAGTGGGTTTTACCTGTTTGTATTTAACCACCAGCACCATTTTAAATTTTTATAAAAATTACTCTTAGCGGTATTTTTAATATAACTCAGTCGTAAAACCTATCAAATTAGTATAGAATTTCATGTGGAATCGAAATCAATTACCACGTCTTCTAAAATTAGCTCCAAAAACCCGCATAGTGTTTTAATATTCAAAAACCTAACTGTAAAGCATCTCTGCATTTTTATTTAGATTTAACTCGATAGTACAGCAATTTCTAAAAAAATTTTGTACAATATTTATAGTTATTAATATTTCTATGCCCCGTCTGCGCGGACGAGTCTATTTAATTATAGGGGAGTCCGCTTTTACTTTAAATAAAAATATTCAAGTCCGTACGCTTCATTAACATGGAATTTCAAGAATGTAAATGTCGCGCGTAATTAAATGCGATCTTGAACAAGATAATTAGATTGCTATACCTTTAGGGGAAATGTTTTCACGGTCAGAGAATTAGTAAAATATTCTAAAACTTTCCAATACTTGGGTTAATTATTGTAATTCGAAAAGGTATGACTAATAGACTTGACGTATTAATTTTTTCACCTTTGAAAATTTCGGGGTAAGACAACATTTTAAAACTTGCATGTTTAAATTGCGATTTTCTAGTGTTATTCTGCAACTTTACCTGCAAGACACCTTTTATATTATCCGCTTGTAAACCTTGAAGAGATTAATATTTACATGTATAATTCAAAAACAGTTAATCATTATTGTTTCTAGAATGAACATTTTAAGTATCTCATGCAGTGTGTGTAAAAGCATTTTTACTGGAGGTGACGCCGTAGACAGACACAACGAGAAGTACATCGAGATGGTTTATTTCCAGGAGGAACTAAAAATTACAGACGATGAGTGACGGCAAATTAAGTATTTAGGAAGGCAGATGATCGCAGCCCATGAAGAATGTATAAACGCATGTTCTGCTTTATTCTGAATCGATATTACATAATGACATACATATTCTAAATTTATACACTTAAAAATTAAGAATCGCCTATCTCCTCCATCGATTTCTAATATTATCACGTAAAATATAAAAGCTGCTAGTACACTTAAATAAAAATTTTTATACTCACCAAGCGGTTCCCTACATACTGCGCATGTTACAATTTTTTTTAAACATCTGTTACACAATACATACCCCAAACGACATTGCGTAAGAGGCGGTACTGCTACTTTATAGCAGATTGGACACAGGAATAGAGCTGTCAGTTGAACATTTAAAGTTGCATTCATTAGAGGATTGATGTATACAATAAGGTCGTGTACGAAATTATGATATCTAAAGATTTGAGTTTGGTTATATGCACTCATTGATAATTACAAGAATTGTTAATAATTGGAGTAAAATTTGGAGAAATTCCAAGTTTTGAAAACAATACATTATAGCGATGAACAAAAATTTTCCATTATTTTCTATAATTCCACACAGCTGTGAGCAATATTGTTTATTTATAGCAATATAAGATAAACTATACACCACATACATACAGTAGTCAAAGTTGATATAGCAGAACGATTGATTAGAACAATTAAAAACAAATTCTGCAAGATTTACTTCTTGCAAGGAAGTTTCAGATGGCTTGAAGTTTTTACCTAAATTTATAGAAGAATATAGCAGTACCAAGCACCATGCGATTAGAATGAATATTTTCTCCGTTAATTAACAGTAAAATTCATTGCAACTACATTGCTCTAACACTGCATTCAATAATCAATGATTCACCGTTTAATCAAAGTTTAAAGACGCGTTCGATGAAAAATAATAGAATACACATTATACAAAACAACTACTTTCTAGGGCGGGCAAATTTGTTTAGATATTAAGATGAGAAGACTAAAGCGTCAACAGCCGCCGATCTAACCTAGGTTTTTACATGTAAAAACCCACTATAAAGTCTTATCTTAAAGGATTTACACCTTGCTCCCTCCTTGCTCCCTCCTTGTGGACCTCCTTGTGGGATTTTTACTCTCGATTTGAGTTTGGTTACATACACCAGTAGGTAAATAGGGCCGGTCCTAATTCAAAACGCGACAGACGTATTTTCCATGTGTAAAATACGTCTGTCACGTTTTGAATTAGGATCAACCTATATTCAATGTAAAATAGTTGTGAAAACATTTGAATGTAAAATAGTTGTGAAAACATGAATTCTTCTATACTTTCAATGTAAAAATACGTCTGTCACGTTTTGAATTAGGACCGGCTTTATATTACTTTTCAATGAAACACACGTATGTTGAAAAATGTAAGTGCAGAGAAGAATGTGTGTAGCTGTTTTGAATTCGGTTTTCTAGCGAGAAGTTACACGTGCACCGTTTTGAATTAGGATCGGCGTTATATACTTTTAATGTAAAATGTGAAAACCTGAATTCTTTTCAAATGTAAAATACTTGTGGGCACGTTTTGAATTAGGATCGTCTTTATATTACTTTCAATGTAACATACGTATGTTGAAAAATGTAAGTGCAGAGAAAATGTGTGTAGATGTTTTGAATTTGGTTTTCTAGCGAGACAGTATGACAGATGCAAAAAATATCGCATTCAAGTCAATTGTGTTTTTAATTAAAGTGGATTCTGATTTATGTTTAGAGGCTGCAAATACACATGGGCCGGTTTTAATTCAAAATGAGTTCACTCTTGTGATAGGTTGAAAAGTGGGTTGGCAAAGTACGCAGATGGTGGTAATCTGCTATATAAGGAGATTGCTCCTAATATTAATTTAATTAGTCAAAGAAAAGCAATATGGATTTTAATACTCTTAATAAAACCACATATCGCAAACCTTATGTAAATTCAAAAGATCTTGTAGTGAATAAGAGGTTTGAAGTTTTAAAAGTGGAAACAATCAAGACAAAATATGGAGAAAGAGTATTAGTGGAAACAGAAGAGTTCAAGAGTATATTGCCATTGAGATATTTTGAATACCTTCAAGCACATGGAGTGAAACAATTAAATGAAAGTATTGGCTCGAACAAACACGTATACATAACTAGTAAGGGATCGATCGGTCTAACTGTCAACATAGAATTTTCAGAATAATATGTCACTAATTTAAGAAATTAGTTTATTATTATAACACATCTAAGTCGATTGTATAAAGAATGATGTATCAAATTAAAGTGGGTTCTGATTTATGTGCGTTTTACTTTGAGTTTACTACCTTGTTTATAGAAAGTCTTGTTTCAAAGAGAACTTTTATAAAATACTTTTTATTTTACAAATTGTTGAATATATTGATCTAACTATTTATAAATGAAAAGTATTTATTAACTCCGTTCTTGAAGTATCTGCTGCTCCCTCGCTGTTAGTTCCTCTCTTTTGCTTTATTATTTCTAGTTCCAAATCTATACGACGCAGTAGCTTCTCCACGCTTTTAAATGCGTTAAGCAACTCTACTGTGTCATCTTCGTAGGATTTGTCATCTTCACCACAAACAGCCATATTAGATTCTGTACATAACTTTTCATAGTCAACATGTTTTGCCTGATCTGTGAGCATAACATAAAAGATTATTGTAGGTTCACCTTTTCTTTTGTATACTACCTGATGTTTCTGAGAGGACCAGAGTGTGTCAACGATCCTACGATAGCCTCAGAATTTCCAGAATGGTTTTGATCTAATGTAACTTATAAATTAGTACTGTTTTAAAACACATGTATAAATGTGAAAAAGCACTTACCGTGATATATCTATTACGTCACTATCAAAAATAGCATCAGTGTTGAATTGAGGCGAAGAACAGCCGAAAACTTCTTTAATCACGTCTTCGTCAGAATGTAATATAAATTGCTCTAGAACTTTTACGTTGGTATTATTACAATTTTTGATTGATGACAAGTTACTCATTTTTTTAAAAGTTGCTAGTAATAGTAACTAATAATTATACAAGAGATCTGATTGAATACTGTTGGTAAAATCTACGTGAAGTATTTATATTAAATAATAAACTGATCTGTTAGAAAAATTAAAATTTGCATCGTTTTCTGAAAAAATTCAGCTCTGTAATCTATTCTAATGAACAAAACAGTATGTAAGCGAATATAATTATACCTCAGCAGAAATAATAAAACCCTAAAATTAATTAATTTCGTTTAGATTACCGCTGACATAACTTATGCTGTATAAGAAATTTTTAAAAGGTACTGCTCAGCAGAAATAATGAATTAGATTCATTGACTGAAAAAGAAATTGCAATGAATGCACATAATAAAAACCTAAATTAGATTAATTTCGTTTTAGATTACCGCTGACATAACTTATGCTGTATAAGAAATTTTTTTTAAAGGTACTGCTCAGCAGAAATAATGAATTACATTCATTGACTGAAAAACAGAAAATTGCAAGAAGGCGCATAATAAAAACCTAAATTAGATTAATTTCGTTTTATTTAAAAATTTGCATCGTTTTCTGAAAAAAATTCAGCTCTGTAATCTATTCTAATGAACAAAACAGTATGTAAGCGAATATAATTATACCTCAGCAGAAATAATAAAACCCTAAAACTAATTAATTTCGTTTAGATTACCGCTGACATAACTTATGCTGTATAAGAAATTTTTAAAGGTACTGCTCAGCAGAAATAATGAATTAGATTCATTGACTGAAAAGAAATTGCAATGAATGCACATAATAAAAACCTAAATTAGATTAATTTCGTTTTAGATTACCGCTGACATAACTTATGCTGTATAAGAAATTTTTTTAAAGGTACTGCTCAGCAGAAATAATGAATTACATTCATTGACTGAAAACAGAAAATTGCAAGAAGGCGCATAATAAAAACCTAAATTAGATTAATTTCGTTTTATTTAAAAATTTGCATCGTTTTCTGAAAAAAATTCAGCTCTGTAATCTATTCTAATGAACAAAACAGTATGTAAGCGAATATAATTATACCTCAGCAGAAATAATAAAACCCTAAAATTAATTAATTTCGTTTTAGATTACCGCTGACATAACTTATGCTGTATAAGAAATTTTTTTAAAGGTACTGCTCAGCAGAAATAATGAATTAGATTCATTGACTGAAAAAGAAATTGCAATGAATGCACATAATAAAAAACCTAAATTAGATTAATTTCGTTTTTTAGATTACCGCTGATATAATTTATATGCTGTATAAGAAATTTTTTTAAAGGTACTGCTCAGCAGAAATAATGAATTACATTCATTGACTGAAAACAGAAAATTGCAAGAAAGCGCATAATAAAAAACCTAAATTAGATTAATTTCGTTTTATATTACTGCTAGCATAATTTATTTTCCATACAAAATTAACAAAAATTCACGCACTGGAAAATGTTTTTTCTTCAGATTAATTTTTCGTTTAAAAATAATGCAATGCAAATAAATCCCTTTAAGTAGTAATATTTATAGAATAAGTTTTTTTAGATTACCGCTGACACAATTTACATGCATATATATATAGGTAAATTGTGTGAAAATTCTTTAAAGGTACTGTTATATAATAAAACTGCAGAATGTTTTTTTAATACTGGGTTTTTTAAAAAACCATGAGTTGCGTGTACATTATTAAACAAGACGGTTTAATCTGAGACATTTTTTTTTCAAATTTGCTTTGTTTTTATTTAAAAATATTTCAATGTAATCATAAAAAATAGCTCTGTAATGATAATGTATTTTCTGTACACATAATAAATCAAAGGTCGTATAAAAACATTTTTGTAGTAAACGCATACGGAAATGAAAAATGATGTTGAATGCATTCCTCAAAGGTCGTATAAAAACATTTTTTTGTAGTAAACGCATACGGAAATGAAAAATGATGATGAATGCATTCCTTTTTACAGTTGTTTTGCCAGAGTTTGCATTAAATATGTAAATATTGGAATTGCTTGCATAGCGAATTTATTTATTATAGACACGTACTGAATGCAACTGTGCAATTTTTTTTAGACTGCATGCACAACTCAAGCTTGAAAATCGTCTTGAATAGAAAAACGTAAATAAAGGCGATTTTTTTAACAATTGCATTCAAGCAATTCGTTATGCAATTATTTCGATTTGTATGCTATTTTCTTTTACAGTTGTTTTGCTTACGCGTTTTCCGTAAACTCAGATGAATGAACCTTTTTTGCAGTTGTTTTGCTTACGTCAGATGATATTTTATATAAATAATAATAAATAGAGAAAATACTTGTATTATTAAGTAGTGTATTTTGATTTTATATAGAATCATGAATGCTGAAACCGTATCCGAGATTAGTAGCTCAATTTTGAGATTAACTGTAAAATGCGTGAATCTAATTAAATCAGTGAATGAAATAACGAAACACATTTTAATTATCAAAGCAAATATTAGTATATTGAAGCTTGCTATTAAAAATAAGGTATACGAAGACAATAAACAAGAAAATCCTAGTAGGCTGGAATCTAATTTAGCAAATCTTAAAAGCTACCTTGTACGATTGAGGCACTTGAAACGTACTTTGGAATATCGTGGTAAAGGTGTTGATGCAACGCTTACTAGAGGTCATACTCGAAAAAATTTGATTTGGCATGATGTACAATCATGTTTTGGAAGTCGAATAATTACGGGACTTATTACCAATTTAAATTATAGAGATCCTCTAGTGTTCTTAGACAAGGCGTTCGCTAGTTTTAAACGCAAGATTGTTGCTTGCTTAAAAAAAGTCAATGTTGAAAGTTAATGTAATATTTGCCGCTAACTTTGTTAAGCCTACAACTGGTGAAATAGATTTGAAAACGTTTCCTACTGCAAATCGTCACATCGATATAAATACCAATCTCAAGCTGTGGTATAAGGAGAACGTATTGAACAAGATTTCGAAGCGATTAGAAGAATTTTGCGAGAAAGATTCTGGTTGGGCAATCCAAGAAGTTTTATACTTGAAGGTAAATATAAACAATCATGATCCACTTAAAGGAGGGTGTTCAACGTTTGTACCGGTTCCGGACTTTATAAAAAGAAAAAGCTGTGGTAAATGTAATAAATAACGATCAACATTGCATTCTTTGGAGCTTGGTTTCCGCTTTATATCCTGCTAAACAAAATAGTCAGAGAATATCTAGCTATCCACATTTTGATACAGTATTACGCTACAATTCAATTCAGTTTCCAATCGCATTAAAAGACATAAAAAAAATTGAGAAGCTTAACAATCTCGCAATTAACCTATATTGTATAGAAAATACTAAAATACTACCATTTTGTTTAAGTGAAAATTTTAAAAAAATTGAACCTATTAATCTGTTAGTTTTAAATAATGATTCCTTACAAGATTCTCGTCCGACAAATGCTGATGAGAATCACTTTCATTTTACTTGGATTAAGGATATGTCAAAATTATTTGCAAAACAGTAGTCTTCACATGAACATAGAAAATTTTTTTGATATAGATGTTTAAATAATTTTAGTACAGCAGCATTACTTAAGCGTCATTCGAATTATTGCGAAAAACAGAATACTTGCTCAATAAGATTACCCGAAGAATCTGAAAAGTATCTAACGTTTAAACATTTCCACTATCAAGAAAAAGTATCATTTGTAGTTTATGCAGATCTCGAATGTATATTAGAACCATGCAATGAGTCGGAGGTAGTACTACACACAGTCTCTTACCAAAGGCATATACCCTTTAGTGTAGCGTATTATTTGAAATGCTCGTATGATAATAAATATTCCAAATTTCAATTGTATCGCGGAAAGGATTGTATAGAATGGTTTGTTGCTCAATTGAAACTGATTTCAGAAAAGACTAATAAAATTTTCTGTAACCCAAAACCTATGAATCCTTTAACAGAAGAACAAAAGTTAGCATTTAAATTTGCCCTTCACTGTCACATTTGCAATAAACCTTTTAGTATAGATGATATTAGAGTTCGCGATCACTGTCACTTTACAGGCGAATTTCGAGGAGCGGCTCATCAAGATTGCAACATCAATTATCATAATTTTTATATGATACCGGTAGTTTTCATAACTTATCAGGCTACGATTCGCATTTCATTATTAAAAAATTGCGTTAGGGTTTTCAGGTTTGGTAAGAATTCTACCAATAAATAAGGAAAAATACATATCTCTTACAAAATATGTAAATGGTACGAAAGTTACTTTTAGATTTATCGATTCATTCAGGTTTATGGCATCTAGCATCGAAAAATTAGCTTCATACTTAGATGATAATAAAAATCCATCACCAGGAAAATTGTAACACCGATAATGAGTTTCAGTTACTTACGCGTAAAGGTATATTTCCTATGATTACATTAACTCTTGGGATAGGCTCAATGAAACCGATTTACCCTGTAAAACAGCATTCTTTAATCGTTTGCGCAATGAACAAATCTCAGATGAAGACTACAATCATGCTAAACACGTTTGGCAAACATTTAATATAAAAACACTAGGGACTATTCAGACCTATATTTAAAAACAGATGTACTGCTCTTGTCTGATATATTTGAAAACTTTAGAAAAACTTGTATGTTCACGTATAAGTTAGATCCGCTTCACTACTTTACGGCTCCTGGTTTAGCTCTAGATGCGATGTTAAAAACGACGAACGTTAAACTCGAGCTGCTTACTGATATTGAAAAAATAATGTTTTTAGAACGGGGAATTCGTGGCGGTGTTTCTCAATGTTCGAATAGATATGCTAAAGCAAATAACAAATATATGAATGCAGATTATGATCCAAATTTCGATTCTAAATATTTAATGTATTTTGATGTTAATAATTTATATGGGGCTGCAATGTCTGAATATCTTCCATATGGAGAATTTGAATTTTAGATGGTACCAGTCCAGATATAGTACGTTTAGACATACTTAATATTCCCGATGATTCTGATGTAGGATATATTTTTGAATGCGATTTACACTATCCAGTATCTTTACATGAAATTCACAGTGACTTACCTTTAGCGCCTGAACATATGATACCGCCAGTACCTTCTAATAAATCAAACTTAAAGAAATTACTTACAACTTTATATCCAAAACTCAACTATATTATTCACTACAAGAATTTAAAATGTATTTAAGCTACTTTTAGAACTGAAAAAGATTCATAAGGTTCTTCGGTTTAAACAAGCTCCTTGGTTAAAAGAATACATTGATTTGAATACGAAATTAAGACAACAGTCAAAAAACAGTTTCGATATATGCTTTTATAAAAATATGATAAATTCGGTTTATGGAAAGATGATGGAAAACGTACGGAAAAGGAAAGATGTGAAATTAGTGACCAAATGGGAAGGACGGTTTGGAGCTCGTAGTTACATAGCGAAGCCTAATTTTCATAGTTGCACTGAAATGTATTCATTTTCTAATTGATTAGTTACAAGGCTAGCCTCACGCATGGGCGCCAGTGAAATGTTTTATTTGGAAATGAAGCTTTTCTCTACTATATTCGCGGTCTAGTCTGGGAATTACCCCATGGGTGAGCAATGAGTTTGGGCGTGGGTATATGGTGGGCTTGACTACAAACGGAAACAAAAAAAAGGTAAATGGACGCCACTGCATCTATATAGACAATAAGCAAAACTAAAGTATCCTACAGGAAGACGCAGAAACCTATAGGATATAATGATTATCAAAAAAACTTACAAACCACAATAAGCAATACCTCTGGAAACCTCCTGGACCTCTGTTCCAGCTTCCGCGATGTCGGACCTGCAAGAAGATGTCACACAAAAAAAATAATATATAAGACACTGTTTGTGCCTCACAATAACAAAATATTTCGATCCTTATAGATCGATTGGCCTGAATTCAAAACCTTCATAACACCTTACCTATTAGAAAATACTCTATTGGAAATTACTTATTCCGTTTCTATTAATTGGTACTGTATCAACTTTTTCCACATTCAAAATTTTGCTGATCTAATTTGAGCAATGTTAAGTTCAATAAGTGAAATAAAAAGACAAAGGTATCAATTCAAAGTTTAATGGAAATATGATTCTCTTTTGTTGCAAAAATTACTTGTAACTAAAATTTATTAATCAATATATAATAAGCTTTAAAACTTTCTTAGAGTGTTCCTTTATAATCAAAATTATCAACATTAAGTAAGTTATAGAAGTTTCTGAATATGCTTCTCTACATAGAGAGGTATTAGCATTTATAAGTTATTTAATACAGTTTAGTTTCTTAAACATCCATAAAACAGATCTGTTCTGGCTTACAAGATTTTTATCTAAGGAACTTGTTACATAAACAGTTCATATGGTTTAAGCATGAAAATAATACAAGTCAGATCAACATATGTCAAAAGCAGCTTAGTTATTCTACTAATTACAACAAATTGCTAGAAAACATCTTTCATCCAAAGGTGGACTTTATACATATTTTTATCACTTTAACATGTGCATCCTAAATGCACTTTGAATAACAACTTTTAAATCATCTAAAGATTAAAAAAAATTTCTCTTATAAAGCAATCTAATTCCGAATGAAAAACATTTGACTTATTAAATTTTTAGGTTATACTTTCAAACTAAATTTTACGTAATATATGAGCATAAACACATTTTGCAAACAAACTTGAAATTTACTTTATTTAACGAAGGTTTCCCATGATTTAGTAAAGAGTAAATTAAAGCTTTAACCTTAATTAGCACACGAAATTGATTTTCAGCAAAAAGATTTATAAGTACCTGATAGATTATGTTTTAATTCTACAGCTGTGATGTTGACGAACGTAATAGATGAACTAGGACGCATAGCTTTCCATCTGTTTGATATTCCGAAAGATACAAAACATGCCTGCATCAACCATAATTCGTCGGGCAGCTTTAAAACAACCAATTTCACAATTCTCGACCAAAATCTACTTCCATTGTTTAGCGTGTTCCTCAAATTTTGCTAAAGGGATTGAATCAAGTATTAGACACGGCTAATTAATTACACGGTGCTTACCACTAATGGATTTCTCACCACGTGTTGTAGCTGTTGCTTTGAGTTGACTGGGCGGCTTACACGAGAGCTCTCCGTGAAGCCTCCACGCGACAACCAAGCAGCCCTACCATTCTTCTAGAGCTATTCTTAGCTCCCACTTACAAGCGGAATTCACCATGTTCGGAAGTGAAGTCTACGTACCCGTGGTTACTTGCAAGATGGCCGTATTCTCTATTTGCCAACGCTCTTAACCCTCGCGTCATTTTCGCGCAGGCGTTATGTTTAACAAATGCTCTAGTGGACGCTAGAACGCCTGTAATTTATGCAACTCAAGTCACGTTCAAGGTATTCACGATATCGAGAGTATAGGAGTCTCCATTAAATACTCTTTATAGGTAAAAATAATATAAACGGAAAGAGTTGTTCTTCTTTATAGTACATTAAATTAATTAACGATTACACGCTAAATGACAGATTCGCAAAATAATAACAGTTAGAACTGTTTTTCCTTCAGAGATATGAAATGTAACAAAAATTTTGTTACACTGCCTCCGATCAAAAAAGAAAAAAAACTTTGAGGTTAATTATATCTTAATATATACATAACCGAGAAGATTTTTTTTTTATAGACGTAAACTATCGCCTTAACCAAAAGATAAATACAAAAAAGAAGCATTACAACAAATCGAAGTAAGAACAAAGTAAGTTTGCACTTTGATCTCTGAACCAAAAAAATCATGAATGAACTCTTGGATTAAGAAGAGGAAAATGGGGTGCAACTAAATGAGTGTGTAGGTAACTCTGCGTACCACACATCCGTCAGGAGTCAATATCGGTAAGTCATAATCGGTAAAAAGTCATAATCGGTAAAAGTCAAAATATTGTAGTCTAACACTCGAGTTGCAACCAAACGGGGAACTAAAAAACTAACTTACTTTTCAAAATATAACTTGAAATTCAAACAAAAAGCTTGACATGAACTATCGCAAAATAACAACAAAAAGATTTACTTTCCTACTAATACCCTTGACACGATAACCTTACTAATATTAATAGTAAATCAAAACTCACATCTATATACATAAATATCAATACTGTTCCAACAATGATTATGTATTTGCTGGTCTCAAAAATTCCAGCTCAATACATTCAGCAAAATTTGATTATTGCCTCTACCAAAAATAAACTGCTCATCAAGCCACTACTCATTGTAGCTTACTAATGAATACTTGGCTTCTTCAGTTTATAGCTATTCATAGCCCAATCGCTACTCTTTTCTTTGGGACACTCCAGTCTCAAAAAAAATCCTCAACTCTACTGTGGCCACACCAAACATCTCGAACCAAAACTACTCAATACTACAATGGCCTCACCAACTAGGTTACTCCGACCTACAACAACAAACAGCACCTACCTTCCTCGCTTACTCTAGACATAACAACACATGACGCGATCAAAACACGTCCACAAACATGAAGCAACAAATATTTGTCTCACTCCCACTTCGGGCTATAACAACAACACGGGCCGGATAACTCCTCTTTTTTTTCTATTACTACTGAATAATCCATTAGTGCACATTTAAAACAACACTAGTCGAGAAACTTTCAATCTCTACCAGCAACGATATACTGGCAAAAGCCTTCAATTTGTCATCACCACTCTATCCCATAACCAAATTTATAATATATCCTTTACGACACAAATACTAAAGACGACCAATCAGTCCTCTGGTACATATTCTGGATCTACGACAGAATAGGGTTTTAGATCCTTGACATGCCACCTGCCTGCTTTTGATCCATCTAGGTTAATTAGATCGTACACCACATTCGAGCACTTCTTTTTGACTACACTCAAGATAAATTTTGGAGCCAGTTTAGCAGTAAATTTATTAGCCGCGCTCGACAACACCTTATTGGACCTCCACACTTTACTGCCAACCTCAAAAGAAATGTTCCTCCTCCTTAGATTATATCGATTGCTTGACCTTCGATAAGCCACATGCAGCTTCGCACGAACGTCTTCAAATACTTTAAATATACCTTGGTGGTCTGAAACATATAATGGGCGACTACCAGGAACGATTTCAACATCAGCTTCAGGAATAAATCCACTACCGTAAAATTTACCGGACATGGGGACGTGTCGGCCAAAAACCAAAAAATTCGGAGTATAACCCGTCGACTCATGCTTAGCAGAATTAATTGCAAATTGAATCTGCGCTAACTCAGCATCCCAGGTATCATGTTCTTCGAGATAGGATCGAATAGCTGTCCCTACCGTCCTATTAATCCTCTCAACAAAATTACATTGTGGCGCATAAACAGCATTATACCATATCTTTTGAATTTCAAACCTATCACACAATGACTCAAAAATTCGACCAGCTAAATTTGAACCATTATCGCAAATAATAAATTGGGGCACACCAAACATTAAAAACACTTTCTGTTCTATAAACTGTTCAATTACATGTGACTTTGCACTGCGCAGAGGATGTAGAATTGTATATTTTGAGAACCAATCTCCTACTACCAACAACCATTTAAATCCTAATTTTGAGCGAGGGAATGGACCCATAAGATCTAACTCGATAATTTGAAATGGAAACTTGGCCTCTTTTTCCTTTCCCATTAAACCTAAAGGACCTGCATTAGAAGATTTTTGCGCACCACACACTAAACATGCACGACAAAATTTCAACACATCTAAATTCATCTTGGGCCAATAATAATGTTCTTGGACTCTAGCATTTGTCTTCGAGAACCCAAAATGTCCTGCAACTGAGGGGTCATGACACGATCTGATAACTTCTTCTCTTTGAATCTTCGGCACTAAATATTTCCACTCTACGATGTTAGATGTTAAAGGCAAGTTTGACGGAATAAACTTAACGTTCTCAACTTTCCATTGAGGGTAATTCTCAGGCGACGCCAAAATTTTCTCACGTAACGACACATACCAATTTTCTAAATTATCAAACTTGACCTCTATTAAATTTACGATATGTCTTTCTTCAGGATCAACATCAACTCTACTTCTATGAACTTCGCAAACAATGATAACTTTAGACTTAATAAAATTTATATTAAATTGCTTTAAACCTTCCATTGAGGATAACAATAATTAAATATCTTGGTACACTCTTGCACTACTCCTAATCAAACTGTTAAGAAAAACTAAAGTGCTTCACAACGCATCAACTTGCTAGCATGACAAACTCCTCTATGAGCCTCACCTAGACTAATAAACAAAAAAGTTACTTCATAACTAACTTCAAATAATGATGACCAAACTGCTAGAGCGACAAACTTACCACGAGTCTCGTTTAGACTAATGTAATGCTGAGCGGCCAACTCTCCACGAGTCCCGTCTAGACTAACATACCGCTATCCGACAAACTACTACGACAAATTTCGCTTAGACTTACAAACCTCTCAACATACTGCGTTGCAATGCGGATATAAATAAAAAATTGCTACCAAAACGAATCAAATCAAAAACGTGCCGATGCACAAGAGCAAATTTTCAAACAATACCTCAACAGCAAAAACCAGTGTACCAAATTCTTAAAGCATTATTTCTTAAATCAAGAAATTAAACAAACAACTATTATAACTAATAAGAATGGAAGATGAACCTACTATCGATATAGTACATCCAGAATCAAATAAACCTAAACTATCTATATCAAACAACTTTACTATCACATATGGTCGATTATCACCAGATTCTTCAATAAATAACAAGTCAGTTTTGGGTTGTGAATTAGTATGACAAAAAAATTTTTACTACACTGAACCAATCTGACCAATCTTTTTTTTTTTTAAATAATTTTTCTACTACCAAATCATAATGGCTGCCTTTTGAGAAGGAACGGCCATTTAAAAAATTTATTATGACAACCTAAAATTATTTTATTTCTTGACCAACTCAATATGACAAAAAAATTTCTTTAATGCGAATCAAACCTGTTGTGACATTCGAATAACTAATGCATAAAAGACTTGAGGTTCCAGACACGATATAAATCCTATGAAAATTTACAACCAAATTAATTTTGAGTTTACCAAATAAAACCAACACATTAAAGGATATTGAAATAACTAATTTTTATAAATCAAACATCAACGAAATCGAGCCTCACACGTTGTGCGCCAGTGAAATGTATTCATTTTCTAATTGATTAGTTACAAGGCTAGCCTCAGGCATGGGCGCCAGTGAAATGTTTTATTTGGAAATGAAGCTTTTCTCTACTATATTCGCGGTCTAGTCTTGGAATTACCCCATGGGTGAGCAATGAGTTTGGGCGTGGGTATATGGTGGGCTCGACTACAAACGGAAACAAAAAAAAGGTAAATAGACGCCACTGCATCTATATAGACAATAAGCAAAACTAAAGTATCCTACAGGAAGACGCAGAAACCTATAGGATATAATGATTATCAAAAAAACTTACAAACCACAATAAGCAATACCTCTGGAAACCTCCTGGACCTCTGTTCCAGCTTCCGCGATGTCGGACCTGCAAGAAGATGTCACACAAAAAAAATATATAAGACACTGTTTGTGCCTCACAATAACAAAATATTTCGATCCTTATAGATCGATTGGCCTGAATTCAAAACCTTAATAACACCTTACCTATGAGAAAATACTCTATTGGAAATTACTTATTCCGTTTCTATTAATTGGTACTGTATCAACTTTTTTCACATTCAAAATTTTGCTGATCTAATTTGAGCAATGTTAAGTTCAATAAGTGAAATAAAAAGACAAAGGTATCAATTCAAAGTTTAATGGAAATATGATTCTCTTTTGTTGCAAAAATTACTTGTAACTAAAATTTATTAATCAATATATAATAAGCTTTAAAACTTTCTTAGAGTGTTCCTTTATAATCAAAATTATCAACATTAAGTAAGTTATAGAAGTTTCTGAATATGCTTCTCTACATAGAGAGGTATTAGCATTTATAAGTTATTTAATACAGTTTAGTTTCTTAAACATCCATAAAACAGATCTGTTCTGGCTTACAAGATTTTTATCTAAGGAACTTGTTACATAAACAGTTCATATGGTTTAAGCATGAAAATAATACAAGTCAGATCAACATATGTCAAAAGCAGCTTAGTTATTCTACTAATTACAACAAATTGCTAGAAAACATCTTTCATCCAAAGGTGGACTTTATACATATTTTTATCACTTTAACATGTGCATCCTAAATGCACTTTAAATAACAACTTTTAAATCATCTAAAGATTAAAAAAAATTTCTCTTATAAAGCAATCTAATTCCGAATGAAAAACATTTGACTTATTAAATTTTAGGTTATACTTTCAAACTAAATTTTACGTAATATATGAGCATAAACACATTTTGCAAACAAACTTGAAATTTACTTTATTTAACGAAGGTTTCCCATGATTTAGTAAAGAGTAAATTAAAGCTTTAACCTTAATTAGCACACGAAATTGATTTTCAGCAAAAAGATTTATAAGTACCTGATAGATTATGTTTTAATTCTACAGCTGTGATGTTGACGAACGTAATAGATGAACTAGGACGCATAGCTTTCCATCTGTTTGATATTCCGAAAGATACAAAACATGCCTGCATCAACCATAATTCCTCGGGCAGCTTTAAAACAACCAATTTCACAATTCTCGACCAAAATCTACTTCCATTGTTTAGCGTGTTCCTCAAATTTTGCTAAAGGGATTGAATCAAGTATTAGTATTAGACACGGCTAATTAATTACACGGTGCTTACCACTAATGGATTTCTCACCACGTGTTGTAGCTGTTGCTTTGAGTTGACTGGGCGGCTTACACGAGAGCTCTCCGTGAAGCCTCCACGCGACAACCAAGCAGCCCTACCATTCTTCTAGAGCTATCCTTAGCTCCCACTTACAAGCGGAATTCACCATGTTCGGAAGTGAAGTCTACGTACCCGTGGTTGCTTGCAAGATGGCCGTATTCTCTATTTGCCAACGCTCTTAACCCTCGCGTCATTTTCGCGCAGGCGTTATGTTTAACAAATGCTCTAGTGGACGCTAGAACGCCTGTAATTTATGCAACTCAAGTCACGTTCAAGGTATTCACGATATCGAGAGTATAGGAGTCTCCATTAAATACTCTTTATAGGTAAAAATAATATAAACGGAAAGAGTTGTTCTTCTTTATAGTACATTAAATTAATTAACGATTACACGCTAAATGACAGATTCGCAAAATAATAACAGTTAGAACTGTTTTTCCTTCAGAGATATGAAATGTAACAAAAATTTTGTTACAGCACTGTGTTAGACAAAGATCTAGTCTTAATAGAAATGAATAAATTAGAGGTTTACTTAAACAAACCCATTTATGTAGGTTTCTCTATTCTAGATATTTCAAAAACCTATTTATATGAATTTCACTATAGTTATATAAAATCGCAATTTGCTAACAAAGCAAAGCTGCTGTACACAGATACGGATAGTTTGATATACGAGTTTAGCGTTGAAGATATTTACTCTTATATCAAACAAGATATTCATAGATTTGATACTTCCGATTACGACCCTCATAACAAATATCATATTCCATTATCAAATAAAAAAGTTCCTGGTATTATGAAAGATGAAAACAATGGTGACATCATGCTAGAGTTTGTAGGACTTAGATCTAAAATGTACACGTATAGAGTTCAGGATAGGATAATAAAAAAGTCGAAGGGATCTTCCTTAGCAAGTATTAAGCAAATTTCTTTTGATGATTATAAGAATGCTTTGTTTTATAAACAGACTGTACAGAAACAGCAATGTTTAATTAGATCAGTCAAACATGATGTCTGTACTATTAAACAAAACAAAATTGTTCTTAATCCAAGTGATGATAAAAGAATTCTTAGTACCTTAACCACTGATACTAAACCTTGGGGTATAACTATACATATAGAGATGACTTGTAAAGCTTCAACCACTGGCTCAAATAAAGAATGCAATTTATTTTATCTAGATTAACATATAATATTTTTTAGTTATAAAACTTCAGTGTTATGTTTATACCTGCACAAGTACACCGATTTTCGTTTTGGATGTATCTAAAAATAGGATACCTTTCAATCTGCCCGAGTTTTTGAACTATATATATAGTAGTAGTAGTAACCGTTCTGTTTAAAAAATCCAGTTTGTTACTAACATACCAGTTAGTTTATTTGAGAAATGTATAACAAAAACTTTTATTTAAAATTGTCAATGTTTATGGCTGTTTACTAAATCACTTAATAATTCAAACATGTAAAAGATATTGTAAAAACATGTAAAAATATTAATAAATAGACTGTGATTGCTAAATGATTTATTGTTTTTTCATAATTTGTAAAGGTACAGTAATAATAATAATAAAGTAATTATAATATTCTTATGCTGTTTGAGAGTGGATTGTATTTGACTATCTTATCATGAAGTATAAGGCAATGACAAGATGTATTTGGCAAAACGTTTCTGCTAGTTTCAAATTCTAATCTAATATCGACAGTACCAGATTTTAACGCTTCGTTTTGTCTAGAACAATCTATGACTACTAATGGTGCAATACTTCGTAAATCTTCAGGATTAAAAAGTGGTTCATTTTCCTTTTCGTAGTATGATTGCTGAAACTGAGCATACATCTCATATAACAACGCAGTCTGTTTATTCTCGAACCTCAAATTTAAGTTATCGTACGGGAAAATTTCTGAATTTAAATATAGTTTCATGTTGGTTAAATAGCAATGATCAAAACGACTGTAGTTGCTCATGTATCTATTTTTCGGTTGGTTTGAAACCAACAATCACAAATCTTGGTTTTTCTAATTGTGTTGTTGTTTTAATGTTCCATGTATGACGTTGCGTTTCTTGTAGAAGTTGATATTCATGCAACTCCCATCCTCTAAACGGAATATGCAAATCCTGATTTTGTGCAACGCATTCTATTAAATTAATTCGTTGAGTATCATCAACGGCTACATGCGGCATTTTCCATAAAACTTTGTTTAAAACAACTTTTATTTCTTCATCGGGTGTAGGATTAATTATAGCATTAGTATCAAAACTAGAACGTAGTAAGACTAACTCATGACGGAGGTTTAAAATAATTTTTTTAAAATCTTCGCATAATCCGAGAACCATTGAAAGGTTTATTGCAACATTAAAATTCCCATTAGCATCAACTATTTGTGAATCATCCATAGGAAACCACCCAGCGTTTTGTAAATGTTTACTTTGATTGCTATTATATGAAACATATCCCTTCATTATAGACGTTAATCAGGATTCCGAACACGATCTACAATGATACCACCAATCTCATATCTAATTTCATCAAAAGCAGCAAAATTCCATTATTTACAAACTTTGCTGTCTGAGACGGTGTTCCATCTGTTTTAATTAATTTGCCTTCTATGTACAGCATGCTCTTTGATGGTAAGGTGTATACATCTTGTTGTTGTATAGGATTCGAATTTCATCATTATTGTTTAAAGATGTGTTAGCATAAGGTTGATGAGTATGTTTTCAATATTAACAATTGCATTGTCGAAGTAAACTTTTCACGCACGTTCAGTATTTCACTATTCATTCTACTTTTTTAATTAAATGCAGTCCTAACGATTGTAGAAACTGCCGGTTTTGTGTTGTTAGCGGTCTTGAAACAATCAATCGAGTGTCGATTGCTTTGAAATTTCCAGCATTTATATCAATTCTTGACATGTTGCGTGCATTATACTTAATACCCATGGCTATTGCAGATTTTTTAAATGCAACCTTACAGTTAGCAGTTCTCCTCTGAAATTAACTAAATTTCCATCTTGATCTAACACTTTAACTATTATTTCATTTATTATACGTGACCTGATTGGTAGATATATAATCGTAGGTGGACACTCGACAATTTTAAAACCTGCAGGTACTTGAGGAAAAAATTCGTGTATTACATGGGCTGGTTTACTATTTAAATAGGATCCACTTGCAATATTACAATCGATTAAAACTGCATTCACTTTACAAATGTTGATCGCGTAGTCTGCTTGATGCGTGACAAATGCTAGCAATTTTCGCGGATTGAAACCAAGTAGAGAACCAATTGAATCCTTTTGGTAAAATCCACATCTAGACTACATTTAATACTACATTTAAGTGTATTATTGTCAGCTGTAATTTCTATATACACTGGCGTCTTTCTAGCGCTTCGTGATTGATCCATACGACCACGCCATCTTTTATCACCTAAAGCTTTTGAAGATATTTATTAATTTCTCTAATCTCATAAGCACCTTCAGGTATTTCTATGAATTCTCCGTTAGATCCATAATAAAATTTATTATTTATTCCTTTTCTATGTTTGGAATTGTGTTATAAGACTCAAAATTTGTTAATCCTAATACGTACTCCGAATCATTATCCAAGTTTATAGGCGGATTAAAATTGCTTGTTAAAACTGAAGTGTTTCCCGTTAGAGTAAAAGTGTACGACATAACAACTTCGTACGCAGTTCTATGCACTACTTAGAAATTGTAAGCATAAATGACCGCAAAACACAGTACCGTACGATTGTTCTTGGTTAATGTTATAAAGAATTTTACATTTACCCCCGCTATTCAAATAACTTATCAACTCTGTTGGCGGTCGCAGGTTTCCGTAGCTGTCATAGTAAATAGCGCTACTACCGTACTTTTGTAAGAGGTCCAATGCGTGCCTAAACCTTCTATTCCATCTAAATTAATTATACCACATTCTTTTAAATTAACTTTCTTGGGAAGATTGTTTCTCATGAACACTCCACGGAAATATGGTACTTCTAATTGCTTAACAAACTTTATTAATTCTACATTGCTTAGTGCTCGATTAGGTAAAATCAAGTTGCGTTCCTTTGAGGTTTTGCAAGGGCTAAAAAAAGACCAAAACCTTTTTTATAAGGTTTGATGTACATGCCGTTTCCGACTGCAATGTCCTCCATTGCCTTGTTATGGCGTTGTTTTTCAGTTAGTTGTTCCTTAGCTATTTTAGTATCTGAAACTGCTTTTGCAACAGCAGCTGCACCTCCAGTAAGAGTACCAAGAGCGCTTAGGCCTGCAAAAATTGGTATTAGTGGTAGAAAACCTCCTGTTTTAGGAATTGATATAATACGAGCTGATTTAATATGCTTCTTTTGTTGTGCTGTATTGGCGGCCTTAATTGCTATGTTGATTGCATCCATAATATTAGATCCTTTAGTCTTTTTTAAAGCTGTACGTGCTTGTTTGATAATACTTTTAATACTTAGCGTACTTCTTATTTTACGTTTCTTTATCAGTTTTCTTATTTTATTGATATTTTTGTTCTCAGTGATGCACAGGCACCCATACCAAGTTTTACTTTAGCTTTCATTGCGGTAGCTACTCCAAATGCTGCTACTTTTTCACCTAAAGACGAGTCACCAGAATTTAGTCTTTCTGTAGCTAACTGAGCTAACTTCGAATCTGCTTGATGACGTTTAGATAGATCCTTTTCTTTGGTGTATGCAATATCGTGCTCCTTACAAGCCTCGTCTAACTTGTTTATTCCCTTGTCTCCCCGAGCTAACCGTTCGATTAGTTTTGTACCCGGACCGCAAAATTTGTAACCCGGAATATGCGCTTCAAATGGTAAATTGTTAATTACAGTATTTAATAGTCCGTTCCCAGTAGTTTTAGAATTATTATTATATGTAATCATTAGCGGACAACTATCCTCTCAAGCTGTGCAGTAAATAAATAAAATATTATGAATTAATGATTCTTTATATACTCGCCGTTTCTTATATATATATATATATATATATATATATATATATATATAATTCCACTTTTTTTACAAATCGAATTTAGTACTTGCAAACATGCGTGTTGTGAAACAATCAACACCTTTAACCATAAACAATAATGACATTGGCGTGCAATCCTTAGCTAAAAAGAAAAAACATAGTGTTCTTCTGCCTTCATCTATTCGATGTCTAGTTGTTGGTCCATCAAATTGCGGTAAAACCAACGTTATGATTGGGCTGATAGAACATCCTAATGGTTTAAAGTTTGAAAACGTATATGTTTATTCTAAATCACTTTATCAACCAAAGTATCAATACCTTGAAAGTCTACTGCAACCAATAAAGGGATCAAATATTATACATTTTCCAGTTCTGATAATATTATATCACCATCTGATGCTCGAAATAATTCTATATTTGTTTTGATGATGTAGCTTGCGATAAACAAGGTATCATTAGGGAATACTTTAGTATGGGGCGTCATAAACAAGTAGACAGTTTTACCTTTGTCAAAGTTATACTCGTATACCTAAGCACTTACTACGTGATAATGCTAATCTTTTAGTTTTATTTAAACAAGATGATTTAAACTTAAAACACATATATGACGATCACGTCAATACTGACATGAAGTATGATAAATTCCGTGAAATATGTGCTGCTTGTTGGCAAGACAAATACGGTTTCTTAGTTGTAGACAAAGATAGTGATCCAGATCAAGGAAGGTACCGAATAGGTTTTGATCACTTCATACATATTTAAACCTTGAGAGACGCAAGTATCGTTAGTATCGAAGAATTTTTTTACTACAATAAACTTTTACGCAATGAACAAGGAGGCGATAAAACTTAAAAGAATTTTAATTAAGAAAAGAAACATTGTAAAAAACAAATTGCGTCAGTTAAAAGATAATGAAGTCGTCCAAGTGGAATCAATCTTACCCATAACATCACGATTAGAAACTATTGCTAATAAACTGGATGGGGAAAGTGCGGTAAAGAAAGAAAAATTTAAAGAAGAAGAAGAACTGCCTCATAGCAGTGTAAAAAAAATTAAACCTAAATTGCTAGAAAGGAACGTTGACTATATTGATTCCCCGGTTATTGCTCAGCATATACCAAATATAAAAATGATGCCATAGAGGTAGATGATGATGATGATGATGATGTTGAGAATGAATATGAAGCAGAAATTAATCGAAATGCACAAGAAGCCCATGAATATATTCAAAGCTTTGCCGATTCACCTGGTATGACACATTATCTCGAACAGCTACATCCGCTACCTCGAGAATATATTTACAATATGTTTAAAGATGTTAAGAACGAATTTGATCATAAATATGGTATTAGGTTTAACCCTGATTCAGATGGTCTTATGATAGGCAATTCGAATTTCGCGTTGGATGATGAAAATGTTCTAATAAATGATTTGAACTATAAAGGTACTCCTGGATTATACGAACTACTGTTTAAAAAATATCCTGTCGGGTACAGTCATCAAGATCTAAAGTCGTACCTTGATATTGTAAAAAGAACAAATGCTAATAGAAGATATTATTCTGAAACAGAACAAATTCAGGGTAATACTTCATATAAGTACAAAACATAATATCTACATTAAACATACTTCCCAAACACCCCGTAGACCTAGAACATTACCCTATAGAAAGCGTCTTGGAGACGGTATGACAATGGAAGTATCAAATAACGCTATAGATTATTTATATTGGAATGATCCCAATGAACTTGTTGATAGATTACGACTTTTAGTTTCATCTCAGACTGCTGGACACACAGGTCACGGCAACGAAATAAATTCGATCATTGAAGAATTGCGTGAGGCTAAAGTAATTAGATGATATGACAATTGACAAATTTGGAAGGCACTTACATAACCGTAAAATAGATATAACTGAACAGGAATATGAAAATAAAAGTGAAGGTTTTGAAACCTTGATTGAGTACAAGTTACATATGCTACATTACACGGTAGTAGCAACGTTTTACTCTAATACATTTCTCGACGGTGACAAGACATTCCTTATTTTCAACATTAAACATAATTATGAATTTCCTTATGAGGAAGCAGTCATTGAGAATATTAAAGGATACCCGCAAGACATTGAAATTCTTATAAACGAAAAAGTTATGTAATTGCACAGTTACAAGGATTTTGCTTAAACGTATGGATGTAATCAGCTTTCGTGACAGCGGTGCTATCATAAACAATACCACAATGTTTCTTGATTTTATATTAAAAGTTCCTTTCAAAGCAAGTGGAGCCCACGACATTCAAACATAGAAGTATTTCATTAATTGTATTTAATAAATCCTGATTATAAAAAAGTATTATGATAGTTGCTCAATCAAAAGTGAAAGAGGATATAGTAAATGAACTTCATAAACCAGCAAGAATAAATTTCAAGAGACGCAAAGTGATAGTAAAAGGTTTAAATGAGCTTCTTCAGACCGATTTGATTGAAATGCTACCATATTCGCAAACAAACAAAGGATTTAAATACATTTTAGTAGTTATGGATTGTTTCTCCAAATACGTATGGGCTGTACCACTTAAAAGTAAAACGGGTATTGATGTTACTGCTGCAATGAAAACAATTTTAAATAAATTTAAAAAAAATCCGCCAATAAATTTGCAGTCTGATTTTGGTAAAGAATATTATAACAAACACTTTCAATCCTTAATGCAGACATATGGCATAAACCATTATAGTGTTTTTCTACAAAGAAAGCATGCATTGTAGAACGTGTAATTAGAACTTTAAAGGGAAAAATGTGGCGCTTGTTTAACCTGAACGGTTCTTACAATTGGATAAAAATTTAAGCGATATTGTGAAACAATACAACAATACAGTTCACAATACTATCGGAGTCAAACCTGTAAAAGTTGATAAATCAAATGAAAAAACTATTCTTTAATCATCATTTACCCACATCAAACTTGCAACCAAAATACCAAAATATTCAATAAAAGACAGTGTGAGGATTAGTAAACACAGGAAGCATTTACGAAAGGTCACACGCCAAACTGGTCAAATGAAATTTTTAAGATTAAAAGGTAAACGTAACCAATCCTACAACATATATATTAGAAGATCAAGATGAGAAAGAAATCAAAGGTGCATTTTATGAAACGGAGTTGCAAAGGTTAAACATCCAGGAATTTACCTGGTAGAAAAAGTACTAAGAAAGAGTGAAAATAAAGTATTTGTAAAATGGTTAGGCTTCTCTAACTTACACAATAGCTGGATCGATAAAAATAATGTTTGCTAAAAGTTGTTATAATAATAGTTAATAAGGCTAACATTGTAAAATTATATTAAAATAAATAATACAGACAAAATCTTTCTATTGTTTTTATTATTATCAAGCCATTCTTTTAATAAAAAGATATTTTGTTTTATTGCAAATTATTATTGCATGTGTCTACAACAATGGATGTTATATTTTAAACGATTGTTGATTTTAACTCCGATAGCTTAGGACAACCTAGTGCAAGCATATCAGTTACAAAGTTTTGCATTATATATGTTTCAATCAATTTCTTCTTTTCTAGACCCTTCACAAATACTTCTTCACCGGGTCGGATAATTTGCTTCAAATAAAGCGCTATATATGATGACACCATTCCAGCCGTTGAAGATTCATCCCAAGAAATACCATGAATATTCCTTGTCACCCAGTCGTTATGTTTTATATGATCTTGACTCAAACAACTGGACTGCATTGGCAGTTTAAAATTTGATGCCAAACATCACCTTTCAACAAGTCCAAAACCGCAATTTCTTTACACACAAACTCGTTTTTCTTGTATTTAAATCCCTGAATATCAATTATATACATGTTTGTATGTAAATATATGCAGTAAACTTCGACTAATTAAATTAATATTAGAGCAATCTCCTTATATAGCAGATTACCACCATCTGCGTACTTTGCCAACCCACTTTTCAACCTATCACAAGAGTGAACTCATTTTTGAATTAAAACCGGCCCATGTGTATTTGCAGCCTCTAAACATAAATCAGAATCCACTTTAATTAAAAAACACAATTGACTTGAATGCGATATTTTTTGCATCTGTCATACTGTCTCGCTAGAAAACCAAATTCAAAACATCTACACACATTTTCTCTGCACTTACATTTTCAACATACGTATGTTACATTGAAAGTAATATAAAGACGATCCTAATTCAAAACGTGCCCACAAGTATTTTACATTTGAAAAGAATTCAGGTTTTCACATTTTACATTAAAAGTATATAACGCCGATCCTAATTCAAAACGGTGCACGTGTAACTTCTCGCTAGAAAACCGAATTCAAAACAGCTACACACATTCTTCTCTGCACTTACATTTTTTCAACATACGTGTGTGTTTCATTGAAAGTAATATAAAGCCGGTCCTAATTCAAAACGTGACAGACGTATTTTACATTGAAAGCATAGAAGAATTCATGTTTTCACAACTATTTTACATTGAAATGTTTTCACAACTATTTTACATTGAAATTATAGGTTGATCTAATTCAAAACGTGACAGACGTATTTTACACATGGAAAATACGTCTGTCGCGTGAATTGCCCCTATTCTACACCCATTGATAATTACAAGAATTTCTAATAATTGCAATTAGGTTTCCTTTCCAAAGTTTCGAAAATATCACATTTAGTGCATACCACATACCTGCAAATTTATATATAAATTATAACAAGGTCTTTTAGCGAATAATATTATACGCAGAAATATTAAATTTCGCTTAGTAATAATAGAATGGTAGTATCATGCAGCGAAAGTTGAACATTAATCAAGGTAGGTCCGCATTTTCAATTAAACCACATTAGCCCACTCATTAAAAAAAAATTATTTATATAATTGTAATGAAATTTAGATACATTCCAAGTTTTGAAAACAATACATTTTAGCGATGAACAAAAATTACTATTATTTTCTATAATTCGACACACCAGTTAGCAATATTGTTAAGTTTAAAAAACATATATAGCTATATAAGATAAACCATATACCACATACATATAGAAGTCAAAGTTGATATAGCAGAAAGATTGATCAGAACAATCAAAAACAAGTTGTACAGAAGATTTTACATACAAGGCAGTCATAGATGGTAGGATATTTTGCCTAAGACTATGGAAGAATACAATAATACACCAAGCACCATACAATTAGAATGAATACTTTCTCCGATAATTAACAGTCAAATTCATTTAAAACTAAATTGCTGTAGCACTGCATTCAATAATCAATGATTCGCCGTTTAATCAAATTTTAAAGACGCATTCGATAAAAATAATACAATACACGTTTTACACAACAACTACTTTCTAGGGCGGGTAATTTTGTCTAGATATTAAGATGAGAAGATTAAAACGTCGACAGCATCGAGTGCTGGATATCAAAATCTTTTTGCTAGACCATGTTGGCTATGTTGGACCCAGAATCGCCATCTGAATCTTCTTTAGCATCCTCTGACCCAATAATGTCTTTACAATTACCAAACTCGCATCCACAATTTTTACTCTTAACCAAGAACTCCTCACATCGGTTTATAATTATTAATATTTATTTCTAAATAGAGCACTTTTTTGAAAGACCAACCAGACTCACGTGATTAAAATTTTTCTGATTTTGTTCTTATAGTTTCGCTTAGAACTCGTACATATTTTCCAGATTACTAGAAGATGTTAACAAAAGAAAATCGAAAACCATCCTTAAAGCTTTATATTACGGACAATTTTTACTAATACAGTTTAAATTTTGTAAACCATGTAAAAACAAAGCTATGTAAAACAAATAAGTTTATCTTATTCTCCTTTTAAAATAATGTAAAAAACATCTACAACGTTTTACTGTATCTATCACAATAAATGAACCACGAAGCAAATCAAAAAAGATCAAAATGTCGTTATTTTGGTATAACGCTCTTGCTACACCTTGTATGGTAATTATCTCTTCATAGCTGAACTCGGTATTAAAAACTCCACTACTTTCCCTATTTAACCTTTTCTTTAATGTCACAAATAACAGAGTTACCCATACAAAGTGTAAGAAATATGGCAACCTGTATATTTTTTTTAAACTAAACAATATTCCTAACTGCTGTGTCGAATTATAGAAAATAATAGTAATTTTTGTTCATCGCTAAAATGTATTGTTTTCAAAACTTGGAATGTATCCAAATTTCATTACAATTATATAAATAATTTTTCTTTAATGAGTGGACTAATGTGGTTTAATTTCTCCAAATTTTACTGCAATTATTAACAACTCTTGTAATTGTCAATGAGGGCATATAACCAAACTCAAATCTTTAGATATCATAATTTCGTACACGACCTTGTTGTATACATCAATCCTCTGATATAACGATGGATGCAACTTTAAGTGTTCAGCGGACAGCTTTATACCTGTGTCCAATCTGCTATAAAGTAGCAGTGCCGCCTCTTACGCAATGTCGTTTGGGGTATGTATTGTGTAACAGATGTTTAAGGAAAATTGTAACATGCGCAGTATGTAGGGAACCGCTTGGTGAGTATAAAATATTTTATTTAAATGTACTAACAGTTTTTATAGTTTAGGTGGTAATATTAGAAATCTATTGATGGAGGAGATGGGACTAGTCTTAATTTTTAAGTGTATAAATTTAGAATATGGCCGCCATTATATAGGATCGATTCAAAATAAAGCAGAACATGCGCTTATACATTCTTCATGCGTTGCGGACGACTGCTTTCCTAAATTCTTAATTTGCCGTCACTCATCGTCTGTAATTTTTAGTTCCTCCTGGAAAGAAACCATCTCGATGTGCTTCTCGTTGTGTCTGTTTACGGCGTCACCTCCAGTAAAAGCACTTTCACACACACTGCATGAGATACTTAAGATGTTCATTCTAGAAAAAATAATGATTAACAGTTTTTGAATTATACATGTATATATTAATCTCTTCAAGGTTTACAAGCGGATAATATAAAAGGTATGTTGCAGGTAAAGTTGCAGAATAACACTAGAAAATCGCAGTTTAAACATGCAAGTTTTAAATTGTTGTCTTACCCGATATTTTCAAAGGTAGAAAAATTAATATGTCAGGGCTATTAGTCATACCTTTTCGAATTACAATTATTAACCAAAGTATTGGAAAGTTTTAGAATATTTTACTAATTCGCTGACCATGAAAACATTTGCCCTAAAGGTATAGCAATCTATTTACCTGGTTCAAGAACGCATTTAATTAGGCGCGTCACTTACATTCTTGAAATTCCATGTTAGTGAAATGTACGGACTTGAATATTTATATTTAAAGTAAATGCGGGCTCCACTCTAATTAAATAGACTCGTCCGCGCAGACGGGTGCATAGAAATAGTAATAACTATAAATATTGTATAAATATTTTTTTTAAATTGCTGTACTATCGAGTTAAATCTAAATAAAAATGCAGAGGTGTTTTCCTGTTAGGTTTTTGAATATTTAAACACTATGCAGGTCTTTTTTGGAGCTAATTTTAAAAGACGTGATAATTGATTTCGATTCCCCATCAAATTCTATACTAATTTGATAGGTTACACGACTGAATTATATTAAAAATACCGCTAAGAGTAATTTTTAGAAAAAATTTTAAATGGTGCTGGTGGTTAAATACAAACAGGTAAATCCCACTATAAAACAATTATAAGCAACACTTTTCCGGTCAAGATTTGCATATAATATCAATTAACATAATAAGGAACTGTGCACGCCTGACCGTCGGCATAAAAGGCGAGGGAGCCATGTTCCAGAGCATTAGCTGTCAAAGTATCATCGATTTGATTAAAATTACAAGTTGAAAATGGATTTTTCTGGTGTTGACGTTACAAGTGATGTAAGAGTGCCACTAGAAATCGATAAACTGATAGGTAAGACCACCTATGCGCTAAGTGAATTTACATCAAAATTTCACAACCACAACGTAGAAGTTGGTTTTAATTTATACGGTGGTCTGCAACCAGTCGTACAAATTATCTGCAATAGTAGAATGTGCCAAAATTATACTATAACATTCTCATACTTCAATTGGAAGAAATTGTGTACTTTTAAAGTGGAATTTAGGATCATACAATTTACCCAAGAAGCAGCAAACGTAAGATCGAATGGTTTTTCTGGCGGAGATGTTTTAGAAATACAACTGGATCGTGAATTCAGATTGAAACTGATTGCCGAAACATCTAATAGAAGTGTAGGGGTGGCGAATAAATTCTAAGAAGAAAATTTATAAAATATGGAAATTACGAAAGATCGGAATGTTATTGTGCTACCTGAGTGCGAGTGTATCAAGTTATTAAATTTGCGAGAATTAATTTATTGTAAAATGGAGGAGTCGAGGTGTAGAAACTTTCCAGAATTTTACGATAAATTTAGTAGGTGATATAAAAAATGTAAGTGGAAATACGATGGACGAAGAAATGGTTCAAACGTTATTAGAGGAAGAGAGCCGTGGCAGTATTTTTCTCTCTAATGATTGCAGCAATTTAAATTACTTGACAGTGTTGGAAACCATTAAATTTTACCCATCCAATACGTAAAAGATGCGACTGCGAGGCAATCGCTTGTGCTAATGTTTGGAGATTTGGCTATCCTAGAATCGCCAGACTCTGGTTACCACAGCGGTTTATAGATGTTATCAATACATGTATGTATTTTATTAAAAACAATATTTCTTGATAAAGTTTGTTTTACTTATTTGTATCGCCTACATTAGCAAAAATTATTAATGGACGTATTAAACTATCTTGTTTTTTATTCATAGGTTTAAAGTGGTGTAACCGATAACCGCATTTCTTTTAGCGTTCCTTTTGAATATATACTGGAAACGTAAACCATAATTGCCGCCTGGGGCGATTGCGCGGTTAATAGTTTGGAAAGTTGTACGAGGATTTTTTCAAAATAAGCAGTAATGCCTACGACAATTTTTAATTCCGGTAAATACAATTAAACATCTCGTAGGAATACGCAAGTTTTACTTCCAAATAATTTACAAAACTGACCGTGTATAAATAAATATCGCTAGGTTAGTGAACAACGTAAATAGGTTTATAAGTGCATTTAACACATGATATACAAATTATTCAAACTAATGGGTCGGCAATTAGTAAATCATTGAATCTAGTCAAGTATTCGATTTCGTTATTTAAAACAAATAATCTATAATTAACCGCGCTCGTAAAATGAGAAACTAATGGTTAATTTTAATACCGCTAAGTAAATACTTTCGCTTGGTGATTCATTTAGAAAATATTCAAGCCTGCTATTTCCAAATATATGACCTAGAAGTTATTTAAAATTAAATTGCTTTATTAGTAACTATCCTGTAGACAGCAAGTTTGGTATTCCCTTTCAAAAGGTTTAAAGAGTTTTATTAGGTTTCCCTTCAAAAAGTTTAAATTGATTTACAAAAGCTAAATTGAGTTTTAAAATATTGAGAAAAAAATGCAAGTAATTGGTTGTCTGTAGCGCTTTTTAGAGTTGATTTTAGTTTGAAATTTTATTAGGTTTCATAAAATTATCCTGCAGAAAAGAATTAGAAATGTTTTAAGTTGTTTTCAAAGTTTTGATGTTATTCTTAAAATAATTGATTGATTTGCATATTACTGTAAATTTTAGATCACGTTATAACATTTCTATAAATACATTAGCTAAAAATTTCCTTGAAGGGTTTATGTTAAGGTGGGGGTAGTCGGGAAATTCCGCGTTAAAGCGTACATCTCGGGTGACCAAAAAGGATTTAAAGATCAAGT
Source organism: Platerodrilus igneus (assembly GCA_036346225.1). Taxonomy (NCBI): domain Eukaryota; kingdom Metazoa; phylum Arthropoda; class Insecta; order Coleoptera; family Lycidae; genus Platerodrilus; species Platerodrilus igneus. The sequence goes on from JARFIW010001701.1 coordinate 4,341,507, forward strand.
TAAAATTAAATAAACAAAAAAGAGTTAAAATTAAATAAACAAAAAATTTAAAGTTACGAGGCTTTAACAGGGTGTGACTTTGTATGGGGTGGTCTTATTTAAAATCTGTTTACATTTCGGATTTTGCGCAAAGTTCTATACTAATTTGATGTATCGGATGTCTAAAAAATTTATAAGAACGGTCAGAAATCGCTGCTGGTAAAAATCTTGGGGGATGATGCTATCTAAAAAATTTCTTAAAATTCAGGTAGCTGAGAAAAATGTATTATTAATACACACCAAACAAGATAGATTTATCTCGACAGATGAAATGGTTAGTCGAAGAAAACTATTTGGTTGAGAATGTTACCGGTAAAAATTCTTAAAATGAGGGTAAAAATCCCACAAGGAGTTCCACAAGGAGGGAGCAAGAAGGGAGCAAGGTGGAAATCCCTTAAAATAAAACTTTATAGTGGATTTGTACATGTAAAGACCTACGTTAGGTCAGCGGCGCTGTGAGGCGCTGTGAGGAGGCGCTGCACCAGAACGAACACCGCCTCTACTGATGCTTCCTAGAAGCGGTTTAGGTAGAACCGTAACTCGCCTTTATCAAATAACTCTAACTGTTCATTTCAGCAGAGTAATTGTGATTAAGTTGGAAAACCAACGAAAAAATGGATCTGAAACTTCTCAGATTCATAATTATAAACCTGTATGCTAATGTAATTTCTTGCAAAGCTGATTAAGAGGTAGGAATTACTAATTAATTGTCGTCTTTTTTGTGAACAAGTTTTTCTGTAAAATAAGGTGTAGCTTTATTCAAAAAGAATACATGTCAGTGTTTTTCCAAGATAAATATTTCTAATGTGCTACAACTAGAGCAGAAGTTCAACAATTAAAAACTAACAATTGATTGCTTTAAAAAATGTTAAACGTTCGCTTGATGAAGGTATGACAACTACATACATTTACAAATTACCCTACAAATTTCACATAGCACCTACGATGTTTGTAGATAACGATAATTATATACGACAAGAACCTTTTACGCTCTTACTATAGTCAAATCTTCTGAAAGTTGTTATTCCTAACGTTTAATACTAACTGATGATGACAACGCATCAAAACATGCTTGCTTGAATTTTAAACGCATTCTAATTGGACAAGTTGTATGCTTCATTTGCATTCTTGGTAACTATTGGGAGTTATTTTGAACAGAAAGCCCAAGAATTTAGCAGTAGCGTACTTTAAAATGTCCAAGACGTTTATTTATAGCTGTATTTATGGTTTCCAATAATTAATTACCATGCCTTGCTAGATTTGGTATGATATCAATTTATTTAATCAAAGCGCGATAGAAACGCAGATAAAACAGTGACAGAATCTTGTTGAGCACAGATATACAACCTATTAGCATTAAATGAGAGAAAAAAGGAAAAGCGATCCATGCAAAAATGTAAAGGAAATTCTAATAAGCGGGATCGCGGTGCCTTTGTAGTTGGAGAGTATGCATGAAGTAATTTAACGGTATTTACAGCACCATTAACAAAAGTTTACAAGGTAATTAGAAAAAGTTTTGCTTTTTATGGTTTCGCATACAAATCTGTTTAAAATGGAGTTTTTGCTTTGTAAATTCAAATTGAAAAATGCCTTTTTGTTTTATTTACACTGGTTTGTAGGTAGTTATTTCGGCGAGTTTTAAAAAGTTAGTTAAATCAGGTGCATAATTGAATAGTTTAATGGAAAAATGAGCGATTCTTGACACACTGTATCTTTCACTTTAGGTTTGCATCTAATTGACAAAGTGCTCCATTATTAAACCGCCTCCACCATCAGTCGCTGTTAACTGATGTTAACATGGTTTACATTTTTAAAGTAATATTTTATTTAACACAACGTTTGTCACATAAGTTGTAGAAAAAATTTTAAAAAGCCAAAAAAAACTTGTAATTGACATTCAATCTAGTAAGCAAATATTCAGCAAAACTTCAATTTATCCCATTGCCGCCCGAATTGTTTTATTTCATGTATTTGAAGTATTTCGTATATTTGACTTATAAAAGTCTCAAAACAGGTTTTTAAATATAGAACTTGAATATATAAAAAAACTAGTACCGACATCTGTGACCTTTTTTTTTCAAGCATATTTTGTAAATTGCCATACTCGTTATTGAATAACATACTAACAAGAATCTTGCGACACTATATTATTGAATTTAAGACTATTTGATGATATGTGCAACCAAGCAAGCAACACGAAGCCTAACGTTGCATTTTTGGCATTGATTCTACCAAGAAATCCGCATTCTTGAAATAACAAAATGGTTCATTTGATCGTATTTTATATCCGAGAGAACATTCTTTGAAAGGCTAGAGGTCTTCTTCTATTTACTCCGTTACAACTACGCGGTGTTCATAAAGTAATGATGCAGTGCCGTGTGGTGTTGTGTTATGTACTAATGGGTAGTTTATTTGTCCGCAGATCCGGTTATATTGCAGACTAGTGGAATTACTACGTCGTGTGTGACACTATGACATCATGTGACATTTCGTGATCCAGTTACTAAGCTAACGATTGAACAAACAGTGTTTCTTTTGGAGCATGCGTTTCGTAATAGGAACAAGTTTACCACAGCCGTTGAAACTGCGTTTGCAGCAAAGTTCTCAAGAGTGAGAGTGCCTAACCGAAATGCTTTTTGGGACCTCATCAACAAGTTTCGCGAAACCTGAAGCGTTTATAAGGCTTCAAAATCAAACAAAGAAAATATGTTGGAAGTGTAGGATTTGCTGCTGCGAAGTTCAAAGAAATCGGTTCGACGACTAGCTCAACAATCCCACGTGTCCGTTGGTTCTGCTCACAAGATTCGGTAGTGTATCAACTGAAAAACATTACGCGGCGTGTGCGAACTTTTGCAACTGGTTTCTGTCTTTCCTGCAGGACACTGGTGAGGGTATTCTTGAAAAAACCTTTTTCACGGATGAGGCATGGTTCCGTCTCTCTGACAACATGAATAGCCAGAACGTTTGTGTGTGGACTACGGAGAATCTGAATGAATCTAAAAATGTACAACTGCATGATAAGAAGGTTGGTGTTTGGTGCGCGTGAATTGTACATGCATCATTGGGCCAATCTTCAAAATTCTGGAGTCCCTCCTCGTAGAACCGAATGAAGACGACATTGAGGATACCTGGATCCAACAGGATGTGGCGACCGCACATATCGCCTACACATCGATGAACTTTCTGACGGTCATCTTTGGTGACCGCATCATCTCTCGAGGACTATGGCCTCTTCGATCACCCGATTTGACTCCACCAGATTACTTTCTATGAAGTAGGTTGAAGGTAAAAGCCTATGGGGACAATTCACGCACCACACATGAACTGCAAGATGCAGTGACCCATCACGTTCATTACGTCAGTCCAGATGTTCTTCACAACTTGCAGAAACATGTTATCCTGTATACAGTACAGGGAAAGCACTTCGAGTATTTTCTCTAGTTTACAAATCACCTAAAATATTAAGCCACTGTCATATATAATCATAGTTACATTATTAACCACTTTATAGCTACGTTTACAAAAAATTATGAACCACTGCATAGCTACTTTATGAACGCACGGTACTATGACCGTTATGACCATGAGTTAATATTCTCTCAACAAAAATTCTTACTTGTAAGAAAATTCACTGTTCTAACTGTTTGATAATGATTAGGCTACGTATTACCAGATTTTTGTAAAACCTGTTTTAATATATAAACCAACGAGGCAGGTGTTTTGGCTTAGCTCGGTCTATTAAGTTACTACATTTCCAGCAAATTTGCATCATATCCGCTATTTTTATTTACAACCGAATGTATAGCAAATTAAAATGTCCTAAGTCTTCTTATCCGTTCTTCATTCGGCACATTAACGAGGTCTCGACGTATAAGGCATAATACCCTAACAAAGTGTTACGGGAGAATAAAGCGCCAAGTTTTTAAATTTCAAATTACTCAAAAGAGGTGGCAATCCCGTAACAAATTAAGGATGTATCGATTAAATATAGTTGTGCGGAAGTGGGGTCTCTATAGAAACAATACAAAAACATAGAAAAATATCATTCACTGGGCGCAATTTCAAATTACGTTGACAATAGCACGTACCTTGAAAGATTTTCAACACTGTCACATTATGGGCGCCAACTCGTCTATCTAGAATCTCTAGAATCTCCTGGCAGCGAGTATTTCTGAGAGATCTTAATTACTTTTCCCTCCTGGTGAAATAGCGTTTCTTTTGCAAAACACGTTTAAGTACATAAAGCTACAAATTACCAACTTACTACGTCACCTAAATCTATTTCACGATAATATTATTCAATCATTCTTGCAAACAGATATAACCCGCGAAAGTTTTAAACTCACTTTCATTAATATTAACGTGAGCGACATACATAAATACACACACAGAGTTGTAAATTTCAGCATCGGTTCATCTTCAATTTATCATAACCTTGATAATTATCTATGGTACAATTTTACAACATATCCCTCATTTATTGTTAAAACTTACAATTCCATGCTTCATACATTTAACTATTTAACACTATACTTTACTGAAAGTAGACGTTGCATACGTTTATCAATGTTTTATGAAACCAAACATCACGCATAAATGCTTAAGACAAGGAAAGAAAAACCATTTTTAACGAGTTTAAAACTTACAGTGTATGCTTTCAGGTGAACAGCACGAAGGCACAAATTGTGGGCTTGGTGATGCTGTACTTCCCATAATGCGTTAGTGTTAATAATTACATCTTCGCTACTCCTGTCCTGATGAGCCCCAATAAGGGCGAAACGCGTCGACAGGATGCGCTTGTGGCTAATATTGAGTGACTTGCCATTAAATTTCACTCTTTGATATGATTTTAAGACTCATTAAATTTACTTATTCTTTATAATTATAATCTTTGGCTATGGAAAAAGGCAGTTGAGCCGGATTTCCTCCGTGCCGACTGTTGATAAAACCTGCAAAGTCAGGTGAAACAGCACGAAAGCACAAGTTGTGGGCTAGGTGATGCTGTACTTCCCATAATGCGTTAGTGTTAATAATTACATTTTCCCTACTCCTATCCTGATGAGCCCCAATAAGGGCGAAACGCGTCGACAGGACGCGCTTGTGGCTAATATTGAGTCACTTGCCATTAAATTTCACTCTTTGATATTATTTTAAAACTCATTAAATTTACTTATTGTTTATAATTATAATCTTTGGCTATGGAAACAAATTGAGGCACAAATTGAGGGCTAGGTGATGCTGTACTTCCCATAATGCGTTAGTGTTAATAATTACATCTTCGCTACTCCTGTCCTAATGAGCCACAATAAGGGCGAAACGCGTCGACAGGATGCGCTTGTGGCTAATATTGAGTCACTTGCCATTAAATTTCACTCTTTGATATATATATATATATATATATATATATATATATAATATATATATATATATATATATATATATATATACATACAGTGATTAAAAACTAAACTAGAACATACATATATACAGTGATTACAAGCTAAATTAGAACATCTGTATAAGGGTGAAATATAACAATTACGTTATAAAATATATACAGGCGTGAAGTATATACAAGAAGTTGCTCGTGTTGCGTCAGTCCCCGTCGTCTGGATACGCCTTCGTCACAGCGAACCTCCTGGGGTCGTCCGAGTAGACGAGTGTTGGTTCTATGCCGAGGCGTCGCCCATGCAGCGTTGTGGCGTTGGCGTTGGCGTCGCACGGTTTTGGGATAGGGAAAGTTCCAAAGCGTCGGCGTCGTCGTGCTGCCTCGGACCTAGAGCAGAGCAGAGGTCTTCTTCGGCGGTGCCCGGACTAGGAGAAGCGCCAGGGTTTTCCGGTGGTTCCTCAGGCTAGGAGAAGCGCTGAGGTTTTGACATTCTCTCGAGGCTAAGAAGCGCTACATGACTGAGTCCAGTGGCGGTCTGGTCGTAATGCAGTGGTTTTATGTTGTGGGGCGAACCGCGTTAAGCTATATATACAGGTGTTGTGGTCGCGCCCTTTCTTGTAAGATGTAGATTGTCACGAGGCACGGTATATGACATGCAAATCCTCAGTCTGTTTTGTGCTCATCTCGCGTGCGGTGATGTAGTCAACATTATCCACTGTCTAGCGTTCGTTTGTTTTTTCCTATTCTTCAAACGTTTAGTGGAGGTGAAGTCATCGTTTGACATTCCTATGCCACGTGAATAGGCCGCGAATTCATATGGTAATATCTTGCAAAAGAAATGTGTCTGTGACTATTTTATTGCAAGCCATACGCTCTAGGTAGAAGTAAAAGACAGCTGGAATTAGAGGAAATGTATCCAAAAATGCGAATGTCGGACTACATGGAAAACACTGCGACAATACGCGAGCAATACAAACCTGTGTTAGACAAAGAATATTTTATTAGAGAAAATGAGGAAAAATTAAAAGATTATTTTATATGCCGATGAACTGACTTAGATACATCCGGGTTCTACAAGCTGTATGCATTTGTGGTTAGTAAGAAAGACTCTTCTAGTATGTAGGCGTCCTTGCTGAAAAGAATGGTACTAAATCCGTATACTTTTTAAAAGGTTATTCTAAAAACGTATTTATCAAAATTCAAAATAGCAGATAACAAACACAATCTAAGGAATGCGGGTTTCGTATCCTTGGCGTACACCACACGCAAAGGAGTTCCGCTAAACGTTGTATATTTGCCTAGTAAAGAACTTCGGATCATTTAAAACCGATGGTCTTACACCAGGGACTGTACGTGGTTCCCCTGGTTTCCGACTGCCGACGGCCAGGACACGTACAGGAATGCGAATTTCTCGGTTTCTGATTTCCGGCTGCCGGCGGTCGGAAGCTGGGAAGGACAGCAGTCCCAAGGACAACATCACAGACAGAAACACACATACGCACCCTCACGCGCGCACAGACCCAAACACACACACACACGCACACATACACACCAGGGACTGTACGTGGTCCCCCTGGTTTCCGGCTGCCGACGGCCAGGACACGTACAGGAATGCGAACTTCTCGGTTTCTGATTTCCGGCTGCCGACGGTCGGAAGCTGGGAAAGAAAGCAGTCCCAAGGACATTACCACAGACAGAAACACACAAACACACACACACTCGCGCACCCACACGCGCGCACAGACACAAACACACACACACACACGAGTATTTCCAAACGCAAATAGTATAAAACTAACTAATATAATTTAAGGTAGCAAATAATTCTGTTAAATTTCTTAGGAGTAACAGGTTTGCTGTAATTTTTAGGTAGCAGACTAAATGTAATGTTAGAATGAATAAAATAAATAAAAACCTATAACGACCATATATCCCCAAAAGCGGTGAATATGCAACTACGCAACAGTGAGTGGGAGAATAAGCATTCCTTCCAATACCGATAAGAAGAATTCGATCAAGCTAACAAGATACGTATGCAGGATATAGTAAATGAGACGCGATTAAAAGATTGTCACAAGCTGCAAGAATTACACGAAAGAATGGATCTGGTTGTCATTGGAATAAAAGATTTTATTTATAGAGTCAAACTTCGGTACATGTGCAATACGAAAACCTAGACGGTCTCTATGTATCAAACTATTGGTTCAAATAGGAGATAGAGGACTTGGGTGCCGATTTAAATTTTAAGCTACGAAGAAAATTAGATAAAATTAAAACCACCCCAAACAAACATAAAGATAGGACTGTCTTCTGTGTATAACTTTGTATTAATATTAAGTTTAAATGGCTCCATGCTTGGTATTAAATATTTTTAAATTTTGTTATATATAATGTCAGAATAAAAATTTTAGAGTATGATTGCATTGCTCTTTATTTACAAAAGGCTATGACGTCACCACGAAATAGCAGTCACACAGAGAGGGGTGCGCATGGGCAGTGGTGCAGATGGGCAGGGGTGCACATGGGCAGGGGTGTGCCTGGGCGTACACGAGGGAACCGGAAGTTAACAGACACCAAGCATCTAATTCGTTATTTGAGTGGTAACGAGTACTTACCGGCGTATGTATCCAGAGTAAAAAACACGATTTGTACACGCAGCTTATTAATAAAATTAGGTTATCGAGCAAAGATGACAAGCGTTACATCATCCCTAGATGTGTATTAACCTATGCATGGAGGCATGAAGATATAGGTCCAAGATAATTGTTTATATTTGTATAGATTTTGTAAATCTTGTATATATTAGTTTTAAGATTCTATAATTTCTAAGTTCTTCGCCCACCTTCCCTTCTTCCAAATCCTTCCTGTTTCTATCCTGGTGGACAGAGTGTACGTATTACCTCCACGTGGTGTTCGCTGGACAAGCAATTTTTTGTTGTCTTTTAATCTGCAAAATGTTTTTTGACTAACAACGCGTACCAGTTGTAATTATTACATACCAGCTTGGTCCACAGTTGATTTATAAAAGTAGTCCTTCGGGGGAAGATGACAAGCATTATATCATCGCCGGAAGCATCTCAACTTTCGCATGGGGCATAAAGATATAGGATAGTTACTTATATATGTATATATTTTATTGTGTGTGTTTATAGTAGCATGTAAGTTAGTTATAAGACATACCCACCATCCCCGTTCTTAATAATCCCCTCGCTCCCGGCGACATGTGTTTACCTCTACGCGGTGTCGCTGGATGGTATAACATTTTGTTAGATTAACAATAATATGTCTTATTTGCCGAAAACACGTTTTCTTTTTTTTTGATAGCAAATTAATCTTTTTTTTTGTTACAGGTTACTTTCAGCTGCTTGGATTCGGTTACACGAAGAAAATAAAATAATGTTATACTTTGCAATAAAAAAATTGTAGTCTATTAGTTTATTAAACTGTAAATCGGATAAAATAAATTACTAAACTTTTGTGTGCTTAATTTCTTTGTATTAATACCTCTAAGTGTTTGTTAAAAGATTCTAGATGTTAAAAAGGAGAGGTGATTAGAAATCGCTACTGGTAAAAAAAATCTTAAAATTGGCGTAGCTCCCAGGGGGATTATGCTATCTAAAAAATCCCTTGAAATTCAGGCAGCTGAGAGAAATCTAATATTAATTGATACCAAACAAGGTATATTTATCGTGAACGAAACAAAAATAATCTTTTATATGTTTGCTAGAGGGTATGTGTGTAAAGCTGTAGGGAGTGGCCAGGCTTTAAATCTGTCTACAGCTTCGGATTCGGATTCTGTGTAAAATTCTAGACTAATCCGATGTGTCGCATGGCTAAAAATGTTTATAAGGACGGTCAGAAATCGCTGCTGGAAAAAAAATCTAAAAATGAGGTAAGCTCCATGGGAGAGGATGTAATCTAAAAAATTTCTAGAAATTCGCATAGCTAAGAAAAATCTAATATTAATTGATACCAAACAAGATATATTTATCGCAAAAGATGAAATGACTAGTCGAAGAAAACTATTTGGTACAGATTGAGGAGGAAATGAGGATGCTGGGGGAAAAGAGGAAGAGATTATCCTGTCATCCTTCTACTTATCTCAAAAACCAAAAATGTTTCGGGTATTACTAAACGCTATTTTCTTAGGCATTTGATTACGCAACTTTTCTCCCATTTAAGCAAATTTGTATCTCTTACCGTTTTCAGGATTCCCATAGTGGCCCTCCTTATCTCGTACACGGTGTATATAGAAATGAATCTTGTCTAAAAATGCACTCGAATGATTACTAGGTTATAGTCTACAATTACTTATAAGACTTTCATAAGAGTGAACTACAATTAAGCAAAACGAAAAATGTACAAGTTATCGGCTCTAAATTTAGCATTCTATAAACGCTGAAAACCGCTCTATTGAAATAGTTACAGAAGCTATTTACGTACTGTTTGAAAACCGTATGTAAGTTACTACAAGGAAGTTCAACCTGTAGACGATAAAATCTTATGAACGTCTTTCTTTTAGTAAATCTTGACCTGTAGTTAACACGAGGAAAAAGAGTTGGGGGATTTCAGATTCTTTACTGAAACTTGTGCTTTTGGTGAAACAATAACAATAACGTCTATTGAAACTTGGATGAAGGTTGATGTTTTCTTGAAATCGTAATTGCAGTTGTAAAAGTTGGAGAAATAAAAGCAAATGGCCTGTGCCTTTAAGATAATAGTACGGATTAAATTAGAGCGAGCTCGCTTCTGCTGTAAAAAAATATATTACGCCATCTGTTTTTATTTTACTTTAGAATCTCTTACACTTCACTGTGTTCGCATTTATTCATAAATCGTTTTTAATGCTTTTAATGGCAAAAGCTCCCTTATTTTATGCTTATATTCCTTAGACTTTTACGTCCTAGAATTTAGTTCGCACTTATGTAAGTAAAATCACCCTTCTTGCAAGTTACGGTAGCCCATTTCCTAAAGTATTCCTGATACCGTGCGATATTTAGGTAAGGGTGTTACGTTGATATGAATTCCTCGCTACCGATGAAGCTGCAGGAATGAATGGTTACGACATGTCATTCCATGTGTAGATGAGCTGCGCCTAACTTATCTACAATTTTGGAAGCTCTATACGTCAAGCTGGTGCTAACTTACGACCACGCATAAATCTGAAAGTCTGAAATAAAGCCTAATAATGCATATGGAAAATATTGTAAAATACATTTAGAAACAACCTAGAATACTTTCAGTTTCTTGAAAGAAAAGGTATTTGATTAATTTATGTAGAAACGTGCGTTTAGGGTGAGATTGTGAATTGCGCGATTCAGGCAAATTGCTTCGAAGCGAAAAGTTGAAATATTTAGGGTCTTAACTTGTCTAAAGTTGGAAGGTGGTTTAAAAATATCATAAAATAGGAAATTTATTTCGGGTTTATCTGAATATTCCATTATAAAGATCGAATATAGCTTTTTCTTCATCTATCAAAGCAAAGTTCGTTGAACTTTTCAAGTAATAGAGAAAATTGTGTATGTAATCGTTGACTGATTTTTCGTCAACGATTTAATGCATCATGCATTGGTTTTTTTTAATTCCTAAATTAATATAAATGGTTTTACATGAGGCTTTTCTAAAGGTTTTACAATAATAGTCAATTGCGCGCTTCATAAATTTTTAATTAGCATCGGTAAATGCCTACATATAAAGAACCAAAAAATTAGAGTGTTTGTTTGATAGGTGATAATAAGTAAGTAGATTGTTTATAACAGTTTATCCGCCACATTTTCTCCAGCATCCGCAATTGCTCCTTCATCTGGACCAAATAGTTTTCGTCAACTAGCCATTTCATTTTTCGAGATAAATGTACCTTGTTTCGTATCAATTAATATTAGATTTTTCTCAGCTATCTGAATATTTAGGAATTTTTTAGATAGCACCATCCCCCAGGAAGCTACCCTCATTTTAAGATGTTTTGCTGGAAGCGATTTTTGACCGTCCGCATAAATTTTTTTAGCCACGCGATACATCAAATTAGTCTAGAATTTTGCGCAAAATCCGAATCTGCAAACAGATTTAATATATGCCCACCATTTACAAAGTTACACCTTTATAAAAACCCGAACCTTTCAATTTTTTTGCTTGTTTATTTAGCGAACATTAAAAGATTATTTTTGTTTCTTTTAAGATAAATCTACCTTATTCTTAAGCATTATAGAGAAATTCGAAACTTGTTCTTTAATATAGCATTCTAAACCCAACACACTTTATCAAAAAACATGAGGAACTTGTATGGGTAAAAATTTCATTAATTCCCCAGATTTACATATTAATTTCTAAACGCATGTCATAACATAATTATGTAGTTAACGCAGTACTAATTAGGTACTTGTAAAATACAATTCGTATCCGAACTAATTTCTTGTTGATTATGGATTACCCGAATTACATGTGAAAGCGGTGTATAATTTCTTTTCAATGGAGTTTCTATTAATTATATTAGTGACTACAAGTTCGAGGTATACAATAAATATGTTTCAATACCGTACATTAGAAATCGACGTATAATTGCTTGGAGATTATTAATGACACAAGGTACTTTCTAGTAACCATCCTCGACTACGTATTTAGGATAATACAAACTTCATTTAGTAATACATATCAATTATCGGATAATTATGTCAACTGTATATAACCCGGCCTAATTACTAAAAGTCTATTCGTTTCGTGCGCACTCAAACAGCTCTCGCATATGGAATAGTTTACGGTACTCCAATTCGTTTATAGCTATCGAACTATTAACCATTATTATTTTTAACTGGAACGTTTCGTCCTCAGTTGTCCCAGACACTGGTGATAGAGCGATAAAACGAACCTCCTAGTTGTATGTGTAGATTTTCCATTTCCGGTGTACCATTTAATCGACTGTTTAACAAGCCATTAGAAAATACGTTAATTTGAAATTCTTTTTAAAAATCTGTAAATGCTCATCAATTTTCGTATGTCAATTCCAGAACATGGTTGCTACAATATTTCTTACTACATACCAACCGTAATGCAGGTTTTATTCTCTGGTTTATAACAAACCCAATTTCCACATCATGAGGGTGTTCACCCAATTTAGTTAAACTATACGTAAACTTATTAATCAGATTTTCGGTATACGAAACTTGTACATTATTAACATCTACAAACTCCATTGCTTCGCACTGCTTTCACCAAGATGACTGAGAAAGGATCCTATGCAGATCATTTTTAAATGCTTCAGGGTTGTTGTAGCGCATGCGTAAATTCCTATGGCCGAATCTTCTTAATTTTTTTGAATCTAGAGATTGAGAATACACCTTCCATGTTTAAAATGTTGTTTGATAAATATTTCGATAGTAGCTGCTTCTTTTGTTCTCCTTTAACATAGACAGTGACCCTAGGAGGTATGACTTCTTTCAGTAAATCACCCACACTAGTATACCCATTCGTAGACTGCTCGTACCAGCAGGGTCCATGGATATTTTTCTTTAACCACTGAACTTGCTTTTTGAATTCATCACTTAGGGTGCTATATTCAACCGTCATGTTTAGTATCTCATGCCATACTACATTATTCGCTATATCCAAAATGGCGTTCTTCTTACAATAGAAGTCACTAGTTTTGTATTGATATCCTTGTAAATCGATTATGAAACACACGCTTCCTGCTTCAAATCATAAATGAAAATGGGCTCCTCTCTATCCAGCTAGGGGTTGTTTACCCCCACCCACCGGCTCCTTTTATGATTTTTGTCAACTAGGTAATTATCTAGAACTTTAGTCGGTTGGTACTAAAGCAAATCTGTTTTTTTAATCCAACTTTTACCATCACCCAACCAGGACACTAATAGTTCACGTCCGTGCTTCCGTTTCCGTAAAACTTTTTCCACTAGGTACGTGTCAGGTGCTGCTGTGAGCTGAATCTCATTGCCGTAAAAAGCACCTTCCAAATCTTGTATCAGATAGGTTATCGGCCTCGTTTGTTGTACTTTAACAGTTTTGAACAGTTTTGTACTCCAGTTTGGATGAAATCCTCGCTCGAATACTGCTTTATATTTTTATATACGTACAATTTCTCCAACCTTATACAACTTCTTGTGACTTTTAGAAGCACTGTCAGCGGTGTAAAGTTTTATTCTTCCCGGGCATTCTTCCGCTTCCATAGGTGTCATGTTAATAGCCCGATGTGGTGTATTATTGTATTCTTCCATAACCTTATGCAAAATATTCATCCATTAATGACTGCCTCGCAAGATAAATCTTGTTTTTGATTATTCTGATCAACCTTTCAGCCATACTAGCTTTGATTGCGGAATACGTAGAATAATGGTTCACCATATATTTTTGCATAAGATTTTTAAACCTGCGGTTGTAGTACTCTTTCCCAAAATCCGTTTGTAGATTGATTTTTGTGTTAATTTCTCTATGCAACAAATTGTCCAATATTTTTTTTATAGCATTTGTAACTTCTGATCCAGTTTTATTTTTTAAAGGCTCTGCTAAAGCATATTTTGTGAAAGAGTCCACCGCTGTTAGAATATATCTGTACCCATTGTTCACACAAAAGTAAGGCTGCATTTCGCACAAGTGCGACTGAATATGATCGCGTTACACATGTTTCAGATTTGTGCAACGACGCTGAAAATTTTTTCTTGCAGGCTGAAATAATTCCTTAACGATGATTTCTTTACTCATTTTTGCGTAACACCGATGCTAAACTAATAGAGCTATCATTATCTAGTTACACCTTTGGCATAAACTGAAGAGTAAGTTTTTTATAACAGTTTACCCGCAACATTTGCTCCAGCATCCACAATTGCTCCCTCATCTGGACCAAATAGCTTTTTTCGACTAATCATTTCATCTTTCGAGATAAATGTACCTTGTTTGATATCAATTAATATTAGATTTTTCTCAGCTACCTGAATTCTTAGGAATTTTTTTAGATAGCATCACTCCCCAGGCACCTACCCTCATTTTAAGATTTTTTGCTGGTAGCGTTTCTTTGGCCGTCCGCGAAAATTTTTCAACCATGCGACACATCAAATTAGTCTAGAATTTTATCCTTACAACCCATAATAACTATATATTTCGAAAAGTGGTATACATGCAACTACGCAATAGTGAGTGGGAGAAAAGGGATTCCTTCCAATACCGACGACAAGAAGAAATCGTTCAAGCTAACAAGATACGTATGCAGGATATAGTGGGAAAGCTGCGATTAAAAGATTGTCATACGCTGCCAGAATTACACGAAGGAATGGATCTGGTTGTCGGTGGAATCAAATTCTTATATATATATATATATATATATATATATATATATAGACAAACTTCAATACATTTTGCAATTCGAAAACCTAGACGGTCTTTATGTATCAAACTATTGGCTAGAAAAGGAGATAGAGGACTTGGGTTTCGATTTATATTTTAAGCTGTGAATAAAATTAGATAAAATTAAAACCACTCCAAACAAACATAAAGAAGGAACGGTCTTCTGTGTATAACTTTGTATTAAAATTAAGTTTTAAATGGATCCATGCTTGGTATTAAATATTTTTAGATTTTGTTATGTATAATGTCAGAATAAAAATTTTAGAATAGTATTACATTGATCTTTATTTACAAAAGGCTGTGACGTCACCACAAAATAGCAGTCACACAGAGAGGAGTGCGCATGGGAAGGAGTGCGCATGGGTAGGAATGCGCATAAGCAAGGGTGCGCATGGGCTAGGGTGCGCATGGCCAGGGGTGCGCATGGGTTGGGATGTGTCTGGGCGTACACGGGGGAAGCGGAATTTAACAGTCACCAAGCATATAATTCCTATTTGGGTGGTATGGAGTACTTGCCGGCGTATGTATCCGGAGTAAAAAACACGATTTGTACACGCAGCTTATTAATAAAATTAATTTATCGAACGAAGATGACAAGCGTAACGTCATCCCTGGATGCATATCAATCTACGCATAGGGGCATAAATATGTAGGTCTAGGATAGTTGTTTATATTTGTATAGATTTTGCAAGTCCATTGTATATATTAGTTTTAAGATTCCATAATTTTTAAGTTCTTCTTCCACCTTCCCTTCTTCCAAATCCTTCCTGCTTCTATCCTGGTTGACAGAGTATACGTGTTATCTCCACGTGGTGTTCGCGGGCACAGCGGTTTTAGATTTCTCGGGAAATGGTTGGTTAAAGCATATGTCTTGGGTAGCGAAAAAAAAACGGTTTTAAAGATGGAGTTAAATATAGATAGACAAAAATTAGAGGTTTGTGTCTTTAAAAGGCGTGACTTTGTAAGGGGTGGTCCTATTTAAAATCTATTTGCAGATTTGGGCTCCCTAGAAAAATCTAATATTAATTCATACAAAACAAGATAGATATATCTCGAAAGATGAAATGTGTAGAAAGTTTTATCTCGCAGAAGGAATGTGTAAAACGGTAAGGGGTTGTCCTTTTTTAAATTTGTTTAGAGATTCGGATTGTGCGTAAAATTCTAGACTAACTTGATGTGTCGCATGGTTAAAAATTTATAAGAACGGGCAAAAATCGCTACCAGCAGAAAATCTTAAATTGTGGGTAGCTCTCTGGGGGGTGATGCTATCTGAAAAATTCCTAGAAATTTAGGTAGCTGAGAAAATTTTAATATTAATTGATACCAAACAAGGTACATTTATCTCGAAAGATGAAATGGCTAGTTGAAGAACATCATAGAGGTAGCTTTTAGGTAAATGAAGGTACAGAGGTTGAAAGAACAAGAAGTTAACCCTGGTTAAAAGCATACATCGATCTGAACACCACCCTTAGGACATCCACCAAAAATGCTTTTGAAAAAGACTTCTTTAAATTAATGAACAATGCCGTCATTGGGAAGACTATGGGGAATGTCGACAAAAGAGTGGATGTGAAGATTGTTACGCGGTGGGAGCCAGAGGGTAAAAAATTGTGCGCGAATAACTTGGCTGCCAAACGTAATTTCAATAGTTGTACTGTGCTAGGCGAGGATCTGGTGATTATACAAATGGATAGGGTGAAAGTTTTGTATAACAAACCTATTTCTGTAGGTTTTCAGTTTTAGATTTATCAAAAACCCTCATGTATGATTTCCATTATGACATCATGAAACATCTGTATGGTCCCAGATTGTCGCTTATGTATACGGACACAGATTCCCTTGTGTATAGTGTGGAGACCCCGGACTTGTACAGCGATATTGAGGTCAACATAACACACTTCGACAACAGCGACTACCCTTGAGGCAATAAATATAATATACCACTCGTTAATAAGAAAGTGTTAGGTAAATTCAAAGACGAATTTAACCGTGATTTGGTTTTAGAGTTTGTGGGTACTTAAGCCAAATCCTACTGTATTATTAGCAAGAGGGATGTTATTAAAAAAATTAAGGGTATTAGTCGTAGTATTGTACAAAATATTAGTGTAAATAGTTTTAAGGATATTGTGGATAATAAATCCAGTGCTCTCATGCATAGGATGGTGACTATCCGTAGTCATAAACACCAACTTTATACCCAATTAATCAATAAAATTAGTTTATCGGGAGAAGATGATAAACTTTATATCATCCCTAATAGAACATACACCTACGCATGGAGGCAAAAGGATATACATATTTGATTATTATTTTATTTATATTGCTTACATTATTTATATTACATATATTGTATATATTATTTCATATTGTTTATATTATTTATATTTTATAATCGAATAATTTATAAACCTATTGTTTCTTAGGGTACAATAAGTTTTCATTATATTGTTTATATTAAAATTGATTATATTACACATAAGTTCTACAAAGAACATTTAATATATTACATTTTGTAATGATTGAATATGGATTTTAAGTAGGATAAGTATATATATATATATATATATATATATATATATATATATATATTGCAAATGATTAATAAATGTATTACCTTTTTTTTTAATTATGTCTAAATTCTGGTATATTAGAAAAACATTGTGTTAGTTTTTATTGTTTTCTATGCTGTTACACTTTAGCGGGGTGCATAGGATGGCTCCCTTGTCGATGACGTTATCGGAAAAATTCCCAGAAATTCAGGTAGCTGAGAAAAATTTAATATTGATTGATACCAAACAAGGTACATTTATCTCGTGGGTGGAAATGTGGAGAAAGATTTATCTCGCAGAAGGTTTATGTGTAAAACCGTAAGAGGTAGTCCTATTTTAAATGTGTATACATATTCGGATTCTACGTAAAATTCTAGACTAATTTGATGTATCGCATGGCTACAAAAATTTATGTGGACGGTCAAAAATCGCTTTCAGCAAAAAGTCTTAAAATTAGGGTAGCTCCCTGGGGGTTGATGCAATCTAAAAAATTCCTAGAAATTCAGATAGCTGAGAAAAATCTAATATTAATTGATACCAAACAAGGTACATTTATCTCGAAAGATGAAATGGCTAGTCGAAGAAAACTATTTGGTCCAGATGAGGGAGCAATTGTGGATGCTGGAGCAAATATGGCGGGTAAACTGTTATAAACAACCTACTAAAGTAGTTTCCATGGTAAACCAAGATATTTGCTATTCTTATATTGTAACAAAGATTTCTGATAAGGTAAGTAAGGACAGTCCCGCGCTTAGAGTTTAATGTGCCCATGTGCAAACGCTTACGTACTTCCATAAACTGCGTTAATACCAAATTCTTTGCCAACTTGTCGAACAAAAAGGTCAGAAAACGAAAAAAATCAATAAAGTGGATCTTCTCACGGCTTTTATTTTTTTTTACGTACTTTGTCATAATCTCCAAAATAATAATCCCTCGTTGTATTATCATCGTTGCTGATATATTTTGTAAGGATGCGCCGCATAGACAGCATGGAATTGTGCGGAATATGCAGCGAGCAGACCTTCATCTTGCAATTAATACAGCTTTAGCAGCACACCATAACCATGGGCCCTGAAGAGCCTTCAGTAGGTTCATGAGCCATAATGGACCAATCCAAAACGTCTTATGGTCAATAAACAGCTCATTATAAGCTGTCTCTGGATCATAAAAGATCAATATACAAATCCATACATCGAGTATTATTTAGCGAAACTTTCTGTATATAATGATACATATTTCTTTAACAAGTCAGTTTCATATAGGACCAGGAAATGTTCATCACGCATTACAAAAACTAGGTAAGTAATTTTTTTGATAAAAGATTTTAGAAAAGATGCGATAAGGTAAGAGATAAAGACGGGGGGTAAGATGGTGAATCGGCTAAAACGACAAATTGGTTAATATCGGGAACAGTTGATAGATAGCGCCACGTGCTCTACATATATCGTCAATGGGTAGTCTTTCTTTCTTTCTTTACACTCCATGAACAGCAAAATCTGTTATATTTTCGTGAGGTTTACCATGCAATTTGTGTTATGTCAGTATGTTGTTGTAAGATTGGGTAACGATAAAAAGTGTATATCCTCTATGGTAGCTACTTTTACTTCGCAGTAAGTATTTTGTTTGATGTCATATTATTGTATGTCCATATTTTATAAACCTTTCACAAAATACATATCAATTTTTGTCTTTGTAAAATTTAATTGAAAGTAGTTGTCACGGATACGTTGACGAACCCCCTAAGAGGATAAGATGTTGATCTCGTCATTCTACCCGACCGTTTATAAATATTTTGGAGTAAAGTTCATTGTTTAATTTGCAGTGAATAATTATGGGTGAAATTTACAAAGAAAAGACGAACCGGCAGAGTTGGTCAAAGGAAACAATGGCCGCAGCTGTGGAAAATGTGTAGTGTGGATTGTCGGTAAATAGCACTGCAAAACAATATAATCTTCTAGAAACGACCTTGCCGCGTTATGCAAAGAAATATCCTGAGCAGGTAGGCCTTTTTTGTATACGTAGGTAATTAGTTTAATAGGTATATAAGAGAAATTATGTTCAAGATTCAGAAAAGGTTATTTTTTAGGCTATGCCGATTAATGCCGGAAGATTCAGGTGCACATTTACAAATGAGCAAATGGAAAACCTACACCAATACGTTGATGATTTAAATAGAAGGGCATTTGGAGTAACCCGAGAACAGTTCGCAAAAATTGTATATGATTATGCTGAAACCTTGAAGATACTTCGTCGCTTTAATAATGAAACCAAAAAGGCCGGAAAAGATTTTATTAAAAGTTTTTTGACTAGATTTAAGTTTTCATTGAGAAAGCCAGAAGCTACTTTAGCGGCTATGTTGGCAGATTTAACAGAACAAATGTAGAAGCATTTTTTTGTAGTATATCAAGAAATTTTAGCTTGAACAAATTACACCCCTTTTCAAATCTATAATATAGATGAGACTAGCTGTTCTACGGTGGCTACTAAAACTCAGAATGTGCTAAGTCAAACAGTAACCCGTAGAGTTGTAAAGGTATTTTCTGCGGAAAGGGGTACGAATGTCAGTGTGGCGTGCTGCTTTAGTGCTGTGGGCCATTACGTACCTCCATTCTTCATCTTTTCAAGGGTTCGAATGCAACAGCATTTTATGAACAACACACCACCGGGATTTTCGGGCGTGTGTAATGAGCCAGGGTAGATGAATGCAGAAATTTTTCTCGAATGGTTAAAACATTTTATAAAAAGTGTAAGATCTAGTATTGAAAACCCGATATTACTTTTATGGATAATCATACGTCACACACTACTTTATAAGCTGTGAATGTTTGCCGAGAAAACTATATTACCGTACTCAGCTTTCCTCCAAACACAAGTCATCGCATGCAACCGCTGGATGTCGCTTTTTACGGACCTTTTAAAACCGCTTATAGCCGTAGATGTAATGACTATTTGATGCAACATCCGGGACAGATGATCACCATTAAAGATACGGCAGGAATATTTAATGTGGCTTATGGCAAGGTTGCCACAATAAAAAATGATGTACAAGGTTTTAAAGCAACTGGCATAGTTCCACTAAATTCTCAATATTTGATGATTTTGACTTTGAGCCATCAATGACTACAGAAAAGCCATTGGATGCTTCTACAAATTTAGAAAAGGAAATAACAGGATTACTTTATGACATCACACTTTCATTAACTGTAGCCACTGAAGTAGCAGAACCACCTCATGCTATTGATGCTCATGCTCATTTAGCAAACGTAGACAATAGTGTAGTTGGATCATTTCAATATGCTTCCTTAACTAAACTGGTTAGTGTGGCAGCTGGACCGTCTTATGCTGGTCTGCCTCCTTTGCCTATTGCTGCTCCGAAGGAAAAGAAAACAAGGAATAAGCTGCCGTCATTGCATATATCTAGCACTAGAAAAATTGAAAGAAAATAGAAGAAAACCAAAAGAAAAAGCTGAAACGCAAAAAAAGAGGGGGTTCTAAAAGGGGAAAAACAAACACATGTCAGAAATATAAAATTTGACGATGGTAAGGATTCCTTTGATTCCTCCATATCAATCGATTATGCGGAACAAGATGATGATAACGATTATGTCGACGATAAAGAAGAATTCTGCTTAATTTGCAACGATTTCGGTAAAGATGAGGTTTGGTACTCCTGTTTCTTATGTCGGAACTGAGCTCATGCCGCATGTACTGGTATGACCGATGTGGAATCAAAACGCAAAGCATATATTTGTGACCTTTGTGAATTCAAGCAGCAATGTAAATTTTTAAGAATACTTTTTTGGATTCGCCATCTTACCCACCTTGTAAAGTCATCTTACCCGCATGTGGGGGTAGAATGACGAGATCGACATCAATGTATAAAAAAGTAAATAAAATAGAAAACCTTAAGAATATCGACGCAACAAAAATATACTTTGAATTTAAATGTATAATGATCACTTTAAGATTAAAAACAAGATTTTATGTCGAAATCATGTGTAAAAAAAATATTATAAACTTGCTATCGTCATCTTACCCCGCTTCCCCTACTCAGGGTGATTTTGCACTACCTTGTAAGCATGGAACTAAAATTTGTTAGCATCACTGTGTTCAGTTTGTTTGTGAAGGGGGACTTGTTTGGCATTCATAAAACATAATCTTTAACTTAGCATTTACATTTATATTTTTGACTGTTACTTTTTGTTAACAGTTATTAGATAAATGCAACAGGAAACTAGTTTTCCTTGCCGTAGGTTCATTAGATCGTGACAGTTCCATAAAAAATTTTTCCTAACATATTTTTCTGATATATTTAGCAAGGCAGTTTTCAACTGCTTTCAATTTCTTTTGTTATTTGCAAATATGCGGCGAGTACGTCAGGATAAAAGTTGCCATCAATTACGCTACATTAACATAACTAAAGTTTAATCCAAAAACTACGCCCCATTGCTTATTTGTATTGCAGAAAACGAGTCCTAGCAGTATTGCGCTCTACGAGAGCCCAATCATCAATTTTCTAAGACGCTAAGTGTATAATTAAGCATTTACATATTTTAGTAAAAGAGTATGACCTTGTGGGGATAGAAACAGAAATATTTCATTACAAAAACTTATCACAATACACATACTGTGTCTATTCCTTTAAACGTGTATTTAATCATCCCGTATACCGGTGGAAACAATCACATGACAACACGGGCGGTGACTGTAAAACCCAGAATACAAAATTATTTAAATTAATTCCTTTATCACATTTTGATAATGTTTTTAGAATATTTAATTTTATTATCTTTTTTATTTTTGGTTTGTAGCTTTAATATGTATTATTTTATTTTGTAAATACTCTATACGATTTTTAATTTTGGGATTTTCTTTAAGATTTATTATGTTTGTTTCTTTATTAGCTGAAACAAATCAAAAGCCTTTTGATTTTGCTGAAGGTAAGTCTGAATTGGTGTCTGGATTTAATATTGAATATAGAGAAGGATATTATGCTTTAATTTTTTCGTTAGAATAATCAATAATTATATTAATGAGATTTTTTTTTTTTATATTTTTTGGCGGAAATACTAATAACTATTAATTTTTATTAAGGATGTTTTTATTACGTTTCTGTTTATTTGAGTACAAAGAACTTTACGTCGATTTCGTTACGATAAGCTTATGTATATGTGTTGGAAGAGATTTTAGCCAATCTCTTTAAATTTAATGTAATTATTTTATGGAATAAGATTATTTGTTCTTGTTATTTTTACTTAGTTAATAAAATTTAGGGAAGTTAATAGGTAACGTTGGCGTTTTTAATATTTTTAAAGTATATACTTTTATAAAGTTCACTAACTAGATTTTTAATATTTTATCTAAAAATTTTTATAGTAATAGATTTATATGAAAAAGGTAAAGTACAAAATTGTTAGAATTTGGCTTCTTGAGCTCCAATTCATATTAATATAGTTCTTATAGATAGAAATATTCAGAATAGTAGTTTATTTAAAAGATAAAATTTATTTCTTTGCATTGATTTGATTGCGTTTACTTTAAGATGGTAAGTTAAAAACCACACCCTTTTTAATTTGCTATTCGTTTACTTAGATTCTGCTCAAATCTCCCAACAACACCCAGTATATTAGACCTTCTTACAATAAACACGCTCTTTAATAGTTTTCAATTTCAAATCCATTTGCTTTAAAACGAAAAATTTGTTCTATAAATTATATGGTATATGCCCTGTTTTACGTATCCGTGAACTTGCTATACATTGCGATAGCGTGTAATTACTCTCTCTATTGTTTCAATCTAAAACTCGTTAAAATAACGTATTGATATATCTAATAAACCGTGTTTCGAGTTTCCTAATCACTTGTTATTATTTTTAGATATCACTAGCATTGACTGGAATTCTCTTTATTTTAAATGGAATAAAGATTCACTTTTTTCCATATGCATGACGAAAACATTCGTCGGAATTGTTAAATTTTTTTGTTTTTGTTTTCTTTTTGGAACTTGCACATGCAATACAGCGTGGTAAGTAATGGTGGTTTTACAAACCCATACTTTTCATCGGCAATAAATTAATTTGCCTGTAATTATTCTAGCTTCTTCCCGTGGCCTTAAAGCACCAATGGATTGCCGCTCCTGTTATTATGGGGGGGACACCCACAGACCGCCTGCGCCTTGGACACGTCAGTGAGTGTTTATTTACGATTTTTTTATTGTGGCATTGACTTTTGTGAAATGGTCACAACAATATGCTTATCAAGGTCGACTTGACGCCTAAACTTGGTGTTTTTTTTGCTCTTGGGAGCATGATTATCTTTACGGGAGGGCTAGTTAATATTAATATTGTACGTACGAGGAAAATTCCATCTAGTTACTTGCATACTAACGATGGTGATTCAGCACTGTTGGCTTTCCCTTTTTTCTGGAGTTGTAAACCTCCGTTAATTATGACATTATAGCGCCGACGTTATTCATATATGTAATTTGAGGTATATTATAAGGATTTAGAACTGTGGTTTTTAGTGTTGTTGGTTTGTTATTATTTCAGAGGGGCGTTGACCTATAAACTGCAGCTCGCCATTTTAGAGGAGGATTTATTACTTTTGTGTTCTTGATATAAAGGGAGCGTTTATTGCTTTTCTTTTGGGTTTTTTTAGTTTGCTTGTTATACTACTATGCTTATGTCCATTTAAAATGACATTTAGACTAAGTATATGTATTAATATGTTTTGTTAACTGCTGATTTTTATTTAATGCTG
Source organism: Platerodrilus igneus (assembly GCA_036346225.1). Taxonomy (NCBI): domain Eukaryota; kingdom Metazoa; phylum Arthropoda; class Insecta; order Coleoptera; family Lycidae; genus Platerodrilus; species Platerodrilus igneus. Next base: position 4,365,590 of record JARFIW010001701.1, read on the forward strand.
TCCTTCATAATTATAATTTTTTTTTGTATTTATAATACCCCGCCTACTCACCAACTGAGCACTGGAATTTTTTCTTTGTTCTTTAGGCTACTTCAATTTACGAGCAATTTATTTATAATTGTTATAATAAATATGATGCTAATAAATATAATAAGTGATAATACTCCACGTAATTTATTGGGAATTAAACATAGATTTGCATAAGCAAATAGGAAATATCATTCTCGTTTAATATGAGATGGTGCTAATATTGAATTTGCACTAACCAAATTATCTGGATTTCTTAATATAGAAACTTAATTAATGAGATTACCGTTATTTAGAGGAACATTATTATAATTCATATTGTCTTTAATAGCAAAATAAGGATGAAATGGAGTTTTATATATGTTTCTATTAATTACAAATGGATTGTTTCATCCTGTTTGATGAAGAAGTATTAAGTGAATAAGTACTATAGCAGTGATTATAAATGGTAATATAAAATGTGATTAAAAGAATCCATTAAGGGTTGAATTTTCAACCGAAAAACACCTCTTCATAATCATCGGACTATTGGTGTGCCTAAATATGGGATTGTCGAAGCAAGATTTGTAATTACTGTAGCTCCTCAAAACGATATTTGTCTTCCAGGTAAATCAAGCAGCTGAGGAATATTAACCTGACACAATTTTACACTACAACTGTTTTTACAAGGTTTGTTTCCATGCAGCAAACGCTAATACAGACACTTGGGGTATGAAAAGTTAAAGGGTGGCTGCAAAATTATAGAAACACTTGTTACTTGCGGGCTAAGCTTAAGAATTACCTTATGCGGAGAGATATGAGCTAGGGTCAACCAAACTTTTAGGCACCACTGCGTTTATGAAAATATCAATACAGAAGAAACCACTAGGGAAACGCAGGAACCTTCTAGTAAAACAAAAAGTATACATGGGTAACTTACCTCATCAATGGACCCACGACTAAAGTACATGCAATGACATATCAAGCTAAACTTGAAACATAAAATAATTAAGTTATCACAGAGAGAAACACAATTTGTATCCTCACAATAAATGTATACTTATGCATTTAAAAATCTGTTAATCTCAATAAAAAAGTAGATTTTTGAAATCATAGATATAATGTACACTAGAGTACAAACAAATTTAAAGATCAAAAGTCATTTAAGGTATTTACAAAAAATTTTCTTGGACTCCAATCGGACAGGTTGGCGTGTTTGGATCACAATTAAATTACTTATCAACAACACTGTGGTTTGCAGATACAGTCAGAAATAAATCAAAAGCTTCCATATGTTAGATATGCATTAAAATTTAATACTTTGCAATATATTATATTATTTATTATAAAGGATTCAAAAAAAAGTGGTCATGTGAAATATAAGCTTGATCGTGTGCAGATTATAAGACAAATAAATTGAAATACGTATAAATTTTTTTTAATAGTAGCATGCAAATGTCTTTTAAATAAGAAAACTTTTTATACGATTTCCTTTAAAACTAAAAAATAATTACCGGTCGTTTAGTTACTTTTGCAAATTAAATATTGACACTAATAAAATAACCACGTATGATTGTATAATAATTTAGTAGATCACCCGGAATAATATGAAATTTGTTTTGTTAATAACCATCACAACACCTTAACATATGTATCCCTCTTTTCTTTGTAGTTAACCAAGTCCTTAATAAAAATGAATAAGAAACCCTGGAAAATGCAGACATGGTTACTTTAAGTATATGTTTATTTAATTACTTTGTATACCTTTATAAACTTCGTTAAATTTAAACGCAAAAGCACGTACCTCAGTAAGCCACCTTTAGAGGATTCGGCTTTATAGAGATCTCCATATGCGTTGTACAAATATCTATTTTGGTTTATTACAGATGCATAGCAATTAACTTCATACAATTAATTGTAAGCAAATTACTACTAACAAATAAAACGAATTTGTAGATAATTCGTTATACATTATTATATAAATTACTGCTAACAAATAAAACAAAACTCGTAAATAATTCGTTACACATTATTTTTGAAAACAAAATTTTTTCCATCACTACTAACACGGCACCTTACTTAAAATTATCATAAAGGGAAGAGAGCTTCTTCTAGTTGCTTTCTTGTTTTATTGACCCTCCTGACTGTGCGCCGACGTTAACCTTAGCAGACGTACAAGTCAAAAGTGATATACTTGAATATATCGTTTCAAATCCACCTTAGTTCAAATGCGATAGAAATTATATCCAATAGCAAAATACGAAATGTGAAACAACCAATTCTGCATAATATTAACGTAGCGATATTGTAATTATATATATAAGTTTGCGCAGGAATTTTGATATGTTACACTGTAATAAAAAAGCAATAGGTGTATCAGATGAAATGTCTGAATAATACAATCCAAAAAGAGAGATACTTAGACGGCCAATGTCAATGCCGTCATTATTATTGATTCAATAAACCCATACAAAAAAATTGATTAATCTTAATAACGAAAAAGTTGTGTTCGACGGTAGAAAAGTGTTCTTCTTAGAATTAGGACATGCAATGTCAAAAGAAGACAATCCATCGTTATCACGTTACTAAATATCTACATATAAGTATGAAACGACATATGCTGAGAGAGCTTCCAGAATTGAATGTTCATGTGGTTGCCATTTCAAGTGGAACAGATCAAAATGTCGGGTAGATTCTGCATCGAGACTAGAAACTTTAATGTACCGAATATCCCCACATTAAAATAGCGTTTCCCCACGTGAATTGGCAATTAAATTTAAAATTCAAGGCTGTATCCTAAATAAATGACATTTAATAATCAGCTTGCTTTATATGATATTTGAGAAATATTAAATTCAAAGTAGTTGCTAAATGTAAAAAGTTAGAAAGTTTTAATTTGTATGATTGTTAGTACTTTGGCACGAAATATTATGTAAAATAAGTGTAATTAGTAATATGTTTCTATGAGTAGATATAGATATTTCAGTAGCATTATCGGGACTATCAAATTTAATGATCTATAGAGTTACAGAACGGGAGATATGTTACTAGAAACACCTAAGGAATTAACGATCTGTTTAGAAATATCATCTGAATTTTAAGGAACTATTACAGAAAGAAAACGTAAATGCAACATAGTCACGAACCTAGTGATGGAACTCCTGACAACCTTCATCTATTTTCTAAATTAGAATTCTTAAACATAATTCTATATACAGCACCTAATATGGTACGAGTAAAATGTGCGTCAAATGAATAAATTTTGATTTTCCCTGAAGGGACTAGCGCACCATAACAGTAGAAGGATGCGTTGGTGTTGCCGTGGTGCGGGAGTGGGTTTTCATTCAGAAAATAGTAAAGAAAGTAAAAAACATTTGAAATGAGAATTATAAAAAATAAAGAACCTATTAAATAAGAAACTGAAACTCAAAACTACGTTACAATCTCGCTTATACTCAAAGGTTTTTCTCTACCATAATTGAAAGGCACCAAACGGTCTGTGACAGCAATCCCTTCGATATTGTTTCTATACGGAAGACGGTCATTCCGCATAAATATGCGGTACCCCACGCTTTACATGTTATACGTTACTTGTCTCTTAAAATATCTTAAAGGCTCCTATTAAGCTTTTGTTAAATTACATAAACTCTCGAAATTGAGGCCTCTCCTGAATACGATTGCATCACTGGGGTGGCTGGATATTCCTACAAATGTGTTTAGGTACCTAGTTTTAACTAAATTTTAAAAAAATTAATCTAAGCTAAAGCTCTATTAATATAAAATAATTTCGCATAAAATTACATAAGTTCTTTCTTTAAAAAAATATATCTGAACCTCAATTCCGGCCATATATTGCTAGAAAAAGATATTAAAAACCTTAAATTTAATCCATCAACAACGCTATCGCCCCGCATTTTTCTTGTTTTCAATAATAAATTACACGAAATTTATAAATTCAAATAATTGAAAATACCTTTTATAACAAATATAGCAAACAGTTAAATACCTGCTTTTTGTTATATCAAATAATGTAAAATTAATACCCGCATATTTCGTAATATTAAGATTAATAACACTATACTTGAATTTAATCAGTATTTGTTCTGTCGACAAATCATTGATCAATAAATATAATTACTTTCATATTCGAATAATTTTCTATTTCAGAAAAAACAACTATGTTTACTTTTAAAGCTCACATATACTTAAAAATATATATACTTAAAAGCATATAACTACTCACGGTTTAATACACCTAATATAAGTGTTAACATGTCCAAGAGCACAAGTTTTATAATTTTTAGTATTTCCTTTTTTCGTCAACAGCTGCCTTTCAGATCATAGCCAAAGATTCCAAATTAATAACCGGGTGAACATTCAAGTCCCATCCCCTTTAACCGATCACAACGACAATTTCATCAACAGGTGCATAGAATATGTCTCACCCATCTAAAGTTAAATTTAAAAGTTTATAATGTGCCGTGTTTATTATCCCTGCGGAAACATCTATATTAATTTCATTCTTGAAGCTGCGTTTCGTTTAACGTTACTTTTAACTTACCATTATATCAACCCCCATCGGCTACGTGGGCACGCCCACCTTATTACGTTTTCGTATAACGACATTTTCGATGTGTTTTTATTTCCGGTCGAATGTAATTAGTATGGTTTAATTCTACTTCTTATGTATTAAATCGAACCCTCTAAAGTATTTGGGTTATCATGTGGTTTACTTATGTTAAATTTCGTGTTTTTCCGTGTAGTAATATAAATAAATACATTGAAATGTATTGTATTAAACGATTAACTACTATTTGCAATTTGATATCCGTGAATTTCACTACTCAGTCTCTGGAATTTTACACTGTAATAAGTGTATTTATGATTTTTTTTATGTGCAACATTGACTTTAGTTTATTTAACTAAAATTTGTGAAAAAGGGCCTCTAATATTTCGAATGCATATCAATTAATTCAGTGTTGTTTTATGAATTTAGTTTTCTTAAAATGATATGAGTTCACTGTAAAAGTTTACCGTTATAAATCTTGTGTTTGCTCTTATGAACGTTAAAAATTCCACAATAGTATATAAATTTATACCAATCTTCATAATTAAGAAATATGAATTCAGTTTTATGCACATATTGCTTAAACTAGTAATTGTACTAGACTTTAGAAAATTGGGAAAGGCTTTTAGTATTTTAAAATATGTATTTGGGTTTGTCGCAAACCTATACTTAGTTATGCAGTTGGAAAGTGGAAATATTTTTTTGTAACTGTTTGGAAGCCAAATGTAGGTTTTCCTATTCTGAAATTAATTATATCTAGGGTTGCATTAAATGAAAATATCTGTACTCGAACTACCAATTGTATCTTTAAATGCCTTTACTGTGCTTATTATAACAATTCTTATCTTATTTTTAACAAAGCACTGTTTTAATCTGATACTCTTGGGCGTTGGCTACATTATAATTAAAGAACCTTTAATGAATCGGTTCAGGCTAAAATGCTAGTTAATTGTAAAGCAAGTTGTAATAGACTTAGTAATATTTAGCATTCGTTTCCATTCACAAATGACAGACTACTTGCGCGCAAAAGTCTAGAGTAAAAATACGAGACAGACACATCATGAGTTATGGCAGATGCCTATAAAAATAAAATTATACATTACTCAAGTTACTGAACTGTTATTTTGTAACCACTTAAGATAATGGCAACCATAAGTAAAACCACTCATTCATCACTGCTGCTTCACAAGTGTGTTCTGATCTAACGGAATATTAATTATAATTAAATATAAAAATTAAACAGATGCCGACAATTAATTGTATATTTCTATTAGGTTGATCTTGAGATAATTTTGGGGGGAAGTTGGAAATATTTACCTCTACATGTTTCATTCATATGAAGAATTAGAGCAGAAGATTTTGTTCACTTAACGTCAGTGAGTAAATACAACCAAGAATAAACAACGTAGCAGCTGTTGCCGTAACCAAAGATATTAGTTATGTCACGTTTTATGTCTCAAGTTCCAAAGATAACAGCAAATAATCCCCAATGTATTTCAAATGAATCCATGTGTATTGGATCAGTACGAAGTGCTTTTAAAACAGACGACCAGTAAAAATAAAGTATTCTAGTAATTCTTGTAAAATGTTATGCACGATGTTACTTACTCTAAATAACTGCACAAGAAAACAGTGCCGTGCTAAACTATATGTTGATTAAAATATGTACAGTTAACATTCAACCGCTAGCTAGCCAACTTTAAAGGATTTCGTAAAAAAACGCCCTAAATTTAGAAAAACCTTGCTTAAACTTTGGTCTTAAGTAGCTCTTTGGTACTGATACGAGTATTGAACCCTGAGAAACCGAAAAAAACTGAGAAGCATTTGAAATATTAAGCTGGTGATGATTAGAGGAAACGATGCGTCCTACAATAAGAGAGAAAAAACATTAGTTACAAACACATAAACGAGACAAACGGAAAATAAAATATACCTGCTTATAAGAAAATTACATAACTGTAGCGCACTAGAGAGCACGTTAGGAAAAAAAAAGAAAATAGACAAAAGAGACAGACAGACTGACTGAGCAAAAAATCATAAGCACTCGTTTGATTATTAGGTCGACCTATAATTCTGCATAATAGAGATCCCGAACCGACCAAGGAAGTGCCACTTAGAAATATTATATAAATAAAGTTCGTGTTAACACCTGTTTATAAATATCACTGTATGTTAGTTGTGATTTGTTTTGTATTCTTCTAAATCTCATAGTTGCTAAAATCGTCTTTATTTACGTTACGATTCATGATCTAGGATCGTTGTCAAAATAATAAAAGTTTCAAGTTGTTAGCTACCGATTGTCACCGTTCAAAGTAGAAGCAAACTAATTACTGACACCCTACAAAATAAGTAATAAGCGAGCGGAAGAGGTCGCATAAAATTAAACGTGGTGTTTCAGAAAACGCATATCATACTACAAAACAAAATTAATTGAAAAGCAATATATCTATCCTTTGTTGGTGCTACCCACGCAGCTTAGAAACTCTCAGATAAGACCGCAACCGCCCATCGAGTGACACATGCAAGCATTATAAGTTGTAAGCAATATTACTTGATACTTCTTATTAGACTGCAACTCTCTAAATCTTCGTTAATCGAAAAAACTTGAAAGCAAATAGCATGTATATAAGGTAAATTGGAAATAGATTTGAAAATTCATATAAAGCATTGACAAAAATAAGTTCCAAGAATTGAAAATATATTATACAGGAATAAAATATCAAGCTCAACTGTGAAACACACGACCATCTAACTTCTTTTTTCAATAAATCAAATAATGGATCTGCTTTTTGAGAAAAGGGTGGAACAAACTTTTTGTTCATTACTCCCAAAAAAGCTCTTAATGTCCTAATATTTCTAGGTCTAGATATTCTAAAATTTCCGACAGACGATTTTTGTAGATAAATATACCTGGTTTACTAGTTTGATTTCCCAAAAAGCTCACTTGGTGCTGAAAGAACTCGCATTTTTCTAAAATTAATTTTAACCTTACCAGATTCAGTAAAATTTTCTCTCAATGCACAAAGTGCTGTGGAGTATTTTCACTAGATATCAGAATATTATACACGTAGTGTATGCAGAATTCCTCGTATGGTCCCAAAATTCACTGCATAGTCTTAACTAGGGCAGCGGTACACGTAGACAAGCCAAATGGGTCAACTTTGAACTGGTAGATGCGCCCTTCTACCGTAAATCCCGTATAATTCCTTGATTTTTTTGAAAGCGGAATTAAACAGAACGAGTTTTTAAGATCGATTTTCAAAAAGACCTTATTGCCTATTCTTGCCAAAATACTGTCCTTTTAGGAAGGACATCTATATTGTGGTTTCGTACGCTGATTTATTTTTCTCGCATCCAAACATAATCTAATACTACCATCGTTTTTCTATACCACAACTAAAGGATTTACAAAATGTGTTTGTTCTTTTTATGACACCCTTACTCAACTTCTTTTCTTTTTCGTTCTAGACCTTTTCTCTATATGCTGCTGGAATTGGATACGTTTTGGTATTAAATGGTTCAGTATTCGTAATTTCTAACTTGTGTTCGTAATTCGTGGCAACCCTGGACTCTCTATTTACCAAATCAGAATATTCCTTCAGTAACTATTCTACTTCATTCATAAATTCACCTGGTCATTTAATAACATTTCCTTTTTTTTTCTGCCTTATTCTCAAACTTATTTACATTTAAACTCTTAATTTTCTCTTCCTCTCTCACTTAACTAATCCTATTCTTTTCCTACTCTATCAATTCCTTTTTACATCTGCATAATTAAATGAATGTTTCCACAAACCAAACGCCATTCCTTCACATTTATACATACAATATTTTACATAAAGATTAGATTTATTAATATAAATTTTCCCAAACTTATTAAACTCTGCTTTTCAAATTATTATATCATTATCTAATAATAATTCTGCTACCTTCATTTATTTTATTTTCAAGAGCTGCATTCATAGAAAGGTCCTTTATCTCCTTTTTAACACCTGCAATGATACTATTTTTATCTATTTTATCTATTATTTCCGTCTCTTTAACAACTGCTGTAGTTTACAAGAATTCTGACTTTTCTCTAAAAACAATACAACTTCTTTGCTAATTTCACCAGGGCGCGTAATACTTATACTTTCATTTCCTTTACTTTTCATTCTCAAGTTGATTCAAATTAATACAATCTCCTTGTACTTCTATAAGGACTTCCTGGCCCCATTTAATCCTTTCATCTCCCATAATATCACTTTATTCTACTTATCCATTCCAACTACTCACCCTGGTATTATTAAAAATTCTTGCTCAACCTACACTTTTCCTAACTTCATTTTCAGAATTATGATACTATTGATAACTGCAAACTTTTTATTATTCGGCGATACTAAATTATTTCTTTTAATACGCATAACTTTCTGCATGAACTCCTCTGAATTATCTTTTATGAAACTTTCGCTTACTAATGTTGCTTCAGCTCCCGTGTCTAAAAGTAATTTGATCTCTTGCCCTTCTACTTGCTATTTAATTATGGGTACTAAATCATTTTTTATATAACTTTTAAATCATTCTCCAAATTAAGTTTTATATATTAACGCGCATGTCGATATTTATTGATTTCTATACTCTCGTTTTTTGATTTGTCTGCTTCTAAAAATCCTGCCATCTTTTTGTATATTTGTTACATTTTTCCTTTCTTGGGTTACGGTTCTATTCTCAATGGTACAGGATTCATTGCTTCCCCTTTCCCCGTTTTTCCTGGGGTTATTTCCTCGATCCAAATTACTTCTCTGTAAATTTCCCCTTTCAAATGTTCTGCCTTGGCACCTTTCCTGTTGATCATTCCTTTGAAATCTAAATGTATTCATGGTCTGGCTTCTTCGTCTAGTGGCCATCCTCCTTGGTTGACCTATCTCATGATGCTTTAGAAATATTCTAAAAATACATTTCTATCGACAATATTTTGTAAGGCTATGCACCGTCTTACCTCCGTTTCAAAGTGTCCTGCTAAATACTTTATAGTTTGTTCCTCTAAAAGAGGATCAAGTTGATTGGCAAAGCTAAATTTATTGATGGTATACAACTCCCTTGTCATGCCCGAATCACTTTCCCATCAATAAATTTTCTCCAACTTTAAATTGCTGGTTGTCTGCCCAGAAATATCTTCAAAATTTAATTTCGAAATCTTTGAAAAAACTCAACTCACTTTCAATCAGTCCAAACCAAAGCTCATCACATCCTTTCAACATAAACCTCACAATACTTAACTTTGCCTGTTCATCCCAACTCCCTTGTATTAAAGTTTTTATGTTATTTTAAAATATCTTAGAGTTAAGTTTATTTTCCCCATAAAATTCTGAGTGCCATTCTAACGGAACAATTGTTGGACTCCATCGCATCGGTTCCCCAACATGAATATTCTTAAACCTATCCTCTAAATTTTCAAACTTATTCCCAAAGTCTAAATTAAGATTTCCCAAATTATTTCTAAACGTATTAAAACCAGCTTGTTCTGTCAATTTCGTTTACCTTTTGATCCAACTATTTAATTTTTCCATTTGTTTCTTTCTCACTTGTGTTCCGATTCGCCTTTACTTGAACAATATCCTCTTTAACGTCATCCATATCCTCTAAAATTTGTACCACTTTTCCTCCAACTTTAAATTTCATTTCCTCTATGATTTTGTTAGTTTCTTTTAAGCCCGAAGTTAATTTTCACTCATCTTTTTAAATTTCTTTTCATTCTTATCACTCATTTCTTTTTGTTCCTGAATATTTTGATTTAGACTTAAGAGATCCATCAATTTTGATTTCTGAGTCTCTTCAACACTTTGTTCTTTTTTGATGTCTGGATACTGCTGTTTCACTCTCTCCATAGATAAATTTTCCTGAGAACCAATTTACACACCTTCAGCTTTTAAACCTTCACGAACCTCTTTCATCCTATCAGTCATACTGGAAATCAATCATATATTACACAAAGAAAATTTACACAATATCTTAAGTGACAAGAAACTCTCATTTTCATACGACTTAATTGAGCCCTAGGTTGGGACGTCACTAAAAGAGTGCTGTGACAATGGCCGCACGTAAAGAGCCAAAAGTTTGTACTTGCAAAAAATTGGGCTTATCAAAATTTCATTTCCAACGTAATTTGATATTCAATACCTCCTGATTCCATTTTACATTGACGATAAAACCTCAGTGTACCAGAAAATCCACATTTGTTTAAATCTCTATTTAGAATATTAATTTTTAAGGTTCATCTTCTATTTTTAATTAATTTATATTATCTTTTATTTCGAAGAACGTTCAACCTCCATAGCAGTTTTACAAAACAAAAAATGTTTCTCAAATAATCGCATTCGATAACTTCTGTGTTTGAAACTACTCAAATTTATACATTTCATATTCATGCAAAATTCTATGGTGCTTACTGCTTATCGTAATATTATAAATTGCTCAAACTTTTGCGTTCAAATCTTTACTCCAAGTTACATACTACTTGGTTTAGTACCGAATCAAATGAACGTGGATTACTTCCGCTAATATACAAAAATTATGTAAATACGTCATTGTTCGAGATTTTTCTTGATTCATTTGGAATATCATACAGCCAGATGATGTAATATTTTCGCGAATTCCATGGTTTTAATTATCTTATTAATCTCAAACTACCGTGACCGATTTAATTTCCGAGTATGGTGAGACGTTACTGATACTTGTCTAATGCACAAAGTTAATGTTCTGTTTCCTTTTATCTTATTGTTACGCGCAAATTGATATATAATGCTTATCGATTTTTATTACATTTTAATATTCTCGCAAGTTCTTCTGCCCACGTTTATTTAATAATTAGCTATTTAATGATTTTTATTAATATTTCTTAGTATTTGATGTATTTTCTTACTAATAAAGAAGATTGTAGAATAATGTTATGTTTGAACCTTTTAAAATGAAGTTAAATGATCTACACACGGTAGTCAAATTAGTATTTTAAAAATACACAATTATTTTATGCTTTGCGAATGCGATTTGTATTTACTGCAAATAAAAAACGTGTTCTAACACAAACTTTACACACAGAAAATTTATTACACTTTAATTAACGAGTGCTTTATTAATAAATGCAGTAGCTTTGTATTTTATCTCTTAGAAATGAAAACTGGTTTAAAATTAATAAAGGTATTTGTTATATCTTCGAATAAAACTCGTTTTTATTAAAAAGGCTTTACTTATACACACCGAAAAAAATACGTTTCATTAATGGTAATGCATATAATGGCTTTGTACATGCCAAACGTTTATTTTTATACAGGGTGGAACAATGAATATTCGAAAATTTCAATTTTTTTCCGTTTTCTTCTATTAATAATATATATATATATATATATATATATATATATATATACATATATTGCTATGTTAAGAGGGTAGTTTAAGGGTAGATTAAGTCATAGGGGTGTAAGATAAATATAAAAATAGTTAAGTTAAGAAAACCAAATAATTCCACCATTAAATAGGAGTAAATTGAATATTTTACAAAAGGTAAATAGCGAGCACACTGTATATAAATTATATTTATTTTAATGCATAAGAAAGAAGCACATTTTCAATAATTAGATAATATTTAGCTAAAATAATAATGTGTACGTCTTATAATACGCTTTAAGTTAAAGAAACGAACAAAGTTAAGGTTTTAAATACATGAAGTTTCATCAAAATGAACACGTAATCTGAAAATATAAATAATCTGGCATTCTAGCTATTCAAAATTTCAGTAAAAATGTCAACGCATAAATAAGCAAACGCATTCAAATACATTATTATTAGAAAAATGAGTACGTGACTGGAATATTATATTTACAGGAAAATCCAACATATTTGAAGTAACAAATGATAAATAACAAGCGGTCCGCGGTATGATAAAAGTTTGGACTATAATCGACAAACATGAATGTTGTGACAAAAATGTAATAGATATTTGGAAATTCTGAAAATATGCGAGGAAATGTTGGACGTCTACGTGAATGATTGAATGAAGGAACAACAATTAAAGCCAAAGAACTTTGAGAAATACGGAGTTTTACAGAGACAGGCGCAAAGTACAAACCTTGATCAACAAACACATCAATTAAAAACGTTAATAGGTGAACCTTACAAATACCATAGAAAACTCGTAAACATTCAGTATCTCTTCAATAAGGCACGAACTACGTCAATTTAAAGTGAAAGATTACGTACAAATTAAACTCAGTAAAAGTGGATGCATTGTTAAAAATTGTGGAAAGTAAAAGTGCGAATTTATGCAACGAAAATATTGTATATTGTATAATTTAGGACTCTAATAATACATCTAAAAACCCCTCTAATAACAGATCTAATAAGACATCTAAAAACACCTCTAATAACAGATCAAATATTACATCTAATAATACCTCCAAACATTCAATTAAACATTTAAATATACGTCCAAATAAACGTCTTAATTAAATATTCAAATATACTTCGTAAAACGTGAAGATACTCAAATTGGGCTAAAAGATACTCAAGGTTAATCCAAAAATCTGAGGGGACAAAGTCAAGCGGCCAATAATAAATCATTCCGTCCAACAAGTGAAGTAAGGCAAGCTGTAACAATCAAGGAGTGTGGAACACCCACATTGAGAGGCAGGAAAACACAGGTTAGAGAGCTTATTTATTATTATAAGTAAAAGACTGTTTTCAATTTTAAATAATTTTTATATATCAAATGTCTGAAAAGGTCAACAAAACGGTCATTTGAAATTTTGAAAAATTGAAAAAGCATCGTTTGAACATTCAAAGGTACTTAAGAGTAATTACAGAGATATTTTTGCTGGCTTTCTGGAAATATAAATTTGACGAAAGAAAAATAAATGTTAATATTTTATTCAGGGGATACATTTTGAATGTTGAACAAATCATTGATATAAAACTGCACATATTATCGATCACTATATTGTGTAATTTTTGGATTGCTTTATTTAAATTATTTCAACAGATAGAAAGAAAAGGGGTTAAACAATCTTTATTGTTGTGAAGTAGGGCATTTTGTGTTTGACAGATAGAGCTAGCCGTGGAAAAACAAATTTCAGAAATCATAGAATATAAAAAAGGGTTGATATTTACACCAATAAAAACAGCAATACCAATCATAAAAGGGCATATCACACTAATGAAAATGACACCCAACGTAGCAATATTAATAAACCACCAATCGTGGAGCGATATTCACAGCATTATTAATAACACCCAATCGTTGGGCAAAAGGAATTATAGAAATAAAAGGGGATATCACAGCAATATATATTACTGTGAAGTTTTTAATTGAAGCCTGAAATTAATTCGAGCCCCACAAATTGGGCGTCATAGTGTTCTGAAGTCTAACTCTAAAAATAAAATGTTGCAAGGTTTAACTCTGAAAGCCCCCCCCCACACACACACACTTTAGAACCCATAAATTCTATGTAGTCTAGCTAGAAAACAAAACTCCTTTTAACTTACTTCTCTTCAATACCTATTTTTATCCTCTGAAGGAACTCTATCTTTTTGGACGTCAAAATACTTCCAGCTTTCTCCTATAATAAAAAGAAGCTATACTTCATCAGTGAAGTTCGCCACGGCTGCTCTTCGGTTACCTATAAAATTCTGTCCTACTTTTTTATAGAAGAAACTCGACTACAAAAAAAATATCCGTCACAATTTATTTACACAGAAAATCTCACAGCAAGCTTTTTCAATTATTACAGCATACAGTTATTGATTGCATATATTCGCGTTGATTACTAAGTCATTTTTATCAAATATTTCTATATACAAATTTACGCCTCTGGCTAAATAAAATATTAAAAGTAACAGGGCTTAACCTCACACCTTACTTTAAATCCCTGGTCTAATAGGAGATCATAGTAAACCTTTTTGTACTTGTGCTAAATTTTATGGCACACCTATGTTGGAACATCTCTGTGTACTTTTCACTGAAAAGAATAGTCTGCATATTAGCCCAATTTTTCTGAAGATAACCACAAAACTAGCTTTTCACAATTTTCAACTATAAAAATGTCTTTGCAGAAATAAGTTACTTTTTACAAAATGCATGCCTTGATTGCAGTAACAAAATTTCCAATCCTTTGAGATTACTTTTTAAGTAACCAACACAGAAGCAATCGTGTAATAATTAATAAAGCGATATAAGACTTAAAAGCTTCTCGTCAAGATATATCTGAATCAGTCGAAGCAGCCATTTTCAGTTATTACCATTCAGGCAGTTGATAATAGAGGGATAATTACCCAAACCTAAACAGTGTTGAAAGCACCCCATTTAACAAATTTTAGAGCGGCGAAACGGCTCCTAAAACGGACGGAAACATTAAAAACGATGTAAACATGCGATATCCTGCAAGTGCGAACAAGGACAATCATATAAATTACCACCTTCTGCCTATAAATTACAAAGTGAATTACCGCCATTTTACTAGCAATAAACAATTTTAAAGCGCAGTATGAGCCAGAGTGCTCTAATCTAATATTAAAGTCGTTAATTTAGAAACCTGTAACAATTTTCCTGGACGTGATTGTAATTCAAAAGGTATGTCTAAATGCCCCACTAAACTGAAATGCGAGAATGCTTTGACCCCAAACCATAAACCATTATCCTATCACATTTCACATGAACCTGAAATACAAACAGATAATAATTATTTAGGACCCTGGCGATTGCAACAATCCATATGAACTAAACCTCTAATTAAAAAGCTATATTTTAGCAAGTAATAGTTGGGTAACTGGTTTAGTTTGGATTGCGTGTGACAATTGCGTTTAAAAGTTTGTTGGTGTCCTGCCATGTATAAAACCTGCGTGAGTTGCAGGACGTGTGCGTGTCTCCGAGCTCAGGATTATTTCCGTCACGTGGATAAAGGCACGACTGCATACTGAATTTTTCGTATTTAAATTGACAACGGGTATTATTCTGCTGTCGGCACATCTGTAGCATTAAATCAAGCCCTGAGATGTTTATTCAAATCTTTATAGCGCTCACAAATTTGACCTAAAGAATTTAAAGTAATTATTTTCTATTGGACATGACGTAAATTCTATGTATTTCTAAAACTGATTAATAATAATAGATGTTCTGGATTTTGACGGTGTCATATTAGAAACTAATAAGCCGACGTTTCGCTCGTTATCGTACGGGACGTCATTGGAACACGACGAAGAACGCTACTTTTGAGTACGCAGACTCACAGACCCAAGCAAAATAGTGTAAGCCAGGAAATAACGTTTGGAATAGCAAATTCAGTATATCAATTAACCCAAAAGAGTCTTGGGGTAAAGTAATCTAGTGAAACTGATTCCCCAGAATAGTTATACTGAGCATGCGATACGACAAAAGGCAAAGAATTGATTACCGAAAATATATTGTACTTCGAAATCTGTTGAAGTTTATGATAAAATTATACTCACATTAGATTTGGAAATGAGGCGACTTCCAACTAAACAATTAATCGTTGTAAATGTCAAGAAGCGCACATCGCACTACAGGCGGATCTCAAAGATACGAATTATTGACCACCACCTATAGTAGGCACTCAAGCAATACACAATGTGATCCACTACACAATTCAACACTACGTACCACATGGTCCTTGGAAACTACTTAGATAAAGTGGTCTGCCTAAGCTCAAAAACATGCGACTGGAAACCACGGCTTAGCTTCAAAATGACGTCCTGCCTCTATGTGTCCACGCAGAATGGCACCAGAAAAACTCAGAAGCTCCAAAAGCAAATTAACAGCTATAATTTAGTTAGGCATAGTTCACTAAGAAAAATCTATGAACATTATTATTACATTTGATAGAAAAAAAAACAAGAAAGGAACCATGTTGTGACCATAAAGCTTTCAACACTCACACGTCGCACTTCATATGTCATTTGAAGAAGTTTTTCCGCAGAAATAACACGGTAATAAGATCTACTCCATAAATGATTTAACTAGAGGCTATCATCAAATTCCAGTAGCCGAAAAAGACATTGAAAAGACAACTCTTACGACACCATGCGAGTTATTCGATTTTCATACATATCATTTGGTCTTAGACATATTACAAAAGCTATTCAAGTATTTACAGGTTATCGTTTATGCGATTTAGATTTTTGCTTCGTATATATTTGCGACATACTGGTAGCATCTCAATCTAATGAAAAAACACGACAAATGCTTAGAGATTCTTTTCAAAAGAGTGAATGATCACTGTGTGTTCTTAAACCTGTCGTGGTATGATTTCCGTAACCGGAAATCAAATATTTTGGTCATTTAGTCCCCGGAAAAATCGTCAAACTACTGCCAGCAACTCGAAGCAATTCTTGAGTATATTAAATTACTGCAGCAATTCATAGCATAAGTGGACACTTCACAAGCTATCCTCAACGAACAGCTAAAAGGAAAATATACGATACAACAATCCGAGTATTCGGATAAACAATTCAAATTCTACGTTTGTAAAAGCGTAAAACTCAACGAGCACTGGCAGTTCTACTTTTATACCTAACTACAAAAGCGAAATTCTTTTTAGCACCTGACGCTTCAAACTATGTCGGAAGTGGTGCAAACCAGCAAAACGTTGATGAGAATTGGCTACTCTTAACTTTTTCTTCTAAAGACACTAACCAATACCCAATCCAAACATGCAGTATGTGGCTGAGAACTTACTTGTGTCCAACTTTCTAGTTATTTATCAATTGAAATTAATGTTGCAAGCAATATATTTCATCGTCTTTACTGATTACAAGTCGCTAACCTTTACCTTTGGGCTAAAATTAGCTAACTGTACTTCAGAGTAATACAAAAATATTGACTGCAAAAGACGATACTTAAAAAACGATAAACGCTCTCCTGGTTGGAAAGTGTAATTCTGAAGCAAATACCATTTTCGCAAAAACTAAACCAAATTAGAAAATTTTTAAACAAAATTCGACAGCGAGCTGACATTCATACTAATATATATATATATATATGTATATAAATAACTCAAACTACGACAAATCGACACTCAGTAACAAAAATTTACGAAAAAAGCTTTCGCACGCATACCCATTTTAGCATAGCTACAACTCAAGACCACCACGAAGCTTGTAACGCAAAAATTTATTTGCTGTAGCATCAAAGTAGATTGCCGAGTGTCAATAAGAAACTGTATACACTGGCGTAGTGGTATGTGTGTGACTAGGCGTCGTCGTGGATCAATGTAGTAAGCGGTAGACTACGGATTCCAAGGTCCTGGGTTCAAATCCCGACACGGCCAACTGCTTAAAAAATGATAGGTGAGCATTTTTTACAAAAACTACGCCCTCGTTTGGATGAGAGATTAAATGAAGGTCCAGTGTGTGAGTGTTGTCACGTACGTTAAAGATCCCTACCTTGCCTAGAACGGCAAGGGTTCGGCAAAATTCTAAATTTCCAGGCAACAAAAAACTCGCCTCTTGGCCAATGTAGTACCTTCTGGTGGAGCATTGGAAATATAAATGCACGGTATGTGTGTGACTACTACGTCCAAGGTCCCGGGTTCGAATCCCGACACGGTCCGCTTGAAAAATGTTGGGCGAGCATTTTTGCAAAAATACACCCTCGTTCGGATGAGAGGTAAAATGGAGGTCCCGTGTGTGAGTGTTGTCACGCACGTTAAAGATCCCTATCTTGCTTGGAACAGCAAGGGTTCGGGAAAATTCCAAATTTTTCAGGTAAAAAAAACTCGATTCCTGGCCAATGTAGTACCTTCGCGTGGAGCATTGAAAAAAAATCACATTTATACACTGCCAGTTATCTAAAGGCACCAGCACATTTTCACATCTATGGAAAACTTTAGACCATGGTCAGCAAAATTCGAGAATGTTCACATCGACATCGTAGGTTCACTGCATATCTCCAAAAAATAAAAGAATATATATATATATATATATATATATATATATATATATATTCAGTTGCATTGGCTGTTTTACGAGATATGCCTTAATTTCAGTTATGAACAATGTTTCGTCTATAGTCTTGCAATCTGATAGTGGACTTTGATTTTATCTCTTAGAATGTTTATTTACACACAGAAAACTATCTGGTATTTAAAAGTACATGCAATAAGATTTGTTTCATACACGAAAGAGTATGTTTTTCATTAAAGCGATAGAAATTTAATGGCTTTGTACATGCAATGCGCTTATTTTTATACAGGGTGGAACAATGAATATTTGGAAATTTCAATTTTTTCGATTTACTTCTATTTGGTTGGGTTTTATTTATAGAATTTGAGATTTCCATGACCTCTTTATCACATCAATATATGTGTGTGGGAGGGTGGGGTGCGTACTTGTGTGTGTGTGTGTGTGTGTGTGTGTGTGTGCATTACCTTTAAATTGTCTAAATTTACGGATTACACAATGCTATATAAATTTAAACTTATTAGAATACGAATATAAATAAAGTAAAATTTAAAATAAATAACAGTATAAATAACAATATAAGAAATATTTACCTTCAGCAACAAAATTATAACTGTAATAGAAGATTTAATAAACCAAAAACAAATCATATTAAGAAAATCGACAATTTAATTCAAAACAAATCCAGGTGAACATAAATCCTATAAAAGATAATTGAATTACTAACCTCACAAATATAAAGATTCCGAGCCCGGTAAA
Source organism: Platerodrilus igneus (assembly GCA_036346225.1). Lineage (NCBI taxonomy): Eukaryota > Metazoa > Arthropoda > Insecta > Coleoptera > Lycidae > Platerodrilus > Platerodrilus igneus. The sequence continues at coordinate 4,384,866 of JARFIW010001701.1, forward strand.
ATACATACTTAGTTTAGGTGACCGTTTCTCCACCGACAATAATTATATTAAATTTGATAAGATTATCGCTGATTAAATGCGGTGTTAAGATCCATTAACCTTATGTACATTAACTTATACCTGCACTGTATATTTCTACTCAAAATAAACTTGGCATTGTAGTTGATCCAAAATGTGAATCAAGGATTTATTAAAAAAATGAAGAATAATGTCAAGGTTTTCAAATGCATACAAATTTATAACTAATTTCAATTCAATACAAAACAGTGCAAAGCTTGGGTAGTTTCGTTGCGACCATGTCAGATATGATTGACAAAAATGACAAACGTAATTGAAAGTTAGGTTTATATATAGTTTTGTATACGATTTAAATTTGTAAATTTCGCAATTGTCGTTATCGGTCTCGGTGGCGTAATTGGTAAACGCATGTTTCCTGCAAAACCAAGATGCAGGTTCAAGTCCTGTCCAAGACGTTATATTTTCCATCTTTTAATTACTAGCTCGATTTGAAATGATCATTTGGGTTTTTCATAAAAGTCTAAGTTATTATTTCATCTTATTCACTATATATATATATATATATATATATATATATATATATATATATATATATATTTCTGCGATCATTCTGCTACTACTGGAGCCTCACATTAATTGCTAAGATTAATTTGGACTACAAACTCCACTGTTGTGGTGATGTGATGTACCTATCTTAAATACTACCTCTGGTTAACAAAGTTTTCCACGGCTGCTTAGCTGCCTCTTGAAATACAAAACTAACTACTCGACTATAAAACGCTGCGACGATAAATAGCCTACATTTATTAACATACTAAAAAAAATGTACACACCAAAATCAAAAGTAAACTCCTCTTTCACACATTAATTATAAGTTATATACAGCCCATTTAAAAATACTTACTTAACAGTACATTTCGATATCGATAACTACCTCAAATAAAATTTTCTTTCTAATTAAATCAGAGGAAGTAATAGGGTTTTACCACATTTCTTACTTTAATCCTGGTTAATATGAGTTTATAGTAAAACCTTAACCTTGTGTGCTAATCTTTGCACATCTGTAATCAAAAAGAACCTTTTACCTTGTACATATATCAAATACTACAAATGTCCTAAATCTCTCCTTAACATAAATTCTCACATAAAATACAGTAAAAGTAACTCAATTAAAAAATTTCAATCCGTACCTCTTGCCCTGTTGGTCCTTTTAGTTCATGAAATTATACCCCCAATACACCAAGTCATTAAGCACCTATTTACATACATAAACAACGAAAGGCATCAGTTACCTGGATTCTATGTTCACCCACGGGCCAGCTACCATTGTATTGAGAACTGCTGCGTTCTCGAACACCCCAATCTGAATTGCTAAAATCGCAACTGCAAGCTGCAACCGTATCACCAAGAAGTTATCTCGGTTACCAATTTAATAGGGCATTTAAACTCTAAATCTCTTTACTAATACCATAAATTGTTGATAATCAATCAAACCGACCAAATACTGACATTTACTCCATTTAAAATTGCATACTTGGGACACTGACTCCGTGCAAATTAAAATCAAACAGTTTTTACTTACATTAATTGGCGTGCATTATTTGAACTTTTATGCAAACGTAAAAGCATTTTAGCCTTAGAGCCGTCAGCTTATCGAAAATCTAGAGCGACGTATTTTTGTCAAAACGTAAGAGTTGTAAGCTGGTTGAAAACTAAGAGAGCCTCCTACTGTACGGCGGTTTATATTTAGTTTTTCCACCCCTTAAAGTCTGCCACAATTCCCCAAATTTCCTTGAATACAAACATTTGTACACAATTCTTAAAATCACTTCACTTCCAATGGCCACACATGGCATGAGAAATTCTTTAGAATTACCCGTTTTGGGGAACAGACCGACAGACAGGCTTTTTGCTATATATACGGAGGTGAATATAAACAAGGCCTCTTAGACTTTTGACTATTCGATGCGTTAAAAGCTCTTACATCCGCGACTTGATTCAAGATGTTAAACAGTGCATTTTAGTTTGATAAAATAATTTAAAATTTTGCTCGTATATTTTAGTGATTCAAAATAGTTTGTTATTTACGTGCTAACATGAATGTACTTCAGTGCACTTAGATACAAGGTAATAAAATTTAGTATCACTGTACCAATTAGCAAAATTTACAACGACAAATGTATACACAAAAGTAGGCAGTTTTGGCGTATATTGGTGAAAGACGCATGAATTTCTTTGCTATTTTTCGGGGGTGTTAATAATTAAATGGTTCAAAAGCCCAGAAACAACTTTAAATAAATGGTGATGGAGAAAATTTTAAAAGCGTTGAGAATTAGAAGCCGTAAATGTAATCCTGTTGGAATGGTGTGATTAACTAAAGGGACGATGTACATTGAAGCTACGAGGACAGTAACCTTCAGGTAAATTATACTATTTTGTTTGACATTTTTGTGTGTGTTGAATAACTTTATAATTGATTTACTTTAAATGGACATTAGTGAAATTGTACTAACCATAAAATTTTAATTTTAAGATGAAATTTGCTTGTTTAAGTAGAAAGGGGTATTTAGTATTGATGTTCTGAATTATGATGAAACTTTGGGTATGTCTTTGAGCTCAATTAGACGAACCTGGTTAATTAACGTAAAGGGTGGTAGATGCTCCTTTATACTCAGACTCCGGTCTGCTTATATTGTTATATTAATTAGTAGGCATCCAACAAGGACTTTAATTCTGGATGCACGTTAAAGTGATAATAAAATTAATCTTGAAATGCTTTTAAAACTGAATTTTATGCTGAAATTTAATTTGAAAATTTAATGTATTCTGAATATTGATGTAAATAGAGTTAACGTTGATGTTTGTGGTAGGAATGTGTTGTTTAATTTTATGAATGAGGAGGTTTATAAAATTAGGTGAGCAGCTGAAGCGAAACCAGGATCACAGCAGTTTATGACGCCCAATCGGTGGGACTAGAATTTTTTTGTTGAAAGGACCCAGTTCCCGCAGATATAGGAGTATATCACAGCAAATATATATATATATATATATATATATATATATATATATTATAACAAAACTCGCCTTACGACAAAACTTGCCATTCCACTTGTAGCTCTCTTGACCTTGTACGTTTACCGCTTTTAAATGCTCCGGCCGCTCGGCTTTCTTTATTCGGACTCTTTTGTATTCCGCAGCTATGAGTACTCTATCCGCAGTTCTTTTTAAAATTTGTAGGCAGTTACTTTTAATTGCGAATTATCCTAGTCTGGGTTCTGTAACTAGGGCAATTAATAAGCGCCAATACAATATCTTTTATACCAATAGTAATACCACGACCAGCCACGAATATCTGTGGCTGAATAGCTATATACACCTAGTTACTGAACCCTTATATCACAACTGACGGGTTGTTTTATATGAACTTTTATGATTTATGGTGTTAATAAAAACAGTGTTGAAGTTGAATGCTTTCTTTTTTTTATTTCCAATGTCAATCCCATGTATTAGTATCTAGAGGACTTAGCCTTAAATACTCACCTCTTATATCCTGAATAATAGACAGTGTCTTACAAGTATTTGCATTACGGTTCTATCTCATGCAGCAGCAACAACCATATCTATTACAATTATTTGTCTTAGTTCTCGTGGACTAACTATGATTTATTAAAATTCAAAGGTTAACAACTACACAATTTTATATGAATACTTAAACCAGATCCCTGACTTCGCTGGATCTCGGGGTCGTACTATGTCTCTCGATGTAATATCAAATTGTGGTAGCTGGTAGCACTCGTTCCCCACTTGTTAATGGAACAGCTTGGTATCTAGATTTTACAACGCTCTTCTTTCGTTGTCCACAATTCGGTTGCACTTGAAAAATCAATTCAAATTTTACTCTTCTGTTTTTTTTTATCATTCCTTAGTTTTTCACTTGCGTTTCTTATTATCCTTTGATTTATTTTTTGTGTTTCTTGGAATATGTTGCAGACTAATTAATTTTATTTTCAGTTTATTCAATTTAAACACAGTTACATCAGAACTTTATTTTATTATCAAAAGGAAAATCTCCTGACATTTCGTCAGTTTCTTTTTCAACATCCATAGCCCACCCCAAATCATTAATATACAATCCTTATTCATTCTAAAACTTAATCAATGCCAACTAAACATATGTGTAGCATCAAAAACATCAATTATAACTTCATTTACAATTCACTTAACAAATTACAATTTCCAAACACGTATACATTCCATTTTATGTCTACATTAAACTTTTAAAAAAAACAACACGAACATACTGATTACAAAATAGCAAGAAACAACCTTAACATTAAAACTAACTTCTAATGCACAATAAATTTGGATTAACTACATAAATTCAAAATAGAAGGCAGCCTTAATTCTAAATTTTAAAATTAATGAAGGTAAATGTCATCATTATAGAACGCTGATCACTATTAAGCATTACATAAGTGGCTTTGTAGTTTTTGGTATTGCTATTGGAATGTGCATGACAAATCAAATTAAAATGTTAAATTTCTTTAAATAAATGGATAGAATAGTAAATTTAATTGTAATTAAACCATTATTAATAATAAGCATAAAAGTGTGAAAATCCAAGATTATAATACCAGAAAATACAAGCTCTGAGAATTAATATTATTTTGAACACGCTGCGTAGTTTAAATATCACGTACGGCGAAACATTGGGTATGATAACAAATGGTTTCATAGAATCTTGAAGAAACCGTGGCTTAATATTCACGAGAAGGTGCGATACGGGGTTATTTAACACAGATAGTCCACATGGACTAAAATATAATCGATAATAAAGAATATCAATTTGCACCAATACGAACAGGTTAGAAAAGGAAAGAGAAAATGCGTCAAGCAAAGACACATATAGTAAAAGGCGTGATTTAAGCAACGTCACGAGGGTCACAATTGGTTGAAAATAGGATGCAAATATGAGAGGTAAAAATAACAGTTCGGTATAAAAGTCAATTAGTTATTTCCAGACTTTTCGTGCCGTGTTGAAATTTCTGAGATTTAAATGGGGCGAGTACAAAATTCGTAAAAACCGACGCGCGAGCGACGGACTGGGAACATGGCATGAGAAATTCTTTAGAATTACCCGTTTTGGGGAACAGACCGACAGACAGGCTTTTTGCTATATATACGGAGGTGAATATAAACAAGGCCTCTTAGACTTTTGACTATTCGATGCGTTAAAAGCTCTTACATCCGCGACTTGATTCAAGATGTTAAACAGTGCATTTTAGTTTGATAAAATAATTTAAAATTTTGCTCGTATATTTTAGTGATTCAAAATAGTTTGTTATTTACGTGCTAACATGAATGTACTTCAGTGCACTTAGATACAAGGTAATAAAATTTAGTATCACTGTACCAATTAGCAAAATTTACAACGACAAATGTATACACAAAAGTTAGGCAGTTTTGGCGTATATTGGTGAAAGACGCATGAATTTCTTTGCTATTTTTCGGGGTGTTAATAATTAAATGGTTCAAAAGCCCAGAAACAACTTTAAATAAATGGTGATGGAGAAAATTTTAAAAGCGTTGAGAATTAGAAGCCGTAAATGTAATCCTGTTGGAATGGTGTGATTAACTAAAGGGACGATGTACATTGAAGCTACGAGGACAGTAACCTTCAGGTAAATTATACTATTTTGTTTGACATTTTGTGTGTGTTGAATAACTTTATAATTGATTTACTTTAAATGGACATTAGTGAAATTGTACTAACCATAAAATTTTAATTTTAAGATGAAATTTGCTTGTTTAAGTAGAAAGGGGTATTTAGTATTGATGTTCTGAATTATGATGAAACTTTGGGTATGTCTTTGAGCTCAATTAGACGAACCTGGTTAATTAACGTAAAGGGTGGTAGATGCTCCTTTATACTCAGACTCCGGTCTGCTTATATTGTTATATTAATTAGTAGGCATCCAACAAGGACTTTAATTCTGGATGCACGTTAAAGTGATAATAAAATTAATCTTGAAATGCTTTTAAAACTGAATTTTATGCTGAAATTTAATTTGAAAATTTAATGTATTCTGAATATTGATGTAAATAGAGTTAACGTTGATGTTTGTGGTAGGAATGTGTTGTTTAATTTTATGAATGAGGAGGTTTATAAAATTAGGTGAGCAGCTGAAGCGAAACCAGGATCACAGCAGTTTATGACGCCCAATCGGTGGGACTAGAATTTTTTTGTTGAAAGGACCCAGTTCCCGCAGATATAGGAGTATATCACAGCAATATATATATATATATATATATATATATATATATATATATTATAACAAAACTCGCCTTACGACAAAACTTGCCATTCCACTTGTAGCTCTCTTGACCTTGTACGTTTACCGCTTTTAAATGCTCCGGCCGCTCGGCTTTCTTTATTCGGACTCTTTTGTATTCCGCAGCTATGAGTACTCTATCCGCAGTTCTTTTTAAAATTTGTAGGCAGTTACTTTTAATTGCGAATTATCCTAGTCTGGGTTCTGTAACTAGGGCAATTAATAAGCGCCAATACAATATCTTTTATACCAATAGTAATACCACGACCAGCCACGAATATCTGTGGCTGAATAGCTATATACACCTAGTTACTGAACCCTTATATCACAACTGACGGGTTGTTTTATATGAACTTTTATGATTTATGGTGTTAATAAAAACAGTGTTGAAGTTGAATGCTTTCTTTTTTTTATTTCCAATGTCAATCCCATGTATTAGTATCTAGAGGACTTAGCCTTAAATACTCACCTCTTATATCCTGAATAATAGACAGTGTCTTACAAGTATTTGCATTACGGTTCTATCTCATGCAGCAGCAACAACCATATCTATTACAATTATTTGTCTTAGTTCTCGTGGACTAATTATGATTTATTAAAATTCAAAGGTTAACAACTACACAATTTTATATGAATACTTAAACCAGATCCCTGACTTCGCTGGATCTCGGGGTCGTACTATGTCTCTCGATGTAATATCAAATTGTGGTAGCTGGTAGCACTCGTTCCCCACTTGTTAATGGAACAGCTTGGTATCTAGATTTTACAACGCTCTTCTTTCGTTGTCCACAATTCGGTTGCACTTGAAAAATCAATTCAAATTTTACTCTTCTGTTTTTTTTTATCATTCCTTAGTTTTTCACTTGCGTTTCTTATTATCCTTTGATTTATTTTTTGTGTTTCTTGGAATATGTTGCAGACTAATTAATTTTATTTTCAGTTTATTCAATTTAAACACAGTTACATCAGAACTTTATTTTATTAGCAAAAGAAAAATCTCCTGACATTTCGTCAGTTTCTTTTTCAACATCCATAGCCCACCCCAAATCATTAATATACAATCCTTATTCATTCTAAAACTTAATCAATGCCAACTAAACATATGTGTAGCATCAAAAACATCAATTATAACTTCATTTACAATTCACTTAACAAATTACAATTTCCAAACACGTATACATTCCATTTTATGTCTACATTAAACTTTTAAAAAAAACAACACGAACATACTGATTACAAAATAGCAAGAAACAACCTTAACATTAAAACTAACTTCTAATGCACAATAAATTTGGATTAACTACATAAATTCAAAATAGAAGGCAGCCTTAATTCTAAATTTTAAAATTAATGAAGGTAAATGTCATCATTATAGAACGCTGATCACTATTAAGCATTACATAAGTGGCTTTGTAGTTTTTGGTATTGCTATTGGAATGTGCATGACAATATTTCCGTGATATTGGGTTGCATTGCTTAATTTACACTACAAAACTAATTCATCTTGGAATTTAGTGTCATTTGCTGATAACACAAATTACCTTTTACGCAAGTTGTGGAGATCGAAATTTATCAATATATAACATGGCAATTTTTTAATCTCTTAATAAAGTCTATAAACAACGCATTATAAAGGACACTCTTGGTTTTCCAGTTGTTCTTTGACAACCTTCCACTTTAGATCGGCTTTCTAGCGCAACAAATTAAGACAATTCTTAACTTGATGTAATACCAATGTATACTGCTAGTTATATAGCAATAATAGCTATGTCCTACGTAAAAATTTGACTTTAATACAAAATAAACTGTAAATTAACAGTTTTATTTAAGTACAAGCAGACAATGTTTAGACAACTCAATTTTTAATATATAGGAGAACGGTCGAAGTTGACATAGGTTCAATATAATATATTTACGCGGAATTACAAAAGACCAATCTGACAACGGCCGTTTTAAATAGTCATAGTCCTTGCCTGTATACAAACATCGACGCTTTCTACCTTAATTAAATTCTCATAATTTCAAAAGCTCATCATTTATTTAATGCAGTATATTTTTCAATAATTCTTACTAACAAGTTTGGTAATACATCAAAGGTTATAAATATAGTAAATCATTCGTATGAATGGGTACTTCAAAAATAGTCAATATGAGCAGACTTGATAGTTAACTTGAAATGTGACATATTCAAATCTAAATACACAGCAGGCACGAAACTCGATAATTCTGACCTAAAAACTTGATAATGAATTAATTTTCAAAATGCTAATGTATTAGTAGTTTGTAGCAATAAAATATGAAAATACAGTTTTTAAAGTTTTCCATTCATTTTGAGACATTTGTCCAAAGTAAAACATTTTTATGCCAATTCCGAAAATATTTTTGCATACTTATTTGCAATTTATCGCTGTTTTGAAATCGCTGCTTATGAAGATGCTCCTGCGCAGCTCGAATATTGTATATAAAATCAGGTCCTTATATTAATTTAAGAAGAAAGATAACTCTAATGTCAGGGTGTATTACATATTAGAAGGTAGTTGTGTTTACCTTAATGTATTTTTAAGGTAATTGCTAGACTAGGAGTTCAGATGATCTATTCCTAATATAAATTCATTTGAGAAAAACAAAACTAAAACTGCTACTATACAAAGTAAGCGGCAGATTCTCTGAAGCCTAATATTTATAAAACTAATTAACAGAACCTTATGCATAACAAATGTCCACCAAAATAACGCACAAGTTTGTTTGAAAAATAGTCATTTAAATTGTAAAATAATTTTGATAAACTGGAAAATTAATATTTACATACAATCCCTTTGAAACTGCATTTATATTTTTGAATAGTGTGATGCGGGTGCGAACCGGTAGATATAAAAATTAAATTGCTATGGAAAAGTAATGTAAAACGGACGAAAGTCATGTATATTTTGATTTGATATATACTACTGTACAGATAGCTAGATATAGCAGTAAAGTTAGTAGTTTTATATAAATCATAAACTTGAAACCACAAAAGTGTCGTTATAGCTTTGTTAAATGCAAATTAGAATTAAACGTAGTGTCGTAAATTAATTTATACCAAAAAAATGTAAACAAAATAATTATAGCCGTGGACTTTCACAGCAAAACCATGTCATTTTATTAGGAAAGGTTTCAGATTTATAAAATAGTAGTAAATTCATTAATATGCATCTAAAATATAAAAGCTTTTATAAATTTTTGACGCATAGATATAAGATTGCAGATACGAGTTAATCATTTTATACATTACATTACAATGTACTCATTTATAATGCTAGACAAAAAGACTAACCTAAGGAGATCATATGATTACGTAAGTACTTCCAATTTCTTGCAATACACTAAATACAAAGACTGCTATGAAGAAAACCCAACAACATAAAAAATAGAAGACGAATTAAACAAAAATAATTACACCCAATGGATAATAAATAATTAATTATTCGTGTATCGGTAATTAGAACACATAAAAATGTAGTCATACAAAAACGTACTGAAGCGGATGGGAACGCAGGAGTAGGGACTGATATAACGTTAATTTAAAAGTAAAGTTAAAATTACATAGCCTCCAAGAGAATTTAACTGCATTTTTACAGCGAAATAGATGGCGAATAGATGCAGGGCGCGGAAATAATGTCGTAATGAGCATTTAAAAAAATAGGTTTCGACCTTGTGAGTTAACCCCTTCATTATACTGAAACTATGTAGTGTATTAGAGCATGTGAGTTTATTGTTTTTGGAAAACTTAAGAAATGATTGCAAGAAAACGTTGGCGTTATTGGATATCTTAAAATTATAAAATTATGTAGAATAAACTTGAATGTTTAAGAATTCTTAATTAAGCATTTGCAGACTGAAAATGATTATTGTTTGTATTTACGTTATAAGAAATTAATCAAGTGAAAATAATTATGTGCTTGGACTAATTAGCAATGGAATTGTGTATATTGATTTTAAAATGAACGTTTTATTGGTAAAATTTAGTATTAGTTAAAGCATAAAAATTTAATATTTGAGAATAGACAACGAAAAAGTATAATAAAAGCTGGGATTTAACAGTTTGCTATGATTGTTATTTAAACTATTTCCAATAATTGGGATTTATAAATGTAATGTAAGTAGATATTGAAAACAGTAAAATGTGGAGTGACGGCATTGATGGCTTTTATTTAAAACCTTTCTAGGATTTCTTTTTCGTTTAGCAATGCTTGGCCATAATTGAAGTTAATAACGTGGTTTTTTAAGGAAAGTATTTAATGTAATTTTACTTAAAACTATTTTATGTTCATAGTACTTAAGTTTAGGTTGAATCTATTTGAATTTGATGACTTAATTTTGTCTGGAGATGAGTAGTTCAAGTATAGCGAACGAAAATTAAATTTGTAAGTTATTCTACAAAGAGGAATAGCCAATGACCGGTTTTGTTGTACTTGCAGCTCGTCAGATTGGCGCGTCCCTCTTTGTAAAACAACCAACAAAGATCATGAACTATATGGGAACCATAGTATATTTATATATACAAAACATTTCCTATGCATTCTCTATACTTAAATATAAACAACTAACTATCGGAAACTTTTTCAATTCTCCAATATTTTAGTGAAGGTGGCATTGCTAGAGAAAATTTAACAATGTTAACTAGTCTATAGCAACTAAGGTGGAAATAACAAATGACTTGTTACCCACTATAACATTAGCGGGCTTTCTAAGAAAGTACTGCACCTAATGTTACTGGGGCCTCCGTCGACAGAAGCTAATGCTCTTCTAGCTTAACAATAATGCAGTACTTTCTTAGAAAGTCTGCCAATGTTATAGTGGGTAACAGGTCATTTGTTGTTTCCACCTTAGTTGTCATTATTAAATTTTGTCTGGCAATGCCATCTTTACTAAGATATCGAAGATTTGAAAAGCTACCAAGAGTTAGTCGTTTATATTCAAGTATATAAACAACGCATTATAAAGGACACTCTTGGTTTTCCAGTTGTTCTTTGACAACCTTCCACTTTAGATCGGCTTTCTAGCGCAACAAATTAAGACAATTCTTAACTTGATGTAATACCAATGTATACTGCTAGTTATATAGCAATAATAGCTATGTCCTACGTAAAAATTTGACTTTAATACAAAATAAACTGTAAATTAACAGTTTTATTTAAGTACAAGCAGACAATGTTTAGACAACTCAATTTTTAATATATAGGAGAACGGTCGAAGTTGACATAGGTTCAATATAATATATTTACGCGGAATTACAAAAGACCAATCTGACAACGGCCGTTTTAAATAGTCATAGTCCTTGCCCGTATACAAACATCGACGCTTTCTACCTTAATTAAATTCTCATAATTTCAAAAGCTCATCATTTATTTAATGCAGTATATTTTCAATAATTCTTACTAACAAGTTTGGTAATACATCAAAGGTTATAAATATAGTAAATCATTCGTATGAATGGGTACTTCAAAAATAGTCAATATGAGCAGACTTGATAGTTAACTTGAAATGTGACATATTCAAATCTAAATACACAGCAGTCACGAAACTCGATAATTCTGACCTAAAAACTTGATAATGAATTAATTTTCAAAATGCTAATGTATTAGTAGTTTGTAGCAATAAAATATGAAAATACAGTTTTTAAAGTTTTCCATTCATTTTGAGACATTTGTCCAAAGTAAAACATTTTTATGCCAATTCCGAAAATATTTTGCATACTTATTTGCAATTTATCGCTGTTTTGAAATCGCTGCTTATGAAGATGCTCCTGCGCAGCTCGAATATTGTATATAAGAATCAGGTCCTTATATTAATTTAAGAAGAAAGATAACTCTAATGTCAGGGTGTATTACATATTAGAAGGTAGTTGTGTTTACCTTAATGTATTTTTAAGGTAATTGCTAGACTAGGAGTTCAGATGATCTATTCCTAATATAAATTCATTTGAGAAAACAAAACTAAAACTGCTACTATACAAAGTAAGCGGCAGATTCTCTGAAGCCTAATATTTATAAAACTAATTAACAGAACCTTATGCATAACAAATGTCCACCAAAATAACGCACAAGTTTGTTTGAAAAATAGTCATTTAAATTGTAAAATAATTTTGATAAACTGGAAAATTAATATTTACATACAATCCCTTTGAAACTGCATTTATATTTTTGAATAGTGTGATGCGGGTGCGAACCGGTAGATATAAAAATTAAATTGCTATGGAAAAGTAATGTAAAACGGACGAAAGTCATGTATATTTTGATTTGATATATACTACTGTACAGATAGCTAGATATAGCAGTAAAGTTAGTAGTTTTATATAAATCATAAACTTGAAACCACAAAAGTGTCGTTATAGCTTTGTTAAATGCAAATTAGAATTAAACGTAGTGTCGTAAATTAATTTATACCAAAAAAATGTAAACAAAATAATTATAGCCGTGGACTTTCACAGCAAAACCATGTCATTTTATTAGGAAAGGTTTCAGATTTATAAAATAGTAGTAAATTCATTAATATGCATCTAAAATATAAAAGCTTTTATAAATTTTTGACGCATAGATATAAGATTGCAGATACGAGTTAATCATTTTATACATTACATTACAATGTACTCATTTATAATGCTAGACAAAAAGACTAACCTAAGGAGATCATATGATTACGTAAGTACTTCCAATTTCTTGCAATACACTAAATACAAAGACTGCTATGAAGAAAACCCAACAACATAAAAAATAGAAGACGAATTAAACAAAAATAATTACACCCAATGGATAATAAATAATTAATTATTCGTGTATCGGTAATTAGAACACATAAAAATGTAGTCATACAAAAACGTACTGAAGCGGATGGGAACGCAGGAGTAGGGACTGATATAACGTTAATTTAAAAGTAAAGTTAAAATTACATAGCCTCCAAGAGAATTTAACTGCATTTTACAGCGAAATAGATGGCGAATAGATGCAGGGGCGGAAATAATGTCGTAATGAGCATTTAAAAAAATAGGTTTCGACCTTGTGAGTTAACCCCTTCATTATACTGAAACTATGTAGTGTATTAGAGCATGTGAGTTTATTGTTTTTGGAAAACTTAAGAAATGATTGCAAGAAAACGTTGGCGTTATTGGATATCTTAAAATTATAAAATTATGTAGAATAAACTTGAATGTTTAAGAATTCTTAATTAAGCATTTGCAGACTGAAAACGATTATTGTTTGTATTTACGTTATAAGAAATTAATCAAGTGAAAATAATTATGTGCTTGGACTAATTAGCAATGGAATTGTGTATATTGATTTTAAAATGAACGTTTTATTGGTAAAATTTAGTATTAGTTAAAGCATAAAAATTTAATATTTGAGAATAGACAACGAAAAAGTATAATAAAAGCTGGGATTTAACAGTTTGCTATGATTGTTATTTAAGCTATTTCCAATAATTGGGATTTATAAATGTAATGTAAGTAGATATTGAAAACAGTAAAAATGTGGAGTGACGGCATTGATGGCTTTTATTTAAAACCTTTCTAGGATTTCTTTTTCGTTTAGCAATGCTTGGCCATAATTGAAGTTAATAACGTGGTTTTTTAAGGAAAGTATTTAATGTAATTTTACTTAAAACTATTTTATGTTCATAGTACTTAAGTTTAGGTTGAATCTATTTGAATTTGATGACTTAATTTTGTCTGGAGATGAGTAGTTCAAGTATAGCGAACGAAAATTAAATTTGTAAGTTATTCTACAAGAGGAATAGCCAATGACCGGTTTTGTTGTACTTGCAGCTCGTCAGATTGGCGCGTCCCTCTTTGTAAAACAACCAACAAAGATCATGAACTATATGGGAACCATAGTATATTTATATATACAAAACATTTCCTATGCATTCTCTATACTTAAATATAAACAACTAACTATCGGAAACTTTTTCAATTCTCCAATATTTTAGTGAAGGTGGCATTGCTAGAAAAATTTAACAATGTTAACTAGTCTATAGCAACTAAGGTGGAAATAACAAATGACTTGTTACCCACTATAACATTAGCGGGCTTTCTAAGAAAGTACTGCACCTAATGTTACTGGGGCCCTCCGTCGACAGAAGCTAATGCTCTTCTAGCTTAACAATAATGCAGTACTTTCTTAGAAAGTCTGCCAATGTTATAGTGGGTAACAGGTCATTTGTTGTTTCCACCTTAGTTGTCATTATTAAATTTTGTCTGGCAATGCCATCTTTACTAAGATATCGAAGATTTGAAAAAGCTACCAAGAGTTAGTCGTTTATATTCAAGTATAGAGAGCGTAAGGAAAATGTTTTGTATATATAAATAAATACACTATGATTCCCATATAATTCAAGATATTTGTTGGTTGTTTTGCAAAGAGGGACTCACCAATCTGACTAGCTGCAAGCACAGCGAAGCCAGTCATTGGCTATTCCTCTTAGATTTAGTCTTCGTTCGCTATACTTGAACTACTCATCTCCAGAAAAATTAAGTCATTATTAAGCTAGAAACGCATTAGTTTCTGTAGACCGAGATACCCAGTAACATTAGATGCATTATTTTCTTAGAAAATCCGTAAATGTTATAGTGAGTAACAGGTCATTTGTTATATCCACCTATTTGAAGTTATTTAAAAACTAGGTAAGGGATATCCAACTATCCAGTGAGGGAATCGTGATTGGAAACCATTTTATTTTATAATTTCATATAATTATGACCAAAGAATTAAAAAGTGTTTTTAGGTTAGTTTCAAGAAAGGTAAACATAAGATAATAAAATTTATAATACCAAAGCAAGGGAGATTTATGCGGAATATCAGTCTTCCCTGTAGAGACTAATATCAAAAGGAATTGCTGTGACAGACGGTTTGACGTCACTGGATTTTAACAAAATTAATTAAAAAACCTTTCAGGGTAAGTGGTAGTGTAACGTATTTTTTTTTGTATATCAAATATTTTATTTATTATTTTTGTTTTTTTATTATTTTTACTTCAAACTTCGTTATTTGCTTTTATAAATTTTCCATAGAAACACACTCAGGCACCACTGCAGCTAGTTGGTGCACCTTCATATTGTTACATGGTCGTCGCCTCTTCAAACCAAATCAAAAATTATAAACTAAACGCTCATTTTACTCTTAGCAATAGACTGCTGCATTCTACGAATAAGGAAAAACCAATCATAGTACTTATTCGTTTTACCAACGCAATTCATTTGGTGCAATCTTCATAAAGAACCTGCACTATCCACACTTGATAAGGTTGACCTTTGTGGAGCTATTGGATTAAATGCTGTTTGAGATATATGTACAACTGATTAGAATAAGTTGCTTTAATCTTAATCTATTGGATTATTTATCAGCATTCCACAGCAATCATTCTAAAATGCATATCCCCAGCAATCAGCACTGCGCCAAAAAGGCATATTACTGTTAGATAAATCATCTAGTTGTTACATGTTATGTATTTGTATTCTGCAAAGAGGATTGCAGGTTACATACTTAAATTATAGTGAATGGAAAAATCAAATATATAGGGACTTCTGTCCGTTTTTCAACCTCCACCCTGGGCATCTCGGTTATTTAAAAGATACTGGATTAATCAAAGAAGAAAAAATTTGAATACTTTTATTTTAATTAATAATCCGTAAGCATCTTTATCTCGTTATTTTTGGTTTTTGAATTACTGCAAAACAAAGAGTAAAAGTTTAAACTTTGTTTTTATTTCTTTAACTGTAAACTCATCAATACAGGCTTTTACAACTACCGAATCGCAGAGGCACTTTTCCAAAACAATGTTTTTTTGTGATAATAGCAATAAAGAACATGTTATGATTGAATATAAATTTATTACAAGTGTTAAAGAAAAACCCTTTTAAAGGGGTGCTTTGGAAACATTAATATAGACATCAATTTTGTTCGACAAAATCTTGATAGCCGATCAAATTTATAGCCCAAACGGCTGCTATATTTAACGTTTGAATGAAAATAAATTTTATTAATTACTCCAACCATTATCGTGATTGCAATGAACTTAAAGTCAAAAGAAAAAATAAATTACTATTTAAAAAACAAAGAAATTAAGAAACATGTTTAAATATGCCGTTCTGAATAGACCTGCATCTTGAAGTTCTAGATTAGTAGAACGGGTGAAACGGCTTCAGTGTTCCAATGAGCTAAATAACCGAACTAAACGTTTTACCAAATTAGTGGATTATTTAGTGAGGAATCAGACTAAGACAGGTCACCGAAAGATGGCAACAGCTCTTTCGGCACTTGAGTGGTAGAGACCATAAGGGTTGGTATGGAATTCTAAGACGCAATACTGCGATGTGGAAGGCAACGGGAAACCACCACATTACCTCCCAAGTACACAGCGCACTTAAATTATTATTTATTATGAGGACATCCTCTGGGGTAAAAGATTCCGGAGTTAAAATAGTCCCCATTCGGAACTCCGGTAGTAGACTATTTCGGAGAATGTGATCGTATAGTATAAAGTAAGAGCCGTGAACATTTAGCGAGTGGGAATGTGGAATGTTAGACATAAGAAGCGAGTAGGTAAGCTAGAGAATTTGAAAGTTGAAACGGATAGGGTAGGATTAGACATGGTTGGGATTAGTAAAGTTCAATGGCCACAGACAGGGGATTTTTGGAGATGAGACCTTAGAGTAATTCATACAGAATAAGAGGAAGGAAATTCCGGTGTGAGTATAGTTATGCGAAAAAAGATAGGATGCACTTTGATTTTGAAAAACTAAAAGATAAACACATCCACGAAAGATTTGCAACAAGGTCAAATGAATTGCTGAAAGACATCGGGAAAATTTCCGATACGAAAAAAGTAGAGACAGAATGGAATAACATTCAATCCAGCTTAGACATGGTGACCAGAGACATTCTATGGTATACACAGAAAGAAACCATAGATAACATAGCATATCCTGAATTTAATAGAAGAAAGACAAAAATACAAAAACAGACCAGACGACGCAGAAAAAAAGATAAAAAGCCATAAAATCGAAAATTATTTGCAAATGAAGGAAAGCTGAAGAACAATGGATCGATGAACAGCTCGTCAGATTGGCGCGTCCCTCTTTGTAAACAACCAACAAAGATCATGAACTATATGGGAACCATAGTATATTTATATATACAAAACATTTCCTATGCATTCTCTATACTTAAATATAAACAACTAACTATCGGAAACTTTTTCAATTCTCCAATATTTTAGTGAAGGTGGCATTGCTAGACAAAATTTAACAATGTTAACTAGTCTATAGCAACTAAGGTGGAAATAACAAATGACTTGTTACCCACTATAACATTAGCGGGCTTTCTAAGAAAGTACTGCACCTAATGTTACTGGGGCCCTCCGTCGACAGAAGCTAATGCTCTTCTAGCTTAACAATAATGCAGTACTTTCTTAGAAAGTCTGCCAATGTTATAGTGGGTAACAGGTCATTTGTTGTTTCCACCTTAGTTGTCATTATTAAATTTTGTCTGGCAATGCCATCTTTACTAAGATATCGAAGATTTGAAAAGCTACCAAGAGTTAGTCGTTTATATTCAAGTATAGAGAGCGTAAGGAAAATGTTTTGTATATATAAATAAATACACTATGATTCCCATATAATTCAAGATATTTGTTGGTTGTTTTGCAAAGAGGGACTCACCAATCTGACTAGCTGCAAGCACAGCGAAGCCAGTCATTGGCTATTCCTCTTAGATTTAGTCTTCGTTCGCTATACTTGAACTACTCATCTCCAGAAAAATTAAGTCATTATTAAGCTAGAAACGCATTAGTTTCTGTAGACCGAGATACCCAGTAACATTAGATGCATTATTTTCTTAGAAAATCCGTAAATGTTATAGTGAGTAACAGGTCATTTGTTATATCCACCTATTTGAAGTTATTTAAAACTAGGTAAGGGATATCCAACTATCCAGTGAGGGAATCGTGATTGGAAACCATTTTATTTTATAATTTCATAAATTATGACCAAAGAATTAAAAAGTGTTTTTAGGTTAGTTTCAAGAAAGGTAAACATAAGATAATAAAATTTATAATACCAAAGCAAGGGAGATTTATGCGGAATATCAGTCTTCCCTGTAGAGACTAATATCAAAAGGAATTGCTGTGACAGACGGTTTGACGTCACTGGATTTTAACAAAATTAATTAAAAACCTTTCAGGGTAAGTGGTAGTGTAACGTATTTTTTTTTGTATATCAAATATTTTATTTATTATTTTTGTTTTTTTATTATTTTTACTTCAAACTTCGTTATTTGCTTTTATAAATTTTCCATAGAAACACACTCAGGCACCACTGCAGCTAGTTGGTGCACCTTCATATTGTTACATGGTCGTCGCCTCTTCAAACCAAATCAAAAATTATAAACTAAACGCTCATTTTACCCTTAGCAATAGACTGCTGCATTCTACGAATATGGAAAAACCAATCATAGTACTTATTCGTTTTACCAACGCAATTCATTTGGTGCAATCTTCATAAAGAACCTGCACTATCCACACTTGATAAGGTTGACCTTTGTGGAGCTATTGGATTAAATGCTGTTTGAGATATATGTACAACTGATTAGAATAAGTTGCTTTAATCTTAATCTATTGGATTATTTATCAGCATTCCACAGCAATCATTCTAAAATGCATATCCCCAGCAATCAGCACTGCGCCAAAAAGGCATATTACTGTTAGATAAATCATCTAGTTGTTACATGTTATGTATTTGTATTCTGCAAAGAGGATTGCAGGTTACATACTTAAATTATAGTGAATGGAAAATCAAATATATAGGGACTTCTGTCCGTTTTTCAACCTCCACCCTGGGCATCTCGGTTATTTAAAAGATACTGGATTAATCAAAGAAGAAAAATTTGAATACTTTTATTTTAATTAATAATCCGTAAGCATCTTTATCTCGTTATTTTTGGTTTTGAATTACTGCAAAACAAAGAGTAAAAGTTTAAACTTTGTTTTATTTCTTTAACTGTAAACTCATCAATACAGGCTTTTACAACTACCGAATCGCAGAGGCACTTTTCCAAAACAATGTTTTTTTGTGGTAATAGCAATAAAGAACATGATATGATTGAATATAAATTTATTACAAGTGTTAAAGAAAAACCCTTTTAAAGGGGTGCTTTGGAAACATTAATATAGACATCAATTTTGTTCGACAAAATCTTGATAGCCGATCAAATTTATAGCCCAAACGGCTGCTATATTTAACGTTTGAATGAAAATAAATTTTATTAATTACTCCAACCATTATCGTGATTGCAATGAACTTAAAGTCAAAAGAAAAAATAAATTACTATTTAAAAAACAAAGAAATTAAGAAACATGTTTAAATATGCCGTTCTGAATAGACCTGCATCTTGAAGTTCTAGATTAGTAGAACGGGTGAAACGGCTTCAGTGTTCCAATGAGCTAAATAACCGAACTAAACGTTTTACCAAATTAGTGGATTATTTAGTGAGGAATCAGACTAAGACAGGTCACCGAAAGATGGCAACAGCTCTTTCGGCACTTGAGTGGTAGAGACCATAAGGGTCGGTATGGAATTCTAAGACGCAATACTGCGATGTGGAAGGCAACGGGAAACCACCACATTACCTCCCAAGTACACAGCGCACTTAAATTATTATTTATTATGAGGACATCCTCTGGGGTAAAAGATTCCGGAGTTAAAATAGTCCCCATTCGGAACTCCGGTAGTAGACTATTTCGGAGAATGTGATCGTATAGTATAAAGTAAGAGCCGTGAACATTTAGCGAGTGGGAATGTGGAATGTTAGACATAAGAAGCGAGTAGGTAAGCTAGAGAATTTGAAAGTTGAAACGGATAGGGTAGGATTAGACATGGTTGGGATTAGTAAAGTTCAATGGCCACAGACAGGGGATTTTTGGAGATGAGACCTTAGAGTAATTCATACAGAATAAGAGGAAGGAAATTCCGGTGTAAGTATAGTTATGCGAAAAAAGATAGGATGCACTTTGATTTTGAAAAACTAAAAGATAAACACATCCACGAAAGATTTGCAACAAGGTCAAATGAATTGCTGAAAGACATCGGGAAAATTTCCGATACGAAAAAAGTAGAGACAGAATGGAATAACATTCAATCCAGCTTAGACATGGTGACCAGAGACATTCTATGGTATACACAGAAAGAAACCATAGATAACATAGCATATCCTGAATTTAATAGAAGAAAGACAAAAATACAAAAACAGACCAGACGACGCAGAAAAAAAGATAAAAAGCCATAAAATCGAAAATTATTTGCAAATGAAGGAAAGCTGAAGAACAATGGATCGATGAAAGGTGCAAAAATATACAAACTAAGATAGAAATAGGAAAAGCAGACGAAGCATACACCCTATTTAAAATTAATTTTAGGGATATAAAACCGTATAGCAAAAATATGTAAGATGCGGGAGGAAACGTCATTATCGAAAATATAAAGCAACTGGTTGGATGGCAAGAACATATAGGGAATTTATTTGCAGTAGAGGAGCCAACAGCATTAGAACAGGAACCGGACATTGAAAATGATGTCTTGGGATATTCCATACTTAGAAATGAGTTTGAATTAGCATTAAAAGGTTTGAAAAATGGTAAGACGCCGAGTACAGATAAGGTGCAAGCAGAAACTCTAAAAGCCGCTGGACAAGCAGTAGCAGAACGTCTCTTACAACTTGTAAGCTACATGTACGAGATAGGCGAGATACCCAAATATTTCAAACGTAACATCATAGTAACTATACCAAAAAGGAGATTTGCGTTGGATGCGAAAATTTTCGAATAATCAGTGTGACAGCACACATAAAAAAATTAACTAAAATTGTACAAAGACGGATGGAAAAACGAGTTGAAGAAATACTAGTAGAAGATTAATTTAGGTTGAGGCGAAACAGGAGAACACGGGAGGCTATTTTAGCTCTGACGGTAATAATGGAGAAGACGATGTAAAAAGGGGAAAGTGTATATAGGGTTTGTAGATCTAGAAAAAGCATTCGACAATGGAAAATGGAAAAAAATGTTCGAAATACTCAAAAGCTTTGGAATGAGTGTTAGGGATAGACGGATAGTTTATAGCTTGTACAAAGGGCAAACAACCGGAATAGAATTAGAGCAGGAACGTAGAGAAGTAAATATTAGGAAAGGGGTGAGAGAGAGAGAGAGAGATGTGTCCATCACCGGTAAATTTTACTTGTACATCGAAAAGGCAATAAATACGGTCAAATGCAAGAAGATATTTGGAATTACAATGCAGGGACAAAAGATTGATATGCTTAGATTTACAAGTGGCATAGCGGTATTAGCATCTAGGATGGAAGAATTATAAACAGCTCTTAATGAAATGTAAACCGTTCTAACAGAGAGGTACGGTATGAAAATTAACAAAAATAAAACTGAAGTACTAGTATGGAAAAGATGGGAAAATAAATTCAAAACCAGAACACAAATAGGAAACGAGAACTTACAATAGGTTAAGAATTTCCGCTACATAGGAAATCAAATAACACAAGATGGGAAGAGCGCAAAAAATATAGAACAAAGACTAGCACAAGGTCATGCCACAATTAACAAGAAAAAGCAACGACTATGTTCAAAGACAACAAAACCTAGAAACAAGAAAAAGATTGCTGAAAGCATATGAAGCACAGCACAGTATGGATATGAAACTTGGACAGTAGGAGACGTGGACAGGAATAAGATAGAAGCCTTTGAAATAGTGCTACAGACGTATGATAAAGATATCATGGACAGACAAAGTTAAGAAGAAAGAGGTTCTAGAAATGTTAGGGGAAAAAAGAAATATGTGGAAAGCAAAAAAAAACAGGAGAGATAAGATGATAGGTCACATACTAAGGCATGAAAGAATAGTGTGTAATATATTAGAAGCAGAGATAAGAAAAAATAGAGGTAGATGTAGAGCTAGGTTAGATTATTGCATACAGATGGTCAAAAATGTAGGCTGTGAGAATTTCAGGGAAATGTGTAGGCTAGCTAAGAATAGAAATCAATGGAGGTGCACGTCCAACTAGTTGCAAGACGGAAAACCTAATAACAAGAAAAAAAATTGTAATCGAACTTGATGATTATTATGAGTAACTTCAAATGTTGGTTTTACAATATTTTCAACTAAAGTTGACTGTGCAAAAGAATTTATTATAAATCTACTAATTCTGCAAATGTCTAAGTATTTGGAAATCTCGGTAGCCACAGGTTGCTTAATCCCCTTCACGTACCACTGAATATCGGTGAAATAGGGTATTTACACTTAGAAACAATAGAAGGTGAGCCGAGTTGTATATAGGCTGTTAGAATTGCAGGGAATTGTGTAGGCTAGCTTAGAATAGAAATCAATTGAATTTTGCATCCAAGCAGTTCCAAAATGGAAAACCTAATGACGAATAAAATAATTGCACTTAAACCTAATGATTATTAGAAACAAGTACAGGTATTGTTTTGCAATATTCTCAACTAATGTTGATTGTGCAAAAGGATTTACTGGACAACTCTTAATTCGGCAAACGGTTAAGTGATGGCGGATCTTGGTAGCTGCAAGAAGAAAGATATCTTTCGAAAACAAAAGAAACAGGAGAAATATAAAACAGGACACGCTCTAAGGCAATTCGAGAATAGTGCGGAATATATTACAAGTAGAGATAAGAAATGAAGAGCGGAAAGAGATAAAAGGAGACTTGGATCGTAATATTGCACGTGGATAGTGAAAGATGTAAGCTGTGAGAATTTCAGGGAGACGAATAGGATAGCTTAGAATAGAAAAACGGAGGTATGCGTCTAACCAGTTTTAGAACTGAAAACCTAATAATGATGTTTAAATATGAACCACGTTTTCGTAAGTGCTATATTGCTAGTATATGACTCGGTTCTTAATTTTAGTTCTGAGGATTGAGATGATGTTCCTCAGCAACTTGTCAATATCGGCAGGCACTATTTTGTAAATTTCATATTCTTTTGTTTCCAAAGATATCGATCCAATGGTGAAAGGTGTAGCGAACAAATTGGCTACAATTGTTGAAGATCAATTTTTGAGAAGTTTCCGTTGATATATGGTTAGCTATTCTCATGGAATTGTGAGGTAGGTCATGCTGAAACCACATGTTCTGCAGGCGGTTCAGATATAACTTGTAGGCAATGTGTTTTTCGAGGAAAGTCCTCAAATAATTTAAACACCCATCCGTGGTTAGATTTTCCTCCTAATTGAAAATGTCGCCTAACAAACCCACCAATCCATTTAATTCAAAACGAATTTGTGACCGCCGTGCTTGATATTTAGCACGGTTTTCGATAGAGTAATTGTGGTAGCTGATAAAGCTTGAGCGCCACTCTTACTGTAGTATCCAAACATGCCACCCCCGTTAACAACTTTTAAAGCGTAGAGTTTGTTTGATGTAAATTTTAAGAGGACTACATTTTGTTTGAAGACCCTAGCAAAAACTATCATTTACATTGTGACCAAGCTGAATGTTTTAATTGTAAAGAAGTTTCAACCTTACTTATCGCCTGTGAAACGTCTATTTGATTTATACTACTCGTTACGAAATATCCTCTTTAAGCTTGCAATACCCCAAAAAACTTTGTAGAATAATAAAGGACGATTCGGAATCTCCTGCTTTTTCATGGTAGCGCTGCAGGTATGTTATGCCTGCAACGTGATCCGTGCATTCCACTGCAGAGATTTGTATAATTTCAGCTTATCGAGTTTGTTTCTTCACTTCAACAACAAATTTTGAAATAATGGGATCCAACAATGTGTATAATTATGACTTGTTACAATGTTAAACCCGTTGTGAACAAACCTGCGCATTAAAAAAGTTATAGAGTAGTAGATTAGGTGGACTGGCTTTCAGGTTTCTGCGAGCTAAAAGCCAAACTATATGTTTAACCAAATCAGTGGAATCTTTAGTTAGGAACCACACTAAGACAGATCCCCGAAGTCGGTAGAAATTCTTTCGGTTTATAGAGTGGTAGAGACTATAGGGATCGGTTATGACATTCTAAAATACGATGCTGCGATGCAAAAGGTAACGGGAAAGCAACACATTGCCTCTCAAGTGCACAGCATGTTACAATATGATGGCATCCGCTGCCGTACAAGGTTCTGGAGTTAAAATAGTCCCCCATTCGGATCTTCGGGAGGGGATTACTTAAGAGGTTGTTTTCGACAAACTCAATAACAAGAATAGAAGAACCGCGAACATGTTGCGAGTCGGGACGTGGAATGATAGAAGCACGAAGCAAGTAGGTATGATAGAAAATTTAAAAATTGTAATGTGTAGAATTACATAGGATCTAGTAAGGATTAGTAAAGTTAGTTGACCAGATGCGGAAGATTTTTGACGCGGAGACCTTTGGATAATTCATACAGGTGCGGAAGAAGGATATTCGGGAATTAGGATAATTATGCGGGAAACGATAAAACATTGTGCTGAAAACTACTTGCAAAGGAACGCAAGAGTACCTATAGTCGAATTAGAATCTAAACCGGTAAATACAGTAACAATACAGGTTTACATGCCCACCTCCAGCTACAATTCGGAAAAGATAGATTAAAAATATAAAGATATAGAAGTCATGCCAAGATTCGCATAAAAGCATAAACATTTAATAATTAAGGAAGATTTGAATTCAGTGGAAAGGGAGAGTAGGGAAGGATTGGTAGTAAGTTTATTTGGTTTGGGCACGAAGAACAATAGGGAAAATAGGCCGGTAGAATTTTGCGACAAAAACAATTTAACTATTGCAAATATATTATTTTAACATCATGCTAGAAGACGATTAACGTGGAAGATGATTGGTCACAAATGAAAATGTCAAATTGATCATTTTTGATAGACAACAGTTTAAAAATCAAGTAAAGGATTTTAGAAGCTACCCAGAAGCAGATATACAGACTATCCACAACATAGTGATTCTGAATGTTGAGCTTAAATTTAAAATTTTGAAAAAAAGGAACGGAAAGGCACTTTGACTTTGAAAAACTAAAAGATAAGGCACCTACAAAAAAATTAAGAAAAATCAAATTAATTGTTAAAATTCTTTGGGAAAATTTCTGGTACGTAGTAACATTAAATCCAGCTTAGACATGGCGGTCAGAAATATTCTGGAGTACAAACAAAATAGAAACCATGAATGACAAAGGACATTCTGAATTTAAATAAAAGAATAGCGAAAAATACAAAAACACCAAGACGAAATAGGGAAACAGAGATACAAAACCATGAAATGGAAGCTAATTTGCAAATGCAGGAAAGCTTAAGGATAATTGATTCAAGAAAAATGTAAGGAGGTATGAACTAAGATGGAAATAAGAAAGGATAAAGCATACAAACTAATTTGAACGAATTTTAGTGAAATAAAGCCCTATAGAAAAATATAAGGGCCCGGAAGGAGTCATCATTTTAAGGTACAATGCAATAGGTTAGGTAAGCTATACTAATAAATCGCTAGAAAACGAGGGCAGTATATTCTAAAATGTCAACATTTTTAGAGACATTACCACGAAGGTGGAATATTACTCAAGCATAAATTTGAAAGATGTTTTAGGTTTGACGATAGAATTAAATGTTGTTGATTTAGACAGTAGATAGATGATGAACGTAAAATGTGGTTAACATAATTGGTAAAAATTAGATTGCTATAAGGAGCCAACTTTTAAAAAAATTTTTATTAAGCTTTTTGTGTAGAAACTGCCCCTATTTCTTAATCTTCTTTGGGAATTAAATCACTCATAGTTGTTAAAATCGTCTTTATTTTCGTTTGAATCCATGACTTAGAATCGTTTTATTCGCCACGTCAATCAGTGCGTAACCTTGGGCTTATTTTATTACGCCCCAAATTTGTTTGCGATTATTGTCGATACGGATAAAACTAACAAAGTAAAAATAAGCAAAGGCTTACCTGCTTATAACGCAAGATGGGAAAAGAGCAAAAAATATAAAACAAAGATTAGCACAAGTCCGTGTTACATTTACCAAGAAACGAGCAACTGCTATGTTGGAACACATCGAACACGGAAACAAGGAAAATGTTGCTGGACCACAGCATTGTACGACTGTGGAACTTGGACAGTAGGAGGAACGGACAGGAAAAAGATAGAAGTCTTTGAATTGTGGTGCTACAGACGTATGATGAAAATATCATAAGCGGGCAAAGTTAAGAACAAAGTGGTATTAGAAATGGTAGGGGAAGAAAGAAATATGTAAACAATAGTCTATACAACAGTCTATACAATAATTCTTTATATACAAGTAAAGTCAGGTACATAAATTGTAGCCATCATAAGAGTATAGTCTAACAACGGCGCTGAAGCATGTAGAATCGAAACTGGCAAAGCTATTAAACCAACAAAGACAGTTTGATTGCTGCAAGGGTACACTTAAAAAATATATAATAAACATTCAAAAGCGTAGTATAGAAAAATCCAGAAGGCTGCTAGCATTTTTTACGCTGGCTTCGATGGCTTACATAAAACCGTATGTAGCGGCATAAAAATCAATTTTAATCGAAGTGTAAAGTTACGAGTATTGTGATATACAGATTATGGAATAAATTATTAAAATAAATACGTTAATTATATATATAAATAATTGTTTGCCTATATCAATTACATAATCGGACTTACTGATAAAGTAGTTAATCGTCATTTAAAAAGAATTTAATATCAGTAAATATTGATAACTATTATGTGTTTTATTCTCTGTGTTTGCGGGTAAACAGGTTTATGGTAGAAAACTAAAAAGCAGTAAAAAGAAGATTGTCACAGTAATAAATAAAAATAAAATTTTATGAACGTATTGAAATTGCAACAATCGAAGGTAATAGTTTGATACAAAATAGAAAGTATTGATATGAGATTAATAACGTTAACACTTTTCTACTAGACATATTAAAATTAGAATTAACGGTAGAGATTTACATGGAATTCTATTTACGCGGACCTATGGAGAATAAATAAATACTCCCTGTATGTTTGTTGTGGGTTGTTTAGTATTCTTCTTAATCTTATTTGGGGATTAAACCACTTATAGTTTCTAAAATTATCTTTATTAACGTTTCGATCCATGACCTAGGATCGTTTTCAAAATAATAAAAACTTCAAGTTTGACATTTATGACATAAATTGAAGGTGACTTTGATTTATTGATGTTCGAAATATTTGGTTTGAGTACACTAAGCAAAAATTTTTTTAAAGTTTAAATCCATGATTGCCTTCAATTTGTGTTACGGCCTGGGACCGACTTTTTTTAGGTAGCTAATACGCGTAACGTGAAATCAGCTGATTAATTTTTATTTGTGAATTTTTTATAAATTCAATAACTTGGGAATTGGAAAACATTTTTAGCATGTTTCTATTTATACAATTGAGAGGATGGTTATTAAAAAAGTGTGCGATTGCATTATTAAAAGGTTTAAGTAGTCGTTTTTTTATATTTATTTTGAAAGGGAAAATCATTATGATTTAGGCTACCTCTTTGGTAGATTTTAACATGGTTCTGAGGCGAACTTATGGCGGGTTTACACTTGTCAGATACCAATGTTGTTCTATGAAGGTTGTATATGGATCTGAGGCGACCCTATGGCGGGTTTACACTTGTCAGATACCAATGCTGTTTAACGGAGATTGTATATGGTTGTGAGGTAACCCTATTGCGGGTTTACACTTGTCAGATACCAATGCTGTTTTACAGGGGTTGTTAATATGCTTCATCATCATCATCATCATTAGATCTTCATCTCAAAACTGGTTGGACACGTACCTGCACTTATTTATATTCTGAGCTAGCTTACATAGTTCTCTGAAATTCTAACACAGCATGTATATAGCTCGTTTCCCTTCTATTGTTTTCTAATTTTATGTCTTATTTCACCGAAACGTTAATAAAGATAATTTTAAAAACTAAGAGTGGTTTAATCCCCAAATAAGATTAAGAAGAGAATAAATAAGAGACATGAATGTCATACAAAAATGATCTACTGTTAGTTATTTTGTTGTCTATTTTTTATTTACAAGCGCTAATTTAGAACACTTGTGGATAAAAACATTTCAGTTGTTTATAGTGCAAGATAGTTCTTATTTCTTAATTTTTCATGTAAATGATTATAAAGAATTGTTGGTTGTTCTCTAATCGATTGTTTAAGTTTCTCTTTCTTTTACTATAAGCGTCCAATTTTAAAACAATTGAACATTTTGCTCTTTGAGAAAATTTACATTTGTTAAAAATTATTAAAAATGCATGCTCAATCCATCCTGTTTAAATTATTATATGGAAATGAATGTATATACCCATTTTCAACGAGCGCAAAAGGTGTCTGCATGTTTTTCCATAATAGCTGCAGTGCCATCACCTGTCTTTGATGTACAAACAAACCTGCTGAAAACTGCACCAGAACTCAGTATTTTTGCGTTATTGTTTGTATTGGGATGCTGTAATGCAAGGAAATGTGGTTTCGAGAGGGTAAGTTTATGCAGCTGTAACTCCTGCTATAAACATAAAATTGCTATCGGGAAATGGAAAATGTTATCTGTGATATATTCAACGCGAAACTAAATTGACATATTTCTGTAATAGACCGATGCACAATTTAGAAGGTGAGGAATTTGGTTTTGAAATATGCATTATCTGTAACATGTTTGAGTAATTTTTAAAAGCAATTTACATACATTGCTTTTCACCCTTATTCGCCGTATAGCAGTTATTGAATGTAGTATCTCTTAATTTTTAATCTTTTAGTAGGGAGATCCCTAGCAACGTACTTAAGGATTTATAAAACATGTTTTTTTAACTCTATGGGATGCTATGCATATTAAGGTATTTGTTACGCAATGATGTTAGTAAACCTTAATGTTTGTACAACCCATGTTAAGGGTATGTTTACAACTTTTAAGTAAAGGACTTATTCGATATGAACATTGTTTTTTGCAAATTGTCAATATCCCTGTAAGCAACAGAAGTATGTAAAGCAATATTATAGATTAAACTTATAAATGCACCTATTGCACAAACACAACTGGTTACGATGGACAACCGTAAACTATTTGTTGCAAAAAAATGAGCAACTACTGATGAGCTGGGAAGACAACCTGCATAATCAGCTCTTTTGTGAGAGTCTGTCGTATATTTCCACAACGAAACGAGTTTTTATCTGAAAATTTAAAATTTAGCCAAATCCTGGCTGTACGCAAGCTTTGGACCTTTGAAGTACGGGACTGCACTAACACGTAATACTTATCTTTAACTTCTCATTCAAACACAGACATATTTTTCTTTTTCTGCAAAACTCCAGCCTAATATTTTTTGAGCGGCCTTTGCTGGGAATCTAACCACGAATCTTGGGATTGGATGGCACACTCAAATCTGACTAATACCCGGAGCGTCCTGCATGAGTGTGAATCTGCAATTATACTTATCACCTGGCTATATGTACAGCATGGTATCTAGCTAAATAGCGTTCTATTGTTTTTTTAGCGTTTAACAATGAATATAGACGAAAAAATATAAAAGGTAGCACATTTTGTGCTTTTTGAGGGTGTTACACAAAATCTTTAAACAGTAGAAATGGATAAATTATTGACACATTTCGAAAGCATTTCATCACGATGATGGTCTAGGAATGCCAGCTGAGAGTTTTGTTAATTATATATACAAATTAGAAAACCACTATTCATCTAAGTTACAAACACTTTGTGGTTGGTGGAAATATTTCCAATCAGTATATTAATTTAATGAAACTTGTAAAAATTCCTGCTATTTGCCTTAACTTCCCCTTCGAATATCTCTTAAAGCTTCAATTCGGTTAAAAATATTTTACTAAATTAAATTTGCCAATAGAAAAATGAAAAACACAGCAAACAAAAAGAATCGTAAAATATAGTTATTATCTCATCTATAAAAAAATTGCATGATATTTAAATAATATCGATATAAATAAAAATAAATAAAAACCATTAACCACAAAAAAATATTTAAAACACTAGATAAGTATTTCGACCACTATGTGGTTATCATCAGTGAAAATTTGCAATTAAATAATAATTAGCTGTTGTTCCGGAACACTTCAGAAGATATTCTCCTCACCACTTAGACTGAAGTGAACCTTCCCAACACACAATTTACTATAATGTTGCTTTAAATACTATCGAGAATATTCTCCTCGCCCGCAGCCTGGTGTTCTCTACAACAAATAAGTGAATTGTGACGTTATAATAAAATCTACTTAATTTATACTAATTCTAAATCTGCGGATGCGGAACCAAATTAATATTGCTTTGTCATTGGTTGTTGACCAATAGGGAAAGCAGGGCAGATGGCTCTATAAGTTCACCAAAAGACAAGGTGGAAAAATTGCAAAAGTCAGGGATTTATGAAACTAGTTGTTCAGGGCCATGGTGTTTTCAAAAATATATTGGCCAGACCAAGAAGAATATAATAACAAGATTTAAAGAGCACATTGCTCACTTCAAATATGGTAAATACGAAAGTTCTCAAGTCGCTAAACATATTTTTGAAAACAGCCAACCCGTTAAACCAGAAAATGTTAAATTGTTAAAAGCAGTACCAACGTTTTCCTTCTTAAATGTCTATGAATCAATTAAAATTGTTATACATAAAGGACCTCTCTTAAACACTAAGAAAGGGCCCAAAGAGCCATCTTCCTTGCTTTCCCTATTGCCCAACAACCAATGAGAAAGCAAGATCAATTTGGTTCCGCTTCAGCAGATTTAGATTAGTATAAATTAAGTAGATTTTAGTTACAACGTCACAATTCACTTCTTTGTTGTGGAGAACGCCAGCCTGTGGTTGAGGAGAATATCCTCGATAGTGTTTAAAGCAACATTATAGTAAATTGTATGTTGGGAAGGTTTACTTCAGCCTAAGTGGTGAGACAATATCTTCTGAGGTGTTCCGGAACAACAACTAATTATTATTTAATTGCACATTCCTACTGATGATGACCACATAGTGGTCGAAATACTTATCTAGTGTTTTAAATATTTTTGTGGTTAAGGGTTTTTATTCATTTTTATTCAAATCGTGTCACAGTGTTTCTACAGATTATTAATATCCATATAATTCTGAATTTTCTTTGTAAAATCCTTTTTAATTTACTTGTTTGTAATGGTTTGTGTTAATTAAAAAGAAGTTCAAACATGTTTTATTATTATGAGAAATTCACGTTTTATATGGAAAGTTATGACTGTTAGAAACATTATAGTAGATTTTATGATTAACATTCAAATTCCCCGCAAAAACCTCTTATGTAATAAAGGATTGCGTTCAAGGTTATAAAATTTTGCCCTACAAACTTTAAGGGATCCGACAAAGCCGTCGCATTTGTAAGAGGTGTATAATCTGTGGTTTTGCTTGGCTAAA
Organism: Platerodrilus igneus; assembly: GCA_036346225.1. Lineage (NCBI taxonomy): Eukaryota > Metazoa > Arthropoda > Insecta > Coleoptera > Lycidae > Platerodrilus > Platerodrilus igneus. The sequence goes on from JARFIW010001701.1 coordinate 4,416,670, forward strand.
TTCTGGTAAACACGGTTTTTAGTCCATGAAACTTGTACCGCGTTTCTAGTGCAACTGTTCGCGCTGAATTCAAATAAGATTTTTTTGGCACCTACAGATTTTGTACAATGGTATTTTTAATTATTGCTTTATGCAATTCATAAAGATCTAGTAAATAATGTATGCAAAATAATATTTTGGATGATCTATGTGCTGATCAACAGACAGTGAACGGGATAGTACATTCATCTGGAACTGCGTCCGCGAGATGGCGACAGGTAGTTGCGTAACGAGTCTTACCGAGAGACGTTTTATAAATGCGAGAGTATTGTACAGAATAAAATTTTGAAACGGGATCAACACCCTAGTTTGTTATCCTACAGAATGATTAAATTAATTATTCGCGAGCCGGTAATTAAGAATATTAAAATGTACTCAGTTGGGCGCGTAACAGGGCGGTAAACCCGCGCTGTAGAGTTCAGTATAAAGGAGAAAATTCAAAGAGTACGAAACATAGCTAAAAAAAATATATAAATGCTTCCCCAGCGTTAACAAACGCGGTGCGCGTCTAATTCTTAAGCTTACGCATCAACGGGCAAGGTATTTTCAATTCATATGTTTGTGAAATTATCGCCGCTATAACAGGTTAAAGGGGTTAGGACCTACAGAGTCCACGCCTTATTAATTTCGAATGTTGAGTTTTGTTGAGTTAAGCGATGTTTTGCGTGCAGGAAGAAAATTGGGAATATTGAAAGAAAAAAAGCTGGTGCTTTCTGAATATCTTCAATCGTTCAGCAGATAAATTAAACCTTGAAAAATTATAAGCTTTTAAGTTTATAATTATTAATTACATACTGTGGTTTGTAAATATGAATGATTGGTATTTATGACAGAAAATTAATTGAACATGAAAGTGATAATTTATTAAACGACAATTTCGCGACAGAACGAGTGGTGTTATTATGCGAAATATTATCATTTTTAAGTATTTGGAATATATATAAATGGACTTTAAATTATTTTTAGTAGACATTGGAATGATTAAGAAGAAGTTAGTATTGTGCTGTATTTTTAGAAACATATAGGTATAGCAAAAATTTCTTTAAATTGGGACTTGAAATGGATTGAAAACTGATACAGTGGTACACTCCGTTAAATTATAGATTAACATTTTTTCTTTAGTTTTCTTTCAGCAATATCCCCCAGAAGTGAGGTTATGCGATTTATGTTTTTTTAAGAAAGTATATTTATAATGTTATTGAAATTATATAATGTTTGTTAATCTATTTGAAGACTTTGTAAATAGACTCATTTGTAAATCGATAACCAGTCACTGCAGTGTTGAAATTATATTTGGAAGAGGCATTTTTTTATTCTATTTTAATGTAGTAAATTTAGGAAACTGCCTTTGGTGCATGGACAATATCGGAGGGATTGCTGTAACAGACGGTTTCGTGCGCATTAATTATGGCAAGAAAGAAAGCCTTTTAGGGTGAGTGAATTTCTAACGTAATGATTTTCTTCCCAGCCATTTAATTATTTATATTTCTTTATTGTTTTTGTTTCAAATTTTTCTATTTTTTATTATAATTTCTTCCAAATGAACTCGCTTCCACACCACTATATTATAATTTGAATAAGGGCCGCTATGCTTGCGACCACGTCCCCAATGCTCCACCCGAAAGTACTACATTAGGTTTAAATGCAAAATTAAATGTACTTCGATTTTAATCTAACTTCAAAATTAATCGATCCTAAATAAAAAAAACTAAACTACTACTACTACACTAAGTAACAAACTGAAACTAAAAACTAAAATTGAGGTTTAAATAATGGTATTGATACCGTTAATTTCGGAGTGTGTCCGATCGACAAGACAAGCAAAAATGAAAAGGGAGGGATTCGAAATACCGGATAGCAGCAGCCTGCTCTGCTTACCGGTGCGACCTGAAGGATCGTCTTAAAACTATCCAAATCTAGCAAGCTAGTTTTTTAAAAACGGATTCAAATTTTCTAAGCAGTTGCCAAATATATTAATAGTGAATCCAGCTATTTTGCCTGCTCTATAAATTTACAAAGTCATGCTTCATAGTCTAAGTAATTTAATCATACTCAGCCTAAATCCGTCCCTAGTTTTTCTATCATTCCTTAACTGATTTATATTATAATTACAATCTTCACAATTGCAATCTTCTTTCCTTATAAATGCTGTAACCAAAAATAGGCTGCAAAACCTCAAACAAAACAAATCAAGCGACATAATAATAAAGTGCATGCAAAAATAATTATAAATAAATATAAAATCATTGTAAAATATAAATAAACATCTAAATAAGCATAAGCATGTAGCAGTGCATAAATTAGCAAAAGCATCACCCAAATTATTAGGTGCACTCGCATAAGCATTATGTCGGCTACCGCCATTACACTAAAAATACGCTTGTTTAAGATTATTGCAAAATCTGCTTATTAATACAAATCATTGCTTATGCGAGTACAGCGGCCACAATTTTATTCTTACCTCGTGTATAAAATTGTCCAGTATCCGAAGATCTAGTCGTCTGCCTACATCTATTTCTATATTACTTCTAAGGGGAGTTGAATATTCACTTGGTGGGTATGCACTAAACGTCCTGGGGGGCCACAATCACTTTCACTTTTAAGTCCTGGGGAGGGGGGGGGGAGATGCGCGGTTTCACTCTATTTTATTTTCTTTATTTATTTTGCTGACTTAAGTTAATTAGGGTTTTCAGATTTATTTTACTATTTATTTGTTTTAGCTTATTCTCGAATCCGATTTTCGGCGCGTATAAGGTGAGACAGTGATTATTTTAGCGATTTGGGGGTTTGTCGTTTTGGTTATATCATGCTCATATCATTTTTCACGCCAGGTCAAAATCTAAAATTTTTCAATTCCTCCCTCCACCGACCAATTTACACGCGGTTATCGCCATCTAATCTTGCGACCCTTTCCGCAAGTTTCTTAAGGGCTGCCCACAGCACCTTCTGGTTAGCCACTTCCACGACTTCCTCTAGGCTCTTTGGCCACGCTAGCGCTACGATAGCTAATTTGTTATCAGCTAACCCTCGATTTGGAACCTCGAATGGGCAGTCGAGGAGCACGTGCTCTGCGCTTTCTGCGTCCTCGCAGCATTCGCAGCAGTCGTTGGCGATTAAACCGAATCTTTGCAAATACGCTTTCAAGGCGACGTGTCCTGTTATCAGCTGCACCATTTTATGGCCGAACTTCACCTCGATCTTATTTCTAGTTACTATACTCGGTATGAATTTATGTGTCAACCTGCCCGAGCAGCGTTGTTCCACCTCTCCTCCCATTGTCGGATTGACTTTTCGCGCAGCTTTCTTTTAATTAGAGACTTCGGTATTGACGAATGTGATATCTAAAAATTGCCCGTCGCGGCCTCTTTAGCTAATTCATCAGCCCTATCGTTTCCTACATTACCAACGTGAGATCTAACCCAACAGAATTTTAAATGTCAAAACTCGCGCCGTATGTGCTATCCTCCAGACGTTCGCTTGGAGGTCTGTCGAGGTGTTCATATTTGTTAGTGCCGTCAGAGCTAATTTACTATCGCGGATGATGTAATACACGTTTCTACCCGTCTAGTTTATCACATAATCGATGGCTTCCCCTATAGCAACCAATTCGCACTGCAAGATAGTGCTCCAGTATGCGAGTTTGGTCGGAAAACGAAACACTTCCCTTTGCTCGTTATACACGACAAACGCAGCGCCTGATTGCCCATCATCCATACGAGAACCGTCCGTGTAAATTCTGATACCCGTCGCGTGATCATCGCTTTTGACAATTCAATCCCTTTAATTTCAGCCGGTGCTCTAATTCTGACACCGACTTTCCTCTCAACTTTCGTATTTGCTCTATAGTTTTCTGTCCTTTCCCTGTGTTGACTAATCTCCTATCCCTAATCTCCCTAACGATATATTCGATAGGGAGAGTCCTACTGATCACAAGGATCGCCTCCGTGGACATGGTCCTGTACGCTCTCGCCGTTTTTACCGCGGTTATACATTGAACACTCTCCAATTGACGCATCTCCCGGGCTTTACAACCTTCCGCCCATACAGATGATGCGTACATCAATTGTCGGCTCTATCGCTACGTCATAGACTGTCCTCAACGATTCGCCCCTGAAACTGTAATTTATGTTCGCCGCCGCCATCATATTATTTGATAATTTGCTGCACCTACTTTTTACGTATTGTACGTGCGCTTTCCAATTTAATTTATTATCTATCTTGACGCCCAGGTATGTGATGGCTTCTTTTAACGGGATTTTCTCCCCTCCTAGTTCTAGTCTAGGGGATCGCTGATCCGGCTTCGTCCCGAAATAAAGCACCTCTGATTTCGAGGTGTTAAATTTTAACTTAACCTGCTGCGACCATTCGTGTAATTTATTAAGCGCCTCGTTCGGTTTTGTGCGCGTATCCATTAATAATCGCGATCTTACGATTAGAAGATCTTCCGCAAGTCCGAGAATTGAACATCCCACTGGCAATTTGACCCTAAAGATGCTCTCATATAACAATTTCCAAAATGTGGGACCTGAGCATAAACCTGCGCGCATCCCCTTTCTACCTCGCGCGACACAACTTCAACCGGAATTTCAACATGTGCCAATTTCCCGAAAAATAACTCTTGACCAAAGACATTAAGTTTCGCGGACAACCCCTACTATCCAACTCGCAATAAATAAATGGCCACCAGCATCAAATGCTCCTGAAATGTCCAAAGCAACAACGACACAGTGCTCTTTAACATCTCTCGCCTGCTTAATTTCCCCGATAACAAACTCTAATGCGTCGATAGTCGACTTTCCCTCCATAAAACCGAACTGTCGGTTATTAAAACCGCCGCTATTTCGCATTAAGTGCTCAACTCGCGTGGTCATAAGGCGATCCAAAGCTTTCCCTAGCACCGGTAGCAAGTTAATTGGACGATAACTGCCCGGGTCTGACGCGTCCGCCTTTTTGGGTTTAGGGATAAATTTCACGATCTGGACTTTCCAGCAACGCGGAAAAAACGCCCTTCTCCAAACAAAGATTAAAAACCCGGCAAAGACACATGGGGCAAACAGGCACGCCTCCAGAGCTGCGTCTGAGGTGATTCTGTCATGCCACGGTGCCTTCTTAGGGTTCGTCCTTCTACGTGCTTTTACAACCTCGTAAACTAGAATTGCCCTACTGGCACCTGTTTCTTATGCCTCTGTAGCTTCCCAACGCACTAAATCGTGCGACCCTTTATCCTTTTCGGGTTTATCGGATGGGAAGAATTTATCTAGCAAACATTCCGCCGTTGCTTTAAAACCATCCGTATATTCGCTATTTGTTTTCTTTATATTACAGAGTGCGATTTTTTTTATTTACCCCTTAATACGCGGTATGCGGTTCCTCAGGATTCCTTCTCGGAGTTTTGCGTGCAGAATTCTTTAAATTTATTTGTTCGCGTTTCTTCTATTAATGTTTTATATTCGCGGTTACTATGATTGTATTTGAGTCTCCATTATTCTCTTATTTCTCCTGAGGCGCGTTGATAGCGGCGCCTTAGGTTACGCGTTTCTGCCCGTTTGGTGGTTAGTTCCCGAGTCCACCAGCGTACGCTGTCTTTAAATATTTTCTTACGCGGCATAGAGTACGACGACGTGTCTACTGCCTCATTGTTTAATTTTTCCGCGAGCGTGTCTATTTGAACAGCTTCTCGGCAGTTAAGTAGCTCGTTTTTAAACGCAGGGATGATTTCACCAAATTTTTGTATAAACCGCTCCCAATTTGCTTTTTTTTACAAATCCGCCGAAAGATGGCTAATTGCTCGTTGACGGTTTTCTTGTAATCATTATACCACGTAAGTAATTTATGATCAGAGAGCGTTATCTCGTCCGACCTAAGCTCCCATTTATAAATTATTTCTGACATCTCGTGCGAGGCTTCAGTAATATCTATAAAACTGCTGCTTCTATGCGTCTCAAACGTAGGTGAATTATTAGTGTTTATTACACTTTGATCTCATTTACTCATAAGATAGGTAGCCTGTGAGAACCTATCGTCTTCGATAGGGCTACCCCATTATGGCGATTTGGCATTAAAGTCCCCCCCCCCTCGATTATTAGTTTTTCATTCCTTTCAATTTTTCGAAATACGCCTTCTTCTATTACATTTATCAATTTCTTGGTTTGAGGATTTTCCCACCGAGAGTCGACTCGCGGAAGGTATGTACTTATCACGTACAACGTGTTGATCCTGCTTTTATTTCCGCGGTGGTTACGAACTCGTTTGACAATTTATTTAATATTATCCCGGCGCACGTCCCATTATTTAATATTATTTCGTTGAGCGGTCGTTCGCTATTCGCGTTTAAGACGGTAACCCTCCTCCCAAAACTTCGTATTTAGTGGTTATGCGGCTGCGGTACCTGTATAAGCCTGATGTCGATATTTTTCTCGAAGAATAAGTTTACGAAATTATTTGTAGTCCCATTTCCTTCACCGAGATTTAGTTGCGCGAATTCTATCTTCTTTCTTCTTATAGAATTTCTATTATCTTCACAGTCCGTAATCGAAGTTACTTGTGAATGCGTTCTTCATCCGTAGCATCGTGGGGCATTATTCGACTTGGCGTCGTGGGGCGTATCAACCTTTGCAACACCACCAGTTCTGTCGTTTGCCCTTGCGCAAACTACACAGCAGGAGACTGCCTTCCGGCAATGCTTGAATTCGTGTCTGGTCTCGGCACAGTTACCGCACCACTGTACCTTTTCATCCGCAATACTACAGCAGCCCCCTTGCCGTTGAATTGATACAGGATCCTTACCCATTCAGCACAAATCAAATTTTATTTTATCCGTAACAACATTCACTGTGGACGCAGCTAGTAAGGTTGTATTGTAGTTTATTTGTGCTTGATAACTTAGTTAATATGTAAAGAAATTGTGTTAATTATCCGAACAAATTTTTCTGGGTGTGTGTAGATTTTATATTTAAAAATCAACTGCAATGTTTTACTCGCCGGGTTAAACAAAAGTTATGAACTGTATTTGGGATGTAAAGTAGAAGAATCAAGATAAGAACTGTACTCCTCATATCCGTTGTTATACAAGTGCGAGACGTCTGACGGAATGGGCTCTGGGTTCCAGTCACACAAGCTTTGTCATACCCATGGTGTGGCGTAAACCTAAACACGATTCATCTGACCCTTTTTTCTGCATCACAGAGGTAAAAGAAATAAGTACAAATTTCAGTGTACCGTAATGTATCTAAATGTACCAGCTACTATGAGGCCAATACCTCACAGTGAGAACTTTCCGGCACCACATTCTTCAACCGATCTAATCGTAGAAGGTGATTTGGACGATAACAATGTGCAACGTAAAGCGTTAAATCATATAATTTTTGAAACAAATGCGGCCTCCTGCTAATATAAATTTGCAGGAAGGAATAGGAGACTGGACAACGAGAACGCTTGTAAATAGGGGATAGGGTACTGGATTTGAGATGATATTTGAGCACGATAAAACAAAAATCAAAATAAAACATATCTTTAAATAAGCACGCCAAACTCCACACTAAATCTACCGCTGTCTCACATAAAACGCGCAGCATACCGGGTATTAAATCAAAACTTTAAACATCGGGCTAATAAATAAGAAAATAAATCAGAAACTCGAATTAACTTAAACCAACCAAATAAACCAACTAAACTACGAAACTAAACTAGAGTGAAACCGTTCATCCCCCAGGACTTAAAAGTGATAGTGATTATAACCCCCCAGGATATTTAGTGCATACCCACCAGGACTTTAGCAGTGCATACACTTTCCTTTAGCAGTAAAAAGTAAATAGATGGTGACAGACGACCACATCTTCGGATACTGGAGAAATTTATATTCGAGGTATGTATAAATATTATGGCGGCTGTACTCGCATAAGCGTTGATTTTTATTAACTAGTCGATTTTGCAGTAATCTTGAACGAGTACGTTTTTAGTGTGATGGCGCTAGTAGACACAATGCTTATGCGAGTGCACCTGATAATTTGGGTGATGCATACTATTACATCCTTAATGATTTATTTAGATATTGTGCCTCTAAAGTACGTTTATATATTTTATTGTTTTGTGACTTGATTTGTTTTGTTTGACGTTGTGCCGCCTATTTTGGTCGTAGTATCTATAGGAAGGAGGATCGAAATTAGAATATGTCAGTTAGGGAATGATGGGGAACGTTAGGGACAAAGTTAAAATAAAATATTTAGACTAAGGAGGGCGATATTCTTAATGTATTGTGCAGGAACAAATAATTGGATTCGCTATTGATAATTTTGGCGTGTGTCTAGAAATTTGAATCCATTGGCAAATATAGATTTTAATAGTTTTAAGTCGATCCTTCAAATCGTATTGGTAGGTAGAGCTAGCGACTGCTATTCGGTATTACACATTCCTCCACTTTTACCTTTTGCTAGTATCTTGTTGATCAGACGCACTCCAAAGTCAATGCTAGGAATACCATTATTTAAACCCCAAATTTACTTCGTTTATACATTTTATTTAGGGTTAATTAATTTTGAATCAGATTTATTAAAAGTTCGTAAAATTTTTTGCATTTAAACCTTTGGGTGGAGCATTGGAAAATCAATTGTAGTGCCTCCTGCTAACCAGGCGGCTCCGTGGCATAGTTGGTATGCGTGTAACTACTATGCTTAAGGTTCCCGGTTGGAATCCCAACACGGTCCTCTTGAAAATGTTGGGCGAACATTTTTTACAAAAGTACGCTCTCTTTCGAAAGAGAGGTGAAATGGAGGTCTCCTGTGTGAGTGTTGTCACGCTCGTTAAAGATCCCTGCCTTGCTTGGAGCAGTAAGGTTTCGGTAAAATTCAAAATTTTTAAGGTAAAAAATCATTTCGTTGGCCAATGTAGTATGTAGTACCTTCAAGTAGAGCGTTTGGTAAAAATCAAATGTAGTACCTCCTGCTATCTGGGCAGCTTCGTGGCTCAGTTGGTATGTATGTGAATTCTAAACCCAAGTTGCCGGGTTTGAATTGTTTTTACAACGATATGTTTGTTGTGAAATAAACGAGCAAGTTATTCTTGGAAACAATAATGCTTTTGTCGTCTGAGAATTATTTTTGAGAGTGAATCTTTATTGGTTGGTTTGGTAGCTTTTTAATTGGAAGTTGTGTATTTCTAAGTTTCAGCCACCACGCAGGTTAGCCGGATTTGTTGAAAAACGCTGCGATTACTAATTGTAACGATAGCTGTTCAAAATTGGGTTAGAACTCCACTCTTAATTTCAATGTTGTTTATTTTAAACAGTCAAGGTTTTGTTTTGCGATAAACCAGGCGGTCTTATCTAGCACTGGTTTTGTACACTCGTTTTGAAGCATTCGGTCCGTGCGGTCATGTATTAAAACAATATACATTTTTTGGTGAATGTGTGTGCTACTGCGCTTCAACAAAATCCGTCAGTGGAGATTTGTTCTGGTTTGAATGCTGTTAACCACTTCCGTAGAAGCCAACAGTATGAACATTAAGGTAAGTGCATGATCATTGTTTGATTTACCGCTAAGAGTATTTTATCGCAACACTACCCTCAAGTCACAGTCCACTTGCTCTAAGGAAATAATCTGGGGTTTCACGCTTAGTGTAAATTGTCCCATTGTTTCACCACCATAAACATTTGTGGTCCTTCGAGCCGGATCCATATGTAAATTTTGTGTAGAGATAAAATACTATTATATTCAATTTCACTAATTGCATTGATACATGTGCATAACTCTAATCAAAGCTCAAAGTTTGGTCTTGAACTTGAAAAATAATATAGTTCACCTTATCGCCAATTGTGATTGTTGCCAGGTTCATTGTTCCAAATTATAAATTACGGCTCGCGCTATTGTTATTGTAAACAATAAATAATTTAGCGATAATTTCGTTCAACTCTGGTTATCAGCTTTAATATGGAACCCGATCAGCAAAGTATTGCTGAATTTAAGAGATTACACAATCGGAAAGAAAGGTTATTTAGGCGATTACAGGACTGTTTTGATTTGATCAAAAATTTACCTACTAAATTAGATCATTTTAAAAGTCGTGTTGGCTATTTAATGCCAGTTAGAGATGAATTTCTACAAACTTTAGACGCATTGTCGGATTTATCGAATGTACATGCAAACCTTACAACAGATACAGTATCATTAGAATCCAGTTTTGACGGTTTATACTTCGAGATTTTAAGCGTTGCTGGTCGATACACCACAACCACGAACGTTAGTTCTAACGGTAATACAACATCGAACAGCGATTCGAATGTTCGCCTACCTGAATTAAAATTGTATAAGTTCGAAGGTAATCCTGAAAAATTTGACGTATTTAGATCTTTGTACGACACCTTGATTCACACAAACAATACGTTGAGTGACATCGAAAAGTTTTCATACTTGCTATCCTACTTGGAAAATTCCGCTTTAAAGTTAGCACAAAGCGTGCGGTTTTCACCAGAAAATTATTCGGTAGTGTGCGACCTGCTGGTCCAATGCTACACCAATAAACGCTTAATTGCTCATCATTATCTATCTAAAATCTTTACACTATCTCAACTAAAGACAGATTCTTTTCAAGTTCTTAATGATTTGTGCAAAACACTGCAAGCTAATGTTACAGCATTAACCGATATAAAACTTCCCGATTTAGCCGATTATATATTTTTACATTTTTCTCTTAGATTGTTAGATTCCAAAACAAAACAAGAATTTGAAAAAGAGCATTAGTTAGAACACGAATATCCTACGTTTAAAAATTTTATAAGGTTTTTACGTAATAAATGCTCCATTTCAGCGTTAGTTGGTAGTACCTCTGCTTCAAAGAGCATACCAACGTCATGTGCCGCAAAATCTGGCGATCGCTACAATAATGCTAGTAACAAACGCATTTCTATGACTTCGCAAGAAGTCGCGTCTAAAGGTCCTACTGTACACACAGTGGCTTCCGTTTCTTGTCCGGCATGCAATCAAGCGCATAAATTTAATAGATGCCCGAAACTAATAGCATTGTCACCAAAAGATAGACATGAATTAGTCAAGAATAACCGTAGATGTTTTGCTTGTTTAAATCCGCATCCACTTTCTTCTTGTCAATCCAAATTTCGATGTCTACATTGCGGTAGTAAAAAGCACAATTCTTTACTACATTTCGATAATCCTAGCCCTGTACAGAGCCCTCTAATACTACGCCTTTATGTACAGACGCCGATGTACAGATTGTTGCCAATACCAATGTAATAGAAAAGGTTTCTATGCCAGTGAATTTTGTACATTCTTGCGCTGTCGAAAACGGACCAGTTGCGCTCTTAGCCACAGCACAAGTACAAGTACTCTCGACTGATGGTAGTTGGCAGCGCTGTCGCCTAATCTTAGATACAGGATCGCATTCGAATTTTATCACTATCGATTTAGCTGATAGGTTAGGCCTCAAACGAAGAAAGTGCCCATTTGAAATACGTGGTGTAGGACAGTCGCATTTAACAAAAGTTCAGGGTCTAGTCGACTGTAAAATTGGTTCGACAACAATTTTTATTTAAATTGTGAAGCTGTAGTTGTACCAAAGATTACCACGAATCTCCCTACAGTTACGTTACCCATACAGTTAAAACAACAATTTTCCTCTCTTAAGGTATCTGATCCCGATTTCCACGTATCCGCACCAGTTGATATTTTATTAGGGGTGTCAGCGGTTTTAGATATCACGCCAAGTGAGCCTTCATACTTGAAAGGCAAACCCGCGGTATTTCTTACTTCTTTTGGATGGGTAATCATGGGTGAGGTACCTAAAATGATACATTCGCCTACGAACGTCGTTTTATTTACTAATATGGTAGAAACGCAATCTCTAAATGAAACTTTACGTTTATTTTGGGAATCCGAAGAAATATTTTCTACACCTTTGCCCTCCCCGGAGGAGAATGCTTGTAAAGAGCATTTCAAATCTAGTACTACGCGTACGGCCTCAGGTCAATATATGGTCAGATTACCGTTTAAAGACAATGTTTCCCTAGCTCTAGGTTCGACTAGAGAACATGCAATCAATAGGTTCTTAAAGCTTGAAGCGCGTTTCAAACGCGATGAAAATTTTCGTAAATTGTATGCGGAAAACATTACTGATTATTTATCACAGAAGCACCTTAAACCTGCGGTGGACGTATCCCAGTATGTGATGACTCATCACGGGGTTTTAAAGAATCTCGCATCACATACCCAGATTCGTGTAGTTTTCAAACCGACTGATAAAGACTGTAATAATAAATGCCTTAATGATATTCTAATGCCGTGTCCGAAACTACAAACGGATATAGGTCTTGTTATCACAAGATTCAGAATACCACAAGTGGCCCTTACGTGTGACATTCGTCAAATGTTCAGATCAATTTTAGTACACCCTGATGATCGGAAATTCTTGCACATATTTTGGAGGTTTAATCCAAATGAACCTTTAACAGAGCTAGAACACACACGCGTTATTTTCGATGCAAGTTGCAGTCCTAACCTTGCCCTTCGTGTTCTAAAACAATTATTGGTTGACGAAGGTTCTAAATTTCTACGAGCTTCGTGCGCTCTCAGTTCTTCTACATATGTAGACGACATTTTGACAGGAGCAGATTCCATTGAAGATGCTCTACTTCTTAAAACTGAACTCAATGATTTGTTAAAACTGGGTGGGTTTGAACTGGGCAAATGGGCCAGTTCACATGCCAATGTAATTGGTAATTCTTCAGATACGATACAATTACCTAATTCCAGTCCTGATTCTATTAATAAAGTTTTAGGGCTTTGTTGGGATCTAAGATTAGATGTACTTAAATGCAAAGTTCGAAATGCCTCTGATACACCATCGAAAAGAGGCATTCTTTCCCGTATTGCGCGAACCTTTGACATTAATGGATACATCAGTCCATTTACTTTTATACTTAAAGCTCTTATTCAACAATTGTGGTTACTAAAGGTAGGATGGGATGACGAACTCCTGCCGTAGTGTTACAGAAGTGGAATCAAATTCAAGCCGAATTACCACTTCTCGAAAACGTGTCTATTCCGCGCAGTGTATGGAAAGTAGGTGAAGTAAAAGGTAGGTTTTGCTGATGCTAGCGAGCTTGGCATGGCTGTAGTTATTTATTTACGATTAGAGGTTGATGGCCAAATTTTCATAAATTTAATAATTTCAAAAACTCGCGTGGTTCCACTAAAACGTGGACGATACCACGTCTCGAATTAGGGCGGCATGTCTTCTATCAAAACTTATGAAGTCTACTTCCCAGCATTTGATTCGTTACACCTTCAGGAACCTATTTGTTTTAGTGATTCAATAAACACCCTGTCGTGGATTCGCACCCTCCGCATCGATTAAAATATTCTTTGCCAACAGGGTTGTTCAAATCCACGAAAATCAACCCACAGCTCGTTGGAGGCATGTACCTAGTGCAGATAATCCCGCTGACCCGGCAAGTCGCGGGTTAATGCCATCGGAACTGCTTTGTTGTGATTTGTGGTGGAAAGGGCCCGACTTCATATATCGGAACATTTCTGAATGGCCAGGTAGTACATTTGAATACTCGCCTGCACAAGGGTTAGACGTTTCTACCCTATGACACCTCAAGCCTTGTTGTCCGCAATTGATGTTCAACCATTTACGGACATTTTGCTACGACATTCAAGTTTTGTTAAAGTACAAAGAATTTTTGCCTATGTACTTAGATTCAAATTCAATTGCCTTGCGCGCATTCATGATGCTCCAAACGATCAGCTGCGTACTGGCAACTTAACGTCATTTGAATATAATGACGCTTTGTTATTTATTATAAGAATTTCTCAGTACGAGCACAATCGAAACGAAATTTTGTTATTAGAAAAGGGTCAACCTTGCACAAAAAATTATCGTCATTTGTCCCCTTTTCTCTCCCCTGTGGGTTTAATCATGATGGGGGGACGTTTGCGCCAGTCGAAGCTCCCATTTGCTACTAAATATCCCTACCTAATTCCGCGGGACAGCAGATTAGCTATCTTGATATGCGATCATTATCACATATACTCGGGCCATGGTGGAAATCGCCTGGTACATTCTCTTGTAAATAGGAGATTTTGGATTCCTTCAATTCGACACTTAATTCAAAATCGTATATTTCGCTGTCTTACATGTTACCGATATAAGGCGGAACCTATCCAACCACCTATGGCGGATCTTCCAGCTTACCGACCCGAACCGGGAAAATGTTTCACACATACGGGGATTGACTTTGGCGGACCCTTTATGGTAAAAGTACCTAATCTGCGCACAGCTAGGTATGAGAAGGCATATATTGCTTTGTTTATATGCATGGTTTCGCGTGCCATTCATATCGAACTCGTCACCTCGTTAACTTCCCAAGCATGTCTGGCCGCACTAGACAGATTCATTTCTAGACGCGGACTTCCAGCGAAATTTTATTCCGATCAAGGACGGAACTTCCGCGGAGCTGCTAGAGAAATTTCTGAAATTTCAAAATTTTTTGACTCGTCTAAGCCCGAGATTGCACATTATTTAGTTATTTGGGGCATTGAATGGTCCTTTAATACTCCCTACACACCCCATTTCGGTGGATTGAGGGAGGCAGGAATCAAAAGTGTTAAATTCCATTTAAAGAGAATAGTTGGTAACAACCAATTTACTGCAGAAGAATTTAACACAATCGTTATTAGAATTGAGGGCATTTTAAACTCTCGCCCGTTTTACTCCTTACCAGCTTCACCCGATGATGGAATTGATGCATTGACGCCGGCACATTTCCTGACAGGTGTTCCTATTCTGGCACAACCCGAAGTAGATTTGACAAACATTCCCACTAACAGACTCACTCGTTGGCGGCTTTGTCAACAGTTAATCCAGGGGTTCTGGAACCGTTGGTCGAATGAATACCTCCACACCCTTCAGCATAGGCCCAAATGGACTACCCCGGCTAAACAGTTGGATGAAGGCGATCTGGTGTTGTACTTGACCCCAGGTACACTCCCTGCGTGTTGGCCTTTAGCAAGGGTAACAAAGCTGATACCTGGAAGTGACGGCATAGTACGTGTTGTTTGGTTGAAGACACCCTCAGGTGAAACGGTACGACCAATAAATAAGGTGGTACCGCTTCCACCTCCTTAAAATTAATATGACGTGATCAACAATCACATTAATTGATCATTCTTTAGAGTTTCTTTTATTTTCTCGTTTTATCTCTACACAACTACACCAATAGAGCTTATTTGCATTTTTCGTAATTTCTCCCTTTTTTTTCTTTTTTTTCTCTTCTTCACCTTTTTTAGCTATCAAAATTTAATTATTTTGGGTGGGGGGTATGTTCAAAATTGGGTTAGAACTCCACTCTTAATTTCAATGTTGTTTATTTTAAACAGTCAAGGTTTTGTTTTGCGATAAACCAGGCGGTCTTATCTAGCACTGGTTTTGTACACTCGTTTCGAAGCATTCGGCCCGTGCGGTCATGTATTAAAACAATATACATTTTTTGGTGAATGTGTGTGCTACTGCGCTTCAACAAAATCCGTCAGCGGAGATTTGTTCTGGTGTGAATGCTGTTAACCACTTCCGTAGAAGCCAACAGTATGAACATTAAGGTAAGTGCATGATCATTGTTTGATTTACCGCTAAGAGTATTTTATCGCAACACTACCCTCAAGTCACAGTCCACTTGCTCTAAGGAAATAATCTGGGGTTTCACGCTTAGCGTAAATTGTTCTATTGTTTCTCCAACAATAGCATTATGATTCAGTGGATTTTTGAGATTGCAGTATCCTATTAAACTGAAAAACTACTATTCTTATATAATCAAGACATGTATATTCAGTAGCAGCACCTTTTAAATGCGGTGTGAAACTACAAAATTTAAATAATATTGTGAAGACAGTACTGGCAAACATCTTTTGAGAAATTAAAATTAATTATTAAAGTACTGACTTACATTCAAACATGCCCGTTAATATTTAAAGTAAGAAACGCAGTGCAGTTTATTTTATTTTTAGTGTTTGCATTTCAACATTTACAGAGTATGAGGGGAAAGGGTATATACATTTCGGAAATAAAAGTACCATTTATGGCACGAGTACCTAATAAATTGCTTACTGTACCGTTATTTTGAATGTAGGTAACTAAGATACGAGGTGTACTATAAAATTACAAGACTGATTCAGCAAACCTTTATTTTGAATTTATACATATTTAATTAATATTCCATTCAATATAACCCTCCACTGCGGTCCCTTAACCGCTACATAGAAATTTCCCAAAGTTCAGGGTAGTGCCGGAATTCCATTTTTATTCATAATACCTGCCACTTTTTCTTTTGCGACTTCAACGGTCTGAAACCTTATTCCTTTTAATGCCGACTTGTCCTGGGAGAATAGACAAAAATTACATGTTGCCGGATCAGGCGAATATTGGGAATGGTACAAAACTGAGATGTTATAGTTCGCTAGAAATATCTCCACAGAAAATGCAGTGTGTGCCGGTGTGTTTTCCTGATAAAGAACTGTTACGCTTCAATTGTCTTTACATATATTTCAGTAATAATCTGTTGTACGGGACTTTTGTATAATTAATCTAGGGGTATTACACATTGTAGTTTAGCAAGAAAATAGGTCGTGTAAATTATCCTCGAGACTATTACAAGTAGTTTTTATTATTATGTATTTTATGGTAAAAGAAAACGGGTGGTGGACAAGTTGAAATACAACGAGCGGTTACAAATCATTCTGAACCTGTCTTCCTTATCTTGAAAAACTGTGAGAGTAGTGTTTTATAAATTAAAATGCTGAAGTTAATCTGTCAATTTCTCACCTCAATCCTTTAGGTTTCTTACCTGTGTTCCTGTTAAATGTTTTGAGTAGCAACGGACTTCGCTACACGGACTTCGACTAATTGGGCGTTGAACCACTCACACCCTGTATTACGCAAACAAACAATAACTATGATTATCCAACTAGAGTGCAGTAGTCCATAGGATTTATTAACTGGCTTTTCCCTAGATTTTAAACATTTAGATGGTCATCAGGAAAGCAAATTTATAATTAATTTGTACGGTCAATCTGTAAGGCAAAGTAAAAATGGTGTTTGTGATTCATGTGAAACCAATTACGCCTTCTGTACGAGCAAGTCATTACCTATAATGCATTTTACCTTTGTATTTGACAAGTTAGAGAACCCATGAGATACTGGTCCACAATTCGATTGTTTTTTTCTGATTTTTTTCACGGAGTTAAGCAAGAGTCTTAAGGTAGTCAACCGACGGTCAGATCGGATCATTTTACTGATTTTTCAAGATTTTCTTTCGTTTTACTTGTGCAGGAGTATCCCTGATGTACAGCATCTTTAACGCCTTCAACACCATTTTAGAAACGCCTAAACTACTCAAAACTGCGCATGTGATACATTCTATGCGATTTACTTCTTTTAATAAAAGATAAGCAAGTTTCAGTAGCGGTTCTTCCAAATTTCACGACCATTCGCTGCTCTATTAAAATACATCATTATATCGGTGTAGCAAAAACATAGGTCTTAAAAAACAAAGGCTACGGTCAGACTAAGATATCTACAAACAGAAAAAAGGTGGCAGTCGAAAAAGAGGGGTTTATGCTACACAGCTATCTGTCGTTTGACTTTGGCGCTTGCGTAGCATCAGTCTCGTCTTTTGATAGTCACACATTTAATTGCATACTGATCAAGTGGTTACATAAGTAATACTGTTATTTGTTTTTAACCTCTTTAGCTCCAGGACGTACGCAGTGTACGTCCTTGGTAATCGAAAGCAAACGACCAGACGTACACTGCGGACATAGTCACTTTAAGAATACTTACATCTTTCCATTTTGCCTGGTATTATAGTTCCTCTTTTCTTGGACGTACTGGTTGTAGGCATTGATGCATTTCACCAATAATTATACTAGGATCAAATGCGGAAGGTAGGGAACTAGTGTAGATATATGGTTGCAATATTCTGTTTAGTAGGTAGTGGACTGATTTTATGATATGTTCTAGTGCATATTATTTTTTAGTACGTTTTAATTTCTGTGGTTAAAAAGAAATTATTATTGATACAGTTTTATACATACTATTATTTCTTATTGTTGTATTTTGTATATTGGAAGTAGACTATGTGAGTGATTATGTTGGAAGTGATAATGAAAGTTATGTTCCCGGG
This sequence comes from Platerodrilus igneus, assembly GCA_036346225.1. Lineage (NCBI taxonomy): Eukaryota > Metazoa > Arthropoda > Insecta > Coleoptera > Lycidae > Platerodrilus > Platerodrilus igneus. The sequence goes on from JARFIW010001701.1 coordinate 4,434,896, forward strand.
AGTCAAACAGATAACAATGACTCTGAGTTAGAAAACGTTTCCGACGAAGAACCTGAACCCCGTACAATCAGTGGGTAGCAGTATATTCTTGACCCGTTTTCTGACAGAAGATTCCATGCCCGAAAAGATTTCAAAAGTGATCGTGTCCATCCTGCTGTTGAGTTAGCTGATATGCGGTGTTCACGTAAATGTTTCGACCTTTTCTTTGGAAACGTCATAAAGGATTTGTGCAATTGGACAAATGCCCATGCTGATATGTATTTAGAGGACATAAGTTATAGCACTACGAAGGTAAACGGCATAACTTGGCGGCCCGTAAACAGTGACGAAATGTACGTGTTTTTTTCGTTAGTTTTTCCAATGGGACTAGTTCAACTACCAGAAATCACTAATTACTGGTCGTGCAATATTTTTTGTCACGGGCCAGACGTATTCAAACCAATAATTATGAGTCAAAATCGTTTCCAAAGTATTTTAAAATTTTTACGTTTTCCAAATCCACATTTTGCCATTAAAAAGAGACCAGTTACCCGCTTTGCTCAGTATACATCAAAATTACGGGAGGCTTGCCAGATTATAGTAGATCCAGAAAAAAATTTAGACGTCGATGAATGCCTGATGTTATACAAGGGTCGGATACATTTTCGACAATATATAAAAGATTAGAGGTCGCGATTTGGGCTAAAACTGTTTTGTTTATCCAAGTAATCTTAAATTTTAAGGCTACACATGAAATTTGTCTTTACACATTGGCAAAGACATACATGAAATGCCACTTCTTCCCGAAAGCGCTGAATTGCCCGTATCAGAAAGGACAGTAATATACTTGGCAAAACGTTTGCTAGACCAGGGAAGACTTATTGTTCTAGACAACTGGTACATGTCGGTTTATTTAAGTGAATATTTATTAAAACATGACACCTACGTTACAGACACTATATGAAAGAACCGTGGAACACCAAAACGTTAAGTTGACGAAAAAGCTCTAAAAGGATCGTCAATATTTATCAGGAACGAAAATCAACTTTTAGTAAAGTACAGAGACAAGAGAGATGTTTATGTATTGACATCTCAATACGAAATAGGCTTATGTAAGAAAATTCGTTTCGTTGCGAGTGAAATATTACCATTTCTTTATAAACCAAAACATATTGAAAAATATAATCACATGATGGGATCTGTAGATAAATTTGAGTAAGAACTGTGTAAAGTTTCTCAAAGGTAAGTTTTTGTTCGCCGATTACGCGAGCTAGGTGTGTCTTTACCGACTTAACACCGCTTTCCCACAAGCCACCGAAGTGAGGGGTGCTAGGTGGATTAAGCGACCACTTTATCTTTTCTGAGGTTACTGCACTATGCAGATAACTCGTAAGCTGACGATAGGCACCTACAAAATTAGTTTCGCAATCACTAAATATTTGAGAACAGCGTCCTCGACGTGCTATAAATCGTCGCAAAGCAGCAAGAAACGCGTCTGCCGACAAATCCGAAACAAGTTCAATATGTGCTGCCTTAGTGGCAAAACAAACAAAAATACAAATATAGGCCTTAAGAGTTTTAGAGCCTCGTAGGCGGTTAGCCTTTATTAAAAGAGGGCCAGCTAAACCAACACCAACAATACTGAACGGTTTAATTTGGGTAATACGTGCTGCCGGTAGGTCTCACATAGGAGGAGTTACCAGGACCGGTTTGGTACGAAAACATCTATGACATGATGATCAATAGCTTCGGATTGAGTTTTTAATAGAAAGGATCCAAAAATTCTGTTGTATAATATACGCTGTGGTATTAACACCGGGATGGTAATACCTTTCGTGAGTTGACCGAATGATAAGTTCGGTTAATCGGTGCCGCTGAGGCAATAACGCAGGAAACTTTTCGAAATAGGAAAGCGAAGAATGTGTCAAGAGCCCCCCTACTCTTAAGATATTTTGTGGATCAACAAATGGAGAAAGTTTTCGCAAGGTTTTAGGTAATTTACGGTTTGCCTTGATCGAAGCTATTTTCTTTGAAAATGTAACATTTTGTACATGCCGAACGATAATCATAAGAGCATTGTGTAATTCAATGTCTGTTAAGGGACCCGTATGACGTTGAGCCGTGGGTTTAAAAAATCTATAAATGTAAGCCACGATGCCTTGGATTTTATAGAACGGTGAAAAGCGACTTAGTAAAATGTCAATGATGTTTGGATCTGTTTGAGCGACAAATGTTAGGATCTTCTTTTCCGTAGGTACCTCAGCAATTGAGGTTGACAATGATGGTTGAGGCGGCCACGAGTCACTAGAGCAGTGAAGCCATTCAGGCTCCGCCCACCATAGTGAACATGAAATAACCGCGCTTGGCATTAATCCCCGAGATGCAGGATCAGCCGGATTATGCGAAAATTTAATATAAAACCATCGACTTGGTGCAATGATTTCTTGAATGTGGCTAACACGGTTTGCCACAAAGGTTTTCCAACGAAAAGGTGGAGAACGTATCCAAGTGAGAGCGACCGTAGAATCACTCCACGCTGAAACATCGGAGATTTCAATCAAGCCTTGATAAGATCGAACGGTAAAAGAAAGTAAATCGGTTAATAAAACGGCGGCACATAATTCCAAACGTGGAATGGAAATGCGCTTAATTGGAGCTACTTTTGTTTTAGCGGTTACAAATTGTACAGTTATTTCTCCAGTAGTTTGATTTATGAACTGGAAAGATATTACCGCTGCATACCCTACCTCCCTAGAATCGCAAAACCCATGCAAATGACAAGTAAAAGGATCCGAAGGGGGTAAACAACGTTGTAACTTTAATGACGATAATAACGGCAACTCTTCTTGATACTGCTGCCATTGAGACGAAATGACTGCTGGTGGGATGTCATCCCAATTTAAACCTAACATCCACAAATGCTGAATTAGGCGTTTCGCAAAAAGTGTTAGTGGGGCTAAAAATCCTAATGGATCATATTTTCTGGCAACTTGCGAAAGTATGTTGCGCTTTGTACATATTGGGTTTAATGGTTTAACCCGAAATGAGAAAATATCTTCTGTAGGTGACCATTGAAGACTTAATATTTTTATTGATTCGTCAGAATCAATATTGAGAGAAGTATATACTCCCAGTATGTTTGTTGTGGTTTGTTTAGCATTCTTCTTAATCTTCTTTGGGAACGAAACCACTCATAGTTTTTAAAATCTATTTTATTTACGTTTCGATCCATGTCCTAGGATCGTTGTCAAAATAATTATTTCATTCCCAAAGAAGATTAAGACGAGAGAAGTATATTGGCAAAAATCTGACGGAATGCCTTCCAAAATAGAAGCTGAATTAGAACTCCATTTTCGAAGTTCAAAACCAGCCAAATGCAAAAGTCGAATAAGTTGATCTTTAATTTCTCGGGCCGATTGTATAGAATCTCCACCGGCGACGAAATCATCAATATATAGATTTGACCGTATAGCCTCAGCGTCTAACGGAAACCTTTTGCCTTCGTCAATGGCTAATTGCTGAAGGGATTTTAATGCTAGATAAGGCGATGACTTAATACCTTAGGTCACTGTATTAAGCTGATAAGTCTGAATGGGTTCTTCTGCGGAGAACCGCCAAACAATTAATTGAAACTTTCGATGTTCTTCGGTAACCAAAATTTGTCGATACATTTGGCGAACATCACAAGTAAAAACGAAACGATCAGTACGAAATTTCAGTAAGATTGACGAAATGTCGTTTTGGAGACTAGGTCCAGCCAATTGAGTGTCATTAAGTGACACGTTGCTTTTAGCCTTTGCAGAGGCGTCAAAAACCACACGAATATTAGAAGTATGACCTTTATTTTTAAACACAGGTTGATGGGGTAAAAAATAATTATCGTTCCCAACGGGCGGAGAATCGAGTAATGCCATATGACCTGCATCAAGATAGTCCTGCATGAAATTGTTGTATTGGGTGCGTAGCTCCGGTTGAGCATGCAATTTACGCTCCAACGAAAATAGTCTTTTTAGCCATGTCAAATGAATTATCAAAAATGGGCAAAGTATTGTTGAACGGTAACGCAACAATAAAACGACCGCTAGGGTCACGAGAAAACGCGTTTTCAAAAATCAAATCTGCCTTTTCTTCTTCTGGAGAAGTAAAAAACTTGGATGGCAGCTCCTCTATCTCCCAAAAACGCCTTAGGGTCTGTTCGATAGGATCTTCTACAGAAGTAAAAAATGCTTGGACAGTATCAGACTGCAAGCTTTTTGTGAGACCAATAATAGTCCAACCAAAAATAGTATTTATAGCGGCATGCTGAAGAAATTTGCCTTGTATAACACCGCCAGTGATGATGAACGGCTAAACATCTGCTCCGAGGAGCATGTCAATGGTTCCTGGAGAGTTCAGGTCGGGTCTGCAAAGTGCAGGCCGCATAAGTGTTCCCAATTATTAGGAACTTCAACGCTATGTAATTTACCAGATATTGACGAAAGCACAAAAGTTGTGACTTTTAGAGATTTTTCAGAGTCTAAAATAGAGCGAATGGTGCAGCTGACGGCACCCCTATTGACCGCTGAAGTTGTCTGCCCAAGTCCATAAATCGGAACTTGAGAACGTATGTGTGGAAGCCAAAGTTTGCTCACGCAATCGTCTCGAATAAAGCTAGCTTGGGAGCCAGGGTCTAAGAGTACCCTGATCGGTTTGTATCTACCAGAACGGTCTTGAACTTCCACAACAGCAGTGGAGAGTGAGACAGTAACCCCCAGGATTTAAATTCGTCTGTGAAGACAAAACATTTGCGGGAATAAGAGAGGCTGACTGCGTCCTATTGGCATTTTTATGCATATGTGTAGCGGTCGGTTCGGCTGAACGGCTAGAAGCAGGTTGCGCTTCAAAATGTAGCAAGGTATGATGCGGCTTGGCGCAAGTTCGACAAGAATTATACGATTTGCATTGCATGGACGCATGGTCTGTACGTAAGCAATTTAAACAGAGGCGTAAGCGTTTGACAATGTCGAAACGTTCTGTCGGAGTTTTCTTTAGAAACGATTGACATCTGTAAATTAAGCGATTGCTCTTGCAAGAAGGACAATGGTGCGAAAATGAATTCTTTGAATCACTGAAGCTATTTGGTGTATCCAGTGAAACTACGTTAGAAGAAACTCTTGGTTTAAATTGAGACGCTGAGAATTTCTTAGGCACTGATGTGTGAGATGTATGACAGTCGTCGAATAAGAAACTGGTGCGGTTGAAGAAAAGGTTTTCAACGCTGCACATTGTTGAGTTAAAAAATCTCTCACATCATCAAAATTGGATATTTGCTTCGGATCCGATTGGAGTTCAAAGCGTTTTCTAGTAAACGGATCGAGTTTTTCTAAAAGAAAATCGACCAGAATAAAGTTCCAATGTTCAGTGGGAAACTTTAAGTTAGTTAGAACAGCAAGGTTTTCTGAAAAACAATCAATAAGTGCCCTAAGTTTTTTAGGGTCTTCTGATTTTAAAGGTGGAAAGTCTTTCATAGCCTTCCAAAGCAAAGTTGCTAATAAACGCGGATTGCTAAATCGCTCACGCAAGGCATTATTTGAAATAATAAAATTATCCCCCGAAACAGGTACAGATTTAATAATTCTCAAAAACTCTCCGCTACAGCAGTTAATAAGGTGATTTAGTTTCTCAATATTGGTCAATGAAGCATTATTATAAACCAGACTGTCAAATAAATCAATAAAAGATGTGAATTTAGTTACCTCATTATTAAAATGTTGGAGCTTTAACGGTAATAATTTTGATCCCGTACTGCTTGATGTACTTTCGTTGATTTGTGGTGCTCGCATTTCTTGCATCGTTTCAAGATGGAGCAAAACGCAATAATAAGCAGCATCTACCTCTTTCCGCAGAGCGCTGAAAGCTAATAGTTCTACACCGTTACACTCGCTAGGACATCAATTAAAACTCTATTAAAATTGGAGTAAACGTCATTTACTCCCCTTGTTTGAATATAGAATAACGTTTTTAAACTTGAATCACTCTGTATAGCGTTGCCCAGTTCCAACATCTCAATAATGCGTATTTTAAATAACTCAAGTTGCGCTAAATGTGTTTTTTTAGAGCCATAATGACAATGTTATTCTGAAAGACCTACAATAAATGCTGTAAACGCGGTAACCTTCAGCTGTACGTTGAAAAATATTAAATATTATGGGTTGTTGTTCAAGCACGAAAATGTAAAATAGCGCATAAATCAATACATCACGTTTATGACTATTAGCCTCCAATGGGTCTTAAGCAACACGTCGAAAACCTAACGGTTTGTCAGACAAAGCGTTAAGATAAAATTTACAGTTTAAACGGGCGGCCTTTAACATGAAAGATCACAGGTCTACCAAATTTTAAAATGTGGCTAACATATTTGCAAAAAAGATGCAGGTTTTACATTTTATTACTCCTGCAAATGTGTTCAATATTTCACTTTGTAAACCGATTGCAAGGATTGTGTGTGATACAAAAACCGCGCAATGGGTTTTAATGCAAATTAGCCAGTTTTATATTAAAGATTTGTTTGTAATTAAACGCCTGCTAGTTTAATTACGGCGAAATCGCTTGTTTTAATGTAAAGAGAGTATATAGCTAATATTTACACATTTTAACCCGCTAAATATGGAGTTTAAACACAAATTTAAAAGCTAAAGTAAATGATTAAAACACGCTCGCTGGAATGCAAAATAATATTTAGTTTAGGACATGCGTATAACATAGGACCGGTGAAATTGGATCGTATTAGGACCAAATGTGGGATGATAAGGTGAATCTAGATATGTTAATTATAGGGACGTCCAATTGCTATTATGTAGCAATACCAATGGCAGTGTAGCGGTTATGTAATAAACAAAGCAACTACGACAAACTACTTAATAAGGAATATAAATACCTTAAAGCCTGTTCCGCTCCGGACAAGAAAAGTCACACACAAAAGGTTAGCGGACAACCAAGAGCACGCACGTTCGGTGTGGTGTCGCTTCCAGGGCTCTCGTACAACTGTCTTCTGTAACCGTCCGAGTACGACTGATTGTTACTTTACGCACTCGCACTACCGGCATAAGGTTTCACTAAAAACTGTAGAGTACCCGCACTAATGGTATTTATTGTCACCACTGCCATATTGTTCAATGATGACGTAACAATTATAGTTCACCATCTTGGGTTTGCTATTTTTAATTTTTGTATTCGTATTTAGAATCATCAATTTCAAACACTTTCAGATACAATTTTTGTGGAAATCTGTACAAAAACCTAAAACACTTATAGCCCCCACCTTGAAATGTGTTCAGGTTTGAAATATTGCACGCCATCTTGGTTCGGTCATTTTGAATATTGTATTTTAATTTTTGACATCAGGATAAAGATTAGAGGACTTTAAACCCCTTACCCCAGACACTATCTCTTCTGTTGAAGTCCGTTCAAGTTTAAAAGTTGGACCGCTATTTTGATTCCGCCATCTTGATTTTTGTGTTTTAATTTTTAACATTAGGTTCAAAATCAGAGGACTTCAAACACCTCCTTTTCAGATTAAAAATTTGGCAGCCATTTTGGGGCGCCATTTTAAATTATTGATAGTGAATTTGGAATTAGCCACCCCAAACACCCCTCCACACCACATTTTGTTTTATTGTGAATTATAGAAGAGAAGTTATTAAGTTTGGCAAAAAATGTATAACATAATAACCCTGGTATATATAGAAGGTGCTATGTAAATTATCGGCTGGGAGTCAAGAGGTTAATATGCAGACTGGACTACATTTTTCTTTGAGTACGAGCGCCCGGTTTTATCCTGCACTGTTAGTAGAAGATCCTTTTCTGTCAACTACTATCCCTGTAGCTTAATTCATGATGTTTCTAAGTGTTTTATATTACTTACGTTCAACTGAAAAAAAAAATGGGAAATCGTACTTAACCTTTTAATTGCCAAGGTTCCCAATTTGGGAACATGACTTTATCCATAGATTATATTATTATGAAAAGGATTAGCTTTATTGTAGGGAATTTTCTGTAATATCTAAACCTTTACCAGACACTATATATTAATTAGTTAGGGTTACTCCTATAAATAGCTTATCTTATCTTTGGAGTAAAACTGCTAAATTGTTGAATTTGAGCATCATTACTATTAGGTTTATTTTCGGTAATGTAATCCTATATTTTTCAAGCAAACGTATTTTTCTCAAATTAGCAAGGTTGCATATATCATATTTTCAAGTGTTCATTTCTTTGGCATATTTCTTAGAAGCTGATAAGCGTTATATAATCCCTTGTTCCCATAATGGGAACGTTGGCAATTATAGATGGTTAGTTTCACAAGTGCATTCGGTTGAAGCGGTAGTAAACTGCATAATGGATGTAAAGAAGTTTTATGGGTAAGTTGGATTATTATTGGGTTTTGTCGATATTAGTTAGAATTTAAATTTTATTAGGATATCTATAAAGTAAGTGCGGTTTTTGTCCGACGCAATTGAGTATACATCTACAAGTGTTACACCTACTGACACAGTAATTTTACCACCCGAGTCCGCTGACAAGCATGTGGACAGCGACAAAGAGTATATGCCAGATGATCTCATTTTAGTTCTACAATGTACCATCAGAAATATCTGGTGTAATTGAAAATCATCTTAGACATGTGAACAATAATGATGAAGGTGTGGGCCAATTGTCGAAGCGGCAGAAAGTTGAATCTTCAACTTGAAAGAAAAATACCGTTGCTATTTAAAATCCTCCAATTGATTTAGGTATGGTAGGAGAAGAGCACGTAGGTAAATCAGAATATGAAGTATTTTCTTTATACATGACCTAGCAAATTATATCATACATAACAGAACAAACACAGTTATATGCAAGACGCGATAAAAATAACCATAAATTTATTATTTCTGAAGAAGATGTGCGAAAAATTTTAGGATTGATGCTTATTAGTGGATATCACTTTCATCCTGGAAAAAATGTTTATTGGTCAACTGCTGATGATTTGACTGCTCCAATTTTTTGCCAAAACTATGAGTAGGGAGAGATTCAGGCAAATAAAACGGTATCTTCATATAGTAGATAACAAGAATATTCAAAATTCAGAGATGGTGAAGGTCTTGCCATTGTATGAAAATTGAAAGCACAATGTCATCAGTTTGGTGTCTTTGAAGAAAAACTTAGCATCGATGAAGAAATGATAGCTTACCATGGACACATTCAGCAAAAATGTTTATAAATTCGGTTTGGTTACAAAATGTGGACGGTGTGTGGAACAGATGATTATCTCTATAATTTTGAATTACACTGTGGAAAATCCGAAAACAGCGCTAAAGAGCCTCTTGGAAGCAGAGTGATAAATAATATGCTTTCTGCTATTGCAAATAACTCGAAACATATTGTGTACTTCCACAATTTTTTCATTAGCCATGCGTTATTGAAAAATTTATCAATCAAAGGTGTAAGAGCATGTGGCACAGTAAGACAAAATGGAACTAACAAATGTCCACTTCGGACTGATTCTGAAATAAAAAAGTTAGGCCGGGGCTCGTATGATTTTAGGTTTGATGAGACAATATGATACATAAAATGGAATGATAACTCGATTGTTACGGTAGCTAGTAACTATCACGGTTATACACCTTTATCTATTTGTCAAAGAAATGTAACAAAGAAAAATAGAAAAGATGTAACTCAACCAAATTTGATAAAGCAGTATAATTGTGGCATGGACGGTGTCTATTTATTAGATTGATTGAACTCCATGTATCGACCTCGTTTACGATCCAGAAAATGGTGAAGGAATTTATTTGCCAGTGGGTTGAACATGGCGGTTGTTGCATCATTTAGATTCTTTCAACACTTGAATCCATCCTCACAAATAAGTCTTCTGCAATTTAGAAGAACAGTAGCAATGGCTCTAGTGAAGCTTGGTTCTACATTAGAAAATAGAAAAATGGGAGGTCCTGCTGCTCCTGTAATACAGGACATTCGTTTTGATGAGATCAATCATATTCCAGAACCGTTCGACCAGTGAAAATGTGTATATTGTCAGAAAAACACCAGGCCAAGATGTAGGAAATGTGAAAAACGGTTACATAAAAATTACTGTTTTGAATTATATCATACCAAGACCCAGATAGTGATCATAATAATATATGATTAACATCGAAGAAATTCAAAATTAGTATTATTTTGATAGAAATTTTGTTATTTATGGATAACTTTGATTTTCTGGTTGTGGTAGTATTAAGTGTCAACGTTCCCAAAATTGGAAGATAGCTTTCTTCATGATATATTACAGATATTTTCTTTTTTTTATAGCATAACGTTATTGAACAGTACATCAATTATTTGTCTGAAAATTTTTCATCTACACCAATTATTTCAGGGATCGGCAATTAAAAGGTTAAGCATAGTATTCATGTCACAAAAGCGGTCTATGTGTAGCATTGCTGTTTCGAAACGTATAATTTTACTATCGTGTGAAGTAGCATAGTTTAAAATGTTTAATAGGCAATTTCTAGATCATTCAGGTATTTAAGCTTGATATATGAAGTAACGAAACAACCTTTGGAAACTAAATTGCAAGTAATAAAACGCTGCTTTCGGACTGCAACGGTTTCATAAACCCCTAGCTACTAGTATTTGCATAACATTCAAACTGCACACAGTTTCCAAACTTTAACAGACTGGCTATCAAACGTAATTGGATCAAATTAATTAATTACAGTTTCATGGTAATTATATAGCACTACTAAATACTATAGGTATACGTGTATACACTTTGTTGTAACTTTATACCATACTGTAACATATAGTAGATGGAACCGGAAGATTATATAGTTGTTTCAGTTCGTGGGATGCTGCATAATTCAGAATCGTTGTTGAGTTGAATGTGCGAAACGCATTATCGGATCACCTTTACATAACCGCCGAGAGTGGAGTATTCAAATGTACTCTGCTTTATTTATTGATACGTTATCTACTTGTTGGTAAATTGAATAGCTGTTAATACTACGCCGTTGTTTACAAATATAGTAAATTTAGTGATGGTGAGGAAATTTAGTGAATTAGTTCGATTATGATTATGAAACCTCTGAATGGGGTTGTATTGTGGCCATTCCTAAACAAAATCGGGCAGATTCGTGCAATACAATACAAACTCTATTAAATTCGGTCACAAATGCTTTTCAAATAATCTTTTCACTTATAGTAAGGCAATACGTAAAATTAGGGTATGTTTCAAAAAGTAAGTGTATTCCGTCCAATCTTTTAGTAACTACGCTAACTAGCACAAAGCGGTGCTTCGCATTGATACACTTTCTGATACAGAAATTTAGGAAGTTATAAAAATTTTTTTTTTCTGTGAGGAAAAAAAATTTGACATTTAATGTTTCTTGACTGGTAACGAAATGTCACTTTATATGTATTTATTTTTTTTCCCGGGACAAAAATGAGTACTTTTTTCCCGAGTACGTGCAAATAAGTAAGAACACGAACATATTTAATTTAAAGCCGGGTCCACACTTGTAACATTCCGGTTGTAATATTAACTTAGCGACCTTTAGCAATAAAAGGCAAATCTAAGGATAATTTTTTAATTATTACTTTAACTGTATACAATGGCATCTCCACAACGAGATGCTGTTACCATCGCGTTCTGCTTAACACTACTTGAGGAAAAGAGAGAGCGTTTTGTTCCCCGTTTACCCCAAACCTTATGCAGGTATGAAACTAAAATTTACCTTCTTTTACAATAATAAGATACAATACAATAAAGTACAGTTTCTAGCTGTAACACCGGTGTAACATAACATCGTATCATAACTTCGTCGCGTTCAAAGCAACCGATATAAACAACTTAAGTAAGCAATTTTTGAAACCACCCGCAGAATTAAATTGACAGATATTTTATTACTTTAAAGGTTCTCTAACTGTCTCTATAAGTACAACAGCCTACGTTCTTGAAACTTCAAATTTGACATCAATTGATTTTTTGACTTTAATATATTGTAATCTTTCTTTCAATATAAAATCATCGTTTTGCCTGTCACAGAAAAAAATAGTGTATTATACACGGGTAAAAATGTAAGATTTTAGCTCTCGGTGTTTGTTATTTTGTACTTCAAATGCGAATGCAAATCGATCATTTAAAAATAAATGCAAAAACTATTCGTTAATGATAAAAAAAGTCTTTTCCATGCCAAAAAATAATTAACCTTTTGCCTTAATTGTGGGTATTAAAACACGTTTTGCCGTGAAAGCAAATGTTTTCTATAAAAATGCAACTAATTTGCATGATAAAGCCAATAAAGCGTTAACTTAATCATATACATTGACCTTTGTATTACATAAATTCATTTTATAAAAATAATTTTCTGAAATAAACGAAATTAAGAAAAAAGTTTCGAGAAAATGTGTCCTCTTCGTATGAACTAATTAATAAAGAAGCGTTTATTCCAAGAAGCGGCCAGAACATTGAAAAAATTGATAAAAAATATTTTATTATCTTTGTCATTCAATGTAGGATAGAAGGAGACCGTTTATTTACATTTTCAATGCTCCACCCGAAGGTACTACATTGGCCAGGAGGTGAGTTTTTTGTTGCCTGGAAATTTAGAATTTTGCCGAACCCTTGCCGTTCCAGGCAAGGTAGGGATCTTTAACGTGCGTGACAACATTCACACACGGGACCTCCATATAACCTCTCATCCGAACGAGGGCGTAATTTTTGTGAAAAATGCTCACCTGCCATTTTTCAAGCAGTCGGCCGTGTCGGAATTTGAACCCAGAACCTTGTGATCCGTAGTCTTACACTTACTACATTGATCCACGGCGATGCCGGATAGAAGGAGACCGCGAGCATTAACTTTAGGTATTAGAGAAGGACGAGGAAGCGCGCGTCTCTAATATGTGGATCGCGTAACCGAGGTAATAAAATGCGACGATTGGATACGAGTGTGTTCTTTGGAATGGAATTCCACACCAAGCTCGAACGTGCTAGAATATAGATAATTTGTATATTAACGCAGAATTGTGATTAAAAAATTAATTCGTAAATACGATCGCGAAATGTTATTTTGATTATGTCGCAAGCATGTTGTTTTGATAAGATGATATTTGAAGAATGCAGTACGCATACCCTAATTGAATAATTACGATATTACAATGTGTAAAGAAGTGATGTTTTAAACGTGACCTGCATAAAAATGGAAATTATTAAATGAAGAGGGAAAATTCTTCAGTATAACGCTACTTTTATTAAATAATAGGAAGGAAGTTTTAAGCGAATATACATAATTCTGTAAACTGGGATTTGACGTCAATTAAAGAATATAAACCAAAGATATTTAATACTGTTGATAACAAGTTGAAAAAGCCCTTCGTAGATTTTTGTAAGTATAATCTCTTTTAAATATTGTTTGTAACTCTAGTTGAGTATTTGTCGTTTAAATTTAAGCTAGAATAAGTCCTAATTATATAATAAGCTTTTTTTGTAAGGCTATTTATCAGAAAGTTTGTGTTCAGAGTGCGAAACACTCTGACTTTTTAATAAATTATCTGTTAAGGATTTTTGGCCAAACAAACCTTACAATCGTGAGAATTACAATCTGGTAAACTATTCATAAGAGAAGAGATTTGGATTGGTAAATTTAAATCTAGCAAAAATGAAGAGTATTTTTATAGTTAAGTAAATAAGTTTAAGTTTGAAAGAGACGATGCTGTAAATGTTCTATAAGCTTTTGTATGAGCGAAAACATTTCACACTATATAAATGCTTTGTGATGTTGATGTGTTTAATTTCATTTTAAAATATGCCACATTTCCGTTGAGCTAGCCAAGCAAAGTTAGAAAGGAAGGTTACTCAACAATTTCAAATTTTTTAATTTGTTGTATCTGTATCACAACACTATTTTAGATGCGCATCAAAGAGGGGCGTTGTCACAGCATTTTTTTAGTGACGCTCCACGTGCGGCGTTATCACAGCAATACACACAAACTTCTGATAAAATGTTATTATGGAGTAATAAATGAATTAAATGATTATTATCGGCAAAGAAGATACAGACACTTAGGGAGTACATGTCGGTGGTGGGGGCAAAGCTGCTGCTTCCGTGGCCCTTGGCAGTTTGTCAGAACGACATTGATACGCTGACAAGACCTGACTGGATGACGGCGTAGTGCCTTGGTGCCCTAGTGTGTCCAAGTGTAAGCGAGTAGTTGCTGCTAGGTCAGGAAGTCAATCATAGACCATGTAAAAAATAGTGTATTGGATGCTATCAGAAGATCAATCACTGACGTGTAAAGTAGAATAATTGCGTGTGTCAGGATATCAATTACTGACGTGCAAAAATATGGTAATGAGAAAAGAAAGTGCTTCTATTAAGATAACAATTACTAATTTGTGTAATGCTTGGTTTAATTAGTGCAGCTACTACATAGCAATACCAGACGACGATTGGATATTAATCGCATGCATGTCAGTGGATTCGGTCACTTGAATATAGATTGCATGAACTGACTTCTAAGTCGATTTAGAGATTTCTACGTATGCTTTCCTCCTTACAAATGCTTTCCCTCTATATAGGGAGGCGTGGCTATCGCAATCGAGCAAAACGTAGTAAAGTTTGAGCCAATTCTACATGTGCAGGGAACAGAACGGAGGAAAGTAAGTCTTGAGTTGCGCTTGCGAGACAAAATTAATTTCATTTTGTGTGAGGATTGTTGTTTGGTCGCTATAGTAGTCCCCTTAGTAAGTAGGTACAAGAAAAGTTACCCAAAAATGTAAATGCTGCTCGTTTAAGTACCTATTTTTAGTGAGCGAGATAGGTTTTGGGCCTTTGGGAGCTTTTTTTAAAAATTTTTCTTTCCGAAAACACTTCTATCAAATTAATTTTTATACAGTAATTGCATAAATGGTTTGACAACTTGTACGTTATATTCATTAACGTCTAAATTTTAATTAACAATTAATCAAAGTTGTGTTTTAATAATTACCAATGAGGAGCTCAACTACCAACAATGTTAAAGTTATGAAGATTGAGACTAACTGGCCATCAGGGGCTCTTCGAGTTATTTATGTAATCCTTGCTCTTGTATCATCTTGTGGAAAATGCAGATCTCATATCTGCTACTTCTTGATAATATTCAATGTATTACTTCTTAGTAATCTTAATTATTACAATTGCTTTCTTATAGTTCATAGTGAACTGCACCTGCAGTAAGTATCATGTTGCATCTGGAATACAAAGTAGTTGCTTCCGTTCTCACGTCTGATTATGAACTTTTATTAACCTTATATAATGTGTCCTTCAACTATACAATGTAAGATTCTATTTCTTGAAAATTAATAATTATATTTAAATTCGTATACATATTAATTGGAGATGTGCAACTAGCGGTATAGGCTGAATAAGTTCTCGAAAGTTTTGCAGTCTTGTTTAGTGTATTAAAAAATAAGATTCTCCTATTAGTTTAGGTTTCAGAATCAGTTAAGGACAAATGCATGTGCTGTAAACAAACGCAAACATGAAACCTGGACGAATGTGGTATGATGGTTCTGCTAGTTTTAGAGTACATCCTTAGTGAAAAGTAAACAAATAAGGGTGCAAGTTAGCGGTTATGTATAAAACATTGTAGATACTCATTAATTAAAAGTGTTTTATGCGCAGAAAGTGCGTTACTGTCAATTAAAAGTTCTAATGTTTTTAACTCGTTTCGATTATTAATTAGTCCGGTCACTGGAGAAGAGGAAAATTAACTTTCGTCACACAATGTACATTCAACCTAATCGTATTTTTGATTTGTTATGCTTGATGACGCTTTTAAGTACGCATATTTTCGGGGTCTTATTTTTGCTTCTGTAAGCTGTATGAGAATGTATCCTTTCACAATCTTCAGATTTAAAATATTTTTTAAATGGCTTATCGTTACTCTGGACGCGTTTCAAAGTATTAACGATATAAAATTCATGCTTTTTTTATACCTTGTGTGTAACAAGAGGGTTTCGTATTTGTGACGCTCTTTTATGGTTATTATTCCTACAAATTATTGCACCAAAATCCTCATATTTGGAAACAAGTAACTCTTTAATTTTTTTGGCCATCTTAATACTACCCTCTACAAAAAGAAATTTATTACTTTCTTTACAGGTAAGACAATTAACGGTACAAAATATGATTCAAAATGGAAGATTTCCAAAGCGGTGCCTGAAAAAAGTCAATGATGAATGCTACAGGTGACCTGTAAAACGATACGTAATAGCCGTGCTGAGGGTTTTGTATGTTGCTTTTACAACGAAAATGAACCATATATCGGTTTCTATGTTACTATACTTCATAAGCTGCGGTGTATCAGTTAGTGAGTCATCAATATAATTCAGTTCTAAATTTTGCTAGATATTGCTTTGAAAATATTCAACTTCGTATTTAAAAATTTGACTGATTTTAAGGATTTCGTGATCGTGTTTGTGGTTCGTGAAAGAAAATAGATCAATCTGACGAGTTACAAAAGCATTAAAACTAAGCATTGGATGTTTTTCATTAGAGAATCACAATAAAGACAATTGATATATTTCATTACTATAGAACTCCTGAAACGACGGTTAGCTAGTATTTGTTACAGTAAAGTCACTTAGAAAATTTGTTGTTGAATTTAGCTAGATAACGTTTTGAAAACTTTTCAATTTGTATTTAAATTTGAATCATATTAATGAATTCACGACTTGCCAGTATTTTAGGAAAGAGAACTGGATCTATCTGTGAAGTTGCAAAAGCATCGTGATCGATTATTGGTGGTTTTCTCTTTTAGAAATTGTCAACAAACGCAACTGATATACAGATTTAATGTAATCGTAAGTACTATCCCAAAAATATCAACTGATCTATGTTCAAAATAATCTTCATTAACATTTAAAATAATTTATATTAGGTTAGATTCAAGTTTAATTAACCCCATGAAACAGTGGATTATAATAGTTTTTAAACGTTAAGTGTCAAACGGATATATCTGTCAGGTTGCCTCCCCCCAGTTGACCGATTAGCTCCAAAACCTAGCACCCATTTGCTCATGGCTTGCACTAGCTAGCACCAAAGTTATAGAGCTAGCACCAGAACCGTTTCAGAAATATAATCAATTATATTGGGGGGAGGGGGAGGGGCAACTTGATGCCACCCCCACCAGTACTCCGATTTGCTCCAAAACCTAGCACCATGTAGCTTAGAACTAGTACCAGATAGCACCCAAGTACGAAAGCTAGCAGCTTAAAAACATGATTGCGGCGATTTTTTTTTTAAATTTTGCCAGCGCCCGTTGTCCAATTTGTCCCAAAATCTAGCACCTCCTTGCTTATAGCTAGCACTAGCTAGCACCAAAGTTATAGAGCTAGAACCAAAGCCGTTTCATAAATATGTCAATTATATTTGGGGATTTACTAACGTCAAGTTAGCCCCTCCCTCAAATATAATCGGCTATATTTCTGAAATTGCTTTAATGCTAGCTTCACAACTTTGGTGCTAGCTGGTGCTAGCTATAAGCAAAGAGGTGCTAGATTTTGGAGCAAATCGAACAACGGGTGCTAACAATTTTTCTCTAAAAATCGCCGCTATCTTGTTTTTAAAATGCTAGTTTTTTTACTTGGGTGCTAGCTGATGCTAGCTCTAATCTACATCCTGCTAGGTTTTGGAGCAAATCGGAGCACGGGGAGACTAGCGTCAAGTTGCCCCTACCCCATATGAATGACCATATTTCTGATAATGTACTAGCTCGATAACTTTAGTGCCAACTGGTGCTCGTTATAAGCAATGAGGTGCTAGATCTTGGAGCAAATCGGAGGCTGGCAAAAATTTTGTTAAAAATCGCCATCTTGTTTTTAAGGTGCTAGCTTTCTTACTTGGGTGCTAGCCCTAAGCTACATGGTACTAAATTTTGGAGCAAATCGGAGCACGAAGGGGCTAACGTCAAGTTGCTCCTTCCCCCGAATAAAAATGGCTATATTTCTGAAATGCTTTGGTGCTAGCTCTACAATTAGGTGCTAGCTGGAGCTAGCTCTAAGCAAAGAGGTACTAGATTATGGAGCAAATCGGACCACTAGGGGTGCAATTTTTTTTTAAAAATCGCCGCCATTTTGTTTTAAGGTGCTAGCTGTCGTACTTGGGTACTAGCTGGTGCTAGCTCTAAGCTACGTGGTGCTAGGTTTTAAAGCAAATCGGAGCACGGGGGGGGGAGCTACTGTTAGGCGTCCCACCCCCCTGCCCCGATATAATTGACCATATGTATGAAACAGTCTTGTGTTAGCTCTACAACTTTGCTGCTAGTTAGTGCTAGCTATAAGCAAATGGGTGCTAAGTTTCGGAGCAAATCGGTCAACTTGGGGGGGGGGGCAACTTGACGGACTTCAAACGAATTGCCATAGACTGAATTATTTTTAGTTCTTACGGTTATGATTGTTAAAATCCAAAGTAAAGTACTTCGAAATACAAACCATTCAGGTTATTTAATACTTAACAAATGATCCTATTGCTTTAAAAAATTCCTAGCTTTGTAAAACAAGAACTTTTTACTTAAAGCTTTCGATAATGCCCTGCAATCGCACATAAAGTAAGCAACGTAGAGACTTCGAATTTTAGAGAATTGCTATCAAAGTAATTGTATTAATGTAATTAAGCACCCTTTATTGGCAATTGAGCATCACTATTTACTAGTACAAGTTCTGAATGCGCCCTTTGCTGTAATTTTACAGCTCAGTTTGAAGTGCAGTAGATGGAATCCGGAAATTATACAGTTGTTTTCAATGGTAGGCAGAAATTCTGCATAATTTAGGGTTGTTGGGAGTTCACTGTGCGAAAAGCATTATCGGATCACCGTTATATAACCACCGAGAGTAGAGCATTCAAATGTATCCTGCTTTATTTATTGATACCTTATCTGTCTGTTGTAAATTAAATTGCTGTTAATACTATGTTGCTGCCTAGCAATTCGGCAAATCTCAGAGCGATAATAAAATTCAGTGCGTGTTCCTGAATATGAATAAATTTATGAGGCAGCTAAAAATTGCAATACATCAATCCTTTCTACATTTTTGCTACATGTTTATTACACTCTTTCGTAAGCAGGAGTTATTTCTACGTTGATATACAATTATGTCGTGAATGATAGGAACTGTAGAGAAATTAATTTGCATCCAAGGATTTAACTTCAATAATACATATTTTATAATTATAATATATATATATATATATATATATATATATATATATATATATATATAGCTGTGGATTGTGGGGTCAGCCTCTAGAACTCCTAAAAATCATTTAAGCCCCACGTTGCGCCATAAGAGTGCTGCGGATCGGGGACCAACGGGTTTAAGATAGTTGAGAATGAGTCATTTGCCAAATACTTTTCAAAAAAAAATATAAAAATTTTATAAAAATATTCCTTACCCGGATTCTTCTGCTGCAACAAATGATATCTTCAGCAGCTTCCCTGGCTAGCTCAGCTGTGCCTCTTCATGGATACCTAGATTTACAATCGTTCTTCCTTCCCATTCACACACCATTCAATAAAATCACAAAATAATACAACAATCATACAATCTTTATTTACCGCTATTTACAACAATTATTCACAGATATGTACATTTCCGTAGTCTAGTTACAACTCAATAAGTGCTATTTTGTAAAGTCCTTGTTTTAAACTTTTCATTGCAAACACATTTAAAACATAAGGAGTAAATGGGCCCCAAATAATTCCCTATATTTATTATTGCACACTGGAGTATGGTGAGCTTATAATAACCCAGTTTATTAATGTATGCTTTTCACCTTGCATAAAATTACTACAAAATTAATAACCCATGTACCCTTAACAATCTAATTTAAATTCGTAATGACATTTAGTATACTTTACATACACCTTTTACTTTTAAAATACCCTCATAATAGTCAAGTACACGTATCTTTTCCAATACGTTAAAAAAACCATAACTAAGCCCCAAAGTTCACTCACACGACACAAATAATTCCAACAGTTTATCAAATAACAGCAATTCAAATGAGTTACCTGGAAAATGCTTCAAGGCTCCATCTCCGTCGATGATGCTGTCCTCGAAATTCCTAGGCTTCTCGTCTATGCGATCTGATCCACCAGATATTTATAGATGATAACTCAGTCTATACTGAGCTCCGTGCTAACAATTACCATACGACCCAGCATCCAAATTCTCGTATCTTACACTTGTGTTTATTGCTTTATTAATTTACTAGCTTGACATGCTATTGGTTGGACCTCAGTTTAACTTAAATCACTCGCCACTACTCGCGTTAATAACTATAAGGCCCCAAATACCAAGTTATAAGAGCTAGTACTACTTTACTATATTGCAAAAAAATTTTAATACTCACAAAACTCTACTATAACATCGGTTTGTTATACGTAGTTAAAGCGATGCAAAAATCAAGTGTAGTAAAGAAAATAAAAGAGAACGATTTTAATTTTCTTTCAGTATTTATACACTCAAACTGCTCCCCTTGGTCACTCTTTACGCGAAATACTTAATTAAAAATAACATTTCTGCAAATTTTGGATATAACCGCCTCAAAGCTCCTAGAATTTTACCTCGTCAACTTGCCGTATCATACGAACAACCGCATTCACGTGTCGCGTGTTCGTCTGTTTATCAACTACTCGTTTCAACCAATGATTCAGTTTTGTGTCATCATAAAACTCCGCCTGTAATATTGTTATCTCCGTCTTATGCATATTGGATGTCGCGTTCCAACCCTACTTGCGTTGTAGAAAATCGATATTGCTCACCCCGTCCACGTGGATTGAATACGTGCGTTTGAAATCGAATGCTTTTATACCCGTCTCTATCTGTAGCATCTTATTGATTGTGCATTCTTGCGCTCTTTAAGAAACTCTTGTTAGCTTTTATGCGAAGTCACTGACGGTTGAACAATATTTTCCTTGAAACCCGCTTTATTATGTTCAGAAATACAAAGAATCTGACCTTCCAAACATGCAGGTGTTCCTAATTATTGACTCGTTTAAAATAACATTTCTTGGAGTTTATATTTCATGGTATTCAACCCAACCGATATACTTGTTTGTTACAACGAAAGCTTTTCGCCTTGGAATTATTGATTTTATACACCATGGTGCGTTTTCTGACGTTAGTACACTTTGAATTAAAATAAATTAAATTAATTATGTGTTTTTATTTGTTTTAAAACTGGTTTTCCTTTATGAACTTATTACTTTTCAATCATTAATTATAAAAATACGTCAATATTTGTTCATTTGGATTAAATAAATGAAATTAATTTTGCGCGTAAATAAATTGTTCCTTTCTCTATACAAGGTGTTTGAAATTGCATTGCTTACCCCAAATTTAACTCTTTAAATCTACTACAATATATATATTTATATATATATATATATATATATATATATATATATATATATATTAATCAGATGAAGTAATAACGGGCTAGTAATTGAAAGAAGAAAAATACAAGATCCCGGACAGGATTCGAATCTGCATCTTCAGCTTTCGCGTCTGATGTATCTACCATTTACAATATCGCGACTTGTGATGACAATTGGAAAATTTTATAAACCTAAATT
This sequence comes from Platerodrilus igneus, assembly GCA_036346225.1. NCBI lineage: Eukaryota > Metazoa > Arthropoda > Insecta > Coleoptera > Lycidae > Platerodrilus > Platerodrilus igneus. The sequence continues at coordinate 4,456,505 of JARFIW010001701.1, forward strand.
CTGTATGTAACCTAACTTTCAATTACGTTGGGCATTTTGTCAATCATATCTGACACTGTCAATCTTTTGACTTATGTCAGATATAGACAGAACGCTCAAAATTACGGTTGTAGCTAACAATTAAATATACATATTATGTAACTGCACAAGGCATGTTGATAAATACTAAAGTTGTAGATAATAATATGAAATAATAATTTATATCTTTATGCAAAGTCTCAATGATCACTTCAAATTAAGCTAGTAATTGAAAGAAGGAAATATAAGGTCCCAGATAGGATTTCAACTTGTTTCTGCAGCTTTCGCGGCCAATTACACTACCGGGACTGGTGATGACAATTGCAAAATTTTAGAAATCTAAATTGTGTATTTTATTTAAATAATAAATATTTAAAGTATTAATAGAGCTCCTGAATTTATGTCAGATTTATAATTATAGGAAACATCATGTTACATACAGTCTTTCAAATACAAATGAATATATCAACAACAGCTTTTCTTATAAACCATATCTCAACTACAAAATTAAAGAAATTAACTTCCTCCTAATACATACCTTATATACTACGTTTATAGTCCTGAATCTCTATAAAACTAGGATGGACCCTTACTTATTTTGCAGAAATCTTAATCTCATAATCACCATTCGTAAAGGACTTAATTAAATCTGCTTAATATGTACAAAATTTACCTTAATAGGTCATGTAATTTAATATCCTCACTCTTTAAAACCGTATTCAACCTATCTGAATTCAGGTAGATTCAATAATCACCCTATATAATAGCGAAAAAATCATCGTAAGTTTGCCAACCCTTTAAATTAAATTGTCTTGACTTTGACATACCACTATTATTCTTAAATTCAAAAGACTCGCACATAGAAAATCTCAATATGCAATTTAACTAATTAATCAACATAGTCCTTTTAGATATATTTATCTTACAGCTTACAGCTTGTTGATATCTTTTTCCAGATCGTATTTAGGACTCCATGCTCCAAAATCGTTTAAATCGCTTTTAAAAAGTAAAAATTTCCATGCCAATTGATTCATATAACATATAACAAACTATTCCAGTCATATACGCATTATTCCAATTAAGAAGACTATCTTGCAGTAGCTCTAATTATTCTTAATTATCTGTTCCTATTTTGAGCCCATTGTAGGTATGTCAGATAATCTACTCATATCTAAGTATCAACAGACACTTTAACGTCGGTAGTCAAGTAACACTACCTTTAAACCGCGTTTAAATAATCTTCAGTACTAAATAATGTTTTGATACATAGCACTTTAAACTATGTGACATATTATCTAATCTCAGCAATAATATACCAATATCGAAGCATCAATCAAAACTGACTTCCCTATTCAACATTAATCGGCTTTTATAAAGAGGAGCGTTTTCTGACGTAGGATTCTAGAAACTTTCGCGGTTGACCTAGTGTGTCGTTTTCACGTTGCATTTGTTCGCGAAGGTGGGGTGCTATTCACGTTTATTCTAGAATGTGTGTCATATTTGCATCGGTTGTCAACTTCAGAGAATTTATTGTTTTACTATCTGTTTATTTCCGTAACGTATATTTCAAACTGATCTTAAAATCTCAGAAACTGCAGGGCTATAAAAGAAAGCCAAAAATTTCGATACTTCTATACCTTGCGGTTCGGAATCGAAGCGTTTGCGGACCTGTGTTTATCTAAATTTTTAGTCATAAAGTTCGCCAAAGAATCACCCCTTTCGTATGTACTTGATTTTTAGAAACACCCTGTACATATGTACAAAATGTGTAAATATTTAATTATTATGTACTATTTGTAAATAAAACCCTATTAAAACAACTTAAAGCCGTAATTATTCAGTTAAAGCATGTACATTTCAATATACAGCTTGCGAGTCTTTTTGACCCACGCTAAGTAATTGTGTAGTTGCGACTGTCCTGCATCCTAGGGTTAAAAACTTTCTCCTGTTCTGTTAAATCCTTCTTGTTATATTATTTTACCATCTTCTTCTGGTGCATGTTTCGCTATGTATAATTTTACAGCATTTTGCTCTTTGAAAAATTTGACGTTAGTTTTTATTTCTTGTCCTAACTTCGATTTTTGTATATATCGTCTGTCATTTCTTGAACTTCTTAGAAATTCTTTTTGTTTAAAGAAGTATACAAATGTAATGATATTTTTCTTTTTTGTAACAGTATGGTCTAATCGAGAATTTGGAGTAATGATTTGAAGTCTTAATAAAGTCTGCTGGCACTATTTTGTCGTGGTTTAGCTTTTAGGAGGCATAAAAATAGAATGTCAGTTGAATGTTCGGTAAAGAGTATTAAATCATGAATGAAATGAAGGAAAGGCGCATAGATGTGCTGTGTGAGTGATACAAAGCGGAAGGAGAAATATGTTGTTAGATTAAATGACAGTAGTTTGGGTTTGTAGTCTGGAGTAGAGAGCAATGAGTTCGGGTCGAAAGGTGTTGGTTTAATTTTGATTGATCAAGCAAAAGCGTGCATGAAACAATATGAATTGGTGTATCCTCGCATCTTGTGGATTAGAATGAAAGTTGGTTCAGAAACGTCTTTTTAGTAACATACTATGCTCCGGTAAATGATGATAGGGAGGGTGAGCAGTTTTTGCAAGAGTTGGAAAATGTATTAGACAAACACGAAAGGAATGACCGTGTAATTTCATTAAGCGATATGAATAGTTGGGTCGAAGTACACAGAGAAAATGTTGAACATGTGGTAGGTTCGTTTGGCGATCCATGAACAAACAAAAATGGAGATTCGTTAGTGAGTATGTGTACAGAAAGAGAACTGTTTTTATCCAACACAAGGTATAAAGATAAAGACACACAAGTACACATGGCAAAGGAAAACGCGAGATGTATAATTGATTTGGTTGTATTTGCTGTAAGTCAACTGGTAAAAACACGAGAGTAATGAGAGGGTCTGAATGTGGGACCGATCATTTTCTGGTTTTGTCTAGAATTGATCTTAGCCGAAAGTGGGTGTGAAGAAGAAAGCAGATTATGAGACAATCAAGAGTACAAGTGGAACATTTGTTGGAAGAGTCGATTCAAAGAAAGTACACTACTATGTTAGAGATGGCGTTGTTTGACTGCAAACAAGAATGGGAGAATGCTCTGAAGTCTGAATATGTGGAGAAAGCATTGGATTGTTTGAAGAACGGTGTCATAGAATGTGCTTTGCAAGTATGTGAAACGACAGCGATTGGTACATGTAATAAGGATGCATGGTGGAGCGATGAAGTAAAATGGTCGTCGTGGAAAAGAAAGTGGCGAATACGGAAATGCTCGCAGAGAAAGATTTGAGTTGAGACCAACTTCAGGAAGTATATAAAGAGAAAAGGCGATGTGCGAAGAAAATAGTGAAGACAAGCAAAGAGCAACTGAGCGAGAGAGAGAGTAAAAAGATGCAGAGTGTTTTCGAAAGGAGTAAAAACTTGTTTTGGAAATGGGTAAGGAAGGTAAAGAATGATGGAAATAAGCGTGTGAAGAAGAAATGAAATTGTTTGGGACGAAGCGAGTGTAAGATGCTGTTGGAAAGAGTATTTTCATATGCTGTATGGCAGTAGCAAGAAGGACACAGATGACTCTGTGGATGATGAAGAGAACAGTATTGTACTGGTCAAAAAACTTTGATAAAAGTATAAAGTTCGAATGTAGTGTACATGAAGTATGGAAGGCGGTACGAACTCTAAAGAATTCAAAGCGGCAGGTATAAATGGAATAACACGTGAAATGCTTAAGTATGGGCCCAGGGTGCTGATTGAATGTTTGTGCAAAATGATAGAGTTGTGTATAGAACAAGCAAACGTGTCCAAAGATTAGAAGAGTGCGATTATTATGTCTTTGCACAAAGGTAAAGGCAGCAAATATGAATACAAAAATTATAGTGAGATAAGTCTGTTGACCATTTCGAATGGACCTGCACCTTGCCGAAGTTCTAAATTACTAGAACAGGTGAAATGGCTTGCGTGTTCTAATGAGCTAAAGAGCCAAACTACAGGTCCAACCAAAGTAGTAGGGTCGTTAGTGAGGAACCAGACTAAGACAGGTCCCCGAAAGAGGGCAGCGGCTCTTTCGGTACTTAGATTGGCAGAGACCATAGGGGTCGGTGTGGCGGTCTAAGACACACTACCGCGATGTGGAAGGCAACGGGAAACCACCACATTATCTCCCAAGTACACAGCGTACTTAAATTGTAACTAACAAAATGGCATTCTCTGGGGTAAAAGATTCCGGAGTTAAAATAGTCCCCCATTCGGATATCCGGGAGGGGACTACTTCGGAGGATGCGATCGGAAAGTTAAAAATAAGAGTCAGGAACATTCTGCGAGTTGGAGCGTGGAATGTTAGAAGTATGAAGCAAGTAGGTAAGCTGGAGAACCTAAAAATCGAAATGAATAGGTTATCACTAGACATAGTAGGGATTAGCGAAGTTCGGTGGCCAGAGGCGGGGGATTTTTGGAGTGGAGACTTCAGGGTAATTCATACAGGGGCAGAGGAAGGAAATTTGGGTGTGGGGATAGTTATGCGGAAAAAGATAGGATACTGTGTAGAAAATTACTTACAAAAGAACGAAAGAGTACTCATGGTTAGATTAGAATCTAAACCGGTAAACACAGTAATAATACAAGTATACATGCTCACCTCTAGCTACAGTGACGAGGAGGTAGAAGCCATCTACAAAGATATCGAAGACATATTAAGATACGTAAAAGGACATGAAAACTTAATAATTACGGGGGATTTTAATTCCGTGGTAGGTGAGGGTAGGGAAGGAGCGGTAGTAGGTTTATTTGGTTTAGGCACGAGAAACGACAGGGGAAATAGGCTGATAGAGTTTTGCGACAAGAACAATTTAATCATCACAAACACATTATTTCAACTTCATGCTAGAAGACGATATACGTGGAAGATGCCAGGAGATATAGGAAGATATCAAATAGATTACATTCTTGTTAGACAACGGTTTAGGAATCAAGTAAAAGACTGTAGAAGCTACTTAGAAGCAGACATAGATACTGACCACAACATCGTAATTATGAATGCCGCACTTAAATTTAAGAATGTGAAAAAAACAGAAAAAGGCACTTGGACTTAGAGAAACTAAAAGATAAAGATATTCAAGAAAGATTCGAAAAAAAGTCAAATGAATTGCTCAAAGATATCGGAAAAATATCTGATACTAAGGAAGTAGAAACAGAATGAAATAACATTAAATCTAGCCTAGACATGGCGGCCAGAGATATTCTGGGGTATACACAAAAACAAAATAAGAAACCATGGATAACAAAGGATATCCTGAATTTAATAGAAGAAAGACGAAAATACAAAAATAAATCAGACGAAATAGGAAAACAGAGATACAAAGCCATAAAATGGGAAATTATTTGAAAATGCAGGAAAGCTAAAGAACAATGGATTGATAAAAACTGCACAGAGGTACAAACGAAGATGGAAATAGGAAAGACAGACGAAGCATACAAATTAATTAGAATGAATTTTAGGGATATAAAACCATATAGCAAAAATATAAGGGGCGCACAAGGAAACGTCATCATAGAAAATGTAGAGAAAGTAGGTAGATGGCAAGAATATATAGGGAATTTATATGCAGGAAAAGAACTAACTGCATTAGAACAGGAATCAGACATTGAAAATAATGACTTGGGATATCCTATACTTAGAGATGAGTTTGAATTAGCATTAAAGAGTCTAAAAAATGGTAAGGCGCCAGGTACAGATAAGGTGCAAGCAGAAACTCTAAAAGCCGTTAGACAAGCAGTAACAGAACGCCTCTTCCAACTTGTAAGCTATATGTATGAGACAGGCGAGATACCTAAAGATTTCAAACGTAGCATCATAGTAACTATACCTAAAAAATAAAGGCGCGGATAGATGTGAAAATTTTCGAACAATAAGTTTGACAGCACATTGGAATGAGTTGTAGGGATAGACGAATAGTACATAGCTTATACAAAGAGCAAACAGCAGTAATAGAATTAGAGCAGGAACGTAGAGAAGTCAACATTAGGAAAGGGGTGAGACAGGGATGTGCCCTATCCCCATTGATTTTTAACTTGTACATAGAAGAGGCAATGAATAAGGAAAGACATTTGGAATTACTATGCAGGGACAAAAAATTGATATGCTTAGATTTGCAGATGATATAGCAGTATTAGCATCTAGCAAGGAAGAGCTAGAAGCTGCTCCTAATGAAATGGAGACGGTTCTAACAGAGGGATACGGTATGAAAATTAACAAAACTAAAACTAAAGTTCTAGTATGCAAAAGTGGGGAAAATAAATCAAAAACAAGAATACAAGTAGTATGTAACACGAACTTACAAGAGGTTAAGGATTTCTGTTACCTAGGAAGCCAAATAACGCAAGATGGGAAAAGCACAAAAGATATAAAACAAAGATTAGCACAAGGTCGTGCTACCTTTAACAAGAAAAAACAGCTACTGTGCTCAAAGACCACGAACATAGAAACAAGGAAAAGATTGCTTAAAACATATGTGTGGAGCACAGCACTGTACGGCTGTGAAGCCTAGACAATAGAAGAAGCGGACAAGAAAAAGGTAGAAGCCTTTGAAATGTGGTGCTACAGACGTATGATGAAGATATCATGGACAGACAAAGTTAAGAATGAAGAGGTACTAAAAATGGTAGGGGAAGAAAGAAATATGTGGAAAATGGTAAAAAAGAGGAGAGATAGGATGATAGGCCACATACTACGGCATGAGAGAATAGTGCGGAATATATTAGAAGCAGAGATAGGAAAAAAGAGAAAAAGAGGCAGACCTAGGTTAGACTACTGCACACAGATAGTAAAAGATGTAGGCTGTGGGGGTTTCAGGGAGATGTGTAGGCTTGCCCAGAATAGAAATCAATGGAGGTACGCATCCAACCAATCCCAAGATGGATAAACTAATGACGAAAAAATAACTGCTTAAACATGATGATTATTATAAGTAACTACAAGAATTGGTTGGGCAATATTCTCGAATAATGTTAAGTGTGTGAAAGGATTTACTGAAAAACCATTACTTCGGCAAATGTCTAAGTGTTGGGGGATCTTGGTAGCCACAGGTTGCTTAACCCACTTCACTGAATCTCGGTGAAATAGGGCATAAAATTAGAAAACAATAGAAGGGGAACGAGCTGTATACACATGTTGTGTGAGAATTTCAGGGAACTAGGTAGGCTAGCTCAGAATATATATAAGTGCAGGTACGTGTTCAACCAGTTTTGAGACGGAAAAACCTAATGACAAAAAAATAAGCGAAGATAAATCTGATGATTAGTATAAACAACTAGTTGGTGGTTGCGAAATATCTGCAACTAATGATGACTGTGCGAAAAGATATAATGGAAAATATATTAAATCGGTATATGGTTAAGTGTTGGGGGAACCTGACAGCCACAGGCTGCTTACCTCCCTTCACAACCACTGAAGGTCAGAGAAATAGGGCATATAATTGTAAAACAATAGAAGGTGATTGAAATGCATCTAACAAGAAGGAATAGCGCCTGTGAGAGAAGACAACAAACATAGAACAAGAAGAAAATTGTTGAAAGCATATGTGTGGAGCACAGCACAGTATGCCTATGAAATACGGGCAGTCTGACACGCAGACAGAAAAACGGTAGCAGCCTTTTGAAATGCTGTGCTTCAGATGTATGAGGACGATAGCATGGACAAACAAAGATAATAACAAATAGGTTATAGCAATAGTAGGGGAACAAGGATATCTGGGGAAAAAGATAAGAGAAATAGAAGGGCAGAATACATTCTAAGGCATTTTTGGGGAATAGTATGGGATATATTACAAGCGGAGATAGGAAAAAAGAGGTAGATGTAGACCTAGATCAGATAGTTATAGATGCAGACTGTGCAAATTTCAGGGAAATCTGTAGATTAGTTCAGAATAGGAAACAATGATGGTACGCGTCTAACCAGTTCCAGGACTGAAGACCTAATGATGATGAAGTCTGTTGAGTATTCCCAGCAAAATGTATGGAAAAATTGTGATTGAGTGGGGTCGCAAGAGAACGCAGAGCAAGGTGTGGGACGTTCAATGTGGTTTTATGCCTGGAAAAGGATGTATGGATCGGATGTTCGTAATGCAACAGATTGTCCAAAGTGTATGCATACCAGAAAGAAAATGTATGCAGTATATGTAGCTCTAAAAAAGGCGTATAACTCTGTAAACAGAAATAAATTATGGAATACGCTGCGTGAATACGGTGTGCGCAAGTGCTTGATAAAATCTATCAGAGCGATGTACAAAGGCTCGAGAGCGCGTCTACGTGTGAATGGTAACTTGGTGCAATATCTGACATTGTACAAGGTGTAAGGTAGGGCTGTGTGATGTCTGCATGGCTATTTAATGAACTTATGGATAAATGTATCAAGCAGGCTTGCGAAGGAATGGAAGGAGTGAAAACTGGAGAAACAAATATCAATGTGCTGTTGCATGCGGATAACATAGTATTGTTCGCTAAGTCGTCACAAGATTTGCAACAAATGCTTGACAGGCTGTCGGCAGTGTATGAATGTATGCAATTGAAAGTGAATGTAAATAACTCAAAGTAATGATTTTTGACAGAGATGGCAGAATTGATTACTTTGTATTTAGAATGAACAATGACACGCTAGAGAAAGTGCATGACTTCGTGTACCTTGGTAGAAAGTTTTTGAGTAATAGAAATCTGGTTAGTGAAATAGAAAGAAGGGCAAATGCTGAAAGAAGAGTGTCTCGAGGTATGTGCGCAGGGAACAGGATTAAAGGATTGAGTATAAGTGCAAAGCTAGCCATTTACAATAGTGTGTTTGTGCCAACCGCTCTGTATGGGAGCAAAACTTGAGTCTGTTAGTCGTACAAATGCTGCAGGACTAAGGTTGCTAAAAAATGTGTGCGCATACCATTGACAGACAAAGTGTCAAATAAATAGACCAGAGCAGAGTGTGTGGTGCAAGTGACCCTTAAGGAGTTGAACGAGCGAAGCACACTTAGATGGTTTGGACATGTGGAAGGAATAAATGAGGATAGACTTATCAAACGGATATATGCAAGTAAGATGACTGGTAGAGCTGCAAGAGGCAGACCGCGTAAGAGATGGTTGGATATAGTTGAGAAGGTTCTTAAAGAACGACAGGTGAGAAATTGGAACAAAAAAGTATGCCAAAATCAATGTATGGGTGTTGCAGAGGCAAAGGAAGTGTGTAGGGACCGAGGAATGTAAAGAAAGATTGTGAGTGGTGCTGGGTGTAGAAGTAGAGCAGTAGTCTAGAGCTTTACTCTGCATATATTTCCACAAAAAGATACTAGATTTGATTACCTCAACAGGGAATAGCGTGATTGATGTTGTTGTTTTGTTGTTCTAGTTATAAAAAGTTAAACGATTTTCTTCCAAATCTTTCGTGAAGTATTTCCTTGGCATGCTCACTTTGTATAAACCATCTAAGAAAGTGCTAACTCGTATCTACTATGTATCTGTATGAAGAACATGTCATTGATAAATCGTAATCAAATAATTTAATTTATTTTTATAAATTTGTATAACTTTCTCTTCAAAATCTTTTATGCAGACAGAATACCTAGAAGCAAGGCGGACAAAATCAAGGTATTACAGCAACAGATAGAAGGAATTTCTGCAATTGTATTAAAGGATGTGCACTCTTGTGACTTAAGGTTCCACTGCTGATAACTTATATCATACAAAAATAAAGGTACAATCAACTAGTACATCGGTAAAAACCAAGTTTATTGCTGCCGATTATATCCTGTTTTAATCTTTTCGTCAATTTGTATAACACGTGTAGTATTTTTAACAAATGGAAATAGTTTTCTAACAGAAAAATTTTTTTTGCAGAAAACATTATTTAGTAGTTTTACGTGTAGAAGAAATAGTATCTCACGTTTTGCTATTATTTTGTAGCACATTCAAAACTAATTTTTGAATACCCTTTAGATTAATGCACAAAGTAAAATGGTAGGAGTATAAACTTTATCTAAACCACGTTGCTCAGTATTCAATATTCCATACACATATTCAATAACAAACTGTCCTCTATAAAATTCAATTAATGTTTATACCTTCAAAGTTGGATATTTTCCTACTCGAAGAACTTGACGTTCAACCCTGAGATTTACAAATAAGGCTTTGCAATTAACGCCATCATTGTTGAACGTGCTTTTGTCACACAGGTTACTTTAGAGGCCAATAAACTTTATTTCCTTCAAAAAAGTTTACATCGCTAATTAATTTCCATTTTATTTTAAGGTTTATGACGCATTTACGTTCTTATCGAAAACTTTCTATTTGAACACCAACCGTTTATATAATTAATATAAAACTTGAATAAAGCCTTGACATCTGCACAAACCCCATCACACATCTATCATTACGCCCCTTTGGAAGCTGTAAAATACTGAACAGAATAAAAGAGGTTGTGAGCTATCGCATCATACTTGGTTGCACTTTGAAGTGTTACAAGTTTGGTAAACTTTTTGCTTTAGAAAGTTTGCTCATCCCCTAGCATATTCGATCGAATACTCGTCAACGAATTTCCCACTCTGCTTTGCTCTTTAATGTATTTAACAGTGCTCCTACTAACGACTACTCTTTGTCATCAGATCCTCTTCATCAAGATTACTTGTTCCCTCACTGTCGTAATGATACCTTTCACTACGTTATCGTGGTTCCAAGAGAAATTTTTGTAAATGTAATGACAACTTTTACATAAGACAAGGCACTCTGAAAATGACGGTAAACAATATAATTAATTGTTGTTTGACACCGAGTTAATATTAAGTTAACGATAGGAAGTTGGCGTGCTCAGAATTGTTATCAAAGGTCACGTCCCGACATAATGATTGGATCAGCGAGGATCCCATTCTCCAAGAAGCTAACTTTACAAATTGTGTTTTCTTGTTTCGTCTATCGTATTTTCGGATTCAATCAAGTTCTTACGTTTTAGATGAAGGTGAATGTGTTTTATTTTAACAGAAAGGGAAAGCAAATTTACTAAGAATAGGTATTGCTTTCTGTTTGAAGTTAGGGAGGCACAATAGCAGTAGTTCCATAGTAACTAAGGTCTGCAATTAAATAAATAGTAGTTGCAGAACAGCTATGCCCAACAATAAAATTTATATAAAAGTAAAAGGAGATCCGAGCTAATACGCGCTGCAATGCAAAAGGAGCTACACCTTTATATCGAACTAATGTTTTCTTTCAACGTAAAGTATCTTTATATATTTAATTTTGGTTCCATTTCTGGGAATTCTTACTGGTTTGAAGTGCACTCCTAGAGAAAGATAGTGACACACGCCAAAGCATGTCACATATAAATAATTACGACACACACTTGAAAAGGTATCTACTTTTTAAAAGAGTACGAGAATCTGTTGCTTACATTCATGTCTTTATAACGCTCGCGCGTTGCATAAGTATACATTAGTCCTTAGGGACAATTAGTACAATAGCACTCTGAAACATGCATAGAAGTTTGAGTACTTTACATTTTGTAGAGACTATTGAAATATTATATTAAACCAGGACAAACAATAAAACCGTAAAGCACGTAGTCTAATTTTATAAACCGCATAACGTTCAGAATTTTACATTTGTCGTAGTTAAGTACAAAAGTTACCAATAAAAATCGGCGATATTATTGTGCCCACAAATATTTATCTAATATGAAATAAAGTTCAAAAAACCACAAATTCATAAAATGTCATAAAATTAATGCGTTCACACTAACTGAAGACATTGAACTTTACAGTAAGAAAGCTATAATCGCACAAAATCTCGAGAATGTAATTTACATATTCTAGTTTATTGCAGATTAATCCAGAGCAATTGGAAGGGGTATAAATTAACGTTAATGGGGTCTGCAGGTCAATTCTAGTGGCAGCTTCAATAATAATAGATTATGATGTTAGTTCGGAAATGAGTTTGAAAGTAGAGCTTTATGCTGTAGCTTAAAGCTTTAAATAAGTGACATAAATTACTCTACTGTTGACATAAATTGCCCTACTTGATATAAATTAATTATAGTAATTAGTGTTTCGTATATAAATTTATTGTAATACTTCGAGGTTAAATTAAATAAAAATGTATAATCGTAGTTTAAGAAGATTATATTTGTATTGTTAGTTAAAGATCAGGAAGTAAATCCTTGTGAGCTTATAGACATTTTATAATTGTTAAAAAGGCTTGTATTACCAATTTAAAAATAAAAAACTGTTTGTGTAAACATACTTTTTGTTTCAATAACGTCTTTCTCGCTGAAATAACATATTTCCTAACTCTAACAATGTAATAAATAAGTACATAATGTAATAAAAAATTCTTTACATACAGTAATGCTGGGCGCTATGAAATAAACTCAAACCACGAAATTAGAAAGTTATCTGTAATTAAAAATGCATATTAAGACCGAACTCCAATTTACAAATTATTTTAAAACCAGAAACAGGAAAGTAGATATTAATGTTGGGCATTTTTCACATTAAACTAAAAAAGCTTTGATCCGAAATAATTCTATTTAAAAATACACCAAAATGTTTACGGTTATAGTTCACCTTAAAGCTAAAAACCCATTTGTTTACTAGTCAAATGCATAGATATTATAATGCAGATGATTTAATCTATCCATACAATATGTTACAATGTATTAAACTAGTTACATAAAAAAATTATACATGTAGTATAAACCATAGGGAGTCATGTATCCTCTTTCGCGTCATAGAATTTTAAAGTTGAAGAAATCATTGGAACTACATTGGCGAAAATAGAAATTAAATTTATTACTTGTGAATTGGTAATAAGAAAGTATTAAAAATGTACTTATACAAAAGCGTAAAATAGTGAACGGTACCACGGGGTTGGGGCTTGATATTATGTTAAGTTGAAATTGAATTTTGAAAGTATAAAGTTGCAAGAAGAGGTTGATTGTATTCCAGCAGGCAATCGGAATGAAAGTTGCGAGAAAACATTGGTGTTATTGGATAACCTGAAATTACACAGTAAGTAGAATAAGGTTTTATGTTTACAATTATTAATTATGCACATCTGTACTGAAAATATCTATTCGTTATTATTTTTGTATAAGTGAAAATACTTATTTGGTTAAACTAATTAGTGATAGAATTGTGTATAGTGATTTTAGAATAAAAGTTCAATTGGTAAAATTTAGTATTAGTTCAAGCATGAAACCTTATGGTTTTGAGTAGACACTGATTTCTACGTTGTTATTGGAGGCATTTTTTGATAATTGGGATTTAAAAATGTCATGTAACTGAATATTAGAAACAGGAAACATGTGGAGTGATAGCAATGTTAACGGATTAGATTTAAAGTATTTTTAGAATTTTGTTAGCAATACCTGGCTAGAGTGAAGTTATCAAATTTAGGTTTTTTAAGGAAAGCGGTTTATGTAATTTTGTTTCAATTATTTTATGTTAATAGAGCTTAGGTTTAGATTAAATTTAACCCGAATTTATTTGAAACTAAGTAAACCGATATTTGTAAAGACTGACTAGCTATCCCAGTGACAGAATCTTATTTGGAAGAGGGATTCTATTTTAAGAAATTTTGTTAGCATTGTTTTGATGATAGCAACTGTCCTAATATGAAGTTATATCTTTTAAAACCAAAAGAATTAAAATATCATGCCTAATTAATCTTAGCTATTCCTGAAATCTACTACACAAGGTGCGTCATATTTAATTTATGCATTCAACTTTACGAAACATTGTCTTCTATTTAATTTTATAGTTAGCGCAAGGTGCGTGCGTTAAATGTTCTGGAACGAATAAACATAATATTTCCTTCTACAATAAGCTACTCATGGGTAGCATCACATTCTTTAGAATTCAAAATTTAAGTCAAGGATAAATAGTCTGCTAATTCAGGTATGTTATTATATTATGGAAGATTACCGAAATGCTATAACTAATATGTAATAAAGGTTAACGTAGGTTTAGAAATACTTTCAGAGTATTTTCTTACTAGCTTCTAACTAATAAAATAATCTGCTATATTTTGATTATAATTATATATACATATTTTTATTTTATTACTTAGCTTAAAGGCTTTTAAAAAACTTATTATCGAACGTAATTATTAGAATTGCTAATAGTGACCCGCTCTAGTAACTGAGAGCGTGAATATATTTATCTTACCTTAGCTTGAAACGAATTTTTTAAATCTCACTTTGGGGTTGATGATTGGCTAACTACAAAATCCCTCTGCTATACCTAGTTGTTCAAGAAAAGGCGGTCTACCTACGTAGCTAGGGATTTATTCCAGGGCAGAGCAGTGAAAGATGGTCTTCAAAAACTATACTTTATACGACACTCTTAAAAACTAAAATTAGAAGAATACTAAAAATAGCGCCACCTAGTCCTAAGCTCTTAAAAGTAAGATGTACTCTATGCTTGAACTTGGAAATTCTCAGAGAAAAATATCGTATCTGCTGAGCGAATAGGATTTTCAAAAAGAGTGCGTAGTACCTGCAATAAAACAATATAGTTAGAGCATAAAAAGGACATACGACGTGCGCTTTTAGTACCTTGCTATTGCAAAAGAAACAAGGTATTAAAACATTTACTGCAATAAAGATATATCTATTGTAGTTACTATAGGATTATTGTAAGACAGAACTACAAAACGGCTTGTCGTGTTAAACTCTTACTAATATAAAACAGTAAATTTAGTTTGAGTTATTAGTTTAATAAATCTGTATTTTTGGTTATGTTTAATAGTTTCGTTTACAAAATACACAAGAAATATTCATAATAAAACAGAAGGTTTCGGAAGGCGGCAACGATTTTAATTTAACGGAGTATATCTATCATACATAATTTACATAAGAACAGTAACTTCCAGATACCAACATTTAACGTATTTGGTAAACAGATAAGTAAATTCAGGCTCACAATAATACTGTAAATTTCTGCACTACAGATTAAACGCTAGTTTAAAGTTAAACAATCGCTTAAAATACGATTCAAACCTATACTAAATCATAACCAAAGGCATGAACCCTCTTGATTATTTACTTAAGTTTTAGATACTAGTTTTTAATGATTATTTGTTTAGTCTGGTCAATGCAAACCAGTTTTAAGTTACTAACACTACTTTAAACGTAAACATTAATACTTTGAGCGCAAAAACTTATTGCATCATTATATAAACATATATTTGTTAGATTAACTTGTTCATGTAAATATAATACTGATTTCTTTATCTAACTTCAAAACGAAGCAGTCCCCGGATAACACGTATAAAGCTAATCGTTTATCTTGAATTGTTAAACAAATGTTGAAACTTCACAGCATAACAAAAGGGAGTCATACGTTTTGAATTGAAATAAGCAAACTTCTTACAGAAATGTTCCGGAACTGCAAATTACCTAGGAATTGAATGCTTGTGCCGCTTTCCTTTATTCATGAAGATAATTTCTTAATTAAATTAATTTTTTCTTATCCATTAACCAATAAATTGAAACGACAGTGCAGGAGGCTATATTCGTCAATTACATCAGACCTCATGCTTTAAATATTTTTTTTTAAGAAAAAAAACGTGTTAACAGAGAAAGCTGACCTTATATGAGACCTTCCCATCGAAAGGTGCAAATCTTAATGGCGATTCGCATATCGTACACATGATTTCTTCCAAAACCCACATGACATGTTCATGTGTTATACGATAGAAAATGGAGTAGATGAAGTTATTGGAAAACAACTTCCAATTTTAACTCTGCAGGAGTACACTAAAACATACTTAGAGAATCATGCGAATATCAGACAAATGTATGTTCGTTTTATAATGGGAATCGGATTGTGTTTATATAACAACGTGTATATTGCTATATTTAAATTTTAAATGACAAATCGATGTTTTAAAGCAGATTGTATTCAAATAAGAAAATGTAAACGGCGAGAATTGCGCACCAAAGTTCCAGCTTTTACACATGAAATCGACTGATTTATTCGATTGAATAAATTTAAATACAAAATAGCGTAAGCGACACGTTTATTGGTAGATTTAGAATTTATCTTCTATTGCAATCGACCACATGAGCCGCCAATATTTACAAATATTTATAAAACGTGTAAATCTAAAATATCTAGAATTTATAACTAAAGGATTACGAGCGAAAGAAAAATTTATTTTTGTAAATCCCCTCTGACGAATTCAATTTGTAGAGTAAAGTAGCCTGAAAGAATTGCACTAATTTCCTTATCGCGCTCTACTTTTCAAACAATTTGCAAAACGTTCAACTTCATTCTATTTTAATAAATTTAGAAGGAAGCAATTTTCTAACTAGATGAAGCGAATTATATACAATGTTTGCATTTCTAGTGTGAAATTTTCAACATCCTCGGGAGTTTTGGAAAAGTTTACTTTAGAAACTTATTCTAAAGTTAAATAGTACGACGTAGTACATCTTGCTTTTATATATGTAAAGAACATGATTTGCCGATGGGGATCTGAAACTCAAGGAGCAGCTTTGATAATTTTTTATGTCACTTTGAAGACTTACAAAGGAAGTTGGATTGCGATAGGAAGGAAATGTCAAGTTCTTATCCATTTTGTTCAAAAACTTCAAGCAGATTTCGTATTGTTTGTTTTCAACTATTGGGTTCATTTTAGACAGTAAATCAAAAGTTTGAGGAGTTGAAACTTGGAGTATTTTGTGAATACTTCTAGAATTGAAACATCTTTCAGTACTATTGAGAACAATAGAAGGCTGTTGGCCCCCCTCAATAACTACTACTATTTGTTGCTTTTGATTAGATTTTAACTAAAAAGTTATTACAAATTTAAAGTACTCAAAACAATTTCGTTATATGGTACGGTTTGTGGGATATTAGCTTTTCTATAGCTATTATTGGTGCAACACTGAACATATTTCTTCAAAATGGTTAATAATTGATATGAAAGGGAGTTTAATCCAGTGATTGTCTTGAGGGGGTAAGATGCTTTAACCATCTAGAAGTGCTGAAAATTTTTAGTACAAGATTTTACCGCACCGCATTATTCTCTCATTCCTTAGAACGTGTCCCATCATCCTATCTCTCCTGTTTTGTATCGTGTTACACATTTTTCTTTCTTCCCCGACCATTTCTAGTACATATTTGTTCTTACCTTTGTCTGACCGTGATACATTCGTCATAGGTCTGTAGCATCACAATTTAAAGACCCAAATCTCTTTTCTCTTCGCTTCTTCTACTGTCCTCGTTTCACAGCCGTACAATGCTGTACTCCATGCATATGCTATAGACAGTCTTTTTCTTGTTTCCATGTTTGTTGTCTTCGAACATAGTAGTCGTCTTCTTGCTAAGTTCAGCACGGTCTCGTGCTAATCATTGTTTCATTTATTTTACACCTTTCTTCTTGACGCCTTGTAAATTCTGGTTTCCTACTGGTATTCTGGTTTTTTATTTACTTTCCCCTGATATACATACTAGTACTTTAGTTTTATTTTTGTCAATTTTCATACCGAATCCCACTGTTAGTACTGTTTTTATTTCATTAAAAACAGCCTCTAACCCTTCCTTGTAAAATACTACTATATCGTCCCTGCGTAATAATTTCAAATGTCTTTCTGCATTTAACTGTATTCATTGCATCTTCGATATTCAAGTCAAAACTAATGGGGATAGCGCACATCCCTGTCTCACCCCTTTCCTAATATTTACTTCTCTACGTTCCTGCTAAAATTCTATTACCGCTGTTTGCCGTCTGTATAAGATATGTACCATCCATTTATCCCTATAACTCATTCCTATCTTTTTAGCTTTCGAATATTTTCTTTTATTCTACATTGTCTAATGCTTTTTCCATATCTAAAACACGCATTTTGCTATTCCTATTGCTTTCACTATGATAACCCCGAAGCTAAAATGGCATCATGTGTTCACCTGTTCTCCTAAACCTAAATTGATCTTTTCCTAGTATTTCTGCAGCCCGATATTCCATCCGTCTTCGTTTAATTCTAGTTAGTATTTTTGACACGTATACTATTAAACGTATCGTTCAAAAACTGTCATTTTTATACGTACCTCTCTTTTATGATGTTGTTACTATGGTCTTGCCTTTGAAATCTTTGGATGTATTGCCTGTTTCATACATATAGCTGGCAACTTGGAGGAAACGTTCAGTTATTGATTATCCAGCGGTTTTAGAAGTTCTGTTTGGACTTTATCTGTGCCGGCGCGGCGCCTTATTATTTTTCAGGCTCCTTTATTTGAATTCAATCTCGTCTCTAGGTATAGGATATTCCAAGTCATCTACTTCAATGTCTGTTTGGTGTTTTAGTTATCATAGTTCCGGTTCTGCATATAAATTTCCTGTATATTCTTATAATCTAGCCACTTTCTCTACATTTTCTATAAGAATGTCTCCACCTGCGCCTCATATCTTTGCTATACGGTTATATACCCCTAAAATTCATTGTAATGAGTTTGTATGCTTTTTCTGTTTTTCCAATTTTCATCTTAGTTGGTACCTCTTTGCGTTTTCCTTCAATCAATTGTTCTTTAGTTTTCTAGCATTTGCGAAAATTTGTATCTTTGGCTTTGTATCTCTGTTTTGCTACTTCGTCTGATCTGTTTTTGCAATTTCAACTGTCTTCTATTAAATTCAGAATAACCTTTGTTATCCATGGCTTTTTGTTTTATTTTTATTCCTACCCTAGAATATCTGTGGCTGCAATGTCTAAACCGGATTTAATGTTATTCAATTCTGCTTCTACTTCCTTAGTATCAGAGATTTTCCGGATGTCTATCAACAATTTGTTTGAGTTTTTCTCAAACCTTTTATACGTATCTTTATCTTTTAGTTTCCCAAAGTCGAAGTACCTCTCTCTGTACCTTTTGTCAAATTTTTTAATTTAACTGCGGTTTTCATAATTACTGTGTTTTGGTAAGTGTGTGAATCTGCTACCAGGTAGCTTCTACAATCTTTTACTTGATTTCTAAATCGTTGTCGAACAAGAATATCTACCTATGTCTTTTGGTATCTTTCAAGTGTATCGTCTTCTAGTATGATGTAGAAATTATGTATTTGTAATAGTTAATTTGTTTTTGTCAAAAAATTCTAACAGCCAATTTCTCCTATTGTTTCTCGGTCCTAAACCAAATGGAACTACTACCGCTCGTTCCCTACCCTCACCTACCACTGCATTAAAATTTCCTGTAATTATCAAATGTTTATGCCGTTCTACGAATTTTAGAGTATCTTAGATATTTTTGTAGATTGCATTTACCTCTTCATTATTGTAGCTAGAGGTAAACTTGTACTTATTGCATTTATCAGTTCAGATTTTAATCTAAACATAGATACACACTCTTTCGTTCTTTAGTAGGTAGTTTTCGACACAATGTCCTACCTTTTTTCCGCATGACTATCCCCACACCCCACACTCGCAATTTCTTCGTCCGACCTTGTATGAATTACCCTAACGCCTCTGCTGCTAAAATCCCGCGTTTCTTGTCTCATGCTTCTACCATTTTACCCTCCTTCTCCTAAAATGTTTCCGGTTCTTTTTTCAAATTTGCCATTCACATCGTTCGAAGTAGCCTCCTCTCGGCAATCCGAATGGGTAACTATTTTAACTCCGCCATCTTATACTCCAAAGGACGCCTTAATTTTAAAAAACATTTTTAGTACGCTGTGTACTTAGGAGGTTTCTCGTTGTTTTTCACGTGGCAGTAGTGTCTTAGAATACCATATCAACCTCTATGGTCTCTGCCATTTTAAGTAACGAAAATGCCTTTGCCCTTTCGGGGATCGGTCTTAGTCTGGGTCCTCTCAAAAAGTCCCGCTTATTTGATTAAACCTTCAATTTGACTCTTTAGCTCACTGAAACACGGAAGCTATTCTACTCGTTCTAATATTCTAGAACCTTTTCAAAATGCAGGTCCGTTTATAACGTAATTATTTCTTCCCACTTCAAATAAATATCATTATCCTCCCTTTTTAAACTACAAATCATTGTTAAAACCTAATACACCTTTTGGCTACATCACGTTTCATTTTAATACTAGGAATAGAGAATTTTTAAATCCAGTAAAGGAAAGCAATGTCTTAATTCTAATTTCAGGTAACTTTACGTAATGTTTATGTTTCTTACGAAGAAGAGGACAAGAACCCCAAATTTATTGCCTGTATTGTGCACAAGCAAGCATTTCTTAAGAATAGGAACGCGTGGTTAGCGCGATTAGCCACGAGAAGCGTTGTATATAAGGATGCCAACAAGCTCGCGAGAACGACACATTCTAAAACAAGTGACTTAGTTATCCTCTATCGCACAGTATTGCACGCAGGTGCGCGTTGATTCCAGGCCAAGTATTCCTTTTGCATCAGTTTATGTCTGCGCCTCTTGGAACGTCAAGGGACGCAAATAGAAATTGCCTGGAGTGCAGTAGGCAGTAAACCAGGGGTTGTAAAGTAGAGCATGGACTGTATAGAGTAAAAGAGGGGGAAACATAGATTTTAAATACATAGTCACATAAATACTTAAAAACAGTTACCGAAGCAAAACATCTGGAGCACTATCGCGGCACCTTCCATTACTGTTTCTGGCCAGAGATAAGTAGGAACGGAGTAAGGAAATGATTATGGTAGGAAAGACATTATAGGAAGTTAATATTGATAATGAATGAAACACGTCGAGTTCGCGGATGGTTGTTTATCGACTCTCTTTTAATTATGCCATTCCTTATCTTTAATTGTCTGGCTTGATAACGAATACAACGTTGGGAGAGCGAAATGACGCAAACAGTTTACATTCCAATTACCTAATAAACAATTGGTGTTCTGTGAATGTGTAAGGTTAATCGCACTAAGCCACCAGAATTTGGATGAACATATAGGAAACTAATCCCACGCTACCGTAACCAACTCCCTGAAGCCCAGTGGAGGGTACCTGTGGCTCCAGCTAATAGGCAGGTAGTCCCGTGGGTTATTTTTTAATTGTCTGTTTTACCCGTTGACGACAATAATGCAATAAACTACGACCTGAGTTACGCAATCACTCACGTCGCAGATAAAATGTAATAAACCATCCAAAGTGCAATGTACCACAAAACTTTGGTCGGTATCAGCGCATTGAAACAATCTGTGCAAGATAATGCTAAGTTAGGGGTTCTTGCTATATCATTAACAATTAATTCCTCAAAATTTTCAGATGACACCGAATCAAATTAACTTTGCAAATGACAGATAGCGAATCGATCTTCTTCCTTCGATGTATATACAAACTCAACAGGAACAACGTTTTTATTCAGCAGGACATGCTTCGTACGTAGATCCCGAATTTGAAAACTGCCCGAAGCTAAAGTTTTACTCAGTATACAGTCCTCAACTTGATACATCTGATTATAGTTGGTTTCATCTAATACACACACCTAGCGCCGTCTACATTTAGCAGGCGGCTCCGTGGCGTAGTGGTATGTGTGTGACTACTACGCCCAAGGTCACAGGCTTGAATCCCGACACGGTCCGTTTGAAAAATATTAGGCGAGCATTTTTCACAAAAATACACCCTCGTTCGGATAAGAGGTAAAATGGAGGTCCCGTGTGTGAGTGTTGTCACGCACGTTAAAGATCCCTACCTTGCTTGAAACAGCAAGGGTTCGGCAAAATTCAAAATTTTCCAGGAAAAAAAAACTCGTTTCTTGGCCAATGTAGTACCTTCGGGTGGAGCAATGGAAAATCACATGTAAGGTCTACATTTAGCAAGCTAACCGAACTAAAAAGCGTATGTTGAAAGTTTTTGGTACCTAAACCAATGAAATGTTACTGTCGTTAATTTCAAGTAATTGCTAAAATACTGTAGATATGTGAGAGATAGTGATTGTCTACTCACCGCTATTTTGAAAAAAATTATTTCATTGCTTTATTTAACTTTATAAAACAAAGGAAACCTTTGGGGCAATCCAGTATATTTATTAATTTCCCAAACGATGTTTTGCGCATTTTATAAAGTAGCGGTCCCTGCTATCTACATTTGTATTGAAGTTGTGTATGATGTAATGCTTCTCAGGGTTTTAATAAGTAGTGAGGACAGACGTTCTGCTTTTGCGGAACAGTTTCGCCTTCGATGCTCTTATACCGTATTATTTGTTAAATTGATGCTAGTTACCTGACTTAAATTTACTCTACTAAGGAGACAACAGCAAGTAATAGATCAGTTAGTTTTCAGTTGTAAGGAGTGGGATCTATAAAATTAAGTGCAAATCTTATAGGGGTATACAAACTTCAACACGTTTACTTACACCTACGTGGAAAGGTCTCTGAACTTTCTGTCTAACAAGAATGCGTTGAACGCAAACCCACCTAATTTCTGTCTCGCTTGACGATGGGTGGTCTAAAAGACGATTAAATGTTTCTTTCCCTCTGCAATACGGGTTGGTGAAGCCTGGTGTACACTTTTTTCTCACTCACTAATTTAAAATAAACACCAATTATAAGAAAACTCCAAGTCGTTCAGCTAGCTTATTATTCAAACATGGATATCGTAGTATTTATAAAACACAACAAAACAAATAAACTAAGCTCTACTCCTAATCGGACAAGTCCGAGTGTATCTAAAAGAAAAAGAACTTCTAATGTTCATTTGACTATCTAACCGAATTAACTGCACACAAATTTATGCAAATACAATATAGTAAAATTTCCTTACAATACGCTGATAACTAAGCATGCATCAATGTAAAAGTCTTCTTAATACAAATCAATTTTATATAATCAAATGTGAAATATACGTCAACATGGAGCATGAAGCAGGTGAAAAACAAAAATTTAATGACCTACATACACCTTGTGGCGCTTGTACAAGGCTCAAGCAATCTTGTCGTGCATGACAACAATGAGGTTGTATGTAAGCCACTAATCGAAGTTATGTTAAAGGAGAGCATTCACTACATGACCGGTTTTACATGTAACGTAATTTTTTCAAATCCGTGATTACGCTTGCGTTTGGGAACTTATTCCACTAGCAAACCCGTGTTTAAAAATACCGTCACGAATTATTCACCCTTTTACCCGCCTATCGATGGTTGCTTGTCAATCGACTAACCGAAGATATAAAGTTTGAACGAATGCTCTCACTAATTATGATCTCCCGGTATTTATAAGTTATAATATTCCAGGGAATTAACCGATTTTTTACGCTCATACGGTTTGTAAAACTTAAACTACCTTAAGGTCGATCCCAAGAATATTTCGGCGCCTGAAAACGGTTATATGTATTTCCACAGTTTGTATTTAATACGATAGCTGCGTTTTATAGTTTTCTGTATACTAGAGTAATTTACAAGTATTTGGATTTCTTTCAATTTGTATGAATGTTTACGAATACACTTTCCTAGACTGTTAATTTACTAAACTATGTGGTTGTTTTCTAATTTAGTATGCATAATATGAAGTCCCTGTTTTTAGTGCTAGTTGTAAAAGAATATACTAGGTATTTTAACGTTTATGTCTCATTTTAGTATTGTAATGAATTAGGCATGTCATTAAATGTAACCCCCCCCCCCAAGCGGTTATTTTCGCGTTAAAGCTCATTTAACTAACTTAAATTAATAATGCTTTTCTATTTACGTATGGCTGCTTAATTAACGCAGTAGCGTTACAATTGGGCCCGTTATACTACCTTATATACTTAGGAAGCTATCAATGCAGCAAGTATATAAGTAGATATGCAAGGAGCGTACGAAAACAAAAAACCGATTTTCTTATGGCATTTGACATGGGACATTTTAAGGTCCAAAAAGACCATTTTTGTGAGTTCCAAAGGTCATTCACCCCAGGTGATCCTATATTCAAGGTTCACGTGACTTTTGCTTATCCGTTTTATATAGGAATTATGATGCGTTCCGATCCACAATCCCCCTCTGCCTCACCAACTTCCCATTAACAAAAACGTGCAATCATTAAAATGCTTTATTACACATTGCACTTACATAGATTGATTTTATATACTATAACATACAAATTTTTAATTATACGTATTATATATTGGTTTATCCGAATTATCTAGGTTAACATTCTTTAGAGTAACATACTTAAATACTACATTAACAAATAACAGTACATTTACAATGGGATTGGAGGTGCCAATTTAATTGACATATAATACACAACTTTACACTTATTACATATAAATTAACATTTTATTGATATATTTACACTTATTTACTAGATGAACATATTTACACTTACATACTACATGCACATATTAGAGTAATTATAATTTAAACTGTTTCCTTAATTTCCATGCTATCTATGGAATGACCTATGGGTAATGTCATGTATGATCCAGGTATTAATTACTTTTTATCATCGTGTGGACTTAATGCTATTTTATCTTGAATGATTGTATGAACATAATGTTTAGATGAGTGGATCAAATTTTGTAGAATGAACTTTTCTTTATGCTCATCTACCAAACAAGCAAAGTCCTCAAAAGTGATGTGACAGACTTTTTAATTCCCTTGACTTTTTTAGTTACACCGAAATTAGAGAGAGCTGTTGGCGGTATATAAGTATCTTCTTATATACGCAAACGTGGAACTTCCTCCTCTTCCGATGTTTTGAAAACCTTCGTCGCATACATACCCGATAAAGTTGGTCATAATCCGTCCATTGTTCTCGTCTTTCATCAATCCCAGTACTTTTTTATTTACTAGAGGAATTTTATAGATGTTATCTTGTGGATAGTCTAAAGTATCAAAATATTGGTGACAATCCTGCCTCATAGGCTCATAGGGATCACTGTTTATTATTTTATAGATAAGGCTATCGGAATCAGTATCCAAAGTACTACAATCGTTTCCAAATCTGGCACTCATATATTTATAATGGAAATTATAAATCGTGAGCTTGGATAAGTCCAAGACACACATGCCCACGTATATAGATTTATTAAAATAGATTTCTGACTTGTGTAACTCAACCAGTATAAGATTTTGTTGAAGACTGTTAGATTTTTAAACAGGAGATTGGATGTACGAGCTTCGACACCATATCAGCCATCCCAATTTTGAACAAGTTTAACCTTACAATGTTTTCGCTTGTTCTCCATTGTTCATTAATTTGAACACATTTTTTTCAAATTCATTTCTTGCTTGTTTCCGAAGTTCAGTATTCATTTCAATATAGGACTTTAACCAACAGCTCAGCTTAAATTTAAGTACCCTATGAATGGTTTATAATTTAAGTCAATGTAACAACTGCTTCAGATTTCTATACTGGATGACATATTTGCATTTTGAATACAACGTGGCCATTAATTTAACATTTTGGAATCTCCGCAGGTGGTTCTCCAGTGTTCCGGTTAATATGCTTAGGGCAGAAGGATATATCCTTATGTAGATCATGTATTTGTTTGGGATATTCCAAATCCACCTCTAAGATGTAGCTTTCAGGAGCCTCATCAGGAACTGATATCACATCGATGTTGTTCTTGGTCCATTAAAGGTCACCATATGGAAGAGGTTGACTCATGGCCCACCCGAATTCGTTATTTATGTCGAAAACATTACATATTCATCAGGTTTGGATGAATCATTAGAGGGTAGATTTTTATTGATAGCAAATGCACATCGTTCAGAACACACTTCACTAAGGTACCTCCACGTATACCTTTCTGAATGAACAAGAGTTGATCAATATCCGTTTATAACACAAGTTCCTGGCGGCCGCCATGTTGGAACCAGGGCCGCCATGGCGGCTGCCATGGCGATGTCCGACATATGTCCAACATATGTCCAACGTATGTTCAACATATGTCCAACATATGTCCAACATATGTGGGACATATGTCGGACATACGCACGATCCAAAGTTCAAGTTGGTTTATCTCTTGCCTCGCCTTGTAATATTCTTATCTGATAAACTTTCTAGGAATTTCGATATACGCATCGATACAACAAAGTTCCAAGCTCTAGTTGTTCAATTTCTAATCTTATTTGGAAAGCATTCTAGAAGTTTCCATGCATGAACCGATACGAACACGGGCCCAAAGCCCAAGTTTATAATTACTCTGGGTTTTCCCTACCCCTATTAAATGGACTCGCCCGCGGGTGTATAAACCGATGGTATCGAGTGGAGCGTCAGTTTTGTTACAAACAAGTTTATTTTTAAAACACGTCAATCAGGTCTATAAAAGTTATCGAGCTAATTGTGTGTTACTTTTTGCAGAAAGTTGAGCAACCAAAATGCAACGTTTCGTGGAATTAATAAAAAATATTGCCACGCTACTTGGACTGGTGCGACATCACCATAGCAATGAACAAATTCATAAAAGATTACTTCTAGTCAGGGTTAGAATAAATAGAATCTATAAAGCAATAGCAAAAGCAAAAGTCTGTTGGTGAGAAGCAACAGTTGCTGGCATCGATTGCTTACGTCAAGACCCTGCGTAGCTAACCGAAAGTGACACAAAAGCGTGGAGCAGGGATTGACAACAAAAAGGAGACTCCTAATCATCAAGTGTGTTGGGAGGACTCGATTTTAGCCTTCAAAGGACGCATTCATATCGGTGTAATTAGTAATCTGAAACATAAAGATATATAGACTCTTTAATCAGATTGTAAGAGTGTTTTCAAGAGAAGAATTTATACTACACTCGAGCAAAGTGAAGCTATTAAGGTAAATACATCCTTGTGTGGAGAGTTTGAGTTTACATCCGGTTATCAAGTTAAACAAGAATATAAATACTTTACAACATCTAACGTCGCAATATTCAAAAATACAGATCTGATCAAATGGTTTGATATTAACGTTGCAAAACCAATAACAATGGAAATAAAAGCCTTCCAGGAACGTGATAGTGGTTGGACATTGAAAAGTATTTATAATTTAGGTATTAATATAAATAAGTATAACCCGATGCGGGGATCATCATATATCGAGCTGCCGCCTCAAATACAACGTAAACAAGCATTTATTAATATAAAAAATAACGATTAGGCGTGTTTTATATGGTCCACAGTATCTGTTTTGTATCCTGTACAACATCATACTAATCGTACCTCATCCTACCCTCATTATTCATCCGTATTAAACTTAAAAAGTATCGAGCTTCCGATGACTCTAAACCCAATTACAAACTTTGAATTTCTGAATAATATTTCAGTTAATGTATACAATCTCTAACTAAACAGTCAAAAATTTACAATAGTTTTCTTGTACATATCAAATAATAGAAAAAACAAACATGTTTATCTCTTGATGATTCATAACGATTTGGAAATCTATGATGCAATTGAACCGTTAAATTCCTATTATGTATGGATCAAGGATTTAAGTCGGTTAGTGTCTTCTCAAATTAATTCTAACCATGCGAAAAAACATTTCTGCGATCGGTGCCTTCAATATTTTAAACATATGAATGATTGTAAAATGAAACAACTGGGAATACCTCGGCTGCCTACAGAAGAAAATAAAATCCTCCGTTTTAGAAATTTTAGAAACAAAGTTAAAGTTCCGTTCTATACCGCCAATAGCTCTTTCTAATTTCGGCGTAACTAAAAAAGTCAGGGGAATTAAAAAATCTGTCATAAAAAAACACATCACAATTGAGGATATTACTCGTTGTGTAGATGAGCATAAAGAAAAGTTAATTTCACAAAATTTGATCCACGCATCTAAACATCATGTTTATACAATCATTCAAGATAAAATAGCATTAAATCCACACGATCATGTAAGATATCTAATACCTGGATCAAACATGACATTATCCACAGATCATTATTTCATAGATAGCATGGAAATTGAGGAAGCAGTTTAAATTATAATTACTCTAATATATGCATGTAGTATGTAAGTGTAAATATGTTCATTTAGTAAATAAGTGTAAATATATAAATAAAATGTTGCTTTATATGTAATAAGAGCATAGTTGTGTATTATATGTTAATTGAATTGGCACCTCCAATTCTATTGTAAATGTACTGTTATTTGTTAATGTATATTTAAGTATATTACTCCAAAGAATGTTAACTTAGATAATTCGGATAAACCGATACATTATATGTAATATTAAAAATTTGTATGTTATAGTATATAAAATCAATCTATGTAAGTGCAATGCGTAATAAAGCATTTTAATGATTGCACGTTTTTATTAAAAGGTAGAGGGTGTAGCAGAGCGGGGGAGGGGTATTGCGGATCGGACTGCACCATAATTCCTATATAAAAGGAATAAGCAAAGGTCATGTAAACGTGGAATATAGGATCACCAGGGATGAATAACTTTCGGATCTCACAAAAACGGTCTTTTTGGACCGTATAATTTTCCATGTTAAATCCCATAAGATACAAGTATTATCATAAATTAGCGGAAGAAATTGCAAATTCGGTGGTCTTGTAGAAAGATCTCGAGGTTCTGCGAAAAATACCGGGGTTCGGTGGTCTAGATCAGGGTATCGAAAACATGATCCATGCCGGTGGTTAGAAATGACGAGTTGAAGAAAATTATTGTGCAGATTTAAGATGACAATGTTATTTAATACTGTTTCTAGATGTGCGAATATTTTGCAAATGTGGCGGTGGTGGTGTGGTGGTGATGGTGGTTGTGGTTGTGGTTGTGGTTGGTTGTGGTTGTGGTTGTGGTTGCGGTTGCGGTTGTAATTGTGGTTGTGGTTGTGGTTGTCGTTCTGGTTGTGGTCGTGGTCGTGGTCGTGGTTGTGGTAGTGATCATGGTTGTGGTTGTGATTGTGCTTGTGGTTGTGGTTGTGGTTGTGGTTGTGGTTGTGGTTGTGGTTGTGGTTGTGGTTGTGGTTGTGGTTGTGGTTGTGGTTGTGGTTGTGGTTGTGGTTGTGGTTGTGGTTGTGGTTGTGGTTGTGGTTGTGGTTGTGGTTGTGGTTGTGGTTGTGGTTGTGGTTGTGGTTGTGGTTGTGGTTGTGGTTGTGGTTGTGGTTGTGGTTGTGGTTGTGGTTGTGGTTGTGGTTGTGGTTGTGGTTGTGGTTGGTTGTGGTTGTGGTTGTGGTTGTGGTTGTGGTTTGGTTATGGTTGTGGTTGTGGTTGTGGTTTGGTTTGGTTGTGGTTGTGGTTGTGGTTGTGGTTGTGGTTGTGGTTGTGGTTGTGGTTGTGGTTGTGGTTGTGGTTGTGGTTGTGGTTGTGGTTGTGTGTTTGTGGTTGTGGTTGTGGTTGTGGTTTGTGGTTGTGGTTGTGGTTGTGGTTGTGGTTGTGGTTGTGGTTGTGGTTGATGGTTGTGGTTGTGGTTGTGGTTGTGGTTGTGGTTGTGGTTGTGGTTGTGGTTGTGGTTGTGGTTGTGGTTGTGGTTGTGGTTGTGGTTGTGGTTGTGGTTGTGGTTGTGGTTGTGGTTGTGGTTGTGGTTGTGGTTGTGGTGGTTGTGGTGGTGGTTGTGGTTGTGGTTGTGGTTGTGGTTGTGGTTGTGGTTGTGGTTGTGGTTGTGGTTGTGGTTGTGGTTGTGGTTGTGGTTGTGGTTGTGGGTTGTGGTTGTGGTTGTGGTTGTGGTTGTGGTTGTGGTTGTGGTTGTGGTTGTGGTTGTGGTTGTGGTTGTGGTTGTGGTTGTGGTTGTGGTTGTGGTTGTGGTTGTGGTTGTGGTTGTGGTTGTGGTTGTGGTTGTGGTTGTGGTTGTGGTTGTGGGTTTGGTTGTGGTTTGGTTGTGGTTGTGGTTGTGGTTGTGGTTGTGTTGTGGTTGTGGTTGTGGTTGTGGTTGTGGTTGTGGTTGTGGTTGTGGTTGTGGTTGTGGTTGTGGTTTGGTTTGGTTGTGGTTTGGTTGTGGTTGTTGTGGTTTGGTGTGGTGGTTGTGGTTGTGGTTGGAGTGGTTGTGGTGTGGGTTGTGAGTTGGTTGTGGTGTTGGTGATGGTGGTTGTGGTGTTGGTGGTGGTGGGTCTAGAACTGACATTTTCCCTCCAGGGTCGCCATAGCGTCCTTGGGGTGGATGCCCTGTGGAACTCGCAAAATGGTCTTTTTGGACTTTAGAATTTCCCATGTTAAATCCCATAAGAAAACCGCTTTTTGTGCTCGTACGAACATAGAATATCTACTCTTGGATTATCATCACACATTGGCAACACCGCTTCCGATATGCATTTTTCCACTTTGTCGACCAACGTTGCAGTTATCTAGCGTTCGTAGTTCTTTGCACGATAGTTTTCCTAGAGTATGTTAACATATCTGGCAGTTCTTGTACTTTCCATAAACATTCAGCATCAAACGACTAGAAAAATTTTCTTATGAATTTATAAAGAACGTTGGAAATAAATTCTTTTCTGGCATATGGTTTATACTTGAAAAAGTTATTCTATAACCTCAAATTGAATTTGGAACTCCAAAGCAAAACTAGTATACCACAGCCATATTTAAAAGAAATTTAAATATTAGTTGTAAATATGTAATTTAGGATGTTAATCCAGTAAAGGGTATTAATTGTCCTTGTACTCCTAAATGTGCTTAATATTCCTCTATGAGAAACTTAAAACCTACGCCCTTTATAAAAATAAACCTCGAAGCGCATTTCCGCTCTATATCACCATATAAAACACAACCTGTGTTTAATTCAATAAATAGCTTTAAAGTCTCCTGAATCTGTTTTCATCACGATTTTCGCATGAATGGCTTTCTCTCAACTATTGTTACAAAAGGAGTAATTACTAAACTGCGTGCTATAACAATGGCACTGACAGAACCGTCATTTGTGGTATTACACAAAGATTTTACATTAAATTAAATATTAATCATTAGAGCGTGAAACAGTGTCTATTGCCACATTTGTGAATGGCACAATAATTAATTACATTTTGCAGATGCCTGTCTTAGTCCCTATTTAGATAGACAAATAGATGGACTGGGGTGCCATCACCATTAATAGGTGTTATGAAAATAATTTTCCTTAGAAACATGTGGTTGGGATGTTGTAAACTTAATAAATCTA
Organism: Platerodrilus igneus; assembly: GCA_036346225.1. Taxonomy (NCBI): domain Eukaryota; kingdom Metazoa; phylum Arthropoda; class Insecta; order Coleoptera; family Lycidae; genus Platerodrilus; species Platerodrilus igneus. Next base: position 4,487,465 of record JARFIW010001701.1, read on the forward strand.
CTCAACACGATTTGACTTAATGCATCGTATTAGCTCTTCAAACACATAGTTTCATTAATTTTGAATGACAGATTATACACTGATTAATGATCTAACTGAAACGTAGTCAAATACCACAGACCGCAGCTTCCACATGCTTTGAAGCTCCACAAGATTTACATAGAGTTGGCAAAGCACCTACGACGTTATTCGTTGTCATAAAGTGCACAACGTGAATACTCCATACACAGTGTCTGGTGATTATATCTATGTTATGGCTTTTCATGTTCTTCATTATTATGTTTCACAATGTAAACAAGTTATGTCTCTGCTTACCACTGGCAGATATACAGTTGTCGTCGTACTTGTACGCCTGTTGTTAAAATCTAAGGTAATAACTTATGCTTTACTGCGGAGAATCTACTGAATATCTTGTTTTTTCTAAAATTTTATGGTTGTTGCAACATATTTACAGAAGGAAAGTACGAGAAATCAAACTGTTTATTTATTAATATTTTATATTGGTTTTATAAAAATGCAAACGTCTATGTAAAATGACTTCAGAGGGTTTTCATTCCTACCGCCAATCAGTTAAAATTTGCAAGCAAAATTAGTTACAAAGCTGCTTTGCGATTCGTATAATTACATAAATCTCAGAATGCATTACCTTTAAATGCATGATATTTTTTAAACTATTAAAAAATAGATATAATATAAATACACATTTTAATTGTCTTTATTGGTGAAAAATAACAAAAAAAAAATCCATATCTATTAATGTTAAAAAAGTCGAAACTTACTGTTGTAGATAAACAACACTATGCATTTGTTGTCAATTTTTTAATCAGACCTCTGTATGAAACTTTCTAAAACAATTTTTTTTTGTTGAAACATAAACATTTTTCACAGAATGTCTGTAAATATCCAGTGCAATTTGAAAATTTGCACCTATTTCTCGTAGACCATGTCATCCAGTGCCTTTTGATCTAGACGTACATTACTAGGAGGAACCTGCTGAGTTGGGCCTTTTGTTTTTTTTACAGCAAGCATTTCTTCTACTGTACTGGAAGATGGACGCTTACGTTTAATGTTGGTACTTTGCGCAACTAGGCACAGACATTTTGAAATTTCTATTTGAACCTGAAAAAATGTCATATTCTCCATTTCATTATTTTGTTTTGCTTTGGCAATTCTTGTATAAAGAATCCACGCACTACCCAATGTCATATCAAGTAGGTGGTAAAAAATTCGTACATACCATTTTTTGCTCTTGATGTGTATTTTGTGTCGAGCTATATTGGCGTTAAGTACATCAACTCCACCCATATGCTTATTGTATTCATTGATGAAGAACGGGCAACTTACCTCTTTCCTGGTTTTTGACTTTGTGTCAAATCTTTGTACGGAAGTGATTGGTTGTTGTCTACCAAAGTAGACAATACATTTACTACACGATTGTCCTTCCATACAATGGAACTTATATCTACATTTTTATAGGTGATTAATAATCTATAGGAACACTGTGGCACGATTTAAATAAAATTAAATAAAAACCCTTAACCACAAAAAATATTTAAAATTACTAGATACGTATTTCGACCACATTTCGACCACATCATCAGTAGGGGAAAAAAATATATTAGCTGTATAATTTACTATATTGTGACAATTCACTTGTTTGTTGTTGAGAACACCACCCTGCGGGTGAGGAGAATATCCTCGATAGTGTTTAAAGCAACAATATAGTAAATTATACAGCTAATTTTTTTTTTATAGGTGGCTACACACTCTTAACTTGTTCCTCGTACATCTTTCTTAATGTCTTTCTCTGCGGGTAACTTGCAGTTGGCTATTCTATTTCGCCGCACTGTTCCAAGACAAAATTCTATTCTTGGCTAAATAGGCTCAGAGATCGAGAGTAGTGTAATGATTATCGAAGAATAATTGCTAATTAAGGTTCTTTGGTATAATTCTGACTGGTCTAACAACAACAGGCGCACTGGCTCCTAGATCTGGTTCTGATATATTTCTATGAAAATCATCTTTCTCTGGTCTCGAATATATTTCGAACTTGTATGCAAAACGATAAAACTGCGGGAATCGGTTCTTTAACATGGCTAACAACCAATACAAGAATTAAGATTTATTAGTGAATCATTTATTAAGTACAATATTACATTCTAATTGTTAGGAAACAGCGAAAACAATCAAAACAATAATTATGATGGTTTTTGGTTGATGCCAACTTTAATAATGTACAATCACCACTGGCTTGCATTAGAACCATTCTTAGTTGTAGATCTTAATAGCCTTTTCCAAATAATTAAATCTTGCTCGTTTTGGAGCTTTATTCACGTGCTCCAATCCCAACCAAGGTTTTGCATTAGCATTGGTGGTAGAATTACCTCTAAAATCTTTCAAATTCATAAGAAAATCATCTTCGTCTATAAAAAGAGGTTTTTCCAATGAAACAATAGTAAATTTAAACTTTTCCCACTCCTTTTCTGGTACACACAGTTTCTTTTGTATACGTTCTTTCACTTTTTTAAATTGTTCACCATGTTTAATTTTGATAAAAAATGGTATTCCAAATGTGGAAAATATTTCCTTTTGAAAATGAGCACATGAAACTAACATCTCGTCATCTTCGAGTCTTAATTCATCATTAGGTATTTCCTCTATCCTGTATGTTTTGGCTCCTGCAAAAGATAACGACTCCAGTGGAGCATCTTCCTTTGGCCCATAAGCTACCTTAGAACAATTTACTTCAACTAACCTTAATTTTCCACTACCGCCTTCACTAAATTCTATTTGTTTTTTAGCTTCTTCTAAAAGATCTCCTACAGTGCCTCCTTTGTTGGGATATAATGTTAATTCCTTCTCTTCTTTTAACTTCAATCCAACCCATATACATTTAAATTGTCGTTTATTTTCTAATTCATTAACTCGAATGTTAAGCTGTTGATAAAAAATTTTCTTTGGTGTTTTATAAAACTTCGAACATGCTAGAAGATCTTTTAATGTACCTTCATATGTACATCTTAATGGATGACCAGGACTATCTTCATAACTTTGACATTTGAAGAATTGTAATAAATACGGATTTGTACCAACCCTCTCTGCTACAGCCCGAGCTAATTGATCATAAGTCATTCGCTGTGACAATTCCATAGTAAAACCAACATCATTAGGAATGCATCTATCCACAAAGTTAACTTCTACTCGGTAATACAAATCTTTATAATAGTCTATACAGTTTGGAAGATCAGACTGTTCTTCCATTTCATCTTTTTCAAAAATAATTATATCACCATTCATTAATTCGTCTAAGACCTTTTCAAGTGTTTCGTTAACATTTGTAATTCTTTCAATAATAAACAACTTGGAAATCATATACTAGATTTTTTACGTTGTCCAGATGCACGTTTAAGGGAAACATTCGCGTCTTTTTTGACCAAGGAAAATGGTATTACGCGATTGAAAGCGACAATATACAACTGTACAATTGGAAGCCATGTCAGTGCGAAACAGGTGTATAATTCCTTAAAAGACTGATTAACTTTAGTGAAAGATAGTAGATTATACTTCCTAAAGACGCCAATGTACTCGGTGTCACTTACCAAAATGTGGAGTAAGCCATCGGACAAGCTGCAAAATAGCTACTGTTTAGTGTATAATAACCTACTACAGTACGTGTATTGGGGAAATAGCAGTACAAAGAAATTGACTGGCTTGCAAATTAATTTGTCCCACAAACCAGAAGAAAGGGAAAAATTGATGAAGTATGTGCTTTCGGCTTTTAGTTTTAACTATTTACCTATAAATTATTGGAGATAGTAAAGGAGAAAGACAGCCAAACTAAAATAAAAATATTTCACAAACGCTACATTAAAGCAGGTAGTACATATTTTACACAATCTGCAACACCATATTCAACAATTCCAAAAAAAAATAATCATTTCGGAATTGAGGTTGATAAATACGCCTAGCATTCATTCGCCCGGAGGTTGTACGACAATGCGTAATTATTGGCAGTAAACTCTATCCGTTTACGCTAAAGGAAATTGTCTTATTATGCACGCCATACGCTGTAAGTGGGAGAAAAGGACTGCTGGAATTAGAAGAAATGGATGCAAAAAGGAAAAAGTTGGACTACATAGAAAACACTGCGACAATACGCGAACAATACGAAGATGTGTTAGACAAAGAACATCTTATAAGAGGAAATGAGGAAGAATTAAAAGATTATTTTACGTGCCGATGAACTGACTTAGATACATCCGGGTTCTACAAGCTTTATGCATTTGTGGTTAGTAAGAAAGACTTTTTTGGTTATGTAGGCGTCCTTGCGGAAAATGAAGGTACTAAATCTGTATACTTTTAAGGTTATTCTAAAAACGTATTTACTAATATTGGAAATAACATGGACGAACTAAGGAATGCGGGATGCGTAACCTTGGTGTACACCACACGCAAAGGGGTTCCGCTAAACATTGTATATTTGCCTAGTAAGGAAACTTTCGGATCATTTAAAACCGAGGTTCTTACAACCTATAACGTTCATATATTCCCAAAGGTGGTGGACATGCAACTACGCAGCAGTGAGTGAGAGAATAAGGATTCCCTCCAATACGGACAAGAAGAAGTCGATCAAGCTAACAAGATACGTATGCCGGATATAGTGAGAGAGCTGCGATTAAAAGATTGTCACGAGCTGCAAGAATTACACGAAGGAATGGATCTGGTTGTCGGTGGAATCAAAGATTTTATATATATAGAGACAAACTTCGGCACATTGTACAATTTGAAAACCTAGACGGTCTCTATGTATCAAACTATTGGCTAGAAAATGAGATAGGGAACTAGGGTGTCGATTTAAACTTTAAGCTGCGAATAAAATTAGATAAAATTAAAACCACTACCAACAAACATAAAAAAGAACTGTTTTATGTGTATAACTTTGTATTAATATGAAGTTTAAATGGCCGCATGCTTGGCATGAAGTATTTTAAAATTTTATTATGTATAATGTCAGAATAAAAATTTTAGAATAGTATTACAATGCTCTTTATTTACAAAATGCTAAGATGTCACCACAAAATAGCAGTCACAGGGGAGCGCATGGGCAGGGGTGCGCATGGGTAGGTATGTTCCTGGACGTATACGAGGGAAGCGGAAGTTAACACAGTCACCAAGCATCTAATTCTTATTTGGGTGGTATCGAGTACTTGTAGGCGTATGTATCCGGAGTAAAAAACACGATTTGTACGCGCAGCTTTTTAATAAAATTAGTTTATCGAGTGAAGATGACAAGCGCTACGTCATACCCGGTTGTGTATTAACCTATGCATGGAGGCATAAAGATATAGGTCAAAGATAGTTGATTATATTTGTATAGATTTTGTAAATCTATTGCATATATATATACTAGTTTCAAGATTCTATAATTTTTAAGTTCTTCTCCCACCATCCCTTCTTCCAAATCCTTCCTGCTTCAATACTGGTGGATATAGTGTACGTGTTACTTCCACGTGGTGTACGCTGGACAACCAATATTTTGTTGTCTTTGTAATCTGCAAAATGTTGGTTGACTAACAACGCGAGTTAAGGTTCGTGGCTTCGAGCGGTCCTTTTTAAAAAGACTTCTTTGGTCCTTAACACATTTATTTTATTTAAACAGATTTGAACAATGCGATTTTACAATCTTGAATTAAATTATTCTAAGTCGAAATAGTTAATACTTAATTGTACAAGTGAGTTACCGACGGACTACAATGTGAAAGCTGAACGTTGATGAACTGGCCGCGAGTGGAGCACCCGGTCCTTTTATAATCTCCCTACCTCTTTACAATTCTGTGGGAACTTGCAGACCTAATGTCTGCTTACACTTGACTCTATTCATAATACATAGTTGCTATCTTAAAAGCTATTCATAATTACAATGTTGCAGGCTTATTCTGCGTAATCTCGGTACGTGACTTCCTACGACCGTCTGTGACCTGACATCTGCAGTGTTACTTATCTTTGTGCTACTTTGTAGCGCTTCCGTTCATATGAGAACGTTTATAACTGAAATATATCGTAGCAAATTGTCTTTTAATTACATTGTTGCATTTTCTTAATATTTCCTAATATTATTAATGTTTTTGAAGATCCGGTATCGATTAGTAATTTAAATTCAGCGTGGGGTATTTCGATATAGGGTAATAGAAGCTGATTCATATTATTTAGATTTATTATGTTAGGTCGTTTATAAAATGGTCCATTTGAAAATTTGAACATGTGTTCTCTTCGTCGTACTCTTCGTAATTTTCATATGGTTCTTCGCGTTCACAATGGTTTGATTGATTTTGTTCGTTATTCGTACACGGTCGATTGTTATTATTCTGGTCATCTTCATACTATTCTGCTTCTTGGTGAAATAGCTCTTCTAAAGTGAAAGTGGGTTTTTGATTGGGGTTTGGTCTAATGTGTGTAATTTTTGTGTTGGGTCTGGTGTTACCAGTTGAGGTATCCATTGGTGTAGGTTTGTAATAGTTATTGGGATTATTATTGTTTATCATCGGTGAGTTTCTGTTAGGATTCGCGTTGAATGCTGGTCTTTGTTGATTTATATTTTGATTGAATCTCGGTTGAAATGCGGGTTTTGAAAAGTTAGAGTTAAATGTTGGTTGATATGCGGGTTTTGAAAAGTTCGGGTAAAACGTTGGTTTTGAGAATTGTTTGTATTGGTTGTTAAAGTTTGAGTTATTAAAATGTGGATTATTTGTTTGCGTTTGGTTTGTTTGTGCATTGAATGGGTTAAATTTTTGTTATGAATTTATTTGTCTTGCGGGTTGTATAGTTTTTATTGGCGTGTAGCTTTTATTCGCGATGGGGTTATATAGTTGGTTTCTATAGTACATTACGTTTTCTTCTTCGATTATCATGTTCATTGCTTCTTCTAAGTTTTGGGGATGTTGAAATATAATTTTATCTAAAAGTCTTTCGGGTAGTGCATTTAGATAGGTATCTAATGCCATCTCGTCGTACATTTTCGTTTTTAAAAGTCTTACGTTTGGGTCGGTTTCTTCGATTTTGAGTTTTGTCAAGATTAAGCTTCTTACATCTTGGCATTTCATTCCAAATTGATAGGGTGACTGGTTGTGTTCCATTCTTAGGTTGGTTAAATCCCTTACTAAACATTTTAAGTTCCGTTGATCGCCGAAATATGCAATTAGTATGCGTTTGTACACTTCCCATTGGTCCACGTCCTCGCAACTTGCAATTAATGTCAGTGCCTTTCCGGTAAGTTTACTGATAATAAGACGGATCAGCAAAGTGTTCCTTTCGTTATCTCCCGGTTTGTAAAAGGTTTTTAAGAATATTTTGCTGGCTGAAATATAGTTCTGAGTAAACATTGGTCATTCCCGCAAAAGCTGGGGATCATTTCGAGGTACAGTTTCATTTCATTAGTCATCTTGGCTGGGGTAATATTCGGGTAATTTTAAAAAGTAAAAAAAATTATTATTTTTTTTTTGTTGAAAAAATTTGGATTTATTTTGTGGTTTTTCGGTGGTATTTAATAAGTTTTACGCTTGGTATTGGTTTTGGTTAAGTTTACTTTTAATTAGCCGATTTTTAATTTTAATTTCTCAAGTTTCAATAGGCTGAGTAATTTTTTGTGGTAATTTATCGGGTTTGAATGCTTTGCGTTAGTTGCGTCAGTTATTACTTCTCTATTTTATAATTATGTTAATTTTAGTTAGGTGCGTAATAATTATCTCGTTGGTTTATGCGATTGTAAGGTGTCTGCAATGCTTACAATGTTGTCAATTAATTATTTGCGTTAGCTTCTCTATTATAGTTATTTTTAAATATACTGTGGGTGTTATTCAGTACTCGCAGTGATTTTATACAATACAATTTGTGCGTCTTTAATTTATTGAAATATTTAATTGAAATTTTTCACGTTTGAATGCGTTCTTAGTACCGTAATTATTTGTGTAATTTATAAAAGTTTCTGGTCGTGATTTTATGCTGCTTTAATTTCACAATGCTGAAAGGTTTTGCGATGTATTTAAATGGCTTTTGTATAATTAGATTTATGCGTATTTATTCAAGGTTGGATTTCATTCACTTTTGAAGATGAGATATTTTGCGTTCAATTTGCGCTTTGTTAATTCTCGTATTAAGATGTGGTTTTTAATAATAGATTGCAAGTTGTCTATTTATGGATGGTATTCGAGTTTGAATAGTTGCGCTGTTATTAGGATTTCGGTTTTAATTGCTCGTGGTTTTAGCTTTCGCTTTTTATTCTCGTATTTAAATTATTTTTATGCGTCAGTAAATTCTCGTATTGTGCGATTAGAAATTTGTTTCTTGCGTTAGTTAAAGTTGTAGAATTAGAAATTCTAAAAATTTCTTGCGTTAGTTAAGATTGCTGAATTTGTTTCTAAGAATTTTTCTTACGTTAGTTAAAACGTGATCTAGTCTCTTGTGCGCTCTGCGACTTTTTTAATTGTCTCTAGTTTTTTGTGTCTCAGAATAGTTTTTCTCAGTTCCTTGTCTCAGAATTTTTTGTTGGCTCAAGTTTTTATAAATATTTCTCATATACAAGTAAAATAATAATAAAATTTCAATAACGGCTTGAAGATAATCTCTAGCAATTACTAAGTCGATTATTTAAAAAAAATTGCGTAAAATATTTGTAACAATAGTTAATATATACATATATAAATCATAAACTAGCAAATATCAAATGTCTTTGTTAATAATAAAATAAATTTCAATTGGTTTAGGAAAATGAACTTACACTAGTTGCTTTGTTGCTTTCATTGATTTTTTTCTTTGTTTCTGTTTTTCTTTTTGGTTTCTTGGATTTGATCTATGCTTGTATCGCCTCGAATTTTTCTTTTGTTGAATTCGAACTATGCTTGTTTCTCCTTCAACTGCTGGACTTAAACGATGCGTGTTTCGCCTCCAGTTTTTGTTTTGTTCTGCCAAATTCGGAATTGAAATTCCCGGACTACCAGTTCCTCGAAGTTGGATTCGCTAGTGCCCTTTTGACATCCGTTACGGCTGCGCCAGTTAAGGTTCGTGGCTTCGAGCGGTCCTTTTTAAAAAGACTTCTTTGGTCCTTAACACATTTATTTTATTTAAACAGATTTGAACAATGGAATTTTACAATCTTGAATTAACTTATTCTAAGTCGAAATAGTTAATACTTAATTGTACAAGTGAGTTACCGACGGACTGCAATGTGAAAGCTGAACGTTGATAAACTGACCGCGAGTGGAGCTCCCGGTTCTTTTATAATCTCCCTACCTCTTTACAATTCTGTGGGAACTTGCAGACCTAATGTCTGCTTACACTTGACTCTATTCATAATACATAGTTGCTATCTTAAAAGCTGTTCATAATTACAATGTTGCAGGCTTATTCTGCGTAATCTCGGTACGTAACTTCCTACGACCGTCTGTGACCTGACATCTGCAGTGTCATTTATCCTTGTGCTACTTTGTAGCGCTTCCGTTCACATGAGAACGTTTATAACTGAAATATATTGTAACAAATTGTCTTCTAATTACATTGTTGCATTTTCCTAATATTTCCTAATATTTCCTAATAACTTTATTAGTTTCATAGGTATAACAAATTGGGGATCACATAACTCGCGTACCAGTTGTAATTATTACGCACCAGCTGTATATAAAGTTGATTAATAAAATTAGTCTTTCGGGCAAAGATGACAAAAGGTACGTCATCCCTAATAGTACAGCAACCTACGCATGGGGCATAAAGATATAGGATAGTTACCTGCATATGTATATATTTTATTGTGTATGTAGCAAGTAAGTTAGCTATAAGACATACTCACTATCTCCACCCTTAATAATCCCTTCGCTACCTGCGACATGTGTTTACCTCCACGCAGTGTCGCTGGACGGTAAAACATATTGTTAGATTAACGGCAATATGTCTTATTGACCGAAAACACGTTTCCTCTCTTTTTATACAACACATTAATATCTTTTTTGTTACAGGTTACTTTTAGCTGCTTGGATTCGGCTACACGAAGAAAATAAAATAATATGATACTTTGCAATGCAAAAGTTGTATTCTATTAGTTAATTAAACTGTAAATTGGATAAAATAAATTATTAAACTTTTGTGTGCTTAATTTCTTTGTGTTAATACCTCTAAGTGTTTGGTTATAGGATTCTAGATGTTATAAAGGAGGGGTGATTAGAAATCGCTGCTGGTAAAAAAAATATTAAAATTGGGGTAGCACCCTGGGGGATGATGCAATCTGAAAAATTCTTAGAAATTCCGGTAGCTGAGAAAAATCTAATATGAGTTGATACTAAACAATATTTATCTTAAAAGAAACAAACATAATCTTTTATATGTTCGCTTTACAGATTCGAATTCTGCGTAAAATTCTAAACTAATATGATGTGTCGCATGGCTAAAAAAGTTATAAGGAATGTCAGAAATCGCTGCTGGTAAAAAATCTTAAAATGGGGTAACTCCCTGGGGGATGATGCTGTCTATAAAATTCCTAGAAATTCACATAGCTGAGAAAAATCTAATATTAACTGATACCAAACAGGATAGATTTATCTCGAAAGATGAGCTAAACAAGATAGAAAGTATGATATAACATTTAGGTTACGGTGGTGGTGGTGGTAATGATAGATGTGACGTACAGAAAAATGATTACATCGTTAATGAGTTTTCCCATTAAAAAGAGATTAGGGTTAATGGGTTTTCCAATTAAAAAACTATTAGTATTAATGGGTTTTAATGAGAAAACCCATTACAAAGCGATTAGTGCTAATGGGTTTTTAACGAGAAAACCCATTAAAAAGCGATTAGTGCTAATGGGAATTTAATGAGAAAACACATTAAAAATGCTTACCGGCGCTGTGAGGAGGCGCTGCATAAGGATCGGCTCCATCCTCTACTACTGATATTTATTTCAAAGTTGAAATGATACTGAACACATTTGAAATTAAAAATCAAAGGTATTAATATTTTGAGGCTATACCGTTCAGCTGAATGTTGGTCAGATTCAATTTGTTTGAAACATGCAAATCTATAGGGTGCAGGAGTGAAAGAGCAATGTTGGAGGAATGTTTTCACTATGCACTAAATGCTTTTCGTTTTAAAAATACTGCCAATGAAAGGCCTAATTTGTAATGTTGTAATTCTGAAATTATATGCATTTAAGGGATAAAAAAACACTGTAACCCCAATTTTCATCAATAGCCAAAGTATACGATAAAAAAACTCAACGATAAAATTATTTTACGAACGTTAGAATAAACAACAAATTTTTGTGATATTTTTTCCTCTCCACAAAATCCTGATCTAATTTTTACGAAATATCTCAAATGTAACATATACTTAATGCCCACGCGCCGTGTGTATGAAACAAGTTTAAAACCTAGAGGTATTTCGTGAACAATAAGGTGTTTACAGGAACTATTGAAAGATTAAATTGCTATTTATGACTTTACAAACCAGGTTTCAAAACAGCTTAAGGGTTTTCTATATGATTGTGGGTACAAAATGTTGAACTTAGCTTTGTAATTGAACCAAACTGGAAAATAACAAATCGCATTTTGTTTTCCATATAGGACCAAGAGCTTCTTAAAAATTCGAGAATCTTTCATCATTTGCAAATACATATTCTTTGCGGATTTTTTCATCTTTTTCAATTGCCTCAATTCTTCTAAGTTGTTTCAAAAAGCAATTTTGTTTTTACCTAGCAAAAATTGTTATAAACCATCTTTGGACAGACGAAAGATTATCCTGCCGATTTTGCGCATATTTTAAAACATAACGCTTTACAACATGACAATTTAAGAAAAGAAATAATTTATTACGGATTGTGTAGACCATGTGGTGCATTTCCGAAAGATAATAGAAATATAAGTTTTTCCGTCACTATTATAACGTAGTAAGCGCAAGTGAAAATAAAAACAAAGTCGTTAACTTGCCACACAATTCAAATGACTGGTTGTATTATTTTAAATTAAAAAAATTGTGCTTCTTGTCAAACATGTTGGCTGTGCGCTTCTGTAAGGTCAAGTTGGATGACTGGAATTAATGATGGGCGGGGTTTATTGAAAACAATTAAAAGCATTTGCTTGCGCAATCCCATTTAGCCTGTTGTTTTATTTGTAATACGTGAAAAAAAATTATACCATAGATAAAAAACACTTTACTATAAAAACAAGAAACTGATGTTTGAAAAAATGTTTTGGACAGACTTTTCAACATTACTTTAACAGTATTCTAGTACATGTTGTCATTATGAGGACACGGAGGTAATTGTTCTGATTTAAAGGACAGTTACTACGGTAATTTCTTAAGTTTTGTTCATTTTATCAGTAACTAAGATCTGATATTACAAAAAGTGCTTAAACGTCCAAAAGGATCAATTAAGTATATATCCCCAAAAATCGAAAACGACATTATAAAACTTTAAGCACGCAATTGAAAAAACTTTATTAGATAAAATTAAATCTTAATGGACACCACACAAGGTTTTAAGACTGATCAATTGAGTAAACCTATGAGATACATTGATTTTAAAAAAGATCGCGAGGGAGAGGTAACCAAAATAGATATTTGTGAAACGTTTGTGGGATTTACAAAAGCAAACACCCAATCTGCATAAGAATGGTGTATTACTATATTAAATAATTTGTCTAATATATAATTAGATATAAATAGATGTAGGTGGCAGGGTTCCGATGGGGTTAACGTTATGAGCGTCACTTATTCTGGTGGGCTAGAAAATTAAACATAGAACCTTCAGCTCTATATACGCACTGTAGCGCCCATAACTTAAATCTAGTCATAAATAATGTCATTAAAGGTATAAAAGAAACTGATTTTTTTTTAACTTTTAGAAAACATACATTTTTTGCTAATAATATAATAAGATGGGATTGGTTCTCTATTTTTAAAGAAAGTATGATACGATTAAAATGATTAAGTCCTACACGTTGGTCCGACATGTTAAAATCTTTAACTACCATAAGATTTTGCCATAAAGATTCTGACATAAAAAGATGAACAAAATTACGCAAAACAAAAATTGTCATCAATGGCTACTACCCAATACACGCTATAAAAATAGGTTTATGAAGATATTAAAATGTACCCACAATTATTATTTTATAATTCTCATACTTACCAGACAACGTTAGTTTAATTTTGGTTTTTAAAAATGAAGTACCCAACGATTTTGAGGCACCGGCTTTACTTAGGCACCAGGCACGGGTTTCATGTGTTTGTGCGAAAATCCGCTAATGATCAGAAAAGCCTGCAGACGGTAGATTTCTCACAATATGCAAAACCCGCAAAATAAGCACATTTAAAATGGTTCAAGGAAACCGTAGAAAATTCAAATGGTTTTCAAATTGTGTATATAAACATCGTAGCAAGTGATAAATAACTCAACAGCAGTTAATTGGTTGTCTGTTTCAATGTAAATCAAAACCAACAAAAGTTACGCGAGTTATGTATCCCCCAATTTTTATATGTATTATAAAATAGAACTTATTAGGAATTATTAGAAATTGTTAAAGAAATTATTAAGTCAAGTGCAACAATGTAATTCAAGAATAATTAAATAAAGGTTATTAATAGTTGTGAGAACAGATGCAATACATTGTTTTACAGACGATAGTGATACCTCAGGTGGCAGGTCACATATGGTTACAAACCGTGATTGCCTAGAAAGTAAGATTGTTACATTGTGTAATGGATAGAATTAAGAAATAAGGAGACGTGAGCTCTGCAAGTTCCCACAGACATGTGAGGGCCAGGGACAACATAAATACCTGGGAGCCCCAGATCAGTCAGTCAGTCTCAAGTATTTCAGCTTTAACATTGCAGTTTGTTTAGGCTACTCACTCATATTAGTTCAATTAGTAATTATTTTTCAACTTAGAGTAATTTTAAACCAGGTTGTTGAAATTCTATATTTAATATCTGAAAAATAAATAAATTGTTACGAAGTTTTTGAATAAGTTTCTAAAAACACCGCTCCCAAGACCCGAAACGTAAGTCGCGTTGACGAAATGTTTCGAAAAAAATTGTTGTTTGTTGGGAAAAACGGATCATGTTACACCAGTTGAATTAAACGAGCAAAGGACAGCTAATGTTTAGTGGAGTTGTACTTTTTGTTTGCCGGATGTTATTGTTGAAATTAGAAAAAACAAGGTAAACCGGTGAATCATTTTCATCACAATGCAAACGCGTAATCTGTACAACGAACTGTCGAGTTTTTGACCACATCTAAATAATGACTCATTGTCCATATTTGCCAGAGTTATTGTTCAAGGTTTCTTCTTATTCCGAGATATCAAAAATAAAATGCGTGGCGAGTGTTTTCCGTCGCTTGTTAAGTCAGTTGAAGCGTTTAATTCGCTCGTTTCAAAGGTATCTTCCTCAGGGTAAAAGAACGGTTTTGAGATCGGATATATTGACTGCAAAAGCGAATAGTTCTGAAAGGAGAATATTTTAAAAAGCAATAAAGCGATTTGCATAACGCAATGTTCGTTTTTGTTATATTTCTCGCAAATTTTAGCTGTGACTCTCGTATCAATTTTTTTCAAGTTTCTATTTTTTGAGCTATATATTCTTATGATATTCTGTATCAGTGAAAAGTCTGTCAAATACAGTATATAAACCCAACTCAGTTTTAATTTTATCTCATTTGTGGGTCTTTACCGATTTAAGTAAAGGCGTGTAATCTGAATGCCCTAGGAAAGTTTCTGATCAAGATTGAAAAGAATTCTCAGTTTTCTAGTAATTTTTTTATTTTAATAGAAATTTAATAGGCGAAACTCCGAGCTTTTGAATTAGTTCCTCGCGCTCATAGCTATTTGATGCATTAATTTGAATTGGAAATTCATTCTATTCATTTTGAAGTATTCCCTGGTGAAACAAGTCTGGATATTTAGTATTTGCTTTTATTGTAAATGTGTTCTCAGCATGACACATGCGACTCTTTTCGATGAACCGTTGCGTTGTATTGCTTGTTGGCAAAAGGGAGGTTGAAGATTTAATGAGGGCCAAAGGGATTTGCACGAAAGTGTCTACGACATCGCAAAATGGAACCGTACTTTATTTGTAAAAGGTTTGAAAAAACATTTTATGCAAATTTGTTGTCTATAACTTACTGCTAACTATGTATTTGAGTAAGGCATTGCAATTCATTTTATATTTTAGTACGGTTTCAGATGCATATGCTATTCTATATTGTTGTCATGTTGTCGATCACTAATCCATGGTATAATGCAAGATTTTGGAGATAATTTTGTTTTTATTACAAAACCAACTTAGTAAATTAATACTCTTCAGTAATTTTACAGTATTCATAAAGTTTCAGAAAATATAGATAGCCCGTTTTATATATACTTCACATTATGGGCAAGCACTCTTAATCTATATTTCTCCGAGGATACCTTTCAAATTTTCATAGAAAAAGAATTTGCCCCGTGTTACGTTCCATATCGTATTTCCAATACCTTCTGCATTGTACATCTTCTGTACTCTATTTTAATTAATGTTTGCTCAGCATATACTAAATAGCTCAATTATACAAATCGCATATGATATATTAGTTTTCGATGTTATTGTAATTAAATGACCTAATTCAATTGTCATTAGATAAAGCGATTGTATTATCTGTGAATGCTAGAAATATGTTTCAAAGTTGTTGCGATTCTATAAAATTCTTTTCGTGAAGTACTCCTCAGACAACAATTGTATAAACACGTTCGCTGAACGAGTTCTCTATGTCCCAAGTGCTAGCTGGCGTGGTTTCATCTGTAGTAAAATATTATAAACCGAATCGGTTAGTTACAAAATTTTGATGATGGAAATTTTTATCTTTGTGTGTGACTGACCGATTTGTAACCCATTTTCTAAACAAACATTCTTAGATTCCTTTATCTAATGCTGGTTTGGTCTAGGCACATATTTTGCTTTGTCTTTACAACACATTTTGTTCGGCTGCCGTTGTCCGCAGGTTAAATTGTGATGAGATAAGTATATTACCGTTACCAGAGACCCTTAAAAGTCACCGTGAACGAACATTAAATTTCAACAGGTAATGATTGCTTTATTGACTTACAGAACTTGGATTTGCTTATACTAAGTAAACATTAAAAAATTGATCTACAAACTCTGATGTTGTTACTAGAAGAAAAATATTAATGTAGTTTTTGTGTGATACTGTGTTTATACAGATGAATAACCGAAGTTAATTAGTTTTGAATAACCCTCAGCTGTGAAATTTAATCAACAATTGGTACTGGTTGGTTGATTGCACCTAAGCGCACTATTGTAAATATTTATTTTGTGTTAAAGGTTTAGTATTCGTTAGTGATGAAAGCTATTCATCGTCATCGGCAAACGTACTAAATAGTTAAGTTAGTAAACAATAGAAGTTGAAAGGTTTTTGACTCCTACTAATTAAGTAGCAATACTTTAATAAATTGCACAATTTACAGAATTTTGTTCATTGTCTTTTTTTCTAACAAGTTGTCCTTTATTACTTATGTGTGTATGCAGCCTATGCATAACTTTGGACTACTAAGAAGGTGGAGGGAGTTGGGGTTTAAGAACAAATATATTTAAAACTTCTAACACTCTTCGAGTTGGAGCGTGAAATGTTAGGAATCTGAATAAAATTGGTTGACAGGAAAATAAGGAAAGAAGCAAGTAGATCGGGAAAAATCATTGTGAGTGTAAATTAAGTTTGGAAGAACGTTACCCCTAATTGGTTAGACAACGATTTTATTTTAGTAACATCTTAGGGGTCTTTGCAGAATTGAGAAGATTATGACGCATCATATAAATGTGGTTTTGAGTTCCCAGTACTGTGCGGAACCTTTAGAAATACTTTTATTGTGTTTATTATGTATTTTATAGAATGAAATGTTACATACGATGTTTTTCACGCTTCAAAAAATGTACCTCGTTGTGATTGACAAATCAGAGCGTATAACAAGGAAGGTTGCTGAGTCAGACAAGTGAAGAAGCCAGTCGCAATGATGGTAAGCAGATTACACTAGGCTACCGTACTACAAAAGCGAATGACAGGTCGTGCGTAGTAATACCGTGAAATTATCTGCGTAATCTTTACCTTGCCTATTTGTTTGTTTCCTGTTTCAATGTTGTAGGTTAACAACGACCTACGTTACAAATGGATGTAAAGAGTTTGCTACAACCCATACGCATAAACATACATATTTAGAAGAACAATACATAGTCATATTTTCTGCACTGCGATTGCCGTAAATCAAGGATTCAGTAATTTGGTTTGTATCAACTTAACTATCTAAATTAATAAAAATAAACCTGAGTTATTTATTGAGTTAGTTATTTATTTCTTATTATAGAATTTGTGCAATATTACTAAGTCCCGTGTACAAGTAAGCAAAAAATTCTTGTACCTTTTGCCTTTCTAATTGACAAGTAACAAAAAGAAAACGACTCTTGGTTATACGTTTATTGCAAAAAATTTACAATTGCAAGTACATGGTTTAGGATTTGTAATAATGTGAAACGTAGGACAACAGGTAGATTTTTATGAAGAACGTGGCCGTTTGAATTAGGATAGATGCAAAGCACTCACCAACTACAAATATGTTTACATGCCAACAATTAACCATAATGATGAAGTAGTAGAGCCTGTTTATAAAGAAATAAATGAGTTGATAAAATGTCTTAAACGAAATAAAAATTTTATAATATTGGGAAGTTGGAATACCAATGCCGATAAAGGAGAAGGTGCTTAAATTGCAGAAAAAGAAGAACTGGGAGAAAGAACTAATAGAGAAGAGCCGGTAATTGCCTCTGTACAAAACATATAGAGCAAATATTGATATATAAGGCCATAATAGGAAACTTGTAACGCGGTTTATGAAATTACAGGGGTTAGAGAAATTTAGTAAAGTTGAAAGGATAAATTAAATATTACGCACCTTTTAGTAAATCTCATGAATAGCTAAAATCAATTAAGCATGATATTTCAATTCTTTTGATTTTAAAAAAAGAATTTCAAACGGTTCAGTTTATATAATTAAAGCAATATAAAATAGAGCTTTTAAAAATAAAGTGATACAATTTAATACGTAAGTCGTTCAATAGGAGAAATGAAGCGACATGTAAGCCACTCAAATAGCATGTCTTGTTCTTCTTAATATTCTTTGAGATGACCTAGGATCGTTGTCATGACTTTAAACGTAAGTAAAGACGATTTTAACAACTATGAGTGGTTTAATTCCCATCAATAATTAAGAAAAATACAAAACAAACTGCAACAAATATACAGAGAGTATTTAGCATATGTCTTAAATCATATAATGTAGTAAATATAGGATATCATGTAGCAAACTCAAACCACTAAATTGGAAAGTTAATTAGAGCACAATACTTATTAAGACGGAATTCCGATTAATAAATTGTTCTATAATCGCAAAAAAGAAAACATTTTAGTATTGAGAAGCTTCTCACATAAAATTAATATAACTTTTATCAGAAATAATTCCATTCAGTAGAACATCAAAATAATTACGACTACAGTTTACATGGTAGTCAGATTTTAGTGTATTGCAATTTCTTACATAAAATAAAGAGGCGTTTGTCAACAATAATTCAATTTTATGATACACAAAAATAATTACGGCTACAGTTTACAATGTAGTCAACAATTCAGACGCAGCGTAGTCAAATGCACGGATATTAAATCGCACATGAGTTAACTTTTTCACACAATATGTTACTATGTATTAACCCAGTTACATAAAAAAAGTATGCACGTAGTATAAACTATGCACCTTGCACGTGATAGAACTTTAAAGTGAGAGAAAACATAATAGTTACATCCGATGGAGAAATTTTGAAAATTAATTATTCGCGAACCGAAACTCCAAAAATATCAAAAATGCAGTACCACGTAGAGATGATGGAATCGCAGTGATGCAGCTGATATGATGACAAGTTTTGAAAAGCTAAGTTTTCGAAAGTAAAAATCAGAGATATTAATTTAGAACGTAAAATGTAATTATGTGAGTGATAGTAAAAAGTTAAACGATACACAGCTTAAAGGTAATATGAATATAAGTATTTCCGCAGGCGACAATAGACACGGCATACGGTATATTTTTGTACTTACGCTTGTACGCGCGAGGTATCTTTAATGCCTGTATTTGTGAAATAATTGTCTTGACTGGTTAAAGGGATTAGCACTTGGAGAGTTCACACCGCCGTTAGTTCGTAATTTTACCTGGTGTTGGAACCATGTAGCTGTTGTTTGAAGAACGCAAAATGAAGATATTGAAAAATTAGAAAGCTGGTGTTTCTGGATATTTTTAATTTTATAGTAGGTGAATTAAACCATGAGTTATTATAAGGTTTTAGGTCTATACTTTTTTGTATATTTGAATTTTGCATGTAAACGGGGTTGGTATTTTATGAAGTAAATAATAAATCTAAGAAGAAAATGATCATTTTTATTGATCAATGATTTAGCAATGGAACTATTGCTGCTTAAACTTACGTATAATATTATCATATTAAAATATTAAGAAATATGTAGCTATTGATTTCATACTATTTTGGAATGAACAATGAAAAGACAGCGAAAAGCAGGAATTTAGCTGTTTTCAATGCTGGTTATGAACGGCATTTACAAAAATTGCGATTTATAAAGGTCAGGTAATTGAATATTGGAAATAAGATAAATGAGGACTGCTAGCATTGTTAATGGTATTAGACTTAAAGTTCTTTAGAATTTTTGTTAGCAATATTTGGCTAGAATTGCGCGTAGAACTTGTTTTGAGGGAAGTACATTTGTAATTATATTTCAAATTATTTGATGTTAAGAGAGTTTAAGTTTAGGTTATATATTATTTGAAATTATTTAAAAACTAGGTACACAGACACATTTATAAAGGATATTCAGCTACGTTAACGATGGAATCGTATTGGTAGATTTATGTTATTTAACAAAAATTTAATAAGAGTTTTTAAGATATTTTAGAGGAAGGAAACGTAGGATATGACAAACTTTAGGATACCAAAGCAAGAGAGATTTATGCGGAGTAATCATCATCCATGTAGAAATAATATCAAGCGAATTGATGTGACAGACAGTTTGGTGCCGTCAACTAGGATTAAAAAAAAACGCCTTCGAGGAAGTGTGACGTAGATTTTTTGTATTTATTAGTTTTATATTTTTATTTCGAATTTTTGTATTTTATTTATAATTTTTCATAGAAACCATTTTCTGCAGTTAGCCCTTATATTTTTAGGGCCGTCGCACCTTCAGGGCAAAACAAAGTTTATTAAATTGCCGCTCATTTTACCCGTAACAGATTATTACATAGAGAAACCCAATGATACACATATGACATTTCGAAACCGAATATAGGATAGAGAGCGCATATCCAAGAGCAGATGTAGATAATGATCATAACCTAGTCATATTGAAATCCCAAGCTTTAAAAGCAAGACAAAAGATTCACCAAAAAATTTGGCATTAAGAAAAATTTCGAGAACTAAAAGTAAAGAAACATTTTCCTGAAATACATTATAAACTGCTTTAATAGCATAAAAAAGAATACGGAAAATGTAGAAGATAAATCGAAAACTATTATACACAGAATTTATGTATCAGCAGTAACAGAAATAAACCTTGGCAAATCCAACCTAGTTGGTAGAAAATCTCGGATGAAGAGATCACATTATAGTTAATGAATGAATCCAAGAATTTTAGGAATTCTTGACATGAGCGGGGTAATAGAACATATAAACAATTCAAGTAGATTTAACAGGACATACAGGACCTATAAGGAAAGATATATTAGTGAAAGGTGTTCGGAAGTTGAGAGACAATTAATTGTTGCTAACGCAGACAGAACGTAGAAGATAGTAAGTGTGCCTTTTAGTAAATATAAAACATACACCAATAATATATTAATCGAGGACTTTCTTAAAACGGTAATAAATAAGGTAAATCAAAAAATCTAGAGACAAGACAAGTATAAAGGTTGATATACTAGAAAAATAAGGAGATGGTGAGATAGATGAAAGCAAGAGAAATTGTAGTTTGAAAAGTCACTAGAAAATTTAGATATCGCAAAGCACTAGGAATATATGACATACCTAAGCAACTACTGAACATTTAAAGGGAAAACGTGCAAGACTGACTCTGCGGACTCGTTAACCAGATAGATAAAACATAATCATTGTGTTAGATTGCATTGCATTGATTCCAGGAAAGCTAAATCAGGTAAGTGTGAAGATTACAGAATAACCAGGTAATTTTATATTCTTTACAGAAAAATGAGAAAAACAGAAGATGTATTAGAAATATGCCAAATGGAATTTAGAACTCATAAAAGTACAACAGAAGTGATTGTCTGATGTTGCTGTTAGACGGTTGAATAAGGAAAAATAAACCAATACATTTGAGCTTGGTAGATTTAAAAAAGCAGTTGATTACGACAAATAGAATAAGATGTTTAAAATATTATAAACATAAATACAGAAAATTTATTACAAATATGTTCAAAATCATAATATTTAGAATTACTGTAGATGACCGTGAGAAAAAATCAAATTTAAAGATAAGTGGCAAACCAGGTTATTGTTAATCTTATTTACTTTTTAGTTTGAGCATACATTATAATTTCAATAAGGGCCGCTATACTTGCGGCCACGTCCCTAATGCTCCACCCGGAGGTACTACATTGAGTTTGAGCATACAACAGATTATTGTTAAGGATACTAAACAACAAGTCTAAAATGGAGAAAACAGGGAAGCGAATAAATACCAATGCTAAGATCTGAGGACGAAATTATACCTTTAACAAATTGTATGATTAATCCAGAAAACATATTAATAAAAGTAAATAAAGTTTTAAGGTGAAAAACTATTGAGAAACAGAAAGGAGAGTGATCAACGTTTTAAACTTTCAAACTATGGTGGCATTGAAATATTCGGAACATTAGCTGAACAAACAACATAACAAATGAAACAGTAAAAATTGGTGAAAAATAATTTATTTAGGAATATTATATTATTCAACGAGCGTGTTATAATTCGGAAGGTCTACGCCGCAAGCCCGTTAGGCGAGCGGCGTAACCCTAAGAAGTAATAGCCATAACTCGCAAGTAGAATACTATACTTTTCACAGCTACACAAACCTTACTTGTTACCAGATAATTTCTAAACCTTAAGACTAATATCACAAACACTGACAAGCAAAAATTTATTTGTTAAAGTGTAACAACCTATTCCGCATGATCCAAAAATTATACCTCGTAGAAGGTACTAATTGGTTAGAAGTGTTGGATTATGATCATAACCCACGACCTGAATGTTCCTGATTGGTTAAAGGTGTTAGATTAGGTATTCATATACACCTACAGAACAACGAGTACTATTATTGATTCATACTTAAATGTATAAGAAGTGTATTCCTGCATAGTCGTGGAAAAGTGCATCAAATAAAAGAGTTCAAATGATAGACTAACATTTACGATATATAAGAGTTACATTACTAATAAAATAGAGAAAGATATATCTAAAAATTGCGAATGTAAACAAAAACTGAAATAGGGTACACAAAATATAAAGGATGTAGGTTTTTCCTGGCATGTTTGTAACATACAAATTTTCGGTAAAATTTGTCTATTAACTTTAGCGCAGCGTAGCTGTTATTTTAGTTGTTGTCTAACAACATTTATATAATTCATTCAGTCATTATTGCATATTTAATAATCAATAAACTTACAAAGCACATTTTAATCCTAATTACAAGTAAAATATACAAACTACATATTCCATTTGATAACATTTATATATACAAACTTGTTAACGTGTTCCTACATCTTAAAGTATCTAAGATTTTAAAATTGTTCCGACGATTGGCGATCGTTGATCACTTTTCATTTCGTAGTTGAACTGAAAGGTCGCTCCGTGTTGGAAATGTTCAACATGTGCAGGAAAACAAAGTTTTCCTGGCGACGACGTCGTAACAGACGAGCAGTCTGTTGAAGTCGTCCATGACAACTATAGTAATAATGTAGTGTACAAATCCCTTGGCGAACGTGCAACTCTTAACGTACAACTTTTAATGTACAACTTTTAACGTATAACTTTGGACGTAAGGCTTTGATGCCGTGTAATTTTACAATCACGAAAAATGAAACTTTGATCCCGTACAACTTTAATACAGAAATGAAGATGGTCTTGTAATAATTTTAGAGGAGACTTCACTTTGATTTATGGAACCCGTTTAGCAGGCAAAGCTGTAGACTACTGTATTCCACATGTGGCCGATGTCGCTTGTAACCAGCATGTTTTACTGATGCACAGGTCGATTCAAGGTTGCAGGTCATTGCCGCGGTCGGTAAGAATGTATTAGTTTATTACATAAGGCGGACGTTACAATGTCCACTGCGTAAATTGTGCATGCAATAATATGCTTGTGAAACTTGTTTTGCATTACGTGCTTTATGCAACTAATATCACTTGTATAAATGTTTTGTCAATTGAATTTTAAATCCCTTTGTTAAGTATAAAGTACAATGAGTACCATGACCTATATTTCTTATTAATAGCGTGTTCAACTTATATCATATCTCACCGATTGTACAGGTGTGGATATACTTTCTCAGTTATCTAGTTTTGACAAATTGACATATTAATATGTTAAATTATAACACTTGAAAGCTATATCATGTAAATTGGAATTTAAAGTAATCTGATAATTGTTGATTTTTGCCAAACGTTTATTAAGAAATATTTAAACATTGTGAGGTCGCGTAGCGCTACAATGACTAATTTATAAAATATAAAATGTCAATGATTAAATTTTGCACTTACAAATCATTTTCATAAAAATTAAAATTTTTTAACAATGTTATTTATCAAGATGTTATTTACTTTTCTTTAAAGAGAATACAGAATTAATTTATTGGACTTCAGTTCATTTTTCAATAATACTAAGTTCTCCAAAAATTGGTACGGTGTTTACAAAGTAAACTTATCCGAAAAGGTATCAAAATAGTAGACACAATTGAAATTAAGTTAAAGATACTATATTCATGTTGATCCGTAAAATATATATATATATATATATATATATATATATATATATATAGGGTGTCTATGTTGGTAGAAACTATGTCTCAGAGTCCGCCACTCAACATTAGATCTTTTAAGAAGACCAACAGATGTAAGTATGATATGTGTGACTATCAAACTTTGTATTCAAAGTGGTTTATGGTAATATAGGTTTCCAAATTTTCCTTTAAGAAAATTCCCTTAGTCACTTGCTTTATAAAAAATTTAGGTGGCGTCCTTTATTCTGTTTCTTTCAATTCAAATATACCCACTGACCCAGTCTCATGCGACCGTGGGCTAAAAAACCCAGTTAGCTCAATATCTTTAGAGTGTTCTTTTGCTATAAGCCAATTTCCATCCAAACCTTACACTGGGCTTAATACAAATACATAAGAATTCTCGATAGGTAATGTTAATCTACCACAATTTGTTGTGGTATAGATTGACAGAAAAAATATAGATAATAATTACGTTCCGTTCTATTAAGAGTCTTACTGGCATATGAAATAACATGTTCTACCCCATCTAGATTTTGAGTTAATACAGCACCAAGACCTGTATCGCTAGCGTCACATTCTATAATAAACTTAGCCGTATAATCAGCTTGCGACAATAAGGGAGCTGAAACTAAAGCTTGCTTTATTTGCAGAAATGCTGATTCAGCATGAGAGTTCCAAACGTAACTGGAATATAACGGGTAGAGTTAGAAAGTTGTGTCAAAGTGACAGATAACAACAAAAAAAGCATTTGCATTTCTAAATAGCTTAGTTTCGCTGTCTTATCTTGGCTGTTAGGTTATCAATTAACTAAACTGTATAAGGCCTAGTTAGTTGTATTGTATTTAGTGAAGCATGATAATTATACTTAGGTCGAACTTGCTTGTTGGGAATATATTATTTTGCTTCAGTATTCAGTAATATGCTTTCTGCCATTCAGCAACTTGTGCCACATTAATCCTGATACAAAAAATAGGAATGATGATCTTGTTCTTTTGTGACTTTTTGTATATTCCTTTGCCTCAAGAAAAATATATTTAAGAGACAAACTTTTATTTATAAGAACTGATTTCGCTAGTTGATTACGTATACATTGTCTTTAATGTAGCTTAATAAACAAAGTAGGCGATAATTCTAGAGTTAGTGATGTTATCTAGACCGTATATGTTTTGCATCAGTTGTATTGTTGACAATTTGCAGAGAGAGGAAAACCTTCTTCATATAGAGGAAATTGATTTCGCTATTCAAATGTTTTTAACATTGCGTAATAGACAAAAATAAGAGCTTCTTAGATGAAATTTTTATTTGTACCGCATTTTTTTTTGGCATGAAATGGTGTGCAAGCGATTGATGACAAGTTCGTGTTAAAAAGTACGTTCAAAATCACTCTCCCGAAACCTTTAAATTGGGTAAGTGTGCAGTATTATGCTATATCATGACGTTTCTTACCATTCTGCACCTCTTATTCCCTAGTTCTTGAGATAGGACAGGGAAAAATCATATACCAGGGAACATATAATATTTTCGTACATTCTTTGCACTAAAAAGAATTTGCCAAGAAGCTAGACCCTTACTTATAGAACAAAATTTATTCGGTTAGTTAGTCGTATTGTTATTATTGGTGCATGAAAATGTTATTTAGACTGTATATTTTTCTGTGGACTAGTGTGAAGGTTATTGTTAAAAACTCGCGTAAAAGGGTTTTGGTGTGCAGTATTATGCTATATCCTGCCATCTAGCAGTTTCCCGATCTAGTTCTTAATAAAAAAAAAGATATACGAGGTGAGACAATAAAGTAACTTTACTAACTTTTTAGTGCTAAATGTGGCAACCATGCAGTCTTTATAAATACGTCACCGGTGACATTAAATTCTTAGCCTAGAAATAATCCAAGAGACACATCTTCGCCAGCTTTGTCTTGAGTAGTGGTGAAATAAGCGAACACGTTTTTCTGTCGCTCGGCACGGAAATACAATCGCGAACTCTTGCACAGCGACATGCAATATTATTTTACGTTAAACGTAGGGAGGGTGTGACGACAACACACAGTAGGTACACAGTAAGCTTCGGAAGACTTTTGGAAATGAGGTTATGTCAAGAGCTCAATTCTTTCTTTTCCTTGGCTTGAAATGTTTAGTGAAGGCAGAACGAACTGTGAAGGTGAAAAGCGCAGTGGACGACCTGCAACCATACGTACAGATGTCAATACCGCCAGGGTGAGTGAAAGTCTAAGATCGGATTGATGACTATCTGCGTAGATGATTACAAAAGAAGCGAACACATTCGTGAAACTGGTTGCTTTATAATAAGAAAAGATCTGGACATGCAAGCTTTGTACGCAAACATTCTGCATTGTCCGTACAGAAATTTTCAACCTTAAATGCATTGCAGAACTATGACAGCCTTCTTATTCACAAGATCGCATCTAGTGTAATCTTTTTAATCCTAAATGTCAAATTATTAGTCAAGGGGACTCTTTTTCAAACAACAAGAGAAGCTTACCATGCTGTGGCGTGGGTCATAGACAACATTCCAGAAGAGCAGTTCCAGGAATTATACCAGCAGCGGCAGAACTATTGAACTAAGTGTGCGCAGGCTAAAAAAAACTACTTTGAAGATCACACTGCAGCTGAAGAAGAACGTAACTGAAAATGTTTATAACTATAGTTATTAATTAATTGCTCGACACATTTAAGAGTGAATAACACTTCTGGATATACTGCGTGGCAAGAAATATCTCCAAGAGGCTAGATATTTATAGGCACAAGCAATTGATTCAGGTGGTCATATATATCTAGTAACCAATGCCGAAAAAAGACTATTTATTCTGTTCACTAAAGAAGAGAGTGAAGAATGGATACAAGTCAACCATCGATGTTGGAAACTACTTTAAATTAGCTTTAACATCGTTTGATGACGTTGCTATCGAAAATCCAAATTAAAAAGAAACTCCTTTTGTCCCATATTTCTGATGGTTGTATGTCTAACGCTCAACCCTAGTACCCAAAATCCCATGGTTGGAAACACAGTCTATAAACATCTTTAGGTAAATTTTTAAATTTGTGCATAAATGTTGAGTGACGAAAGTATTTCTTGAACAAAGTTATACATCAAAACATACGCAAATTAATAAAGTCTTTGCTTTTGTACTTGTACACAAAATGTACGTAACTCAGCTTTTCCAATCTGCATAGCGAAGTACAACTATGATATTGAATTTCCAATACAATTCACCAACTTTTTCTACGAAATTCAATGGTCATCCTAACGATTTCTTTGTAATTTAAAATATTTTTTCTACGCATCAAACTTGACTGAAACAGTTTTAAAATATTAATACAGAAAAATTTTGTTTTCAAAACTTTTCACTTTCCACCCTTGCTAAGCATAGGAATCTTTAACTTACAACAAGGGATATTTAAAATAAAAATGCTCAAGTACTGTTTGAAAGGAAGCCTCCCGTGAATTATATAAACTATAAGCAGCTCGTTCCTTTGAGCTTTTGCTTTTAAGTATAATTTATTCATGAATTGAATGCATTTATTATGAAAACGACTTGTATTCATTATTCATACTTTATATATGAGCCGCTCCTTCTGTGATAGCGCGTTTGTATTGTCCAAGCGACTTTAAAATTTGCATCACAAAATCATATCAATGCAGTCAAGGAATAAATGATGAAGATTTATATGTAAAATGATGTTAACTCTGATTTACATCTGTATAATAGCTGCACCAACATTGAGTTGATTATGTACATTACATATTAGTTTACAGAGCGTTGTTATTAATATTTATGATACAAGTACACAGTTGTCTTACCTAGTATTACACATACATGCTCGGTCTTCTTGATCATATTCGTAGATAACCACTAGTGAAATTAAATTTGAAATTTCATAGCAAGTTTTTGTAAAATATCGGCCTGGGAAGGTAACGTTAAAGCTAACGCCGATTTACTAGTCACATTTAAAAATAATTTTGCTTTGGAAAATAAGTTTAACAATGTTAATTAGTACATACAAGTAAGTCACCAGGAAAAAAATACTCGTTACGACGATATATATGTGAAACATAGTAAATACTTCATATGAATTATTCAGAGATATACACTGCTTTGTTTAACAGACCTCTACAAGGTAAAATGTAATATTAATGCAGTCGCTACTGCTGAACAATCATAATATGACAAAGAAATTAGTGATGCAATTGGCAATAAATACCACGCACAGTTCTTAGCATGGGTGAAGGAAAAGAAGTCAAGGACAAAATCACTCCGGACGGAGTTAATTAGTTAATATGTATGTATATATAACGTTATAAGCCAGTTGAAGCACAACCACTAGCATTCACTACCTACCACCTTCCAAGTTTCACGTTCTAGCTTCCCCACCTCCCGCGTCCCATCTTCCATCCCTTAACCCCCATTACTACCAAAACCTCCCAACCTTCTACCTTGCACTTCCAACACTCTGCCTTTAGCCTCCCATTTTTCACCTCTCTCCCAGTTAAGCTCCATTCTCCATCTCACCCAACTTCCACCGCTCACCTCCAAACTTCCAGATCTCCCAAGTCTTACTTTCCACGTCACACCTCCTGCTTTGCCAATCTTCCATCCTCTACGTCTCACTTTACCCATTTTCTACTTTCCGCCTCTCACCATTCAACTTCTTCCACCCACCGCCTACATCTCGCCCCACCCAGCTCGAACTCTCCAACAAGAGCGCAGGCAGGACTGCGGTTCTGTGCGCGGGGTGTCTCCATGACTTAGTTGTATCACTTGTGATTACTAATCCTTAAGACCATGAGTTTGACTATCGATATGGGTGGCCAGAAAAATAATAGGCGAGCATTTTTCACAAAAATACGCCTCCGCTTGGATAAAAGGCAAAATGTAAGTTTCGTGAGTAAGTGTCACGCACGTTAAAGATCTATACCTGCTTGGAATACCAAGGACGCAACGAAGTTATAAATTTCTTGGTAAAAAAAACTCGTTTCCGGCCCAATGTAGTACCATCGGGTGAAGCATTAAAAAAATATATGTAGGGACCTGGTGCATAGGAGAGCTCCGTGGCTTAGTACGCGTGTAACTAGTAAACCCAAGGTACCGGGTTTGATTCGCGACACGGATAGCTTGAAAAATATTAGGCGGGCATTTTTTAAAAATATACGCCATGTTTCGGATGAGAAGTAAAATGTACGTTCCGTATGTAAGTGTTGTTACGCATGCTAAAGATCCTTACTTTGCTTAGAATAGCAAAGGTTCGGCAAAATTTGTAATTTCCAAGTAAAAGAACTCACTTCCTGGCCAGTGTAGTACCTTCAGGTGGAGCATTTGAAAAACAAATGTAGGGTCTAGTGTGCGGACGACTCCTTGGATCAGAATACTTTGCAAGTGACTCCTGATCCCAATGTTCCGGGTTCGATTCGCGACACGGACCGCTTGAACAATGTTATGCGAGCACTTTTCACAAGAATGCGCTTTCGTTCGGATAAGACGTAAAACGGAAATCCGTGTGTGTGTGTGTGTGTGTTGCTACGCACATCATAGATCCCTACCTTGCACGGAATGGCAAGGGTTCGGGAAATTAACAAGTTTTCAGATAAACTCGTTTCCTGGCCAATGTAGTACCTTTGGGTGGAGCATTTCAAAATCAAATGTAGGGTTCGGTGTGTGGGCGATTCCATAAATCAGAGAGATTTGCGGATAACTGCTGATCCCGAAGTCCCAGGTGCGATGCGCGAAACGGACGGCTTGAAAAATGTTCCGCCAGCACTTTTCATAGAAATACGCCTTCATACGGATGATAGGTAAAATGTAAGTCTGTCTGTGAGTGTTGTTACGAACGTAAAAGCTTTCTACGTTGTTTGAATTAACAAAGGTTCTGAATTCAAAATTTCCAGGTAATGAAATTCGCTACTAGTCCAATGCCAGTGCCTTCGATTTGAATATTGGAAAGTCAAATGTAAGGATAGGAAATCGGTGCGCCGCCCAGCGTGTTGCCGCAACCCGCTGCGCTGCCGGGTGTATAGTTCGGAGAACGGACACCTACCACCTTCTTCCTCACTCCACCCATCTTGTTTTTGAGTTAGGATTGGTAATTTTATCTAGCCAATTAGCCTAAGTTAGTCGATCTTATCTGCGTTTTTTAATAAGTTAGATTATTTGTTCTAGCGCCCACTACGTACTGTGTTACAAATTCTATATGTTTTTCCATATACGAAAAAAACCTCTTCTTTAGAAAGTGAGTGACCACTCATCATGTTCCTTTAGAAATTTTAACTCTGCGAGATTACGTAGCGTCCAGGGTATGTGTTGATCAAGACCATAGTTCATACCTGATAACAATCTGGAACCCTTGTCAAACACTTACACCATCCATCCCATACTGAGTTGGTTGGCAACCAACATTCTTGTTAGTACAGTCGATTTTTACGGTATTTTACCGAAACGGGATTTTTAGCGAAGTACTTCATAGAATTTTCGGCGAATTACCTGCTTGATATTCTGAAAGTCAAAACTGTACGCAACACACTATTTGCTGTAACATCATTGGTTCTAAATGTAGCAATATTCTTTTTTGTAGACAGACAAACCAAATTATTCCGTTACGAGGAATTAACATTTATCATTGCTTTGTAAGTTCTACTCTTGAATCATACATCTTAGTAAACAGGGATTTGTAAAATTCTTTCAAGAAATACGCATAGTTAACCCCATTCTTCTTTGCAAGAACTGCGACATAGGAGTACTTGCTAAATTATTAGATTGTCGATGCTATCGTCATCAGGAGTTGTTGAGAAGGTATACCAGACTTTGAGAAAAAACAAACTCCTGGCCTTTAACATGATTCTTCTATGTAATTAGTACGTCATCTTTTGTTCGAGCTATCTTCCGCAACTTCTATGTTGAAACTGAATGCGAATATTGCGTAATTCATTATCTTGTATCTGTTCTTAATATTAATCGGTTTTAAACTGTAATCCAGTCAATTTGTTAGTATTATCCTTTACCCAATCGGCGTGCTGCAAGATGATATTAAATACATGACAGCAACAGTTGTCCAGATTTACGGTTAGTTTCTTCCACATATTTGACTCTGTTATCGAGTACACTGGTGCATTTCGCAAGTATGAATTGCTATCTTCCAACAAAGTCAGACAATCCCAATGTATTATCTACAATATAACAATTTATAATTATTGCTTCGAGTATCGTAATAACATGTTCTTTAGCCATAATAGATGTAAATATCTGCATTAATCGAACATCCAGAGAGTTGATAAAATTCACCATATGCCCATCTGCTTACTAATGCAAGGACAGGTTACACGATTATTTGAATTTACTCACATTAAACAGTCTTTGCCAACTGTTTTATCATTATTCCAAATTACATTATTGTATTCTGTATGTTCTCCATAGCAGTCAAAGTTAAAATTATTCGTTAAGTATTCGACTAATTCTGTTTAGTTAAATATCCCGCTAAAATCTTAGATTAAATCTAGATCTAGTAGATAATACATAATAATCTTCTTTTTCGAGCTGGCCCAATATATCCGACCGTTCCTCCAAAAAAATCTTAACATCTGCTAATTCCACTTCGTACGTAATGCATAATGGATTTGTGTTCTTTTTGTTTAATCTTTTCCGAGCTTCTTTACTAATAACATATTTTACTCTTCGCGCCATTTCGATTTCGCTTTGCAGTAGGAATGAGTCTGACTTACTCCATGTCCAGCAAATACAAATTTCAAGAACTTCCCTCGTAGACGTAGCTGTTAAAAGAGTCCCCGTATTTTTCTCCTAACAAAATATTCACCCTTATTTTTTAATTGCTCGGTGCAGTTCAGAACATCATCCATTTCAACTAGTATTCTATTATCACGGAAAGGCTATGTAACAGAATTGGATAAGTCTTTGTCCTCTAACAGTTTTTCTTCTTTGTTAAAGTTAATATTTCCAATATCAGTGATTAAGTTATTATTGTCCAGATTTTCTAACAGCAGACGCAATCCAAGCCTTTTATTTATTGGTTTTTTTTACTACGTAGAAGCGGCTGAATACCAAACGCTTTAGAAGGGTCATATTGGCTGTTTCTACTGCCGTAGAATAATAAATACAGATGAAAGTTGCTGCCTTTATGTATCCTATACAGTGAGAGCCTAATGTTGTAGCAACACCCGAACAAAGTTAGGTAACGGGGGCGGAGGACTAAAATATAGATCCGCAGAGAATAAGCGCAAATCGAAATACCACGCCACACGTACCTTTAGAATCAACCGAAGGTCGTCGAGGGTACTTCTAAACAAAATTGGTTGTTGGTAGGAAAACGCAAGTGTAGGTAGAATTGGCATGCATATTACCCAAAAGCAATTAAATATTACAATTTTCTACAATTATCTTTCTAAGTACATGCAATTTTTATGCTTTCTTTCTTGCGGCTGTAGATAAGTCATTATTTACAGCGATTACTCCTAGATCGTTGATGAATACTTTTTCTTGAGGTACTGCATACCCTTCTTTTATAAATCCGCGCTAGTATTTACTCTAGTTTATCGAAGTGCGCCATCTTTATGGATCCGCACATTTCTACCTAACTATTATTGCCGGGAAATTCAAATTATATAATAAATCGATTGTTTATACTACCTTTAACACGTCACAACACCCACTAGTTACAAAACACATTTGATCCACGGCCGTAGACTGCAACCCACAGCTACATAGGTATCTGGTTATAGTTCGCTAAGTCGGAATGATTACAAAAACCTTTCGAGTATCAACGTCAAAGGCCTTGCTCGTAGTTTTACGATTTTAACCAACTTCTAAATTTCCACTTCTTAGACATCAGATTTTTCTTCATACTGCGTGTTCAAAGTGCCTCATTCTCCAATCGATGTTGAGTAAAACGACGAACTCTAAAGGTATATGTTACCATAGCGCTGTTTAGATATTAAAATACCATGATTTTATTACAGTATAAGACTCAACTTATTTAATCATAAATCCAAATCCACTTAGAAAGACGTAAGTGCAAAATTCCCAAGCGACTTATGCACGTTTGATGTAGCTATCGAGATTGCAAATTTGTTATATTTTTTTATCTACTAACATAGGTTAGGTTAGAGGTCCTTGTCCGAGTGAGGGTAATTATAAGCTAGAACAAGTTTCAAGATGATAATTATAGAACACTGGAAGCTAATGTTCTACCCATAAGTTTAGATGTAGTATCCACAAAAGCTTATAGAGTGTGATAAGCAAATTTATAGGTTGTTTTTAGTTGAGTTTTGATGCAAAATTTACTATAATAATACAACTGTAAGGACTTCTTATAGGAATAGTGTAAATTTAGTGCATTATAATAGCTGCTAGAGCAAATTATGTTCTCTAAAGGTTTTTACCTAAATTGTAATAAAATGATGGCATTCTCTGGAATAAAAGATTCTGGAGTTAAAATATTTTCTCATTCGGATCTCTGGGAGGGGACTACTTCGGAGGGTGTGATCGGAAAGTTCAGAATAAGGTTCGAAGCGTGGAATACTAGAAGTATGAAGCAAGTAGGTAAGCTAGAGGGCCTAAAAATCGAAATGAATAGGTTAGCACTAGACATAGTAGGGATCAGCAAAGTTAGGTGGCCAGAGGCGGGGGATTTTTGGAGTGGAGACTTTAAGGTAATTGATACAGGAGCAGAGGAAGGAAATTTGGGTGTGGGGATAGTTATGCGGAAAACGACTGGATACTGTGTAGAAAATTACTTACAAAAGAGCGAAAGAGTACTCATGGTTCGATTAGAATCTAAACCGGTAAACACAGTAATAATACAAGTATACATGCCCACCTCTAGCTACAGTGACGAAGAGCTAGAAGCTATCTACAAAGATATCGAAGACATTTTAAGATACGTCAAAGGATATGAAAATTTAATATTTACGGTGGAATTTAATACAGTGGTAGGTGAGGGTAGGGAAGGAGCGGTAGTAGGTTTATTTAGTTTAGGCACGAGAAACGACAGGGAAAATAGGCTGGTAGAATTTTGCGACAAGAACAATTTAAACATTACAAACACATTACTTCAACATCATGCTAGAAGACCCTATACGTGGAAGATGCCAGGAGATATAGGAAGATATCAAATAGATTACATTCTTGTTGGACAACGGTTTAGGAGTCAAGTAAAAGACTGTAGAAGCTACCCAGAAACAGATATAGAGACTGACCACAACATCGTAATTATGAAGGCCGCACTTAAATTTAAACATTTGAAAAAAGGAAACGGAAAAAGGCACTTTGACTAAGTGAAACTAAAAGATAAAGGTATTCAAGAAAGATTCGAAAAAAAGTCAACTAAATTGGTGAAAGATATCAGAAAAATATCTGATACTAAGGAAATAGAAACAAAATGGAATAACATTAAATCCAGCCCAGATATGACGGCCAGAGATATTTTGGGGTATACACAAAAAGAAAATAAGAAACTATGGATATCGAAGGATATCCTGAATTTAATAGCAGAAAATCGAAAATACAAAAATAAATCAGACGAAACAGGAAAGCAGAGATACAAAGCCATAAAACTGAAAATTATTCGCAAATGCAGGAAAGCTAAAGAATAATGGATTGATGAAGAGTTCAAAGAGGTACAAAATATGATGGAAATAGGAAAGACAGATGAAGCATACAAACCAATTAAAATAAATTTTAGGGATACAAAACCGTATAGCAAAAATATAAGGGACGCGGAAGGAAACGTCATTATAGAAAATGTAGAGAAAGTGGGTAGTCGGCAAGAATATATAGGGAATTTATATGCAAGGGAGGTACTAACAGCATTAAAACAGGAATCAGACATTGAAAATGATGACTTGGAATATCCTATACTTAGAGATGAGTTTGAATTAGCATTAAAGGGTCTGAAAAATGGTAAGGCGCCGGGTACAGATAAGGTGCAAGCAGAAACTCTAAAAGCCTCTGACAAGCAGTAACAGAACGTCTCTTCCGACTTGTAAGCTATATGTATGAGACAGACGAGATATCCAAAAATTTCAAACGTAACATCATAGTATAGTTAATACCAAAAAAGAAAGGTGCGGGTAGATGTGAAAATTGTCGAACAATAAGTTTGACAGCACACGTGTCAAAAATATTAACTAGAATTGTACAAAGACGAATGGAAAAACGAGCTGAAGAAATACAAGGAAAAGACCAATTTGGGTTTAGGCATAACAGGGGAACACGGGAGGCTACTTTAGGTTTGAGAGTGATAATGGAGAAAACAATAGAAAAAGGGGAAAGCGTGTATATAGGGTTTATAGACTTTGAAAAGGCATTCGACACTGTAAAATGGAGAAAAATGTTCGAAATACTAAAAATGATTGGAATGAGTTATAGAGATAGATTAATAGTACATAGCTTATACAAAGAGCAAACAGCAGTAATAGAATTAGAGTAGGAACGTACAAAAGTAAACATTAGGAAAGGAGTGAGACAGGGATGTGCCCAATCCGCATTAATTTTTAACTTGAACGTTGAAGAGGCAATGAATACTGTCAAATGCAAGAAGATAATTGAAATTACTATGCAGGAACAAAAAATTAATATGCTTAGATTTCCAGATGATATAGCGGTATTAGCATCTAGCAAGTAAGAGTTAGAAGCTGCTCTCAATGAAATTGAAACGGTTCTAACAGAGAGAGACGGTATGAAAATTAACAAAACTAAAACTAAAGTACTAGTACGCAAAGGAAGGAGAAAATAAGTCAAAAACAAGAATACAAATATGTAACAAGAACTTACAAGAGGTTAAAGATTTATACTGCCTAGGAAGCCAAATAATGCTAGATGGGAAAAGCGGAAAAGATGTAAAACCAAAGATTAGCACAAGGTCGTGCTACATTAAACAACAAAAACAACTACTGTGTTCAAAGACAACAAACATAAAAACAAGGTAAAGATTGCTTATAACATATGTGTGGAGCACAGCACTGTACGGCTGTGAATTCTGGACAGTAGGAGGAGCGCACAAGAGAAAGGCAGAAGCCTTTGAAATGTGGTGCTGCAGACGTATGATGAAGATATCATGGACAGACAAAGTTAAGAACGAAGAGGTACTAAAAATGGTAGCGGAAGAAAGAAATATATGGAAACTGTACAAAATAGGAGAGATAGGATGATATGTCACATACTACGGCATGAGGGAGTAGTGCGGAATATATTAGAAGCAGAGATAGGAAAAAAAGGAAGTAGAGGTAGACCTAGGTTAGACTACTGCACACAGATAGTGAAAGATGTAGACTGTAAGAATTTCAGGGAAATGTGTAGGCTAGCTCAGAATAGAAATCAATGGAGGTACGCATCCCACCAGTCCCAAGATGGATAAACTAAAGGTGAAAAAAGTTACTGTTCTTAAACGTGATGATTATTATAAGCAACTACAAGTATTGGTTGGGCAATATTCTCGAATAATGTTAATTATGTGGAAGGATTTACGGGAAAACTATTCATTCGGCAAATGTCTAAGTGTTGGGGGATCTTGACAGCTTCAGGCTGCTTAACCCCCTTCACTGAATTTCGGTGAATTAGGGCTTAAAATTAGAAAACAATAGAAGGGGATCCGAGCTGTATACTGACTGTGTGAGACTGTGTGCAGATGCGTTTCCAACTAGATTCAAGACGGAAAACCTAATAACGAAAAAATGAGCGCCCATAAATCTGATGATTATTATAAACAACTACAGGTGTTAGTTGTGAAATATCTGCAACTAATGTCGACTGTGCGAAAAGATATATTGGAAAAAGTATTAAATCGGCAAATGTTCAAGTGT
Source organism: Platerodrilus igneus (assembly GCA_036346225.1). Classification (NCBI taxonomy): domain Eukaryota; kingdom Metazoa; phylum Arthropoda; class Insecta; order Coleoptera; family Lycidae; genus Platerodrilus; species Platerodrilus igneus. The sequence continues at coordinate 4,524,413 of JARFIW010001701.1, forward strand.
TGGGGGAACTTGGCAGCCACAGGCTGCTTACCCCCCTTCACAGCCACTGAATGTCGGAGAAATAGGGTATATAATTGTAAAACAAAAGATGGGGACCGAACTGCATCTAACAAGTAAAAACAGTGCCTCTGATAAAATACAGCAAACATAGAAACAAGAAGAAAATTGTTGAAAACATATGTGTGCAGCACAGCACAGTATGCCTATGAAATACGGGCAGTAGGAAAAGCAGACAGAAAAAAGGTAATAGCCTTTTAAAATGTTGTGCTTCAGATGTACGAGGATTACAGCATGGACGGACAAAGTTAATAACAAATAGATTATAGAAATAGTAAGGAAACAAGGATATCTGTGGAAAAAATAGGAGAAATAGAAGGGCAGAATATATTCTAAGGCATTTTTGGGGAATAGTATGGAATATATTACAAACAGAGATAGGAAAAAGTTGGTAGATGTAGACCTAGATCAGATAGTGATAGATGCAGACTGTGCAAATTTCAGGGAAATCTGTAGGTTAGTTCAGAATAGGAAACAATGATGGTACGCGTTTAACCAGTTATAGGACTGAAGACCTAACGATGATGATGATGAAAGGTTCTTAATGAGACCAATGTATTTCTAACTCGTACTATTACGACTTTGTTCTTAACACGTGGAGAGTGACGAATTTTTTTAAACGTGTCGAAGTTCTATTTTCGACATGCCGAATTACTGCGACAAACTTATTTTAACTTTTTGTTTGAGCTGTTTCAGTATAATCAGCAATTTGTCCCACAAACCATCTCTCTTAGTATCTGCTAGGTCTACTTTATACGGTATGCATATTGGGTATTAGTACTCCTTTTTAATATTTTCTAGACCTGTTTTACTAATAATATATTTAATTCCACGCGCCACTTCTTCTTTTTAATATTCTCCATATCTTTCTTTATCGATAATATGTTATATTTTATGCGCTATTGAGTTTTGTAATTGTAGTAGAAATGGAGCTTTAGGTTTTCAACCCATTCTTCACCACATACTCCACCACCTTCCTCTAATACCCTCTTCTAACACCATTTGCGTTACGATAGATGATTGTTTCTGGTGAACACCTACGTTAGACCTCCCACCTTCTACTACCAACCTCTTAGCTCTCGCCATACACATAACACCTCTCATCGACTAATTTCCACCCACTATTGTTCACCTGCGACCAATTTCCTTCCACATCCCATTTTGGTCGGTGGTGGAAGGTGGAGGAGGTAGACGGCGGATGGTGGGGGGTAGTAGGTAGATCCCGACACGGCCGACTGCTTGAAAAATGGCAGGTGAGCATTTTTCACAAAAATTACGCTCTCGTTCGGATGAGAGGTTAAATGGAGGTCCCGTGTGTGTGTTGTCACGCACGTTAAAGATCTCTACCATGCCGAACGCAAAGGGTTCGGCAAAATTCTAAATTTCGAAACAACAAAAAACTCGTCTCCCGCCCAATGTAGTACCTTCGGATGGAGTATTAGAAATGTAAATGCACGGTAGTAGGTAGACGGCCGGCGATTGAGGTAGCGGTGGGTGGTAGAAAAAAGGTTGGTGAAAGAAGGAGGATGGATAATAGTAAGAGGGAAATGTAAGGCGAAAATTCGGTGGGTGGTGGTAGGTGGCATGTTGATGACAAAATGTGAAAGTGGAAGAGCGAGGGGTAAGAGATTAGCGGGGTGGGGGTAGCTGATGAGAAGTGAGAGATGGAAGGGTAGTGGAGGATGGTGATGCTGATGCGTCAACGCTTTATTGCGTTTACTCGCAAAACACTAGTTATATTTTTTCACTTAAACCTTTGAACTCTTAAGCTTAGCATACTCACATTTAAGTACTTTAATGTATCAGTAAAACAAAAAGCGGATCCTTATGGAGTTACCAATTTAACTTCAATTATTATTATCTGAGTACTAGCACATATTTGCTAGTCCTACATTCTTTAAAATAATTATGTACACATCATTAGTCATAAATTTTATTTGCAAACCCTACTATGGATACTAAAAAATTAATAATAGTCAGATTTCCTAAAAATATTTTTGATTTATGAGAAAAGAAATTTAGTCCATACTTTTCCAACGCATTGAATATTCTTTCACTGTGAAAAATTTTGTGATCCAATATACCTTTACCATAGAAAAACTGGTTTTATGGGATTAGTGATCGATCTAATATCCTACATGCCTATACGGATGAAACATGTAGCAAAAGTTGATAATAGTTTGAAGTACATTTATCGTATAAGCTATCTTAAGACTATCTTGAAATATAGCAGTAGAAGATTCAATAGTAATCAAGAAGCCAATAAAAGGTTCTAACTGGCTTCTAGCGATAAGAGGTCCTTAAAAATAAATTGCATTGAATAGAGAGCTACCATAATTTTAGCAATAAGTAATTCCAACTTAACAACAATGGAAGCAAGTGATAATTAAAGAAGATGCAGACAAAAACAAAATTGATGATTAATGCATCAATGACATAAATAATTTAAATTTGACAAGAACGTCGTCTTATGTCCGATGCCGTCGGGTATATTGCAAGTTAAGAAACCACTCACTTGTAATGTATGTAAAAATAGTATTAAATGTCAATACTTTTAAAAAATATACTGGCAGAAAAAAAGACTTGATACAAATATCAAAAGATGCAATTCACATGTTTTAAGTGGCTATAAGTGAATCAAACATTATGAAAATTACAAATAAATTGACAGAGTAAATGTTTATTCAAAATTTTTAATTAAAATTTTAGTAGACTTTGAGCACCCGACTTGATAGAATACGCATACCAAATTTGAGCAAGTTTACTAAAGAAGTTTTGTTTTTAATTAGTAATATATACATTAGTGTAACTATTTACAAGGTATATTAGATAATATTTTTTTCTTTCTTACTTAAAGAGTAATTTTTGTCAAACACACCTACAATGCGAACAAATTGCTGGGCATGAAAAGTTTCGGTATAGCACTACCTGCCCACAAGTGTCGTCATATATGGTCCTGTTTTGCTGACGCCAAACTTTTCTATGCACTGGGTGTCTATTGATATTAGATTAGTGCATATGTCCCATACATACCAAGTGTGAATCGTTTTGATCGACTTGGAATTGGTTTATTTAAACTGTTTTCAACGAACTTCGTTCGTTTATGAAATCGATTTGTCGTCCGTCTGTCTGTCCGTCTGTCCGTCCGAGGCCTTTCTAATGGTCGGACATCAATGTGTGATACATCAATCGATTCAGCTCGGTGTCCTGAGCTTAAGTTTTGATGTCAGTTGAAATCGGGCCACGGGGACGCCGTGCCCCCGCGATATTCCGTCGGGAAAATTAAAATTTCAAATAGGTCCAAAATTAATGTGCGATACATATTTGGACTCCCCTAACATAGCTGAGTCGAAATATGGTACCCCCCACAAAATCTGACCACGGATACCCGACCCCCGGGGAATTAATTTTTATTTTATCTGAATACTTATAATTATTACAACATAATAATTTTAATTTCTTTAAATTGTTTTAAAGTAAGTCTACATTTGGAAGTTCGTTGCGACAATGCCTTGCATTTTCAACTTGTTTGTTTTATGACAGATAAAAAAAATATTTCTTTTTCATTTGGCATAGTAATCAGTTTTCAACATCTCTATAAAGAAAGTTCCAAAAATGTTGTCAGGGGATGATATTCGGGTACTTTCCTTTGTTTAACTTAGAAAGAGCTTAAATGACACTGGGCCGACTAATGAAATTAACCAGACATTTTGAAAAGTACAGTAAGTCATCCTAGTCACCTACAGAAAGTAAAAATTCAAGGGATAGGTTCCACACGAGTTAACGCATGTAAACATATTGCAACGAGCTCAAGTGTCACACTATTATGTACAGTTTTAACCCCAAAAAATTCTAGCCTGTGATACACAAAGAAATTCGGTGAAGTACTCAAACCACTATTGTGTATTCGATAAAGTACCGAAAACTTCTACTGTATTAACAAGAATGATTGCTGACTAAATCAGTGAGAAGAGTGGTGTAAGTGGTTGTAAAGGATCCCGAAAAGCTATAGTGTGGGGAATACCAATCTTGATCAGGAATTGTCTTAGACACAACACAATCTTGAAATATGGGGTTTTTACGGAAATACCGTGTAAAGAACAACAAGGGGATGTTAAAACCCGCGATCAAGAGAGTGATTCTGATCAAAAATTTACATAAGGAATAATCAAGTACCCTAATGCTAGAATCAACTTTAACTAAATGTTAACAATAAGAACAATAGTATACCGCTTCTAGAACTGCTTGCTAAAAAGGAGGATACCAGAATCACCTGTATATTAATTACGCTTCCAGGTAATTGGGATATATTTAATTATATCAAGACTAAAACTATTTCCTTTACATTAGTTGTAAAAAATACGAATATAGGAAAGTCTTTACTCCGTTACACAATAATGTTTTCATCATAAGTACAAATAAACATTTCTAGGCAAAAAATATCAAATATATCAAAAATTACTTAGTTTAATCGACGAACAAAATTACTTCAAGTGCTTAAAACTACTAACAAAAACGTACTGATAGTACGTTTATAATTCATACAATTTTGAAAATGTTCACTAACTTACAGTTACTGTAGAATATAGTTTCAGGCGCTTTATCTTAAATACCTAGAATGATTTGGCTGTAGATGTCTTTGGAAAAAACTATAATTAACGACATTCGGGACTCAATTTGTTCTAACCAGCTGGAACTTTATTAAAAAAATTTGTTGTCTCTAATTAACATGCTTTTTTCTAACATTCAAGTTGTCTATGGAAACCAATGGTTTTTAAAATTAAAAGAAACCAATCCGGTAGGGTATTATTCCAAACTTCATTGACTAATCACATTAATCAGGCTGATAGCTTATTATTTATAGGTATGCTGTACCTACTTAAGTTCGCATGCTATCTCTTTCAATGGTAATGATGAAGTGCCTAACAAAAAATTATCTTTCCTTTATACTTGATAAGATTATTTTCAGCGGTATTCGGACAAAAAAATTAGATAAAATTTCAACTTGAACCTGCATCAGCAGAATTTCGCCTGTGAACTTTCTTCGTTCCAAAACGGGAGGCACCATCATTATATCTTATTAATCAAAACAAACAAATCATAAAATTGCCGTAGCTTAAAATACATAGAAACCTTAAAAACGTCTACAATGAATTTGACACCCTTTGAGTATGAACAATGTAATATACAAAAATAATCCTTCCTTAGATCAAGAACACCTGTAATCTAAAAGTTACAATTCTTATAGGAACTTACTTCTACTTTATTGGTGGGATTTACCAATACAGAAACTATTAAAATAAAATAAGATTATAAACTTCTCAAAAGAATGTTACAACTTTCGTTGCTTAAACAGAACAAAATTGTATTATTTCTAAAACGCATTTTAAACTGCCATGTGAAATGAATGCTCTACGACAACAGCTAACGTTCTGGACACTGGGTAGATCGTGCTGAGCTTCAAGGCATCAGGCGACGGCAGGACTGCATTCAAGAAAGATTATGATAACAGTATGGTAAACTTGCGCAAGAGTAGCTCATTATTCTTCCTGGCAACCGTAATAAGAGAATCATTTTCCAGGAACTATAAACGTAAAATTACAAGATAAGCGATCATCTCTAGTTAAGTGATATGGACCGGTACTCTTACATAGTAACGCTACACCACATATCCGCAATGAGCTGTGAAAAAGTTGTCTCAGTTACAATACAAAGTTTCTGATCATCCACTATATTCCTCTAACTTGTCGCCTAACGATTACCATCTTTTTTTCCTAAGCTCCGGGAACCATTTGTAGAATTGTCTGTTTACTAGTCGAGACTCTGTAATTTAGGCAACTGAAGAGTTTTTGGAGGTTCTGGAAGTCTTCGATGTAACTACTGGGTGACAAAATGTTATTTAACTCCTCTGGTCGACTAAAAATGTTCAGAAATGTGCATTCAAGAAACTAGTGACCACGAGAATATGACTCTTCTTTGTTATGGGTAAAAATCCTAATCAATATGCAGCGTTTACTAGCATTATGGGTTTACAGAAAGGTTTTTGTTGAATGTGTTAAAAGCTTGACTATTAGTCTATCGGTATATTCGTAATTACTCCTTGCCGTTAATCCCTTCATATAGAACGACCATGAGACGCAGCATAAAAAGCAAATTTTCTACCCAACAACAGTTAATTTAAAGCATATTTCAATATTTTATTATTCATGGTTTGCAGCCACTATTAGTAAATTCATAAATGTAATGGCGCGGTGGCTTAGGTTAATTGTTTGTTCAGTATTGTTTGCTTAAATGAAGTGTTCTGTTGGATAACTTGTTTGACTTTGCGTGAATTATTAAAATTCAAGATCGCTACCATCGGTAGGCCTCTGCTCTCGCTTTGTAATTTTAATGTCGCTCTTAATTACTTTATGTAGACTAATTGAACCCTTTAAACTTTGTGGGATTTATTAGTCGCATAGTGTGTTTGTGTGTGTGGAAACTCGAATTTTAAAGCAAACTCTGTGAAATTCGAATTTTGGTTATGATTTGTTTAATACTGAATTTGCTAAACTTTTATTTTGAAGTTTCTGAAAATAAGCAATTCTGCGGTGTACGTTTGTATAAACTAATTAAATTATATGAAATCTCTTTATATGGTATAGCTATGCAATTTATGATTCTCTTAATTAATACTTCGACTAATGAAGAATATATAGGAGGTTAATGGTGTGCCGAGAAAGTCTTTGGCTGAATTTTGCCAGGAATTGCGAAATATTATTAGAAATGCTTAATTTAAACTTGGTAGTGTAGTCAAGGCACGTAGGACGTAAACACGCCGATTCGCGTCACCACCACTTGAGCTAAAAATTCTAGGCGGAAAGACGCCGTGCATAATTTGCACAAAATTCTATGAGTTTCAGTTTAGAACTTACTCTATTTAAGTAAAACGTAATTTACAAAAATCAAATATTAATTGTGAGTTCTATTGAGTCTAACAGAAACCAGAATAATGATTCTGAACTCTAAACAAAAAGGAAACACTAAATATGCGCTTGTTCTAAACAATAAGTACGGGCTAAAATCCAGAAACGCACTTATTCCAAATAATAAATAGAAAATAAATACTAGGAGTTTAATTCAACTGAATTTAGTAGAACACAATACTCGTTTCAAACACACCAGTAACACCAAAAGGCAAACTAATTCCAAACACTAAACACACTAAACACTAATATTCCATTGAACCTGTTTGAAATACACAATAAACATTTCAACACTAAACATAGTTTAAACACTAAAAACTAACTTACTCAAATCTTCATGAACATCTGAAAAAGCGTAACGTCAACAGCTAACGATTCCCGGAAGTTTATCTTCCAAAACACATCAAACTGATTAGTAGTGGATCGGTTTTGGTTTTTCAATATTCAGCCCTATAAAAGCATTAGATTCATTTAATTGATTCAGTAATTCGATTCATGTCAATTTACGCGATCGACAATGTAATAATTCAATTCATCATAATTTCGGGTCAACCAAGTAAAAGTAATGTTGATTAGGACGTTCAAATAACATGCAATTTCAAAATCTCCATTTTTTTGTACCTTTATCACAGCACCCCTTTTAGTGACGTCCAATGCGAGGCGTTATCGCATCACTCTATTAGTGGTGCCCAATGTGCGACCGTTGTCACATCACTCTTTTTGCGGCAACCCAACGCGGGGCACGATTAATTCATCTAAAAATTAAAGTTTCTTGTTTCGTAGGATTTATTTTTGAAGTTTTTTTTGTAATATCTGATAGGATGAAAGAAGTTTGTGAAGGTTTGAAAGATGAGGGAGTGGAAATTAGTTCTCAAGAAGAGAAGAAAAAGAATCCATAAGCCAAGAAAGAACAGAGTATTGGAGAGACCCAGGAATCAAATATGATGGCTCTTTTATTAGGTTTAAATCAAAATATGCAGGAACAAAAGGAAAATATGAAATAGATGAGTATAAAGAATGAAAATGACAAGAAAGAAATGGGTGACAAATTTCATAAAAACACTCAGGAGCTAAGAGCGGAATTTGGAAAAAATATATCAAAACTGGGGAAAGTTTAAAATTTGAAAGTGAAAAAAAAACAAAAAAAAATTTAAAGAGATTAATGAAAGACTAACTGCGAGTTTAAAAGAAACTAACAAAACCATTAAAGAAATGAAGTTTGAAATTAGCAAAAAGAAGTACAAATTTTAGAGGATACGAACGATGTCAAAGGAGAGATTGTTTAAATAAAAGCGAATCAGGAAGCAAGTGAAAGCGAAACTAATGAAAAAATTAAAACTTTAGATCAAAAAGAAAATAAAATAGAGGAAAGCTGCCAAGCTAGTTTTAAAACATTTAGAAATGATCTGGCAAAATTAAAATAAATTTAAGGAGTTACGAGCAGAATTTGGAGAGATCATTGCAAAATTGGGAGAAAGTTTAAGATTAGAAAGTGAAAAGAATGAAGGAAAATTTAAAGAGATTAGTGAAAGAATAACTTTAGGTTTAGAGGAAACTAACAAAACCATTGAAGAAATGAAATTCGAAGTTAGACGAAAAGTAGTACAAATTTTAGAAATATGGATGATGCTAGAGAAGAAATTGTTCAAATAAGGTCGAATCAGGAAGCAAGTGAAAGAGAAACTAATGGAAAAATTAAAATTTTAGATAAAAAAGTAAATGAAATAGAGGGAAGCTGCCAAGCTGGTTTTAAAACATTTAGAAATGGTTTGGGGAATCTAAAAAAAAGACATAGAAAATACATTAGAGAATTTAGAAGTTAAAAATATATAAAGTTAAAAATATTCATGTAGATTCATTTAGATAAAAAAGTAAATGAAATAGAGAGAAGCTGCCAAGCTGGTTTTAAAACATTTAGAAATGGTTTCGGGAATATTAAAACAGACATAGGAAATAAATTAGAGAATTTAGAAGTTAAAAATATTTAAAGTTAAAAATATTCATGTTGGGGAACCGATGAGATGGAGTTCAAACAGTGTTCCGTTGAAACAACACTCGAAAGCTTATGGGGATAATAAACTTAACCCTAACATGTTTTTAAATGGCATAAAAAGTTTAATACATGTGAGCTGGAATGAACATACAAAGTTAAATATTGTAAGGTCCTTGGTGAAGGATAGTGCCGAGATTTGTTTAAACTAAATGAAAGTGAGTTGAGGTGTTTTAAAGACTTCGAAATCAAATTTTTGAAATATTTCTGGAGGGACAACCAGCAATTCAAAGTCAGAGATAATTATTGATGGGCAAATATAGTAGCGATTCAGGCACGAAAAGAGGGTTAGTTATATGCGATTAAGAAATTTAGCGTTGCCGAACAACTTGATTTTTCTTTAGAGGACAAGCTAATTATAAAATGTTTAGCAGGTCACTTCGAGACGGAAGTAAGACATTGCATAGCCTTACAAAATATTGTTGATAGATTTGTATTTTTAGAATATCTTCAACGTTATGATGATATGGGTCAACCAAGGAGGATGGAGACCAAGACATGGACCCAGCCCATGAATACTTTTAGATTACAGCGGAGTAATGGACAGGAGAGATGTCAAGGCAAACAATTTGACAGGGAAAATACTTAAAGAAATAATTGGAATAAAAGAAATGCCATTAGGAGAGACGGGGATGGGAGAACAGTGAATCCCGTACTATTGAGAATAGAACCGTAACCCAAGGAAAGGAAAACATAACAAACGTACAAAGAGATGGCATGATTGGAAACAACGATAATAGAAGGATATATGCAGAGGTAGATAATTGGCTTGAAACTACAAGTATATATATATATATATATATATATATATATATATATATATATTGCTGTGGTACGGGGATTCAAGTTTTAATAACGGAAAGTGAGTCATTAAATACTTTTTAAAATAAAAAGTTCACAAAAAAAAATTTTCTTACCCTGATTTCTGTTTCAAAAATTTCTTCAGCAGCTTCCCTGGCTAGCTCAGCAGTGTCTTATCTCGAATACCTAAATTTACAATCATTCTTCCTTTCCACTCACACGTCATTCAATAAAAGCACAAAATAATACAACAATCATACAATCTTTATTTACCGCTATTTACAAACAATTATTCACAAATATATACAGTTTGGCACACTAATTACAACTCAATAAGTGCTAATTTTGTAAAATTATTGTTTTAAATTTTTAATTTCAAACACATTTAATACAATCGGAGTAAATGGGCTCCAAATAATACCCTATATTTATTGCACACTGGAGTATGTTGAGCTCATAATAATCCAGTTTATTAATGTATGTCTTTTACCTTGCATAAAATTACTACAAATTAATAAACCCATGTACCCTTAACAATCCAATTTAAATTCATAATGCAATTTTGCGCTTTACATACACCTTTTTTTCAATATTTAAAAAAACCCTCATAATTGTCAAGTACGCGTATCTCTTTGGATACGTTATATTAACCATAAATAACCATCAAAGTTCACTCACATATCACAAATAATTCCAACAGTCTATCAAATATATATATATATATATATATATATATATATATATATATTACTGTGATATTCGCCCCACGGCTTGGGCGTACACATTTATGCTGTGTTAACCCCTGTTAGCCCCTAGCTTGGGCAAATATATTTATGCTGTGATTTATTCTTTTATTACTCAAGCACTTGTAGAAGTGTTAATTTATAATTTTCTTTGCCTCGACTATTAAATAAAGCAATTCCACAATACACAGTATAATGATTAAATATTTACAACCTTTTTAAATATCTTCTCCCTTTTTAAATTATTCACATCTGTCAGATTATTAGAAAATCTAGCCACCAAACGAGCTTTTTATTACATTTAGAGACCTTTTGAAACATTTCAAGACGTCTATTACTTTCATAAATTTATACAAGAAACCCAAATTTGTCGGCTCTTACACTTTGAATTATTATTGAGATAAAAATTGTTTTTAAAAATAAATCATATCAAAATATCTAACCTGAAGTGGTTCAGGAGGTACTCTGCATTCCCAAGAATTGAAGTCGACATCCAACCAAATTAGTATCCAAATCGTTATTGGTGAGTTTATTCCAATGAAAGGTTTTTCATTTGCGTAATAGAATATTTACCATTTTCAGAGATTATCAAATTGCTTGAACAGGTAGCATTCTCCAGAGTCTCGTATCCAAAATTGTATTTAAGATCGTAATTGATCGTTATCAAAGTTCTAACAGGAATCGTAACGCTATTTCGATTGTAATTGAGATGGTAATTAAAAGCCGTCTTTAGAAGTACGGCTCGCTTGCACAATTACACACTCTTTAACTTTCACTTTAATTTAATTTACTGTTCTAAAGTATACTCATTCAATATTCAATGGCCATGATATTTATACGATCGGCTCCTTTTGTTTGCGATTCGTTGACTTTACGTGCTGGGCGAGACAAAGTGTCTTATCTCTTGTTATTTTGGGAAATTTTACCAATTGTGTAGTTCAGTTGCATGATGCGATGCTAAGAATGTCACGTAATTCATTATTATACCTCACATTTAATTCAGAAATCCCAAGAATCTTTGTCCAACAAATCACGTAGTATTGTTGTTGGCCTTATTCTAATCTGAATAGAATAAATTTGGTGTTTGTTTATTTCCTAATAAAATTGGATTTTTGAACAAATGTGATACTTTTAGATCACGTACGCTTTTAAATAATGCATAATTTCTGCTTGCGTTTAAGATGATATATTAACGCACTTCTTGAATATTTATCTAGCCAATTCATGCAGGTTTTCTTCTGATTTAATTTTAATGCGTTTCGTTACATTTTTAAATTCTTATCTTTGCTCGTAGCTACTCTTGGATATGTATTTAAATCGCTTGTACTGCTATATACAGTATGCTCTCTACTAATAATATTTATAATGATCTTTTTACTCCTCTAATATCTGTAATTATGTGCTTTTGTTACTTGGGAGTTTCTTTTGTTTATTCTACGACCCTATGACTTAACCTACCCCTAAACTAACCCTATAATATTTTAAAACAATTAATACATTTTGATTCACAATTAACTACACTTATCCAATAACAATTTTCACTAAAGATATAACAACCTACAATAATACGCTATCAACAGAATTCTGCGAGATCAACAATATGCATTTTATAGAAAATATTCAAGCAGGAAAAAAGACAGGTTTTGAAAAAAATCACAATTACAGTTAAAATGTCATTTAGGTTTATTAATTGTAGTCTGTTGTCATTTAACAGGATATCTCTCTTGGTATATTCTTGATGCAACTACCAATACCCAGTTCATATCTATTTGTTCTTCCACGGTAAAATTCATTTTGAAAACTCCTTTAAAGATTACATTTAAAACAGAACTGATAATGTCTTAGATGACAACACACTACAATTAATAAACCTAAATGAGATTTTAATTGTAATTGTTATTTTTCAAAACCTGCCTGATTTTCTGCTTGAACATTTTCTATAAAATGCATATTGTTGATCTGGCAGAATTCTGTTGATAGCCTATTATTGTAGGTTGTTATATCTTTAGTGAAAATTGTTATTGGATAAGTGTAGTTAATTGTTAATCAAAATGTATTAATTGTTTTATAATATTCTCTAGTAGTAAGTTATTTTTAGTTATGTAAATTAAAAATGTTTTTAAAATTTGAAGAAAATCAAAAATATCTCAGAAAGTAATGGATTTAGGTATAGGGAATGCTTAACAAAAATGAAAGGACACTTAATGAACTATCCATTGTAGCAATAAAATTGGTAAGGTACCATTTAAAAAAAGTTTTAAAAATTGCATTTTGCGAAACCTGACACACCCTGTGTACTGTGAAAATTTTTTAAAAAAGTGATAATTACAAATATACTATGGTAAACAGTAAAATTTTCTGCATCTTGAAAATTAACATAAGTTGTGTATTAGTGCAGTGGCAATGTATCCAATCAGGGTCATTTTCTCTAAAAACAGTTGAATATCTCAAAAAATAGAAGGAATAGACAATACAATTTGATATCAAATTAAAGATCTTTTTGTGGGCTTTCCAAAAATGTAATAATATATAGGGTATTCTATTTAAAAAAATCGAACCTCGAACCGAACCAAACCGGTTTGACATTTTTATATTTTAAACAACTAGTGCATTCAACTACAATAATTTAAATGTTTAATGTAGTTTTATATTTAGTAGTTTAATAAACCCAACATTAATTTGCTTTAGATTTTAGTAGCATAAATCATATTTATACTATTTGTCCAGGTTTGATTTTTCAATACGTACTATCTTTTACAAAGCGTAATTACAATTAGGTTAATAGTGAGTCACCTCTAAAATTTAGAATGTGTTAATAAGTAATGATTTTTACTAATGTCATTTTACCGTGAAAGAACGATATCACACGATCTTTGCGATTACTTTTATTGTAGTTGTAGTTCGTATAAAAAGAGTATTAAAACAATAAGGTGTTGCTGATTTCTTATACAGTACAAACAAAAAGCTGTTTGTCAGTTTATCTTTATTATTAATATTATTTCTTTTAAAAGAATATCAGATGGTTCTCGGAAAGAATCGTAAATCTACCTCAAACAGCGTTTACGTTTTCCATGATAAAATATAACAGTATTTATGGCACGGACATTATGTCTGCTTATTATTTGTATAATACTGTGTTATTTTATGCGGGCATTGATTGAAAAGTTTATGCCGCCATGTGTCATAAACTTCAGCCCTTGGTTTTGAGAGAAAGTTCGGGGTCATCCTTCTGGAGTATCGGCTACTTTTAAAGACGTTGGTGGTAATGGCCACACTAAATAAACAGTAAATAGTATGATACCATGCATTTTGTAACACCATTTGTTGAGCGATTATGTACAAAAGAAAAGGAGATTAGTTTTTGCTACAAGGTCACATTTTTAAATATTAATAGAGAGCTGGTTTTCATACAAAAGTAAAAAATTCAAAATGATGGATTAGTAATGCATACTTAATTAAGAATTAAGTTGTTTCGTTTATTCTGAAAACTTCTGTAGTCTCTAGACTGTGACGTCGGCTTGTATATGCTTAAGATAGTTTTCAACACGACGTCTGTTTATTAAATAAAATAAGCTTGTTTTTAAAACCAAATTTTCAAAAGAATTTCGAGTTTCTTTAATATCTAATACTAGTTATAAACAAACAACAATTTGAAATAAGGAGCATTAAACAAATCAAAACTAATCTAGAATTTTTTGATATATAAACGTGCCTCGATGACAAAATATATTAGATTAGGCCGAACCTTGAGCTAGGTTCAGTTCGGTTCGAAAAATTTGCCGGTCCGGTTCGAGGTTCGGTTCAAAAATAAAATTCCCGGTTCGGTTCGGTTTGCTTCGAAAATTCGAACCGAACCTCAAACCGAACTTCGAACCTGTTCGGTTCGTGTCCATCCCTATATATAAGTTAAACAAAACATCGCTGCTGGAAACCTCTCGAAAGTAGCTACTTTAGCTCCTGCTGTGAAGATCCTGAAACACAATAGTACACAATAAATTTTAATGTAGAGACACTATTTGTGTCTTATTAAAAAAATACATCAAAACTCGTAAGTTAAACAGCATGAAACACCACTCTAAAAGTGTTATACCTAAAAATGGGTTTCAAAAAAATTCTTTACATCACTTCTATAACATAAATCTGCTTAGACGTCTCTCAAGTTTCACTACTCAAATGTTATCTGTTCGAGTGGCAATGTCATTATATTAAATACTCAGAAATAAAAAGACTTAGTACTTTGAATCAAAAATATAATTTAAAATAACTCTTTTCTTTTTTCTAGTATATCTCCAGAATATTATTCAAAAGTAAAATCATTCTTTTAATATGGAATAAAGATTCATAACTTTCCTCTCTAAATAATGAATTTTGATATTAAGAACTATTTTCAAGGACAAAAAATTTATAATAACCCCCAATTGACAGATCTGTTATGTATTCGAAATCAGAAAAATCAAATAAATTTAAATAATCTAGTTTGACATGGTACAGGAATAACACAATAACCCTACAAATGATCAGATATAGTATACTTTGATAAAGTTTGGTAGAATTGGACTTTATAAAATTTTTATAAAAGCTACATGCATGTTTCACATGTGCCCCTAAATATTTCAAGTTACATCTACGAAATAAGGTTTCCTTTCCTTTAATCAGACTTTAATTTCGACACCAAACAAGGAAATGAATTTGATATGCAACTACCCAAACATGATTATTCTTACAATCTTTCAAAATTTATACTTTCACTAAATGTAAGCTTTCAAACAACTTTAGGAGTATTTCTAAAAGTTTATGATCTTGGTATTAAAGATTCAATCATAACTAAACATGAATTGAAACACTCACCAAGAATCGATTCCTGCATTCATTAGGGCTATAAATACCTGAATTTCGTACATGTGACAAAAACTCTAACTCCATAAAAATTTTCCAACCAAAAGCTTACGTCATGTTTTTTACTAGATGAATACCATATGAGCGACCTCCAATTCTTTTTATTACAAAAATTTATTCATTATCCCTCGATGTGGTAAGGAAATTAAATATTCATTTAGCTAGAGTATTTCTTAAAGATTATCACCTCACCGTTGATGGACTTTGATGTTGATCACCACGTTGTCATTTTATTCTCGTTCATTTCGTCTGGACGAAATTCGAGAAAAAGTTGCAATCTCGGCCCCCTCCAGGATAACCGTGAACACCCAATCGGGCTACACGGCTATGCGGAGGGACCAGTCGGTACGTAAAAATGCCATCGTCCTCTTCTGCACTTAACAACCTCTCTGTACTCGTACAAAATGGCGAGTTTCCTTTCGATACTGTCTATTTTATAAAACAGCTGATCTATCAGCAGCGATACTTTGTGACACCCTGTGCAAGCGTTATATTAACTCGACAATCCTACAAAGTGAATGCAGACGCTTACGAATTAGGCAACACAAATAACTGGCTTATAAAATAATCTTAAGACGTCTTGATCTTGGGCAATTTTAAAATATTTGTATAATTGTATAAATTATTACGGTAAATCTAAAGCAAACTAGATGATAATAACGTTCACTTCTATTATGAAATTGTTTATTGTTTATTTTGAGGTTCCACAGAATAGTAACAAATAGAAACGACTTTAAAGTTCGATACCACAGAACTTATATTTGTTACAGCATTAACAATATCAAATAAACATGGTTTGAGGTCATTTAAACAAATGAATTAGACATCGTTTATCTCAAAACTATTTTGAACCTTTTAATCAACTTATTTTATATGCCAGAGCCCTAGAGGGAGCGTATGAGGAATTAGATAGACATCGCGTGAATTTAGAAAACCAATCGAATACTACCAATAAATATTGATTGCCCCTTTTTCAACGAGGGAGTGGTCCTAACAGATCCAAGAAAAGCAAACCGAAAAGAATACGATGCTTTTTTTAGATTTACTCATTAAAGCGAATCGGAGTTATTGTGAAATATTTTGAGCACGCAAACTTTATAGTTTTAATTTAGTGAGAAATAGAACGCTGTAAGGTAGGCCAGTAATACAAATAAGATATTTTAGCTATTGTTTTAATAATCCATAAGTGACTGCATATGGTCACCATGGCATATTTTTGATACGTTGTTGTAGATAGGAGTACGAGCGCTCACGTTGAGCGCCATTGTTATATACTTCAAACAAAAATAAAGGTGCTGTAGTGTTACCATTTATGTTACGGTAGATTCTCGTATCACTACCGAAAGGATTTGCCGTGCTATACCAATCTGAGATTGGGGTGGGTAGTATACAATAAACCGAAGAAAACAAATCGCGGTGCTGAAATAAAGACAATATGTAATAATTAGTAAAGAAATGATTAGGACAGAGCGTTAGTCTGGCTAGTAAACATTTTAATACCTTCACCCAAATAATAAAAAAACTCAATAATATCGACATATATTCACAGTATGTCAAAACGCTAATCACTTTCCGTAACTTTCAGGTAATCAAGTGACTCAAAACAAATAGGTAATATTGATATCTGACTATGCCTATAGCTTAATGCACGAATGAAAACGTTTTCACGGAGCATTGCTTTACAAAGTATACTGCAACACTAAAGTAATAAAGGAAATATTTGTACTGTCAGCGCCGGTATAAAATATTGTTTTTTTTTAGAATAAAATTTCTTGCTTTTAAACAGTTAAAGATATTTCACTTAGTAAAATGTTATCCACATCATGTTTGCGAGGCGAAGAGGGGTTTACTAACCTGTATCACAACTAAACAGATACATCAAAGGTTGCGCTCCAGGCTATTGTAAATATGTGTGTATGGATTGGAATAAATAGGATAGGAATTTAGTACATATCCAGTTAAATTACGTATGTACCCGGACGATTTACTGGTATCAAAAGTCACAGTATAGATGTAGTAACCATAACGCCTTATACTAATCTCACCAAAATTAATCCGTGCCAGAGGTAGAACAGCCAAGGTGGTGTGTAATTAAACAGTATGGCAGCAACCCAAACAGTACTTTGAAATCAGCGGATAGCAACCAATAATCAGGGGAGTAAACCATTAAAATAACAGCAGAAGGGAAACCAAGCAGTTGGCGCTAGAAATAGCAGACGGCAACCAAAGCATGGGCATAATCCAATCCTTGTATACTACGTGCTGTATTTCAAAAAAGAAGAATCAATAATATATGCGTAGAACAGAATTGGTGCAAATACTTTTAACTTTGTAAAGAAATATTGGGTAATATGTTCTTACAGTTTCAAATGGTCGGGAAAGAATGTATAATAACGCGATAAGCGCATTATCAAATTAAAATTCAAATGTGAAAGAAAACTTCTAGACTATCCAAATCGTGTAGCATGTGTTGATAACAATACTCGTATGAATTAAGACGTTACGATAATATGCCGATATAAAGGTGTAGGGTTGGTTGATTAACGAACTATTGTAGACTTAAAATAAAATGCACAATTCAAATTACGAAATTGTAATACTTGATCAGAAGCGTCACTCATAACAGGTCTTTATACAAAGTGTCGGAGAAATTTGAAAAAGACGGAAATTGAACGAAAATATTCAGTCGGGTGAAATTTAACGAAACAGTAGCTAATCGAGTTCTCGCAAAATTGGTATCACAAAAATTGCAGACGAAATTCGCTCTAAAAGTTGACTATGTAAAACAACTATCTCTGCTTGCTCTTGAATTATTGCATTTTAGCAAACTGGATAACAAATTATTACTATTCGTTTACGTGTAACAAAAAAAAGAAAATGAGATAAGGCAAAACTCCACCACATAATTTATAACGTACTTTCTACACCAGCACTTTAAGGTAGGGTAGTTACGATCAGAATAAACCGTGGTGGCTTGTTCTTCTCAATTTGTAAACACACTCCCTTTACGTAACGTATTATGATTGGTCGGAAAACCAACATGTCCATTTCGCGACCGAGTTACCCGTCTATATAATAAAATCACATAATATTAAAGGCTATTTTCCATAAACATTTCCAGGGAATATAATACGACATTTAAATGTGTAAAACCCTTAGGTTAATCATACAAAGATTCCCTAACACAATTATTTACTGGAATCCTTTGTGAGACGCTTTTCAATGCGTAACAGGGACAAGTTACATATCAAAGGAAAAAATTTAACAAAAGCAACTTTACAAGATCAATGGTCCAGTATTTTAAACCAGTTTTGTAACTGGAATAAAAGATTTATTGACATTTGTAAAACTTAATGTTATAAAGGACAAGAAATGCACTGTGTCAAAATATTATAATTAATGAATCACTACACGTTTGTTTCTGTATGATAAACGAACCCTAATATTTAGAAAACTATACTAGCTACAAGTACGCTGTAGAGTTTCTAATGTGGCGTTTAAAATATTGTAATAATAAACGCAACAGAAATTTTAATATACAAATCTCTTTCTCTGTAAAATAAATTACATTGCACCTACTTCATCCGTTTTGGTTTGCCGTACATGTATAAAAAACATGTCCATCTTTCTCACAAACTAAATTAGGGCATCTTTTTCAGCCAGTCTATTAAATATTACATTTACATGTTTCAACCAGTACATATATACTACTTACTGCAATTAGGTAGTTGTTAAAGTAAATTTAAGTACACGTGTATATAATTAACCAGTGCACGCAAAGACAGAAACCGGTTCAAAATGGCAGATGCTTAAAAAATGTTTCCAGAAATAATAAATTTAAATTAAATGATAATAAATTCTTCCGGCTCATGATACAAAATCACTTTGGTCACGAACCCAACACCTTGCAAGCGACTCTAGGTCTCGCAGGACACTTTTTATTTGACATAATCTATTAAAAATGACAAATCCTTAGTTCCTTGAATAATAATCCCTTGTAAACTACAAAAAAGTGGTGGGTATGTTTACCATCACTTCAGAAAGGGACAAAATTATTACGTTTTGAACCTGCTGTCTAGTTACGTATACTTACTTCTAGCTATAATTGAATATAAAGCTGAATCATTTTTTCCTCTATCTTCTATCTTAATTTCAATACAAGTGTAAGACAAAAACATGGTCGATTGTGGCAAGCAGCTCCTAAGCCATAGTTAAATACACATTAGATTTTAAAATTCCGAACACCAACTAGGAGGAGCTTTTCTGAAGTAATAATAGTAGAACAATTCGAAGCTGTTTTTTAAAAAAGAAGCGGTCGGTTGATTGCATTAAGTGGTCTGCTGTGAAGGTCTAACAATTACTGTCATTTAGGTTTTGTGGCGGAGCACTTTTCATTAGGCTAATAATATGGTTAGCTAATATCGAAATAGTTCTGATGGTCCCAAGTTACTAATAAAAGATCGACATCAATGGGATTTTCAGTACCAAATGATACATTATAACAATAGTTGAGCGATTTGCAAATAGTTTTAGATTTGGAACGTAATTACTGTAATATGGTCAGCTATAAAATCTAATTTAAAATAAAAAAAAATTAATAGTGAATGTTAGTATTGTATTTGATTGGCTTACTGTAATATTAAATAGTGCGCATTATATTAAAAAAATCCATTTGCCAATCTATTACAAATATGAGTGCCCCAATATCGGAATCTTTTTTTGTTATTATTTCTTCTATGTAAATTTAGTAACATTACATTGCGCACAGCCTATAATTACGTTAAAAGTAGGGCTGGAAAAATTTAATAAATGTGAGTTCGATCAATTGAATTTTGCAATCGTTTAAAGTTAAATTCAGTAATCGATTTTCTTTCCGGGTTTGAACTGTGTCGTATTATAACACCAATTCAATTCATTAAGGGACTGTATTATAATATCCAGATAAATGTTTAGATTAGGTAGCCCACAGCTAGCTTATTCCTCAAAATAGGTTTTTGTCTTGTATTATGAAACATAATTTACCTCAAGTTTGTTGTGCTTGGGATATGAATATTTATTTGTAGGTTGGCAACATAAGGTACTGAAATTTAGATCATTTAGATCACAAGTGAACTACTGTCTGTATGTAAACAATGCTCAATTACCCCATTATCCTATAGTAACAAAATTTTGTTGATAGTAAAATTAAATTTTAATTAAATGGAAAAACAAAAAGAGTTCGAGGTGCGAATTACAGCCAAGATGATATTTTAAAACTTCTGGAAATCGCCTAGCAACATAAACATATAGTAGAATGCAAACAAACAGATGCAGTATCCTGGAAGCAAATGGTGAGCAAAATGGCTTACAATCTAATCTCATTATATTAATTATTATGAACAATTGCATTCACTAATAAAATATTTAATCAACCACTTATTGGGAATCGAAAAAATTAAATTATACCACTTTGGTGGCGGCAGTGAGATGAATTTCCAGTGTAACTATTCGAGGCTCGAGCGTTGGGCGCTAGTGAAACTTATCGTTGCCCCTACGCCTTGGGCGATAGTGCAACTTTCTAAAAAGATGTTTATTTTTCTTACAAATGTCGTGCAGAAGATGTAGTTTTATCCGTATTAACACAACTGACATTTGAAGACTTCCGCACTAGCTCTGAACTCTATCTTTAGCAGTTTAGAGAGACTATCAGGGGGGGGGGGAGTCGATAATTAAATACAGATAAGTAGGGCGCCACTGTACTTAGAAAGAGTGTAAAAACTAGAAAAACCGCTAAGAAAAATACAGGAACCTCAACGAATATATACTGGAATTGGAATACAAGATTTTGTATTTTTAGATGGTGCTACGTTTATCTTAAAGTAAAATAAAATACATAAAATAATATTAGAGACAGCAATTTGCGCCTCAAAATAAAATCAATAAATCAGACAGCTTTTGTACATCTATGATTTTTTTCTTTTGTGTAATAGTGCATGGACACTACTTATTAAATTTATGCACTTCTGGTTTATATATAATTCATAGAATCTAGTGATAAGGATGGACGAAATAAATGCTATTGCTTCGATGAGTGTAATTAACCTTGTTTAAGTTTATAAAGAAATTAAGGCTGTTGAGTATCAACACATATATTAACTGAAAAATATTTCTGATTTATTCTGACGGATAATTATTATAAGTTTTCTGAAAATTCAATTAATTTTATATATTTATATTGTTAATCTTGGACAATTTAAATAAAAAGCCTCTAAAGCAAATAGGCACTATGAATATCATTAACATAATTATGAGATTTTTTATGTCATCTTTTCAGTACTGACTAAATGACTCACATACATACACAATAAGTTTGTAATAAGATCTTTTAAATTAGTAAACTTAAACTTAGTTAAATAGTTATCATGTGTAAACAAGTACATGACTATATTACTCATAATGCAAATTCATAAAGATTTTGTTAGATAGACAGTTTTATAAAGGATAATTTGGATATGAAGCAACGTTTGAAAATTTAAATTCATAATTAAATATTATCACAAAGCTGTTAGTCTCCATGGGTTCAAACTACCAAGGTTAGGTTTATACATGACGTTAAACGTCGAACAGATGTTTGCCTCAACAAATGGAAATTACTTACCACCTTGACCTCAGAGCATGGCTGCTTGCACCAATTAACAAACAAGCTTAGTCCACATGTGGATTTCCAACATTGAGCAAACACATGAAAAACCAGTCGTCTACATCGCTATAACAACGCCTCGTAAACTAGAACCACATTGTAAGTTTCCAATGCGTAATCGTTTTATACCCAATTAAATTAACTTCTTGTTATAACCATTAATCAGCTCTAAAGTGTTGCTTCCGAATTAAAACAAAATTTCCATGTTGAAACATGAGGAACGTATATATCTTATACAGAGTAAAAATTTAACAGTCTCGCACGACCATTACTGCTTTAGATATTAAGTGTTGTTTCTTCAGTACTTTAGTGTTGCGCATGAAAAGTTTCTAAGCATTCAAATCGAAAGATTGATTGACACTAAATTGCCTTGGATAAGAATTTATCCATATTCACGTTAGAATGATCAAAAGCCGACTGATGCGACTCGTCGACAACAACCTTAGCAAGCAGGTGCGCGAAAGCACGCTATTTGATATCACCTTGAAGATACTTTGTGGAAATTCTGGACAGCTTGTTCGAGTTTAGGCATGGCTGTACAATACAAACTGGACATTTACAACTACGCGCTTTATTTACTATATAATTAAAATAAAGAAGGACAATAATTAGGGTGTTTCAAAATTATGATACTTTGTTCTAATGTTGTATTAATTGTAGAAGTACGATTTATAATGAATTATAAAAGTAAACTTAAAAATGTTTATAACACAACACATAATTTTTATGCGTTAATTTAGAAGAGGGAAAATGAACTGTTACACAGCCTCCTTCCAAAAGAAGAAAGCTTGAGGTAATAACAAAATCTTAAACGTAACCAAAAATTTTTTTTTTTGCTTTAAGAAAACCAAATCACTACATAAATACAGACTAAATGTAGGACTATGTATAATTTTACACATATCAAAAAAAAAGTTCCTAACACCAACAACTCTAAACTACTTGGAATGTATTTAACATAAAATAAAATTGAATTGTGAGTGCGCTTTGTATCTTCGTGTACAACACGTTTATAATTGGAGACATATTTGGGAAGTCAAAATTGGGAAGTCAAAATCAGGAAAAATCGTAATCTAATTGTCTAGCACTCAAAAAATTTTTATAATAAAATATCAGAATGTATAACTCTTCATTATACAACACCAAAAAAATATCTTATGCCTTTTTGCACAAACAAAAAACAACAATAATAGTAATATAATATGTACAAGGGTTAAGTATTCAATACTAACAGCTTTCGTGAAATCTAAAGGGAAATTTTAAAATTCCACTACTACCATGTTTAGTACATTACATAAATATACTACAAAAAATCTTGAACATTAAAAACTGGATAAAAGGTTTTTTGTCCATTCGATTATCATGTCTTACCAGCATGGATAATCTTTGGCGGTTATTAAACGTGTATTTTTATCCAATATTCTAATAACGAAAGGAGGGGGGGTGGTTTCTCAAACAGATACAGAACGTGCTCCTATGAGCAAAAACAACTTACTAAACACACTAAACATCGATCTTGCTATAACAAACACATTCATCAATACACAACACTCTTACTATTTTATAAAATTTCAAAAAGATTTTTTTTAAAATTCAACAGATGTAACTTTATCTATACAAATTAAATATTAACAACTTGAATTCCTGGATCAACAACAGGGGAGTCTTGTGCATGAAATGGCTTCAAATCCTTTACGTGCCAACGACCAGCTCTAGAACCATCTTCGTTTACCAGTTCATACGCTAAGTTCGAAATCTTTTCACGAACTATACTTAACACAAATTTTGGTGCTAAATTCGCAGTAAATTTATTACTTGCGTGTGAGAATACTTTATTAGTTCTCCACACCTTATCACCTACTGAAAAAGATACATCTCTTTTTCTTAAATTATAGCGTTTACTATATCGCTCATATGCTAAATGCAATTCAGCACGAACACTCTTAAAGATTTTAAATAGACCACTGCGGTTTTTAACATATAAATGCCTATCTCCAGGGTTGATTTCAACATCCTTTAATGGCTCTAGACCAATGCCATAAAATTTTTCATTAACGGGAACATGACGCTCAAAACCTAAAAAGTATAACTCAATGGTCTAGTATACTTTCGCTTTACTCATACAAAATTGTTGAAGAACAAAATAAAATCCTACAACGCATATAATTGCTAAGGTGACAAGCCCTTCTTTGAGCCTCATCTAGACTAATAAACAAAAAATTACAACATCTACCTCAAAAAATGATGCAAAAATTACTAGAGCGACAAACTTACCACGAGTCTCGTCTAGACTTATGTAATGCTGAGCGACCAACTCTTCACGAGTCTCGTCTAGACTAACATACTGCTGAGCGACCAACCACGACGACAAGTCTTGCCTAGACCACATAGATCTTAATATGCTGCGTTGCAAAACCGATATAAATAAAAAAACTTGCTATCAAAACAAAACCGTGCTCACGACACAAAAGCAATATTCAAACGATACGTCAACAGAAAAAAAACCAGTTTGCCAAATTATTAAACTATTACTTTTTATATCGAGGAATTTATCAAACAACCATCGTAACTAAAGGGGATAGTAAATAAACCTAAATACAAAACATTATTATCAACCTCACTATTGTAGTGTTACAACCAGAGTCTAACAAGCCACAAATTTGTTTATCAAATAACTGAACTATAATATAAGGACGATTATCACATGTTTTTTTGTTAAACAACGTATCCGTTCTACACTTACGAGATGAAAAGTAAAATGTTTTAACTTTTTCTAGCCATTTGGACCAACCATCGTCATTAAACAACTTATTTTTATTTTTATCTGAGATAGTCTTTAAGGGAATAACAGAAAACCGGCTATAATACTTCTGCCTCTTTATAAGTTTTTTGAACACTTTGGACAATTTGGTCTAATTACTCCTTCATATCCACAACCGTAACAAAATAATCTTTTAAAGGATCTACAAACGCTAAATGTATGTTCATAACGTGAACAATTCCAACAAACATATTTTTTACTGATATTGCCAGAGGTTTTCACGGCCGGAGTCATTATAAATATTTATGGGTCCGGGTTGGGACCGTGTCATTTTATACATTAAGGTCGACGTTTCGCCCACTTTTGTAAGGGGCTTCATCAGAACAAGTAAAGAAATAAGTAATAAAATAAATATAAGAATGATAATATTAAGCAGACAAATTAAAGTGTAAAGAGAAGAGTTACTCCTGAACTAGCAGACTCACTAGCCCATTTAAAGCCAAAAGGTGTCTTGTGGCGAAGTAACCGGTGAAAGTAGCGAAAGTGGTAGTTTAGATAGGGCGAGAACTTGATGCATAAGCGATCGTGGCGAATCAGTGAACGTCACGGTTCCGCTGTTGTGAACATAGGCTTGTTTTCCAAATGGGGGAAAGGTAGTAGCCATCGTCTTTGTTTAGGTTATTAGAATTTTTATTGATTTCTATGGATTCTCTAATTTTTCTATTGTAGAAAAATAGAATTCTGGCAATTAGTTTCGTCTTGTCAAAGATAATGGTATGGTCTGTTTGATGTTGGTGTTCGGCCACCGCTGAGCGATTGTACTGGCTTGTTCCTAAGCATCGCTTATGCTCGTTTAGTCTAGTCTGTATTGACCGTCCTGTTTCTATTATGTATACTAAACCGCAACTGCAAGGCATACTATATAATCCTTGGGCTTTAAGACTATTTTCGGAATCTTTTGGGGTTGGTAATACTTGTGAAATTTTATTGGTGGATTTATAGATTGTTTTGATGTTGTGTTTAAGTAGAATTTTGCCAATCCGGTCTGTTACTCTGCGTATATATATATATATATATATATATATATATATATATATATATATATGGAAGGATTGCAAAAGATCGTGTATCGGGATTACAGCGTGGTTTGGGGGTTTGTGTAGGATGCTGATGCCGGTTTATTACTATGCCGATATCTGAGTTACAATAGCCGTTTTTTATAAGACTGGTTTTGAGAAGGGTCAGGTCATTAGATAAGTGTTCTCGTTGTGAAATCTTAATTGCACGGTGGACCAGAGAGTTGATTACCGATGATTTTTGTGAGGGATGATGATGTGACCACGCATGTAGGTATCTGTCTGTGTGTGTGGGTTTTGATATACGGAATGACCTAGTCGTCCGCTAGGTTGGCGCTCCATCAGAACATCAAGGAATGGCAGAGTTCCGTTCTTTTCAATTTCTATAGTGAACTTAATATTTTTATGTTGATTGTTTATGTGATCTAGAAAATTATTGAGCGTTTGATGTCCATGGGGCCAGATTCGAAAAGGATCGTCTACATAACGGAGCCCAGTTTTTGGTTTAAGGTTTAATGGAGACAGTGTCTATGACGGGTACGTTTGTAAATAAGGATGTTACGTCAAAACTAACCAGTATATCATTTGGGTCTAGTTCAATATTTGCAATTAGTTCTTTGAAATGAGTGGAGTTTAAAACATTAGTAGGGGTGTTACCGGAATAAGGTTTTAAGAAATTTGCCAGGTATTTTGCCAGATGGTAGGTTGACGAGTCAATTGTGCTAACTATCGGACGCAGAGGGACATCAGGTTTATGGACTTTAGGAAGGCCGTACAAGCGAGGTGGTTTAGATTCGCGAGGTATTATGCGTTTTTGGATAGTTTTGGGAATATTAGAGGACTTGATAAGTGCTGAAATTTCCCGTTCAAGCTTTGAAGTGGGGTCTTTTGTTATAAGAGTCTAGGAATCGTCTTCTAATAATTGTTTAATCTTTTCTTGGTATTCTGTACGGTTTAGAATTACAGTCGCATTACCTTTGTCTACAGGGTGTATAACAATTTTCTTGTTTGTTCGTAGGTGTTTTAAGGCCGTCATTTCTCGCTTTGTCACATTTTTGTTAGGAGTTTTAACATGTCGGAGACATTTAGTTGTTTCAAAGCGAATTAAGATGACATCGTCTTGGGGTAGAGATCGGATCGCTGATTCTACAGAGCCAAGGATTTCCTCTGCGGGAATTTTTCTGGGTGCAAGCGAGAAGCTTAGCCCTTTGGACAGGATATTTAGTTCGTTTTCGGATAGTATATGTTCTGATCGGTTTATGACGGTATTTGAGGACATAGTTTTCGGGTAAGATGTTTTTTCAGAGTGTGAAATGTTTTTGGAAAGTTTCAAGAATTTGCGTAAATTGGTTTTTTTGGTGAGTTCGGTGGTTTTTTGGGCTTGCAAGAATGAAATTCAGTCAAACAGAGTTCAGTCATTATAGTGTTATAGCGTAGCGGATAGTGGTAGATGGAGCTGTAGTTGTTTAGAAATATTGTCTATTTCTTTTCAAGTATTGGAAATTCGTTCGCAAAGAATTTTTCGGCTGGAATATGTTTTAATGTGGTATTTTATTTTAAAGAAATTTGGAACTATGTCAGAATCATGACGCCGTACCAAAAAGGTGAGTGTACGGAGTAATTTTGCTAGTGAGTGTTTAAGGTTACTGAAAGTTTTTGTTTTGTTTACAATATCCTGCCCGTAAAGGTTTTTGTGATATTGTCGGAGGCTTTCACGGCCAGAGTCATTATAAATATGATGATGATCGCTCATGCATCAAGTTCTCGCCCTATATAAACTACTACTTTCGCTACTTTTACCAGTTACTTTGCCACAAGACACCTTTTGGCTTTGAATGGGCTAGTGAGTCTGCTAGTTCAGGAGTAACTCTTCTCTTTGCACTTTAACTTGTCTGCTTAATATTATCATTCTTACTTTTATTTTATTTTATTACTTATTTCTTTACTTGTCCCGAAACGTCGACCTTAATGTATAAAATGACACGGTCCCAACCCGGAACCATAGATATTTATAATATTTTTTTACTTCTGTAACCTGCGATATTTTTTCATTATCTGAACTAGAAGACTGATTATTTAAGACCTAAACTTGTGGCGAAGAATATTTATTTTTAAAAGTACGTCATGATACTGAAAATTGTTGAATCGCATTAGATGAATTAGTTGGGGTTAACGATTTATTATTATGTATTCTCTTTTGAAAGTCATTATCTGAATCATAAATTAACTTGGTATTGGATACCGATGCCTCCTCTAATTTCTTGCACAACTTAGTTATAGTCTGCATATCATGTATTTCGGATAAAGCTAAATGAGTCATGTATTCAGGAAGTAAATTTTTTCTTGTTACCCTAACTCTATTGATTTCAGCAGGGAGAACCAGTAGACGCCTAAATAAATTTTCTATGTGAACTACAAATAAGACTACGGGTCCACCTTTCTTTTGTTTACGATTCTTAACAGTATCCCAGATTTTGTCTTCTGGATGTGGAGGGAGAAAATCTTCTTTTAAACGATCAACTAAGGAGTTCCAATTCGTTAGCGAATTTCTAATACTACGATACCAAACAAGAGCACCATTACTGAAAAGTTCTACAGCAGAGTCATATAGGTTTTTATGAGTAGCTATGCGTGACACTGCTAACTCCTGTATTCTTTCTAAAAATGAGTATAATTGACTTGGATCACCTGAAAATTTAATACCCCACACATCAACGGACACGGGTTGCAAAACATAAGTAACTGTCTGTACATGTACATTAACACTAGTAGGAGAAATTAAAGACACATCTTGCTTGCTTGTATATTCATCCTTATTGACTTTTTCAAGAAGATCAGCTTCTAATACTAAAGCAGTAGCAAAAATTTCATTTTTAAAATTTTACTTTTCGTTTGAATCTACGACAGGGAGTAACATTCTCTTTATACGACCACTAAGATGAATTATTCTCGACAAAATTCTTTTGAATGTAGAATCTGAGGGATTTTCGTCAAATTCCGATAAAACATTTTGAATAGATTTAATAGAAGTATTTATTTCTGCCCATTCAAGCTCAAAATTTTTCTGAAATTCCTCTAAATTATTTAAACAACCAGGCTTCATAGCCTCCTTTGCCAATAACCATTAACATTCTTCTTTTCTCTACTATTTCTCTATTGTTAATAATACCTCTTATTATATATTATATACTTGAAAAGTTTCAGCTATTTTGGAATATAATTTTTGTTACTAATTTACTTTATTTTTATTAATGAATCTTGAAAAGTTAATTTTATTCTTTGAGATAATTTCTTAATGATTACAGAGGCAACAAACATGAACAATTGCATTCGCTACTAAAATACTTAATCAACCACTTATTGGAAATCGATAAAATTAAATCACACCACTTTGGTGGCGGCAGTGAGATGCATTTCCAGTGTAACTATTTGAGGCCCGAGCGTTGGGCGCTAGTGAAACTTATCGTTGCCCCTACGTCTTGGGCGATAGTGCAACTTTCTAAAAAGATGTTTATTTTTCTTACAAAAGTCGTGCAGAAAATGTAGTTTTATTCGCATTAACGCAACTGACATTTGAAGACTTCCGCACTACCTCTGAACTCTATCTTTAGCGGTTTAGAGAGACTATCAGGGGGGGGGGGTCGTTAATTAAATACAGATGGGTAGGGCGCCACTGTACTTAGAAAGAGTGTAAAAACTAGAAATATCGCTAAGAAAAATACAGGAGCCTCAACGAGTATATACTGGAATTGGAATACAAGATTTTGTATTTTTAGGTGGTACTACGTTTATCCTGAAATAAAATAAAATACATAAAATAATATTAGAGACGGCAAATTGCGCCTCAAAATAAATTCAATAAATCAGACAGGTTTTGTACATCTATGATTTCTTTCTTTTGTGTAATAGTGCATGGACACTCTACTTATTAAATTTGTGCACTTCTGGTTTATATATAATTCATAGAACCCAGTGATAAGTATGGACAAAATAAATGCTATTGTATAAGTGCTTCTATGAGTGTAATTAATCTTGTTTAAGTTTATAGACAAATTAAGGCTGTTAAATATCAACACATATATTAACTGAAACATAATTCTGATTTATTCCGACAGATAATTATTATAAGTTTTCTGAATATTCAATTAATTTTATACATTTATATTGTTAATCTTGGACAATTTAAATAAAAAGCTTCTAAAGCAAATAGGCACTATAAATATCATTAACATAATTATGAGATATTTTGTCAACTTGTCAGTACTGACTAAATGACTCACGTACATACACAGTAAGTTTGTAATAAAATCTTTCAAATTAGTAAACTTAAACTTCCTTAAATATTTATCATGAACATGACTATATTATTCATAATGCAAATTCATAGACTTTGTTAGATAGACAATTTTATAAAGCATAATTTTGATATGAAGCAACGTTTGAAAATTTAAATTCATAATTAAATATTATCACAAAGATGTTAGTTTCCATGGGTTCAAACTACCAAGGTTAGGTTTATACATGACGTTAAACGTCGAACAGATGTTTGCCTCAACAAATGGAAATCACTTACCACCTTGACTTCAGAGCATGGCTGCTTGCACCAATTAAAAAACAAGCTTAGTCCACATGTGGACTTCCAACAATAAACAAACACATGAAAAAGCCGTCGTCTACATCGCTATAACAACGCCTCGTAAACTAAAACCTCATCGTAAGTCTCCAATGCGTAATCGTTTTATACGCAATTGAATTAACTTCTTCTTGCAACCATTAATCAGTTCTAAAGTGTTGCTTCCGAATTAAAACAAAATTTCCATGTTGAAACATGAGGAACGTATATATCTCATACGCAGTAAAAATTTAACAGTCTCGCACGACCATTATTGCTTCAGTTATTAACTGTTGTTTCTTCAGTACTTTAGTGTTGCGCATGATGAGTTTCTAAGCATTCAAATCGATGGATTGATTGAAACTAAATTGCGACTCGCAAGTCAACCTTGGAAATGAATTTATCCATATTGACGTTAGAATAATCAAAAGCCGACTGATACGACTCGTCGGCAACAACCTTAGCAAGCAGGTGCGGAAAAGCACGCTATTCGATATCACCTTGAAAATACTTTGTGGAAATTCTGGACAGCTTGTTCGAGTTTTAGCATGGCTATACAGTACAAACTGGACATTTACAACTATGAGCTTTATTTAATATATAATTGAAATAAAGAAGGACAATAATTGGGGTGTTTTGAAATTATGGTACTTTGTTTTAATTTTGTATTAATTGTAAAAGTATGATTTACATTGAATTATAAAAGTAAATTTAAAAATTTTTTATAACACAACACAAAATTTTTATGCGTTAATTTAGAAGAGGGAACACGAACTGTTGCAACACGGCAAAAAATAGCAGATACTTTTAACAGTGTGTCGATTCAACAACAAACTACTGAGCAGCTGCGATAGAAATATGACTCATTAAAAAAACAAACCAGGAAGGCACTTGCAAAGCGGAGTTCAGAAGCTTTAAAAACTGGAGGAGGATCATGCTTCGATACTAAATTAAATATCATCCATGAAATGATGCTGAATTTTCTTCAGGTTGCAGCATGTGCTTTGGGAAGCACATTCGTTTGTGTTAATGCACGTAAGTATATCAGAATTGAGAATTACCAAATATGGTGCACATTTTGTTTGTAGAAGATTTACACATTCCTGAACAGGAAATGGCTGAAGCTTTGAGTGAAGACCTAGTAAGTATAAAGTAATAACGTTTATAATTACTAATGACTGTTTTTGAAGAATTAAGACAGTCGCTTTGAATATATTAGAGACGAACATGTGGAGGAGGGTGTAAATACACATGCTCCAGAAAGTAAGTAATCAAACCGTGTGAAATTTATTA
Source organism: Platerodrilus igneus (assembly GCA_036346225.1). Lineage (NCBI taxonomy): Eukaryota > Metazoa > Arthropoda > Insecta > Coleoptera > Lycidae > Platerodrilus > Platerodrilus igneus. The sequence continues at coordinate 4,556,346 of JARFIW010001701.1, forward strand.
ACGGGCAATTTTATATATCACTGTACCCTACTGTCAATCACCCTCATCAATTGTAGAAGATGAAATTAATCCTGGAGAAGGTATATATAATTTAAATATTTTAACAACTAATTGAAACTGAATATATTTTAACATAATAGGTACTTCTCACACAGATTGGTCTACCCATACACCAGATATGTTAATATCCAAGAACCATTCAGCGATAAAACGAATGTGTATGTACATTATCAATCTGAACTAGTTTAATTCATAATTATATTTAGTGCAAAAATCAACGTGGTCAAGGACGAGACAACCCGCTTATGAACCATCTGTGTCTCTTGGATCATTTAAACGGCAAAAATTTGATTCATGGGTGCTTGTTAGAGAAGAATTGACTACTTTGAAATCAGAAATATTAAGAACTGACATCGCAAACATGAAGAACGAAAACAAGAAACCCATGAAATAAATATGAAAATTATAAAGTTACAACTTGAAAGGTTGGAATTAGATATTGCTATCAAACACAAATCTTTAGAAACATTAGAGTATGAACAATAATAATTAGTATTTATAGTTGTGAAGAATGTTAATGGGTTTTTATATTCCAATGCTGCCAATAAATTTATTAAAGGCTCTCTGCACATATATTTTGTCAGTTGGACATTGTTGATAATGTATAATATTAGTTGGTGGTGTATTTAGTATTAGGGATGTCTTTGTAATTCTAAAATTTAAAAAACTTGTGTAAACATATACACAAACTAAAACTTTTATATATTTTTATTACAAACTTTTCAATATTATTACACTTCCCAATTGCATAGGATATTTTTGTCTTTCACAATAGTCCATGAAAGTATTCAATAAATGTTCGCCTTATAGCTTCTGGCCCGTCTTGAACAGCAGGGATATTCTCCATTTGCCCTTCCATTATAGCAAGCATTAATCTTTCTTTAATGGCTGGATCTATACGTGGTTCTTGCTCCTTCATATCAATTGCTATATTGTGTAACACCGCACAAGCCTCAATCATAGCTTGCACACGTTCCAACTTTAATCGTATGCCTAAAGCTAATACGGAAAACCTTGCTTTTATTACTCCATAAAGTCTCTCAACTGGATTGCGTGTTCGAATTTGTGCCTCATTATAAAGGTTTTCTTCTGGGGTTTGAGGATTTCTTAAAGGTAGTAATATATTGAGACTGTTAGCATATCCAGAGTCTCTCAACAGTACGGAACTACCAGCAGCGCCTCTTTCTAACCTAGCTTTTAACACGGAGTTATTGTAAACTGTAGAGTCGTGAGCTGATCCTGGCCATCTAGCAACAATGTCTGTAATTTTTAATTTGGCATCACATACTGTTTGCACATTAAAGGAAAAGAAACCTTTTCGGTTCCTAAATTCTTCAGGTGCATCACCTCCTGGTGAAATGATTCGTACGTGTGTACAATCTAAGGCGCCAAACACACGCGGAAACGCTGCTATTGCGAAGAAATCTTGTGCTACAGATGCGCGTTCTATTTCGTTCTGGGGTAATTTAATAAATTGAGGTCTTAGCGAAGCAATATCATCACTCACAACTTTTATAATACGGCCCGTTGTTGCTTTGTGTACATCACTGCAATCTAGTACACATGCTAAAATTGTCCCTGTATAGTGGTATCTCAGAGTGAGAGGAAGTTGATCCATGGGCGACAAAGACTGATACCTAAAACAATAATTCCTTAAAGAAATACATAACCTCACATAGTAAATATTATTTGCATTAGATTAAAGATTACCTACCTATTTGTGGTATATTCTAACTGTTCGTTTATCAAGTCTAGAATTTTTAAAGCAGTAATCTTACCAACTCTGAACCTCATATAAAATTCTTCATCATCCCATTCTACAAAATTATTAATGCGTCTCTAACCTTTTTTGCTTTTCTCGTTTTCATATAAAACTCCTCTAAAAAATCATCCTCGGAATCGCTTTCCAACAAAGCATTTTCACATCTTCTGCATGCCATATTACATTAAATTAATAGAAAATAAAATTTTATCCTGCAAGTTTAACATTTATCACCCAGTCAAAATTTAGAATAAACTAACCAGAGGTATAAGCTAAGGGTAGTGGCTAACTCAATGTTATAATACGCATTTTGAGTGTAATCTTGGATATAGCTTATTCTATAGTTTAACACGTTGACTACCAGGCGTCACATTTGTGTGACACAGCAATTTGTGTGAACGACCACCGTCACACATATGTGACACATACATCTAATAATATAAATGCCTTGCAGTTTGTAGTGGTCTGCATGGAAGGTTTTTTCTTTTCATCATGGTCTATCTATGTCTGTCACATCTATGTGTCGCTTGGCCTTGTGATATATATTCCGGTTCAAGTAATTGGGTGCAAAATGCGAGCACGTGTAAACAGACCGCAAATATGAGGTTATATTTCAGTTTGCCGTTATTGCTTGCAGTGTGCATATCATAGTTATACACAGCAATCATTTTCAAATGAATAATTTATGAGGAAAAGATAAATAAGGCCCTATTTGTGTATTATAGTCGTAGATAACCAATGTGATACAATAATGTTTAGTTGAATTCTATTGTAGATATATAACAATGAGTTGAAATAGAAGCAATAGACCTTTGACGCAGATGAAATTGCAAGAGGAAGTGAATCGCATCATGAGAAGCGAAAAAAGTGACAGTTCAGAAGAAGAACCTTTGCGGAATCAGGCAGCAGTTATCATCCATCTGGATCCAGCAGCTCAAGAGAATCTGAAGACAGTTTATCAGGTGACAACAATCCAATTAACAACTCACTTGATGATGATGACGCTCAATTGAATATGAATGACGAGGATGTAGAGAAATGGGCAGATACGGATGAACCCCCCAGTTGTACAGTGTGTCCCAAATTGGATGTATTAAATGGGCAACTTAGTTGTTATTAAAGATACAATAAAACTGTGTGCGCAGTCATGTGCCAACTTTTTGAGATCAATTCAATGGTGAAATCACAAATGAGCGATCTTCTTTTGTTTTCGAGTTATAGCCAAAAATTAATATTTTTTACAATTCTATTAATTCTCATAACTCGTTTGTTTGCAAAAATATCCAAAAATACTGTAGAAGTCTTTTATACGGTTTTTTACGTAAAATACAGTGGCGTACGCAAATATTTAATATTTATAATACTTTTGAGGTTATAATATAAACTTGCATTTTTTTAAATGGAAACCACAATCGGTTGTTGCTTTATTTAAAAGGTCTTTTTGACAGCTTTTTAAAAATATATAGTTTAGTATAATTATTTTTTCAAATGGCCGATTTATTCCATGTTTTTGGTAAAATAAAATAATTTATTGTATTGGTGATTTATAGTTGTCCGCGAAACAAAAGGTAAACATAAAGCAAGAGTTTATTAGTGTACCACACCACTCTAAACAACAAAGTTTGAAAGCTAGAAGAATACAATATCATAACTACATATATTACAAAAATTAATATAACTACATCTTAAATTGAAAATTATACTTTCCTATCCACATTTAAACAGTCTATAATCCATATATGGATACACAAATACACACATACTCACAGACCTCATACCCTCACAAACACACACACACACACACACACACACACAAGCACGCGCCCACGCATGCACGCACGCATGCGCACACAACCACACACACCCTCACCTACACACACACCCACACATAATATATATAAAACACTAGAACACAGATGGGAATACTACAATAGTTTTATTTACTGATAATTCAGAGATATTGTTCAAACTGGCCTCCATTCTCTCTTAAACAAAGCTCGCATCGTTTTATTAAAGACTTAATAGAATTTAATAAATAAACCGCCTTAACTTTACGAAATGCTGCTTCAATTGAATTCCGCAACTCTTTAATACTATGGTTCTGGGTTTTATAGATTTTCTCTTTCTTGGCGGCCACTGAACAGGTCCAAACGTACCCATCCATTTATTGAGATATTCTCTATTTAAATAATCGCGAGTAATTATAGCGTTGTGCGAAGGTGCACCATCTTGTTGGAACCACACTTTTTGTCTTTTTTCGAGAGGCATGTCCTCCAGTAATTCGTGCAAGTTGGTATACAAAATTTCAATATAGCGACAAGCTGAATGATTGTTTTCAAAAATATGGTATTGAAATTTGCCACCAACAATGTAGCAACAAATATTCAAACCATAACGGCTTTGTTGACGCCTCGTATGTTTGATAGGTATTTTCATTCGACCAGCAAGTGCTTCATCAGACCATATAATGTTATTTCCAAAATTGTTAGTAGCAGAACATTTACGGGGATACCATTGACAAAATCGCCTTCTTTTTTGAAAATCGTCGGGAAACAAACTATGTATAATTTTATTTTTATAGGGTCGATATTTATACGCTTCAATATTCTTGAAGCTGCTGATTTCGAAACACCCATTTCCCTTTCAATTTTCCTACATGATGTTCTTGGGTTTGTTTCCACACATGCTATTATTGAAACAGTAGTTTGCTCTTAATTAAAAACTGCATACTGTTTCGTTCTAGGTTTTTCAAAGCAGCCAAACTGTTGTAAATTACTATCTATCCTTTTAAACATGTTAATATTAGGTTGTTGTCTTTCAGGGTATCTGTATTATTTACAAACGACAGTAATATTATTTGCTATTAGTTACACAATTACCTGTTAAAATATAAAGTTTTTACTGATAGAGAAATTCTCGCAGACTCAATAAATGCAACTAGCATATCGTATTTTTCGTAATTTTCAAATTTTGCCATTTAGTAACAGACTGATGCTTCACTTACAAACTAACAATACAATTTATTGCATGTGCAATAGATATGATTGAAGCTCGTTGACGTTTGTCATACAAACAATTGTCGTTTTTTGTTTACCTTTTGTTTCGCGGCCAACTATTTATTACCAATATAAGAAATTATTTTATTATACCAAAAACATGGAATAATTCGGCCATTTGAAAAGATAACTATATTAAACTATATATTTTTGAAAAGCTCTCAAAAAGAGCTTTGAAGTAAAGCGTCAACCAATTGTGGTTTCCATTTAAAAAAATGCAAGTTTATATTATAACCTCAAAAGTATTATAAATATTAAATATTTGCGTACGCCACTGTATTCTACGTAAAAAACCGTATAAAAAACTATTACAGTATTTTTGGATATTTTTGCAACCAAACGAGTTATACGAATTAATAGAATTGTTAAAAATATCAATTTTTGGCTATAACTCGAAAACAAAAGAAGATCGCTCATTTGTGATTTCACCATTGAATTGATCTCAAAAAGTTGGCACATGACTGCGCACACAGTTTTATTGTATCTTTAATAACAACTAAGTTACCCATTTAATACATCCAATTTGGGACACACTGTACATATTTTCTCTGAACAAGAAGGATTGAAACTGCACATCCTAGTTACATCTTCGGTTTATAACACTTTTTCATTGATCTTTAATAACTAACTCATCAAAAAAATTTGTAACTGGACAAATGCACCTGCATACAAGATATGTAGTGATAAAAATTTGAAAAAAGAGTCCAATATGATCAAATGGACACCAACTACCCCTAATGAAATTGGAAAGCTTCTTGGTTTATGCATCGTTATGGGCAACATACAAATGCCATCAATAAAACATTATTAGAAAAAAAATGTTATTTACAATCATCCACTTTTTGGATCAACTATGGCAAGGAATTGTTTCAAAACTATACTAAGGTGCGTGTGATTCTATTACGAAAATGAGGATACTTCTTATAAAATGTATAAAATTGACCAGTTACTGAATCGTGTTTTGGAAAATATTCAGGGTGTATATTATCCTGGTAATAATTTGTCACTTGATGAGGCACTGCTTTTGTTTAAAGGAAGACTCAGTTTTAGGCAATATATTCCCAATAAGAAGGCAAATTACGGTATAAAGTTGTATAAATTGTGCACACCTGATGGTTATTTGCTGAACCTTCTTATCTATTGTGGAAAGGGGACAGTAAACAATAAGAATAGACACGCTGCTTCTGTTGTTTGCGAAGTAGCTAAAAAATATTTGGGAAAGGGACACACGCTGTTCATGGTTAACTACTGCAATAGTTTAGAGCTAGCGGAATTTCTGTACAAGAAAAACACGCACATTGTTGGTACTCTCCGCAAAAATAGAAAGCACAATCCTGCTAAAGTACTATCTACAAAATTAAAAGAAAGAAGAATCTGTTTTTCAAAGGAGGAAAATGATGCTCGTGCAAAAATGGATGGATAAAGGAGATGTTCTTTCAATTTCCACAAAACACACAGCTAAACTAAAAAAAGGAATAAATAGAAAAAGCAACATGAAATTCAAGCCATTGAGTATCACCGATCATAACAGTAATATGTCAGGCATTGACAGATGTGACCAAATGGTTTCGTATTACTCCACACCTCGAAAATATGTATGCTGGTATCTGAAAGTATTTTTTTCATTTGTTGGACATTTGTATTTGGAATGCTTGTTATATATTTACAATAAAGTACACTCTACGAAATTATCGTATTTCGAATTCAGAGAAGAACTAGTGAAAAGCTTATTGATGACAAATAACGTACCGGGTAACACACCGAATCAAAGTCAAAGTACAACAAATAGATTTCCAATAAAAAATTCTAAGACTCAGGTGTCGGGTCTGCTCTGCAAAGAAGAACAAATCTGAAACATTTTACATTTGCGATACAAGTACATCCGACAATAAGCCAATAGGACTTTGTATTAGTTATTGTTTCAAATGTTATCACGATAAAAAGTAAATTTTGTAAGTTTTTGGACTATCTGTATAATAAAAATTAATTTTCATTTATATTTCAATTCGTTTATCTCAATACAAAGAAAATATTGTCACAAGTGAGTTGCAGACTTCGTGTTGTCAACGTGTTAACTAGAGGTGGTAATACGAGCCTAAGTTGTTTATTGTTGGCTATCTCTGGGTTTTATCATATTCCTAGCTATACATTCTAAATAAGTAGGAAACATATCTAGAATACAAGCATAAATAATAAACGATTAATGTGATATAAATATGTCCTTAATTTGGAGCTTATGAGTTACGAGCTCTTGCTCTTGTCATCTCCGCTTGCGTTGTTGGATATTGCCATTGGTCACATTGGAATGGTAGAAAAGGATGTGGAAAAATGTATATGCGGTTGGGGACGCTTGTTTAAAAAGTGGTAGTTTGGTGAGTAGGATTTCGTTAAAGCATAGATTTAGTTCTTGTGGGTGGTTAGAAACTAGGAAATTTATGCTGCGCAGTAGGGAATATGGGTGTAGGTGAATTGCGTTTTTGAGGTTTACTTGTAGACAGGAATTTATAAGATGGATTGGGTTTCTAGATGTCGGAGCGGGGTAGAATGGAGAAAGAGATAGGTTGAATCGATGTAGGTTGTTACTGAATTTGGCGCTTTCAGTCATTACATCCTAGCTCTTCTGGGGAAGGGAATGTGTGATGTGATGTCGGTAATGTCAGGGAGGATGTCATATGTGTATTTGTGTGTAGAGCATGAGGACTAGTGCTTTACCAGAAGTGGGTAAAGACCAGTGTTGTTGCCCGGAGTGGGTGAAAGAATTTAGAATTTGGATTTGACTACAGTTTTGGTTATGGTATGTTATTCATTAGGATTTATTGTTCTGCCATGAAGGGTTACTGATGTTGCTGTTTTAAATTGTGGGCTTGGATAGCTAAGCACAGGAGAATTTTAATTGGGGACATTTGCAGCAAGATGTGCAATGCGGCTGTAGAGGTGGTTCCGTACACTCTTAAAAAGTTCAAAAGAAAACGTCTAACGATGGTATTTAAAGCGCGACTGGTGGATAGGGGTTTAAGACAAGTCGACGAATGATTAAAGGAGCAGAATAACTCTACATGTAACGTTATTTAAATATATCGACTTTGCTATAGCACACAAGTAGTAGGAATACAGACCATCCTGGCCCTCTTTTCCTCCAGAATTCATCATTTCCTCACTCATATGGACCAAATTTACATGTAAATTCCCAGGAAAATTTGAGGAGACGGATTTTCCTCCTTACTTCCTCTTTGCTCTCCTCCTTGTTCGGACACCGCCACATCAACCATTGTGATTACGTCACACCCGCATTCTTACCATCCGCGAGATAAATCTTTCTCCACATTTCCACCCACGAAATAAAACTATAAAGTTTGGTATCAATTAATATTAAAATTTCCTCAGCTACCTGAATTTCTAGGAATTTTTTAGATAGCATCACCCCCCAGGTAGCTACCCCAATTTTAAAGTTTTTTTACCGCTAACATTCTGAACCAAATAGCTTTCTTCGACTAGCCATTTCCACCCACGAAATAAATGTACCTTGTTTGGTATCAATTAATATTAGAATTTTCTCAGCTACCTGAATTTCTAAGAATTTTTTAGATAGCGTCATCCCCAAGGGAGTTACCCTCATTTTAAAATTCTTTGCTGGTAGCGATTTCTAACCGTCCTCATAAATTCTTTAGCCATGCGAAACATCAAATTAGTCTAGAATTTTACGCAGATTTCTAATCTGTAAATAGATTTAAAATCGGATGACACCTTACCGTTTTACACTCATACCTTTTAGCGAGCATACCGCCACCTTACCACTACTAACTTTTAATGTCATACCATTCTTTCTATCTGTTTTAGCTCATCTTTCGAGATGAATATATCTTGTTTACTATCAATCAATATTAGATTTTTCTCAGCTACCCGAATCTCTAGGAACTTTTTGGATTTTATCATCCCCCAGGGAGCTACCCTCATTTTAAGATTTTTTACCGCCAGCGATATCTGGCCGTCCTTATAAATTTTCTTAACCATGCGATACATCAAATTAGTCTAGAATTTTACGCAGAATCCGAATCTGCAAACAGATTTAAAATGAGACCACCCCTTACAAAGTTCCACTTTAAAGGCCCCAAACCTTTAAATTTATGCATTCATATCTAACCTAGATAAAAGGTTTCTTCGACTACCCATGTTAATCTCTTCTATTAGTTCCCGGGCAATCTAAAACCGCGGGAATTTTAAAAATAAACCCTTTATAAGCCATCAGTGTTTAATATTTAAAACCATTTTCAAACAGTAATGTACTGTTTTTTAGAATATTCACAACCACGACTTTTAAAATTTTAAACACATGCTAACATAATTATGTACCCAAATTACATGTGAAAGCAGTGTATAATTCCTTTTAAAGCGTATTTCTTCTCCAAAAAGATACATTAATTACAGTAGGAAAGTACGCTGAATGCAAGCCAATTAATAGCTAAGAACACAAGGAAATTGAGCACACAAAAGCTTAATAATTTGTTTTATCAAAGATTGCCGAAGACACTCGAAGAGTGCACAAGCGCGGTTACTAAACTAATTAACATTAATACTAAGTATTCCGTACTTTTGTGGGTTGCTCATTTCCCAGAACCAAATCTTCCGCAATGTACAATGTCCTTAAAACTATCTACATTAATATTCTTAACTATACCCTTTAATCTTTCTAATCGTGTCTTTCTCGCTTACAATACAGTAGGACTTAGCTCAACTACCAACAAACTCTAATACTATATCCCCATTAAATTCGTCTTTGAATTTCCCTACAACCCTTTTGTTGACAATCAGTATATTGTATTTATTATCCGCGGAGTAGTCACTCATTTAAGATAAATATCCCTTGTTTGATATCAACTAATATTAGATTTTTCTAGGGAGCCCAAATCTGTTAATAGATTTTAATTAGGACCAACCCTTACAAAGTTACGCCTTTTAAAGACCCAAACCTCTAGTTTTTGCCCATCTATATCTAACTCCATCATTAAAATCTTTTTTTTTCGCTACTCAGGACATATGCTTTAACCAACCATTTCCCGAGAAATCTAAAACCGTAGTTTCCAGCGAACACCACGTGGAGATAACACGTATACTCTGTCCACCAGGATAGAAGTAGGAAGGATTCGGAAAAAGGGAAGGTGGGAAAAGAACTTAAAAATTATAGAATCTTAAAATTAATACATACAACAGATTTACAAAATCCAAACAAATATAAATAACTATCTTAGACCTATATCTTTATGCCCCCGTGCGTAGGTTGATATGCTTCCGGGGATGACGTAATGCTTGTCATCTTCGCTTGAAAAACTAGTTTTATTAATAATCTGCGTGTACAAATGGTGTTTTTACCCCGGATACATACACCGGCAAGTACTCGATGCCACCCACATAAAAATTAGATACGCACTCCTATCCATGCGCACCCCTCTCTGTGTGGCTGCTATTTTGTGGTGACGTCATAGCCTTTTATAAATAAAGAGCAATGTAATACTATTCTAAAATTTTTATTCTGACATTATACATAATAAAATTTAAAAATATTCAATGACACGCCTGAAACCATTTAAACTTAATTTTAATACAAAGTTATACACAAAAAGCAGTCCTTTCTTTATGTTTGTTGGGAGTGGTTTTAATTTTATCCAATTTCATTTGCAGCTTAAAATTTAAATAGACACCCAAGTCCTCTATCTCCTTTTCTAGCCAATAGTTTGATACATAGAGACCGTCTAGGTTTTCGAATTGTAAAATGTACCGAAGTTTGTCTCTTTATATAAAATCTTCGATTCCACCGACAACCAGATCCATTCCTTCGTGTAATTCTTGCATCTCGTGACAATCTTTTAATCGCAGCTTTCCCACTATATCCGGCATCTGTATCTTGTTTGCTTGATCGACTTCTTCTTGTAGGTGTTGGAGGAATCCTTATTCTCACACTCACTGTTGCGTAGTTGCATGTCCACCACTTTTGGGAATATATGGTCGTTATAGGTTGTAAGACCCACGGTTTTAAATAATTCGAAAGGTTCTTTACTAGGCAAATATACAATGTTTAGCGAAACCCTTTGCATGTGGTGTACGCCAAGGTTACGAAATTCGCATTTTTTAGTTCGTCTATGTTATCTACCATTTCGATAAATACGTTTTTAGAATAACCTTTTAAGAGGTATACGGATTTAGTAGCACCCTTTTCCGCAAGGACGCCTATATAACTAAAAGGGTCTTTCTTACTAACCACAAATGCATACAGCTTGAAGAACCCGGATGTGTCTAAGTCAGTCCATCGGCACATAAAATAATCTTTTAATTCTTTCTCGTTTTCTCTAATAATATGTTCTTTGTCTAACACATCTTTGTATTGTTCGCGTATTGTCGAAGTGTTTTCCATGTAGTTCAACTTTCGCCTTTTTGCATCCATTTCCTCTAATTCCAGCTTTCTTTTTCTTCCATTTACATCGCATGGCGTGCATAATGGGGCAATTTTCTTTAGCGTAAACGCATAAAGTTTACTGCCAATATATACGAGTTGTCGTGCAATCTCTGGGCAAATGTTAGACGTATTTATCAACCCCAATTCCGAGATGACTATTTCTTTTGGAATTGTAGAATATGGTGTTGCAGATTGTGTATAATATGTACTACCTGCTTTAATGTAGCACTCGTGTAAGATTTTTATTTTATCTTGGCCGTCTTCCTCCTCTACTATCTCCAAATAATTTACAGATAAATAGTTAAAACTGAAAGCCGAAAGCACATACTTCATTAATTTTTCCCTTTCCTCTGGTTTTTGGACAACTTAATTTGCAAGCCAGTCAATTTCTTTGTATTGCTATTCCCCCAATACACGTACAGTAGTAGGTTATTATACACAAAACAGCAGCTACTTTGTAGCTTGTCCGATAGCTTACTCCACACTTTGGCAAATGGTACCGAGTAAATTGGCGCTTTTAGGAAGTATAACTTACTATCTTCCAATAAGGTTATACAGTCTTTCAAAGGATTATACACCTGTTCCGCACTGACATAGTTTCCAATTGCACAGTTGTATATTATCGCTTCCAATCGCGTAATACCATGTTCCTTGGCCAAAGTAGACACGAATGTTTTCCTTAAACGTACATCTGGACAACGTAAAAAATCTAGTATATGATTTCCAAGTTGTTTATTAACACCAGGACTTGTTATCTGACACACAAATTTGTTGTATATCTTAATTCTTGCATTGGTTGTTAGCCATGTTAAACAATATATTCTCACAGTTTTATTGTTGTCAACTATAATATTGCAGTTTTCTTCGTATTCGCCCTTGTAGCAAAAGTTAAGGTTTGCAGTTAAATAATTACACATCTCCATCTTGCTAAATATGCCAGCAAAATCTTGGGTAACATACATGTCAAAGAAATAGTAATAATCCTTTTTGAGTCCGTCTAATATATTTGGTAGTTCCTCCAATAAAGTCTCAAACTGAACATCTGCCTGTTCCACTTTGTACGGAACACATATAGGGTTTTGGAATCTTTTATTAATGAACTCGAGACCTTCTTTTACTCCCTGGCCCATCTTGTTAGTGTTTTACAGTAAAAACGGAAGCTAGCTTTAACACCATGCCTAGCGGAAACAAATTGGTCGAACTTTCTTTGTAGATAGTTGCTAAATGCACCACAAATTTCTTTTTTTAGGATAAACATCCTTTTGTTTGTAGATGTTTGCTCGGCATCAGAAAGATCGCAAATTTTAACCAACATTATATTGTCACAAAATGGTTCTGTAATTGGTGTGTGTAGACCACCAGTCAGCATCTGTTCGCCATCGATATAACAAATATTACCAATATCTGTCACCAGATTACTGTTGCACATATATTCTGCCAGCAGCCACAATCCAAATCGCTCATTTGTTGATTTCGCTTTATTCCCAAGAAGTTGAGGACGTTAATCACCTTGGAGACGCTCATGTTTAGTATTCTAGCTACTGCCGAATACTAAATTGTATACGAAAAATTACCCCTTATGTGCCCTACAGAGTGGGGGCGTATATCGCCGAAGATCCCCCAATATGTCGGACACCGAAATATCGCTTACGTTCTCTTGTTTAGGAACAGTTTAGTTATCCGTCCTAGGTCTGATTTAATCCGACCTAGGTCAGACTGAGCAGGGGTGCGCATCAACATATGTCCGGATATATGTCTGATATATGTAGGATGTTAGGTTAGAGTGAAATTGCCTTATAGGGTGAAATTGTCTTATAGAGTGAAATTACTTTATGGGGTGAAATTGCTTTATAGGGTGAAATTGCCTTATAAAGTGAATTTTCATCCGACCTAGGTCGGGGGCAATTTCACCCTTTAAGGCAATTTCACCCTATAAGGCAATTTCAGAATCTTAGAAAATATGATTTTTCGCAGGTTTTATCAATAATTCCATATATAGCTCGAAGAAGTGGGATGCAAATTACTAAAGTATACTTAATTATCTAGTTGTAAGTTAAACTGCTATGCCCTGATGTTGACAGGAGTCTTTAATAAAAGAAAGGAGAATTCCTAACATCAAACAACTCGAAATAGACTTCTTTTTAATGCAATCAAGTATTAAATATTTCAAACGTTTTCGTTGCTGTAGATATTTTTGAATATAACCGGACAACTTTTTCTACTAATTGTAAATAGAACAAGATCGCTCATTATTGCTTAGCCCGGAGATATTATTATGAACCGATGGTAGTTCGGTGCGTCATAAAAAATTTATAATTAGTTGCTTCATTTAGATTTTTATCCTCTACCAAGTAGAAGTAACAGCTAAAAATTCGAAATGATTTGAAGTAGGTTTGATGTTATAGGAGAACCTCCCAGAATTTTACAGTAATGCCGAAAAGACATTAGAATATTCGGTTGGGAAAGGTAAATGGTAGAATAAATATAATTACACAGTGGATGGAAAGAAGTCAGGTTCCAAACAACGACTTGTTCTAGATAAGCACATTACATAATTATAGCTTAATGCTTAAGTAGTAAAATCACCAATTATTTTTATTTAGATGCTGCTCTTACTACTTAGTTAGGAAGTAGGCATTATAATTACCTTCGTTGTTGAGTGAGCTATTAACGCCTCGACAACTTCTTTAATGACATGGTAGGAACTAGGTAATTGGGCCTAATTGCATTCCCTTAATTTAATAATATAATGATAATAATTAATTCATTTGATTGTAGAAATATAAAAAATCCAAGTTTTCTTTACTAAAACAAGACTAAAGTCAACAAAATGAATAACTCATAAATATTAGGAAGTTCTAAGAAAATACAAAATTTAAGAGCATTTTGCGTAAATAAATTATTTCCATTATTATGGTAGCAGCCAACCAAGCAAGTTAAAAGACAAAACCATTATATTTGAATTAGACAACACAACTTCAACTTGCTTACTTATGGTAAAAACATTACCCTGCCATTAACTTTAAATGAACATTTGTAAATGAATATGGAGGTCTTCCCAACACACATTATTTTCTGTTTAACCGACATATAAAATAAGCGGAGTCATGCAATAATTAATAAAAATTACCTTATTCAGTTATGCATGCGTAATTGTACCCTTTGACTCAAATTTTATACATAAGACCATCATGAAAACTGTAGAGGCCCGCTAATGAACTTTCTCAGACAAAATTGTTAATTAAGTTGGTTATTAATTAATGAAATTAATGGTTATGTTCAAACGGTGCGTCGCTCTATTGTCACATTTACAAGCTTTATGGCGTCTCTTAGGTACACTGAACATTCCTTCCTAAATTATAGGGTATCCAAAATAATTGTTCTTTACATAATTAATTGAAAATATGGCGACTTCGAGAACGTCTTTATTAGAACAGTGTTTAAAGTATTCTGTATTTAGGTCATCATACAATTTTTGTTAGTGGAATCTTAGGTTAAATATATTAAAGTTAATTCTCCTTGCAATATTCATAAAAGACTGTGCATTGGAAATATATGACGTTCTAGAAAGACGGACATTAATAGCGAGACAACACAATTATAATACTTGTAAAATCACGTTTACTGCTTTTACTGTGACGTTCTCACACTAAAAAAAGAACTTGCTGTTATTCGCTACTTATGTACTACATCCCAAACAATAAAGATCAAAAGCGACTATAGACGATGCCCTGAATTTTTGCTAGTTGATAGAACTAAATTAGATGTACATTTTTCCAAATGTACGTGCTCCTTATACCATTGTATCCTCCAAGCCCAAAACATAGAACCTCATGGTATTGAAATATCGTTCGATCTTCGCTACACTTTATTCGCATCTCACAAACGTCATCTAGTTTTAATCTTTATATCGGCCAAAAGAATCTAATATCTTTATTATATTTTTTTTTTATTTCAGGTTGATGATTTTTTTAAGTCTAGAATAGATATTCTTTATTTTATATCACATTTGTTTACCTTTTTTTAAAAAAAAAGAGTATAAACATCGTGTTAATTTTGAGTTTGTGACTAGCATTTAACCTACTTTGTATATATATATATATATATATATGTATATATATATATATATATATATATATATATATATATATATATATATATATGCTATGATAACGCTGCACGCCGATGTAATTAACGTTCGGTTTCCTGCTGCCCGCCACCGCTCTGTGTCTCTAAACAACCTAAAATTTAAATATGCCTCGGCTGGCTCAGTCTAATTTACACAGAGTGCACAACGTTACGATAACAAAAGAATTTATCTCCTTTTTTATTTAATACTTTTCTACTTGAATGAGAGAAACAAAATTGACCAAGATTTGTATCAGGACAAAGAAGAATTATATACACTTTACAGCTTTGTATATTTCGATAGTTGACAAAATAAACCCCTGAATCAAATAATAATACCATCAATTTTTTATCCCCAAAATTATTGCTCACTTTAGTTAGTTTAAAGCCAGCAAAAATGACACTGTACTCTATTGTAAACACCCTTGAACGTTTACGATCTTTGCCTTTTACGTAAATTTTCACGTATCAAAAATTTTTGATGACCCTTTCTTTACATAAATATTTTGGTATAATAAAAAATATAGAAAATGTTAAATAAAAAGAAAATAACGCCTTATGCTATTTAAATAATGTTCTAACCTATAGTTTTCCTTGCGTGTCTGTTTCTTCTGCTACTGCGTGCTGTTGACTATTACCCTTAAATTGCTTTCAGGTGATTTTACCTGTTGATTTTATTGTACCGCTTGGCGAAACCCCATTCAATGCATAAAACAATTCTCCGTTTTGTGCTCCAATGCGTAGATGCAAACCAATATTTTTATACAATTTTAGATTGATTTAAATTCGTATTTCTTTTTCAAATTTAGATTTATTCCAGAGTTTCACCTGTCACTTAGATTTCTACCAGATACCTAGATTTATTACTTAGAGTTTCCAGATTTTCCCAGATTTCTTATTTATTACTTAGATTTCTACATGTCACTTACAGCCCTAAATTATAAATATTAAAATTATGTTTAATTAATAAGCTTTTACTTACGTTTTCCAGTTAACGACAAAACTTTTCTCGTATATTCTTCACTATCATTTTAGTTTGAAATTTTTCTGTCACGACATTCGCGAAATATAGGTATTTAATTTTTTATGTTCATTTTTGCGTAAATTTTATAATTTAAACTGATGCAGAGAGTGCTCAAGTGGAAAGAAGTCTGTTATCAAATTTAAGTGATACATAAAGCAACTCCTCTATCTGACAGGATTGGTTTTTGGCATACTACGGTCAAGGCATGCTATAGAATACTGTCAACACTCTGGGCTTTCTCAGGTATGAATTTGATAATAGTCCTCCGGAACAATGCGGTGATCACGTAGTATACCAGTTCTATATAGTGGATTTCTATAATTCTTGAACTTTCACCCGTCTGGTTTGTTTTGTTGTAAGAAATTTTAATTTAACTTTTCACGGAGACAAACTTATGGCTTTATTTTTGTCAAGATAATGTTTTGAGTTTTAAATTTCCCTTCATGTTAAAAATCACGTACGCAAAATTTCTATAATGACCTAAATTGAAATGCGTTTCTTATGACTCTATATACCCCTAACTAACTCTATTATCATAGCACTATGTATATATATTGTCGTGGAAATTATAGGTTAAGAAGGGTATATAGATCCAGATAATAAATTTTTAACAACTGTGTATATAGGAAATAGAAACAATTTATTTACGCGCCAAATTAATCAGTTTAGATAGTGAAAACGGACGGTTATTAAGATATTTTTGTATTTCTAAATCTGAAGGTTAAAATTGCATAAAAGTGGGAAGCTTTAGAGTACATGAAAACTCAAGGATACGCATAATTAGTTGTAATATTTCAAATCAAGCGCATCAGATGTGAAACGGAGCTAGTGAGTATAGAATATCAATAATTTAAACGCATATTTTCAATTAAATAAACGAAACGTTCGTTATACAAATCAAAAAAAAACTCGAAAACTCGGAATTATAAATTTAAACGGATAGTTTACTTCAAAGAAACACCTGAGAGTTAAACGTCAAGTTCAAAGAACTGAAATATATGTTGGGACAAAATTCTATAAAATTGTTTGTAACAGTCGTTGCGACAAGCTGGTAAAATAACAAATGCTTTGAAGACTAAGTAAAATGAAATATCTATAATGTAAAACAGACAGAGAACACGTATAATAAAACGTTGGTTAATATACTCGTCTAAAATATCCGGGAAATTTGGAGGCCAACAACAATATCGATTTTCTGTAGCTTGAGAGGGTTCTAGAAGAAACAATAAATATGGTTGAAACGAAGAAAGCTGGCTAGGGGATTGGGCGTTATAACAGGGGAAAGCAATGTAATTGGTCAAAGGCTAGAAGTTTTGAGAAGCTCGTGTCCGTTAGATGTTGTAGAGCGAATTTCATAGTAAAAGCACGGTAAACTTGGAATTTTTCAGACGTTGAAGTTCGTTACGAACAAAATTTGGAGAATCGGTTTGGAAAATAAGCTTTTCGATGAAAAGAGGGTCCGTGAGGGGTATTGAAAAGCGTATAAATACACGGGGAGAATTATTAAAGCTCTCTTAAATCTTATATCGCTTAGATCTATTACATACTTGCTGTTACGGGCTTGTACATGGTACTGATTGTTGCTTATTAGTTGAATTAATATACAACAACCTATTTAAAAGTGTTTAAAAGCTGTTAGTAACGTCATCATCATCATATTGTTTTCGACCTTACTTAAGGTCGGTTTGACGCAGCTCTAACTTCTTTTCTAATCTGTGCTAATCTAAAAAGTTCTACATACCTTTCACAACCTAAATTTCTAATAATTTGACTAATATAGCTTGGTCTAGGTCTTCCTATATCCTTTTATCTTTTTCCTATCCATCTGACTTTACATAGATATTAGCAACATGATGGTTGTTAAAGAACTCTAACATGTTTACATGTTTACCATTTATAAGGAAATGAAATATAACCTTCAAAAAGGAAAAGTGTTAAAATATATGTTATGGTAAGGCTTAAGCCACGAAACGCTACCCACATGCCAGACCGCTACCTAATTGTGAGTTATGTCATGGTGACGTTTATTAAATTATATGTTATGGTAAGGCTTAAGCAACGAATCGCTACCAACATGCCAGACCGCTACCTAATTGTGAGTTATGTCCTGGTGACATTTAGTTAACTGATTTTTAATTTTTTTTTGTTTTGTTTTCGAACTTACTTAAAGTTGGTTTGACGCAGCTCTAAATTCTTTTCTATTCTGAGCTAGTCTAAAAAGGTCTACATACCCTTCACAACCTAAATCTCTAATAATTTGACTAATATAGCTTTGTCTAGGCCTTCCTACTCTATTTTTATTTGGTAGTCTATAATCTAAGACTTTACTAAATAGTCCCTCATGTCTTAACTGGTGCCCTATCATTCTATCTCTCCTGACCTTCAATTGTTTCCACATACAGGGATCCTCACCTATCCTTCTATAAACTTCCTCGTTTGTTACTCTATCTGTCCAACTAATCTTTAACATTCTCCTATAACACCAAGTTTCAAAAGCTTCTATCTTTTCTTATCTACTTCTTTAATTGTCCAAGCCTCACTACCGTATAGTAGAACGCTCCATACGTACGACTTTAAGAAACTTTTTCTATTATCTAAACTAATACTATTACCTATTAGTAAGTCTTTCTTTTTTAAAAACATTTTTCTAGCTTGAGCTATTCTAGCTACTATATCCCTTCTGCTACGTCCATCCTTTGTAATTATACTACCTAAATAGCAAAATTCATCTACCTCCTCTAACTCGGTATTACCTATTTTTAATTTTGGTTTAGAACTAGGCTGTAACTCACTTGTCATTATCTTTGTCTTTACTGAGTTAATTCTCATACTATAGTTACTCCGTAGTATCTCATCTAAAATATTTAAAACTCTCCTAACTCTTTTCTAGACTCTGCTATAATGGCTATATCATCTGCAAAACGAAACATGTCTATTTTCTGTCCCTGTACACTAATACCTATCTCTTTTCTCTCTCTGGCTAAGTTTAAAGCTTCCTCAATATAAACATTAAAAATCAAGGAGACAGTATACAACCCTGTCTAACACCATTTCTAATCTTAGCTTCCTTTTCTATTTCATCAAATCTAATTACTACGCTTTGGTTTTATATAGACTGTAAATAATTTTTCTATCCCTATGAGAGATTCCTATTTTTGCAAAACCCTGAACATAACAATCCAATTAACCCTATCAAATGCTTTTCTAAATCTACAAACGCGAAATGAGTCTTTTATTTTTTGTAACCTTTTTCGATAATTACCCTAATCATTAGTATCGGTTCTCTAGTCCCTCTGTCTTTACGAAAACCATATTGGTCTTCGCCTAAATAATTCTCAGTCAAAGCTTCTACTCTATTTTTAATTATTATTGCTAGTATTTTGGAAGCATGAGAAGTTAAACTAACTGTTCTATAATTCTCACACCTATCAGCTCCTGACTTTTTTGGAATTGGGATAATAATATTTTTTTCGAAATCTATTGGAACCTCACCTGTGTCATATATTGCATTTATTAGTTCATATAATCTGTCTAAAGTTTTCTGACTTGCATATTTTATTAATTCTGCGGGTAATATCGTCTATCCCTGGCGCTTTATTTAATTTAAGATTCCGAACAGCTCTATCAAATTCCTCTCTTAATATTGAGAACCCTATTTCTACATCCTCTTCTTGGTCGTTCTCTAACTCATCCATATCGTCTCCCTTATATAAATCTTCTAAATATCTTTTCCATCTATCAGCTACCTCAACTTTATTTATTAGAAGCTCATTATTCTCGTCTCTAATACCATTATATTTTTTCCTATCTTCCCCAAAAAACTTTTTAACTGCTCTGTAAGCCCTGTCTGCCTTACCTACTCTCAAATCATCTTGTATTCCCTTACAATTCTCCTCCATCCATTTATTTCTAGCTTTTCTACACTCATGTACTATCTTATTTCTAACTGTATTATATTTTTGCTTATTTTCACTATCCACTTCTCTGAAAGGTTTAAGCTTTCTTCTATTCTCTATTAAATCTAATATATCCTTTGTTACCCAGGGTTTTCTCGCTTCTATTTTTTTCTTACCTATAGTCTGTGTTGCTGTATCATGTACAGTCAGTTTTATTTCTTTCCATCTATTTTCTACGCTCCCTCCTACAGCTATCTCTTTGCTCTTATTATCTAATACTTGTTTATATTCCTCTTTACCCTACTATCATTAAGCTTACCTAGATCCCATCCTTCTCTTTTAACCTTTCTCAATTTTTGAATTTTAGTTTACACTTCATTTTAACTAAGTTATGAGCGCTATCTATGTCAGCCCCTGGATAACTACGACAGTTTTTAACTTGGTTTCTAAATCTTTGTTTAACTAAAATATAATCTATTTGGTACCTAGCCCTATCACCTGGGGCTTTCCAGGTATATCTTCTCCTAACATGTTGTTCGAATAGGGTGTTTACAGTTACTAATCTATGTTCCTGGCAAAACTCAACTAATCTTTCTCCTCTATCATTTCGTCTGCCATACCCAAATTTTCCTACCATTTTCCCTCACTACCTTCTCCCACTGACGCATTAAAATCGCCCATAACTATTAAATTCTCATCTCCTTTTACTTTCCTCACTATACTATTTATATCCTCGTATACCTTTTCTACTTCCTCATCCTCGTACTGAGTTGTTGGCATGTAAACCTGTACTAAAACAGTGTCTGTGGGTTTTGTACTCAATCTAACCATAATTATTCTATTACTAAATTGTAAGTACTCTTTAACTTTATGCCCTAATCTTTTACCTAACACTATTCCTACGCCTGCCTGTCCATTAGTTGAAGAAGTTGTAATTATTCTATAATTATCTTTCCAAAAGTCATTACTATCTGGCCATCTCACCTCACTAATACCTAAAATGTCCAGCTTTTCCTTTCTCATTTCGACTAATAAATTCGTTAACTTATCTACTCTGAGTAATGACCTTACATTCCAAGTCCCTATCACTAAATCGAACTGTTGCTTTATATTCTTACGATGACGAGCCCCAAGTACCCCCTCACGGAGATTCGAATGAGGGAGTATTTTACCTCCGGACCAGAATTTTACTTGTGAGCTCTCCATCATATATATTTCGTGTTTTAGGCCACGCACACCTGGGAAATATTGTGGTAGGCTCCCATATCTTTCCACAACGCAGTTTTTAAAGATTTCAGCAAAAAGCCGTATCCGTCACGGCCAACCCCCAACAAGCTTGTAAATTATTGAGGATCGCCCGAGACCATTCGACCCTCCTCCAATATCTTTTAGCCAGCAAGGCTGCTGCCCCTTGCTGCGCCTTTTAATCGCCTTTTACGATAAGCAGGCTTACTATAGTAGTATTCTTTATCCCCCACTATAGGGATAGTTAGTAACGTACCGGTAATGAATTAAAAGTTATTTGCACAAGTGGGTGCTAGCTTATCAAAGGTGCTGTTACTACACTCTACAACCTAAGGATAGGATGGCACATGGTAAGCGAATCGAGAAGTTTTAAATTAGTATGCGTGAAGTGTAGTGATTATCGAAAGTTAAGTTTGGTCGAAACAATTATCCGGGTAGATATACTAAAGGTGGCAGAGATTTGGGAAGCGAGTGGAGATCAGTTAGATACAGGCTTAATCACGAAGTGTATGGACACAACGACGAGGGTTTTGGTACACATCTTCAGAGGTAACGATGGACGAAGCTTACTCCAGGTAAAGAAAATTAATTTCTTGCTTTTGCTGAACATTTGTGCTGATATTTCGTGCTTGAGTGTTTTGACTTATTGGGGGTGTATTTTATTACCATAAAAACTCATTTAAATGGGTATATGTACAGGACAATCGATATTGATTATTTAAAAATGTTAATTAATGAAAGAAAAATTTTTGTTGTAAAGAGTAAACGGGTCTTTAGCTTTATTTTAAATTAAAAATGCGATGTGTAAAAGCATTTAGAGTAACTGGGTTATACTGAGCTCAAAATAGACCAGAATAAAAATCAATTTAAGGTTGCACGACGGGCCCATCTACTCGTCTAAAACACAATTGTTGAAATATATAAAAATCAAGAGAATTTAAAAGATTTAAGGATTGAGATGGTAACATTTTTATCAAACTGTATACAAATGTGTAAATATTTTCTTACTAATGGAAACTTGTTAATATGTGTAAATAAAAAGGTTGTATGTCTTGTTGCATTATTTGAGTGGTAATTTCATTTGACTGTATATGAGAGAAAGAGTGAATTTAGGATGGTTGGTATCCAAGAAGAAACAGATTGCTGAGCTAGCCAGCGTGTGCAGAAATTAGGAGACCTTCCAAAGGTATAGTAAGATTTTTTTTTATTTGTTTTTCAGAAAATTTTATGTTGACCCAAGCGTGGGGCTTGATTGGTTTCTAGGGAGAGCTCGAGTACTTCCGAAATCCACAGCAATATATATATATATATATATATATATATATATATATATAATATTTTCACTCATACAAAAGCATAGAACATTTTCAAAATCGTTTCATTCAGACATCAAATAATTTCTAAAAAATACTTATTTACTTAATAAAATGTTCCTTACCTTATTTCAAATTTACAGAACTAAATTTCTTCTTTCATGGATATTTTACCTGTTTTTTTCTATTTTCACGCTTGTAAGGTTTGTTTCGGCCAAAACGTCTTTAATGGATAATCTATTAGAAAGGCCAGAGTATTTCGAGCTCTTGAATACAAACTTTCCTGGTAAAGCTCCTTACAAAAATAAAATATTATATGATTAACACTTATTCTAATTTAGACTTAAATGAAAAATACTAAACTATCACTTACAGACAATTAATACTTGCAAAAATCCACTAAGCGGCTTTTTATCCAACTCGTAGTTAAATATCTTCTTATTATAAATTGACGTCCAAATCAGCTTATCAGATTTTTATATCATTTACATCTCCAATTAGAAACCAATGTGCATTCTCGGTTTAATTAGTAAATAAAATTTTAAATAGGTTTTTATATTGAAGCATTTCAAATCCTAATTGTATACTACAAGATAAATAATTGCATTTATCCATTTTCATATTTCTGTTGGTTACGTTTAAAATATCACTTCTTAATCAATTGTAACGTCGTAATTATTAAATTGGGGTTTGGGTACTGCATATTTCCAATATCATCTTTGCAAAGCAACACCTCGTGACTTAAATGAACATTTCGCGATTGAATTTATGAATAAATGCGTCCAGTAAATGCTTCTTTATATATACAAATTATCTACCTTCCAGAATGTAGTAGTATTTTCGTAATTCCATTCTAAGTAGTACACGTCTATCTTACGTAATTTCTGGGAAATCTTCTTGAGTGTTCAAAATTGTTGAGTTTTATTACCTCGTTATCTCGCTCCAGTTAGTAGTGACGTGCGTTTCTCTTCTTTGTTTAACTCCCAAGGTTATTGTGGCGTCGCATACTAATTAATCCAGTAATTGCAAAAGGTAATAAATAACTTTTATCAATTTTTGTTACATTTTCCTTCCTACCTCCAATTATGGTCAACCATTGTTTAAATGGGATTTAAAATTTTCTGGCGATCCGGATTCCATCAAGGTGCTTCATTTTCTAGAGCACGTCAAAGAACTTCGAAGAGCTCGACACGTATAAGAGTTTCAGTTATTTGGGTCCGTAGTGGTTTTATTTGAGTCTAAATTGTAGTTGTAATTCTGAAGTAATCGTCACAGATTCTCTGATTGGAGGTCGTTGTCCAGCTTACTTGTACAACATTTTGGGTTCCAGATTATAACCGTCGGTTATCTAACGATATTTCAAAACAAACACAGAATCTGTCTGAGGGTATTATCGACTACATATCTTGCCTGACGGCCATATTCTGGCGTCACAGTAATATACCTGAAAATAGTTTTTAAAAATGTATCCCCTTTCTTCCTCACGCAGTTGCAAATAGCCCCACGGACCTTGTAAATCCATGTAAATATGGAATTTACAAACCCTACTGGTAATGGTTGTGTACTGACCACTGGATAGCCCGTTCGTAACGGTTTACCTTACGCTAGCTAAAAATAAGATGGGAAATGAGAGATTAAAGAATATGGACAAACAGATTAAACATGGACGCGCCCCGTACAGTAGATATCACGAACAATTAATATTAATTAAGCTTGATATTTTAATTCTTTGGTTTATAGCAAATATATTTTCATTTATGACCATTAGTATAATTAAAGCAACAGTAAATGAATTATCTTTAAATAAACTAGTACAATATAATACAATACTAAGATAACGCTTTAATCATTAAATAGAATAAGCATTGCAACAATAAATACTGCTGAAATTAAAAATTCCATAAACCTTACAATATAATAAATATGAAATACAAGAATGTTAAACATCTATAGAATGCAGAGCTTCATGCAATAAACAAAGCGCAGGGTATACATTAATAAAATTAATCACTACCTAAGAAATGCAGAAAGTATTAATAGGGAAGATTATATTGGAGACATGGCTAAACGTTCAAAGTAATTGCTAAAATACGTGACTATTATGTAATTAATGTAACAATAACTTTTTTTATTAAGCACAGATTAAACTTGATGCACGGTATTAACGGTTGCTGATCGCAAGTAATAGAATTTTATACAGTAAACAATGTGGTATCACTAAACACGAAATTTGAAAGATAAGTTCAAACGTAAAATTCATAAAGTTAACGAGAACCCTAAGCATGTAGTAATACGAGAAGTAAGAAGGCGGGATGGTTGCCCTGTTGCGGCGAGTATAAGGACCGATTGAAAGTTGAGTTAAAAGTAACAAAGTTCAGGATGTGACTATGGTTCCCTGCAGTGGATGAACACGCGGTGTGCGCCATGAAGTTGAACAGTTCTTGCAATAGCAGGATGGATTTCATACACGACCAAATTAAGTGGCACAAAAACTTGTTAGCTTATCCCATAACGGTTATAGTTTTTGTTTTGAGGTAAGCGAGCTGGTCTTGTTGTTCAACCCAGGTAGTTTTTACAAGAAAGATTTTATGCTGGGCATTCTTAAATTTTCTACAAATCGTGAGCGTTATGAGTTTTTGTGTATAACTTTATTAATTATGTACATGTGAATTTGAAGTCTAAGTTGTGAATGGTCTGCGTTTTTGTAGCTGGAAATTAACAAATCATGAAATAATAATTTTGTGGGACTAAGTTAGCGACAGAATTAGCGTATATTAATTTTAGAATGTAAGTTTTATTAGTGGAATTTAGTCTTAATTGAAGCATAAAGCTTTAATATATCGAGTGGGCATTGAAATAAAAAAAGAGAAATTGGAATTTTATTGTTTCCTTTGCTATTAAGGACGGGAAAATCAGAGTGATAGTGTTATTGATGGATTTGATTAAATGTTTTTTTTTAGAATTTCTTAGAAAAATATCTGGCCTGTGTGAGGTTCTGAAAATAATTTCTTTAAGTATATTTGTATTTAAACCGCAGTTATTTATTGCCAATATAGGTTAAGCGTAGGTTGAATTTTGTTTGCACTTATTTATGAAAGATATAAAAATAAGGTCTTTCTAGAGTCATATTCAGTCACCCCAGTGCAGAAGTCTTATTTGGAAAAGGCCATATTTTAAGAATTTCTTTAATTATGACAAAATTAAGTGTTTTTAAGGTATTTTAAGGAAAGGTATAGGTTAAGGTAATAAATTAAAAAAACCGAAAGTAAAGGAGACCTGTGCGGAATAACCGTCTTACGTGTGGGGGTTGCTATGACAAGACGTTTTGAAGTCTTTTAATTATGACAAGGAAAAAAGCTTTTCAGAGTAAGATAATATCGTAAAGTAGTTTTATCATTTCAGCCATTTTAGTATTATTTTTCAAACTTTCGTTATTTCTTTCGTACAACCATACAAATATTTACCACTGTAGTTAGCCGACCTACCTTTACAATTGTTACGAGGCCCTGGCCCCTTCAAGACAAATCTAGATTTAGAACGTAGCGCTCATTTTACCCGTAATAGTATATTTGACGTTCAACTTCACGCCGTTTTATTTATTGTTACCACCGTTGCTTTCCCATTGAAGTACTTTTTCATTATTTTACAGTAAGCTGTCCAACTTTAAGGCCATATTTTTATCACTTGGCCGTCGTTTTTGTTTTTTCAATTGTTGAACACTTTTTTAGCGTTAGGGCATAGTCCATATTGCTTTTAATTATTTAACTGTAAAATTTTTTTAATGTGAGCTTTAAATTTTCAATTTTTTTAAATTGCTTGTCAATTTTCTAATTCAGTTAATAAAACGTAATGTTTTTGAAATTTTTTTAAAATTATCTTGTATTAAATATACAAAAATCGACTAATCGTAACTATAGAAATATGTAAATTTTTTTTTGAATATCGAAATGGAATTTATGTGTAATGTAGACTTTTTAGTAATAATCGAATTGAGGTTTGAATTGCGAGTTTGAATATGAAAATAATTAATGATTTGATAGTTACCAAATTGGAAAATATGTTGAGAAAAACACAATTAAGACTTGTGACGGCATGAAGTTGGTTATTTAGTCGGAAATAAATTTTTGCTCTTAAATGCGAAGGCCGGATGGGTACCTAAATTAACCGGCCAGGTGGCAAAGCGCTTAGCACGCAGGACCTGGACGCGTTGTTGGATGCGAGAGAACCTGTGCTTTTAGCAGGGGACCTCAACTTCAAACATCCGTCCTGGAACAGTCGGGTAGCAAATCGCAATGGACGCATACTTCGACAGTTTGCTGACGGACGTGAGGTCGAGGTCTTAGGACCAGCAGAACCCACTCACTACGGCAATAGAGGCAGGCCTGATGTACTAGACGTCGCGATCCTCCACCAAGTGACGCTGAACACGGAGATCCGCGCCGTCAGCGACCTCAGTTCTGACCACAACCCGGTGCTGCTTCATCTCGAAGGGGAGCGAGCCCCGGCCATTAACGAAACCCCTAGGGTTTCGTGGCCGGCATTTGCCGCCCATCTAGCGAGGTTGGTCGAAGGGATGTCTAACGACATACCGACGGCTGACGCGCTGGAGGCGCAAGTGGACCGCCTCGTGGAGTGCATACAGACCTCGGTCAGTAGAGCCACTTCCATGAGACCGGTAGCGGATAAGAGGGACATCCTCCCTCTGCAGATCCGTGACCTCATTCGGGAGAAGAACCGCGTCAGGCGTCAGTGGCAAAGAACCTGGGACCCTGCGGAACGACTCCGGTACAATCGATTGGTCGCCGAAATGCGACTAGCAATTCGGCGTCACCGGAACGAGGCCTGGGCAGCCAGACTGGAGAACCTCCGAGCCGACGACAACTCTCTGTGGAGGATGTCGAAAGTACTGAGGAACAAGAAGTCCCCGATGCCTCCAATCCATGGCGAAACAGGCTTAGCCTTTTCAGTCTCTGAAAAGGCAGAAGTCTTCGCAGACAGCATGGAACGTCAGTTCGAGCCGAACTATGCTCACGCAGACCTTCGGCATATCGAACGCGTCCATCGTGAAGTCCGGCGGAGGCTAAGGGACGACGACGATCCTCAGGAACTTGACCCTACCACGGTTGAAGATGTCAAGGACCTTATCAAGGCCTTAAGGGTCAGAAAGGCTCCTGGACCGGACGGTATCTCCAACCGGGCTTTGAAAGCGCTGCCGGAAAACGCCCTCCGGGCGTTAACCGGAATCATCAACGCCATGTTGAGACTCCGCCACTTTCCATCCACGTGGAAGACGGCGGACGTCGTAGTGCTCCGGAAGGCAGGCAAATCTGCGACATTCCCACAGAACTACCGGCCCATTAGCTTGCTGTCGGTGGTTGGGAAAATAGCGGAAGCCGTCTTTCTAAGGAGACTCCAGGCGGCGATGCAGGAGCACGACGTTATCCAGGACGAACAGTTTGGGTTCCGCAAGGGGCATTCCACCGTTCACCAGATACTGCAAGTGGTGGAGCACATCGCGGAAGGCTTCAACTGGCGACAGTCAACCGGCGCAGTGTTCCTGGACGTGTCTAAAGCTTTCGACAAGGTCTGGCACAACGGCCTACTCTACAAGATGCTGGAGAGGGGTTTACCACGCGCTCTCGTCCGACTGACAAGATCCTATCTTCGTGATAGATGGTTTTGCATCAGGCTGGACGGGGTGCGGTCGACGAGGCGGTGAATCAGGGCTGGGGTACCCCAAGGCTCTCTCCTCTCGCCGGCACTCTTTAGCATCTTCGTGAGCGACCTACCGAAAACGGCAGACACCAGGATAGCACTATACGCCGACGACACAGCCATTCTAGCCAGGTCCCGTGCTCCGCACCTCATTATGCAGAGACTGCAAACGGCGATGGACGCTCTCGAGGAGTGGCTAAGACTCTGGCGAGTCGAGGTCAATCCAGAAAAGAGTACGGCAGTTTTCTTCTCGAAGCGACGTCACCGACCTGGAGACGATGTCAGAGCGTTCGACGAGCCGATACCTTGGCGTCCAGACGTCAAGTATCTAGGGGTGTTCCTTGATTCTCGGTTAACCTGGAAAGCTCACATCGAGTATGCGGCAAACAAGGCAAAGGCTGTTATGGCTCAGCTATACCCCTTGACCAATCGCCGAAGTAGGCTGAACGCTTCAAACAAGCTTAGGCTCTACCAGGCGATAACCAGACCGACGTTTGCATACGCATCAGCGGTGTGGGGTAACGCAGCGGAAACGCACATGCGGAAACCCAGGTGATCCAGAACAAGGCCCTAAGGGAGTCTTCGAGCTCCCTGGTTCATCAGAAACGCTCAGCTTCACAGAGAGGCAAATCTGCAAACCGTCAAGGAATGGCTCCGGTCGAACGCGGAGAGGTTTTACGGATCTCTTGAAGATCACGAAAACCAGCTCATACGTGCTCTGGGCGCGTATGAAGAAGCCCTATGGCGACGACATAAGCACCCCAGTGCGATGCTCCGGCAATGAAAATTGCTGCGATTCCATCAGACGTCCGAAAGGAATAACCTGAACGTAACGCCATGTTATTTCCAATCGCGACGGCGGTGAAGGACCTAGGCCAGGTACGCTAGTCACGGGATCCCTATAAACGTCCTTTGACAAGGGATCTCGAGTCCGACACCAAAGTGGTTTTTTTTAGTGGGTATGTCCTTGCTCCGGCAAGGAAGAGTCCCACACAGCGGATATAAAATCTTTTACTACTATAAAAAAAAAAAAAAAAAACGGGTACCTAAATTGTTAGAGTTATTTATGACTTAACAAACTTTGTACACAGAAGTGTAAATTAGTGATAATATGGGCTAATCCTAAGGGACTTGGCTTGAAAAGAACTTCAAAACGAACGGCAAATGTAATGAAAATGAAGACGAGAATTTAGATTAGACATTTTAGGTTGAAACATATTTACTTAGTTTAATTTTTTCTTTGGGGGAATAAATTTCCTTCGTTGAGGTTTAGTTTGATAACTATAGCTGCTTTTTTATTTTTATAATAAGGATTTAGATTTTGACTTTGTCATACACATCACGGACAAATTTAAATTTATAACGTAACGCTTATTTTACCCGTAACATACTACCAGATTATTACATTCGATTGCGCTGAACAGATTATAAATTAATGGATCAAGATTGTAATACGATGAAGAAATATTTATTTTGTAATAAACATCAATCCACTACATACTGGGGTACCGAGCTAGTCTTCAGCGCAAATTTCCTTGTACGATGTGATCGAATATTTTGCTTATGAAAATTCCTAAACCTTAAGCAACTAACAACATAGTGTTTTAAAATAATTTTCTATGTTTGGGATATGGTCGTGATGCAATACTATACGATAATGGGCAAAATTTACTTTGGTAAGTAAATCGCAATGAAACTTTAGCAGAAGTTGCGTTAGAACTTTAGAATTGCATTTCAAGTGGAATTGGTTCTCATAAGTAACTAATTGAAATTAATTAAATGCTTTTTGAACTACACAGTGTTAACGCAATCCCGCAACGTGTCTACGAAGCCAATAAAGCAAATATATCTGTCTTCATACACCTTCTTCTTTTCTTTTACCTCGAGTCAAATACTAAACGAAGTACTTGTAATTCATATTCTTTTCTAACAGTTATATGTTTAACGTCGTTCAGCCAAATCTGAGAGGACCATCTAACAGGATATTGGTTTCAAGTTCTGTCGCGAGAAAGATTGGAAACTGGAGTATTAGACAAATAATGGGGTGCTAATAATAAAATAGCGACTTCGTTCCGGAAGATCAATATGAAAGCTTGCCCTCGTTTCTTGTTTTATGACAAACGTCAATTCTTCTGAAGCAATCTGAAGTAAGGATTTGGAATGTATTAGATGCAAGCGAAAGCTGATAAAGTTGAAAATTGAATTAGCTTCCGAGGTCCCCGTGAAAATAGGTTACAAATTACGTTGGCGTAATTGCCTAATTTAACCTAATATAGAAAATTGACTTAAACTCTTATAATGGATATAATGATACCTTAATATTTTGTAGTAATTTGAGAATATGCTTAAAAATGCTCCACTAACATCATAATGGAATGCCGTGCTGTTTTAGTACTGTGATTAACGATAATTAAGGAACGTAACCACAGAAAAATGTATCTGGATTTACTGTATACTGGAACAGGTTATGTCTATCACCTGGATGTTTCAAGAACTTTTATATGAATATGAATAAGTGTAATAAAATTTTATGGCCAAACTTAAAGCACTTGAACACTTTTATGAATTTAAACCGCTTAGTTCTCGTTTCAGCTACCAAGTAATTTTAAATTATTCATAACATTATATCATAAACACTGTTGTTTCCAATACTGAAGCGTAAAAAATCGCATAGCAATAAACGCCTTCAAGCAAATCGCTACAGGAAATAGAAATTTAAAAGCTAAAAAACGCACTATGGGGTAAACTACGAATTCACTAACAAAGTCGTTTTATTAATTTCCATGTATTTATCACCTTACATTTGGTTTTTTTCATGCGAGAAATATTATTATTTAAATCGTTGATATCATTTCAACTTTAAAGACCTAGCCACATTATTTACCTTTATTTGTACATAATTAGCTTGCAAGTGAGAACATCACTCATATAATAAGAATTGGACAAATTTATTTAAAAGTCTTGGTGAATTCAAACTATTCCTGATGATGACCAAAAATAAACATTTAACACATTGAAGAAGTTGCATGAAATCTAGAAGGAATAATTTTTTGATAGTCCTTGCAAATATGTAAATTTAGGATCAATAGAGCCATATTTTTGCGAATCTTAATTCAAATGTCTACTTTTTAGTTGTCATACTTAATACCACCTTGGATTTTTTTGCCGAGGGGTAGAAGTATGTTAATGCCCTGTTTCTTTACTGATGGAAAACATTACCCTTTTTATTATATAAACTTATTAAAAACATTAAATGGGCACCTTTAAGGATTTTTGAAGTGTACGCAAATTGAAACTGGCAAAGTTTGCTTGCAGGTATAGTTAATATCGTGCTATTTTCCATACGGGTGGGTAACCTTTGTTACTAATAAACAAATCACTTCTAAGCAGCTTTCTTAAATTTTTCCTGCACTTTCGTCTTTACTTTTCAAAGAGCTAGGCTACATATGGTTCTGAAACTAAAATTGTTCTATCTTCCAAGACGTTCGAGAACGAAAAATCTAGCTCAGCATCAGTTAACAGGGAAACGGAGGGTATCAAAATTTACATTGCAATCTTTGTTACTTCCCTTTCCATATTGCAACCTAATGCCACTGTTTCGTGTCCTGAGCTAACTCTTTCGGTGCCCAGTAACTATCTTTACCTATATGTGTCATATTTTGGTCAATATTTTTTAGTCTTTTCCTTCCTCTATATTCTATTAATCGTAATATTTCCTGCATGTTTCATTCTTTCTTAGTTTTATCAAACTGTCAGCTTTACATTTTTACATTCCTTTCCCTATTTTGATGTCTTTTAAATTATCTATATATAATTTGGTCATATTTTTATCCCTTTATATTTTTTTAACCTTTATCCGACATGTTTCTTTTAAACAGCGATCACTATATATTCTCGCTTTTACAGTTTATTACCTAATTTCCGAATCAATGCTCAATACATATATAGTCTAACTGAAATCTCTTTTTGTATATTCAGACTTTTTCCGTGTATTCTACCTGTGTTTATGATCTTTAAACGTGTATTAACTACAATTAATTCATTCTCACGAAGTGTAGTTAAGAATATTAATGTAAATTGCTTTAAGGACATGATGTGTATTCGAAGTCATAAACACCAACTTTATACTCAATTAATTAATAAAATTAGTTTGTCGGGCGAGGATAACAAAAGGTACGTCATCCCTAATAGTACAGCAACCTACGCATGGGGACATAAAAATATAGGATAGTTACTTATATATGTATATATTTTATTGTGTATATATATAGAATGCAAGTTAGTTATAAGATATATCCACCATCCACATCCTTAATAATCCCTTCGCTCCTGGCGACATGTGTTTACCTCCACGCGGTGTCGCTGGACGATAAAACATATTGTTAGATTAACGGCAATATGTCTTATTGACCGAAAACACGTTTCCTGCCTAGTAAAAAACCTTTCGGATCATTTAAAACCGAGGGTCCTACAACTTATAACGAGCATATATTCCCAAAGGAGGGAGGGGGGAGAGGCATGCAACTACGCAACAGTGCGTGGAAGAATAAAGATTCTCTCCGATAAGAAATTAAAGTTTTCATGTACGTAGCACCAACCATTGGAATAGGGTAAAAATGTTAAACCAATAAAGGTAATTATTAATTGTGGTTTAGAAAAATAGTAGTTTTTTTGGACTAAACAAAATAGCTTAGACTGATTTTTGTATATGGTAACATATTCTTGTACATCTGCTTACGTCTATATACGGACATGGCGATGCAGGTAGTTTTTGTTTAACAAATAGTAAAAAAAATACGTTAGGTGTTAGTGTGTGGAAACCCATCGGATCGTTGAATTCAAAAAGAACGGTGCGATCGTATTAGATGTTTAAATATGTGAAAGTGTAAAAGCCTACATAAGCAAAATTTAATTATCAGACAAAAAAAGTGCGCGATGTGCTATACTTATAAAGAAAGTATATCCTAGCCGTAAAAAAGACGACTGACTTTTTCAACCAACTACAAGAATAGCAGTAGCGCAGAGAAGGAGTATGCATGTATTATACAGTTTACGGGTAGCTCGAACGTGTAATTGATCACAACTTATAGCTCCCTCGGTGGTTTAAAAATTTTGAGACCATTATCGTTTGAAAAATATTTGGAAATTATCAGATTGGGAGCGGGTGAGAGTATAAGTTAAACGGATGGTTGACCAAGTTTTTCTATCTTTTACGAGGGATTCGGAAGTTAACAGAGATGGAGCATCTAATTCTCTATTTGGGTGGTATCGAGTACTTGCCGGCTCTATAAATAATTACGTGCTACCGACCGCTATGCGGAAGATTTGGTTCTAGACCTACGAAAATACAGAATACTTGGTATTAATGCTAATTGGTTTAGTGACCGAGCTTGTACACTCTTAGAGCGTCTTCGGCAATTTTCGATTGTTTCCAAAATGTATAAAAACCATGGCGCTATACATGGAAGCTGGTCGAAGAAAAATGTCATCAAAAAATATTTTTAATTGCAACTCTTGTGGTGCTTTCTATACCTGGAAAAAATGCTCTCAAACGGCACCAGAACAAATGTCGTGGTGTAACATCGTCCATGGTTAAGCTTATACATCCGTCCGCAACAAAGTACTTAAACTGTGGGTCTTGCGGTATCGCATTTACGAGAATGGGCAACTTACTGCGGCACAAGGAAAAACAGCACGATATGTCATTAAACCGTAAACGTTTTGCTCCGCCAGCTGTTAAAGGCCCTGTATGAAACAACCGTATGGCTAGCTATCGCATAAAGAACGCCAGTGTCGACGATGGAGTGTCCGAGTTTCTTTCGAAGCAGAAAGAACGGTTTATTCGATTAATTAATGAAAAAAGAACACAACATACGCAATAAAAGTTAATTGCGAACTCTACAGCGTCTACAGAAAAATGGGAGAAGAGACTACCGATGTGAAATCCTTTAACACAAAAAATATGGCTATAACATCTTCTAGTAATCTGGAAAATATGTACGAGGTCTTAAACGAAACCATGTAAACACCAACTTTATACCCAATTAACTAATAAAATTGGTTTGTCGGGCGAAGATAACAAGCGTTACGTCATCTCCGGAAGCATATCAACCTACGCATGGGGGCATAAAGATATAAGATAGTTGCTATATTTGTATATATTTTATTGTGTATATACAGTAGTATGTAAGTTAGTTATAAGACATACCTACCATCCCCATTCTTAATAATTCCTTCGCTACCGGCGACATGTGTTTACCTCCACGCGGTCCGCTGAACGGTAAAACATATTGTCATTAATCTAACAATGTATTTTATTGACCGAGAATACGTTTCCTCTCTTTTTAAACAGCACATTAATCTCTTTATTGTTACAGGTTACTTTAACCTGCTTGGATTCGGCTACACGAAGAAAATAAAATAATGTTATACTCTGCAATGTAAAAATTGTATTCTATTAGTTTATTAAACTCTAAATCGAGTAAAATAAATTATTAAACTTTTGTGTGCTTAATTTTTTTGTGTTAATACCTCTAAGTGTTTGGTTAAAGCATATGTCTTGGGTAGCGAAAAAACGTTTTAAAAATGGAGTGAAATATAGATGCGCAAAAATTTAGGGGTTTAGATTTTTAAAAGGTGTAACTTTCTAAGCAGTGGCTCTATCTCAAATCTGTTTGCATATTTGGATTCTGCCTAAAATTTTAGACTAATTTGATGTGTCGCATGACTAAAAATTTATAAGAACAGTCAGAAATCGCTGCAGGTAAAAATCGTAAAATGAGGGTAGCTTCCTGAAAGATGATGCAATCTGAAAAAATCCTAGAAATTCCGTTAGCTGAAAAAAATCTAATATTAATTGATACCAAGCAAGATACATTTATCTCGTGGGTTGAAATGTGGAGAAAGATGTATCTCGCAGAGGGTATATGTGCAAAACGGTAAGGGGTGTTCCTATTTTAAATCTGTTTGCATATTTGGATTCAGCATAAAATTCTAGACTAATTTGATGTATCGTATGGCTAAAAATTTATGCAGACAGCCAGAAATCGCTACCAGTAAAAAATATTAAGATGAGGATAGCCCTCTGGGAGATGATGCAATTTAAAAAAATCCTAGAAATTCGGATAGCTGAGAAAAATCTAATATTAATTGACTCCAAACAAGATATATTTATCTTGAAGATGAGCTACGCAAGATATATTTATCTTAAAAGAAACAAAAATAATGTTTTATATGTTCGCTAGACGGTATGTGAGTAAAACGGTAAGGGGTGGATCTATTTTAAATTTGTTTACAGATTCGTATTCTGCGTAACATTCTAGACTAACTTGATGTGTTGCATGGTTAAAAAATTTATAAGGACGGTCAGAAATCGCTGCTGGTAAAAAATCTTAAAGAGAGGGTAGCTCCATAGGGGATGATGCAATCTGAAAAATTCTTAAAAATTCAAGTAGCTGAGAAAAATCTAATATTAATTGACACCAAACAAGATATATTTATCTCGAAAGGTGAAATGGCTAGTCGAAGAAAACTATTTTGGTCCAGATGTGTGAGTGGAAATGTGGATGCTAGTGCAAATGTGGACCCCGGATTCTTGATTTCTCTCTACTGATATATTTTTTTTACTTAAAAAATTTTGAATTTTGCCGAACTCTTGCTGTTCCAAGCAAGGTAGTTATCTTTATCGTGCGTGGCAACACTCACGCACGAGAACTCCATTTTATCTCTCAACCGAACGAGGACGTATTTTTGTGAAAAATGCTCGCCTAACATTTTTCAAGCAGGTCGTGTCGGGATTCGAACCCGGGACCTTGGACGTAGTAGTCACACGCATAACAACCACGCCACGGAGCCTTCCCCCCTTTTACAACCACTGAATGTCGTAAAAATAGGGTATATAATTGTAAAACAATAGAAGGGGACCGAACTGCATCCAACAAGAAAAAACAGCGCTTATGATCAAAGATAACAAACATAGAAACAATAAGAAGAATGTTGAGCGCATATGTGTGAAGCACAGCACAGCACGCCTATGAAATACGTGCAGTAGGAAAAGCACCCAGAAAAACGGTAGCAGCCTTTTGGAATGTTGTGCTTCAGATGTATGAGGATGATAGCATGGACAGACAAGGTTAATAACAAATAGATTATAGAAATAGTAGAGGAATAAACATATCTGTGGAAAAAATAGGAGAAATAGAAGGGCAGGAAACGTTCTAAGGCATTTTTGGGGAATAGTACGGAATATATTACAAGCAGAGATAGGAAAAACGAGGTAGACATAGACCTTGATCAGATAGTGATAGATGCAGACTATGCAAATTTCAGGGAAATGTTAGTTCAGAATAGGAAACAATGAGGGTACGCGTCTAACCAGTTTCGGGATTGAAGACCTAATGATGATGACTAGATCTATTGCAGTAGAAGTACAAAAATTGTACATCAACTTTTATCAACGCCGATTTTAAATAATGAATAGTGTCAGTGCTCTTTTGTGTCTGTTTAAACCATATCTATAAAACCACATCATTATACAGGGCCCCTGATATGTATGGAAATGGTCGATTACCTTTTAAACTAAGGTAGCTAACGAGAAATGATTAATACAAAAGTTTTAGGGTTTTTAAAATCCATTACAATAAATACAAATTAAGTATACAGAATCAGTAAAAACGTCGACGAAACAAAGTTGCTTTATCTCAAACTTCTAAACAATAATTTTATAGTATAACATATTACGTAAACCTAACCGTTTCTAAGATATCGAACTTTGAAAATCGCTTTTTACTACGTTCAAATTTATTAATGGAAAAGGCCGAAATGATGGATATTTATTATGAAAATTATACACGGTGGTGGAATATGGTGATATGAGTATGATAAAAATGCATGATACGAAACAATGTGTTGTCAAACTAATCACTGTTGGACAAAAAAACGACGCCTTGTTTTTATGGAGCTGGAAACTTTCAAAGGTAACTTATATACTAAAATATTCTTGCATAATTTATAAAAAAGTTAGTTTCAAAGTTCGATATCTAGAAAACGTAAAATGTTGTGCTATAACATTTGGTTTAGAATTTTAAGATAAATTTAAATATAGAGTAATATATAGGGTGTTCCGTTAAAAAAGCAAGTTTTCGTCATGACATTTTTACTGATCCTGTATACTGAGTTTGTCTTTATTGTTATGGAGGTTAAAAAAACCTAAAAGTTATGTATTTGGTGTACAAAAAATCTGAGCTTTAGATTTCATACAACCGAAATCACAATTTAAAATTCATTAATTTTCCCGCTCTTTTACGGTCTTACAACGTTGACATTTGGTCTTTAAAAATACCATGCAGTTTGACGTTTGGCGCACATAACCTGCAAAATCACTAGTGTTCACGATGGCAATAACAAAAGCGTTTCATCTGAAGAAAAATGCCTCTGAGGCCACTGAAATGATTTGTTCTGCATATGGAGAGAGTAAGTCATGCTACGTGTGTAAAAGGTGGTATCAGAAATTTTGCCAAGGAAATTTCAGTCTTGAAGATGAACCGCGTGCTGGACGCTCTCAAAAGTTTGAAACGGACGAACTGCAAGCATTGTTGGAAATAAACTTTGCACAAACTGAAAAGGGGCTTGCACAGCAGTTTTGCATTATGCAGCAAGCTATTTCCACACGTTTAATGTAATGGGAAAAGTTCAGAAAGAAGGCAGATGGGTTCCACATGCAATGTCCGAAGACAACAAAAATCGACGGCGTGACACCGCACTCACTTTCGAAAAAAGGATTTTCTGCACCAAATCATTACAACCGATGAAAAGTGGATACTTTATATTAACCCGAAGCGTAAAAAATCATTGGTTGATCCTGGTCAACCTTCGACATCGACTCCAAAGTCAAACATCCACGGCAAGAACGTTTTGCTTTGCATATGGTGAGATTGGAAGGATGTATTGTATTACAAGTTGTTACAGCCGGGTGAAACAATTACGGCAGACCGCTACCAGCAACAATTGACCAATTTGAGCAAAGTGACTCAGGACCATATCTTTGCGTTAGGCGTATTTGCGTGCGGTGTATAGCCCAGACTGGCGCCTTCCGATTATTACCTATTCCGGTCGCTGCAGCATCGATTGACTGATACACCCTTTGTGACACTTGAAGAGGTACGAAAATGCATTGATGACTTTATTGCCCCGAAGCAAGTGAGCTTCTATCATCTGGGAATTCGCAACCTGCCCGAAATATGGCAAAAAGTCATTGATGCAAACGGGAAATATTTCGTTGAATAATATCTTTTTGTTTGTTTTTAAATAAATATTGAATTTTGCAAGAAAAAGCTCAGAACTTTTTGTACAACAATATTTTTCGCTAGCTCCTGTAGTTTAAAAGATGATCGACGGTTTCCATACATATCAGTCACTTTTCATATTAAATGTATAGCTTCTATATACCTTAATGTGCATGCTATTCATAGACGGAAATTCTATTCCTTCTGCTGAAGACTATTGGACACTACGCACTTCACGAAGATGTTCCCTTTCATGCCTGGCTATCAGCAACGGAACTGCAACAATTATTTTCCAAGCAAATAAAATTCCTATGAATACTTTCAGGTGCATTGTAATTTATAATACCATTTTTTATATTGTGCACTTCGCGAGTTAAGGTTCGGGCCTTGGGAGCTGCCTTTTTAAAAACCAATTTCAAAACTTCTTAACAAATTTTATTTTAATTAAACAGAATTGAATATGGAATTTTACAAAACTAGATTTAATTTTACTCTAAGTTCAAAAATAATTAATTGTACTATTGTAAGTAGCCTAAGCAACTGCAATGTTAAGGCTGAATACTTTGACAGACTGTCGGGTCCTTGAGCTCCCGGACTTTTTATATTGTTCCTACCCCCTCACATGGGTGTGGGAACTTGCAGATCTCATGTCTGCTTATTCTTAATACTATTCATAATTACAATGTTGTAATCTTAATTTCTAAGTAATCACGATACCTGACCATCTCTGACCTGCCATCTGCAGTGTCACTATCGTCTGCGATACAAAGTAGCGCAACCGTTCTCATGAACGTTAATAAACTTTATAAATTGTCCTTGTATTTACTTTGTTGCACTTCACTTAACATTTTCTTACACTTTCTAATAATTTCCTAATTATTCTATTTCTTTACATATATCAATTGGGGGATACATAACTCACGTCGGTGTCGGTTGCACTGCCATGATGTGTAATTACAATGTCAATACTCAATAATAAATAAAACATTCATAACCTCACTCTTGAGCGATTTGACAACGTCGGTACTTTCCAGGATGTTTAGCCGCTCGTACCTAGATTGCGCTTTATTAATTAATTTGTTTAACATTATTAACTGCTTTAGATTTGCTTGTAAGTCAAGTTGTTTTATGCATCTACTGAAGGAAATTATGTAACAAGTAAGGTGTATACTTCCAAAAAA
Organism: Platerodrilus igneus; assembly: GCA_036346225.1. NCBI lineage: Eukaryota > Metazoa > Arthropoda > Insecta > Coleoptera > Lycidae > Platerodrilus > Platerodrilus igneus. The sequence continues at coordinate 4,596,457 of JARFIW010001701.1, forward strand.
TGTTAAGTAAGACCTTGGATTTCTGTGGGTTTTATTCAATATCGGTTTTTAACTAGTAAAAACTAGTAATATCTAAATTTAATAACACGAAAGATAAAGGAAGTCCCTCAGTAGAGTAATATTTGTATAAATCTCGTCTCAAGTAACTACGCATTATTATGAGATGCCTAACATATATAAATGTTTATCATCTTAAGATAGGCGATTGCAAAATATGATGTACCTTTATTAAGAAACTTACTGTACTACATCTGAATGCAGAAACTCTAGTTTCATGCGTAATTAAACGATTATATTAGGTCAGAACATCTAAAGTAGTTTATATCGATTCTATGCAAAGTGCAGTGACCTAAAACTTGTACTACATTAACCTTGTCTATAAATTAATCCCTTAAATATGTAGACGGTCATTTATTTGGATTAACAAACTAATTAGGCGAACTGTTTTTATAAATCGGTATCTGAAAATTCCAATCAAATTATAATAATTGAACCGCCTGACAAATTTATTTCGTTCTAAATATTCAATTTTTGCAGAACTTTTAAAACTAAGCTAATTGCATTTTTTAAAATAAAGATATTTTGTTCAGAGGTTGTTCTTGGATAATTATATTATAATAAATTCATTCGCAAAGATCTATAAACCAATGTAAATCAGCAGATGCGATACGACTCTTAATATAAATATTTAACGATACAATTATTTGGCCATTATGCTGATGGTCGATAAGCTAATGATGAAATGATACCAACGGTGCACATAACAATATTCCAATTTAATAGCGTTGCCAGTTGCATCATGTAGAATAAATTTTATTGGCCTTTGATTGATGATTTAAACTTAAAGAGTATTTAGAATATCAATCAACTTGCGCAAAAATCAAACCTTGTTGGCTAACCGTTTGCAGAGTACTAGTCACAGGCGCTTTCTCTGTAGTCATTAACTACTTAAATATGAAACTGTTTTTACTAGTAAACAAGAAATTTCAAGATAATCTAATAGTATTTAATCTTTTTTTAAGTATTTTTTTGTCAAAACTTTAATTTCAGGTGGAATATTTACTCTACGATAACTTCTTCATTTCCTGAAAATTGAAGAAATTTCAGAACTTTCGGGTAGGTACGTAACGCATCAATTCTTCGATGATAAAATTCTAGAAGTTATTTTAAATCTGAGATGAACAAATTATAATAGTGTTATAGTATTTTGCGCTTCGTGTATGTGACAGCAGCGCAATTCATATGTAAAAATAGATCACTATGGCTGTCAAAGTTTGTGTCAACATTGAGGACAAAGCCCATATGGACTTTAAGATTGGGCACAACATAAATTGAGAAACCTTCCAGGTCGCCCCCAAACTTATTTTGGGCAACCCTGGTTCAACCTCTGCAAGGCAATCACGCACTACGGTAGATGTCCCCTCCACTTTAGAACCAACGAAGTTTGTAGGCTATACTGGTACCAGCAACGTCAACCAGCAACTACGCTTGATATTCTCCTATACCAAATTAAATAATAGTTTCTAAGCAAATTGGTTACTGCACTCGCGGATCTTGTAACCGAACCCACAGAAGTCATAAAATGTCACCCAAGGCCAACAACTACGGCCAGTAATTAGCACATCAATGCGACGACATCACGTACGTTGTTCGGACGCCACCCAACCGATCGTTTCCTCAAAAAACAGATCATTGCAGTAGGGTAGGGAAGCCAGCTCTGGAACCACCTCCGCATCTCTTCACCCACCTTTCCATCCCTCCACCTCCCACCTCCCACTACCACCTCCCACCACCACCTCTCACCCCCACCTCCCACCGCCCACCGCTTACCGCCCACCTCCCACCTCCCACCGCCCACTTCCCACCTTCCATCTCACAGCTCCGACGCCCACCACCGTTACACCAGCCAAAGCCCTAAAGTTCGTTCATTCTGCGTTGACGAATTAGCAATGACAAGAAACTAGTCAGTCTACCGTCAACTACACACGGAAAGGACAAGACCATGACCGATCACCCGGGTCAAAGAACAAAATACGTGTCGGGTTCGGTCTTTCCGTGGAGAACCAATGAAGATTTATATACATAACATAAGACCTACACCCCCAAACCCAACACCACTTACTATCAACCTAACCAAAACGAAGTGTTCAACCAGGGGAATGTTACCAGACACCAACCCTCAAACACTCTTAATTCATTCTATTTTGTAACCAGCACTTGAAAGAATTGCTTAAAGCCGACTTCTTTTTATTTTGTATTCAGCACGTGTAAAATGGGCTTAAAACTTACGTCTTTTTGTTGTGTATGCAGCACGTATAGAATGGACTCAAAACGTACTTTCCTTTGTTCAATATACTGCTCGTGTAAAAGTTGCCGAAGATTTAATTCCCATTGTTTACTTGATCGGCTCGAGTAAAAACAACCACTCTTAGAACTAAATTACTTTTACAAAAGCCACGCCTAAATAAAAAAAAAACCTAAGTAAGCAGCCCGAATAAACCAGAAGTCAGTCCTTGTGAGGATCAGTACTACAAACACTCTTGTGATTATTATTCACGAATTGTTTAGTTTACGTTTCGTGCAAGCTATGCTTAATTAAACCATTAATTCACGGTCAGTGGTTGTTACCCTGATGAACATTACAGTCAGTGACTGTTATTCTGACAAGCACCAATTATTCTATCATTATACAGTCGGTGATTGGTTTATCCTGCCCACCGTGGAGACACCAGTTTTTCCACAGTCACCGCAGTCATATCCCAAGTGTCTGTATCCCCCTTTGCTAAAATTAATACTAACCATTTACAGATCCATAATAGCATTTCACTAAGTTAAGTTTGTATATATACAAAGCAAGAACATTTAATAGCAAGTGACTCAGATTTAGAGATGAGGGCCTCCTGTCGACTCGTTACGTCTTGATTGAGAATCATCAGAAGATAGGACTAGCAAAGTTGTATTACTTAATACAGACACATGGCAAGAACAAAGTCGCTTGCCATTAAATTTTCTTACTTGTATTAATTGAATAGTCATTAAGCTTACTTGTCTTTTCAATTATGCATTCATTTCAAATTATTCATTGATACAAAATAATTGGATCATTCAATAGCTTTTAGAACATTTCTAATTAATGACGTATTTTTATATTAATGTTCGAAAATTCTGGAATTAATTTCTTTCGAATAAACATTAAAACCCATGAAGTGGTATTTTTAACAAGAATGAATATTTTATTTTGATTTAAATGAAATATCTATACACGGAAATTAATTATATAATTACGGAGGATAATAGGATGTGTATTAATGGTAATTGAAACGTTCTAGTAAATACTTACACACGGAAAATATGCTTTGCGGGGATATATTAAATTGATATTACTTTAAGCAGTTTTGTTTTCGGTCAATGCAGCGTATTACGTTTTCAATAAATAACGCTTATTGTGATATTGATTTAAATTTTAACAAAAAATGAATTTTAGGTTTCGCATATCTTAAAGACGATAGCTTAAACTCGAAGTTTGTTTAGTATTTACAGAATAATTATTTATACACGGCTGAGATCAATGGTTTTTGTATTTATATCTTAAATTGAAACCTTGTTTTAAGGTATCTTTCAAGAGTAATTATTTATACACACCGCTAAAATGAATTTATTTTTAGGTGCTAGTGAAAAACGTTTATGTTTATACATGGTGGAAAATTAAATTTAGGAAAATTTTACTTTTCCCCGTTTTCCTCTCTTTGCGTAGGTATTTTTTATAGAATTTGGATGTTTAGTCCTCTTGTAACGTCAATATCACGTCAATATATAGCTATATATTTTCCAAACAAAACACGGACCATCACAAACTAAACGAGATCAACCAAACATATATAAAACACCCCCATTTATACCACATCTAACACCGTCTCTAATCAAAATATTGTTAACTCCACAATTAAATATATCTACCAAAAACATAAATGGCATCCATAGTATCTTCACCATGACCAAAGACAAAACCCCAAAACCATTACAGAACATCATAGTATACAGCATTCCATGCAGCTGTGGCAAAAGTTACATAGGGCAGTCCAAACAGTGGCTCAGATACAGAATCACTCAACACAGAAGCGATCACAAATTAAATAAAAAACCTTGCGCTCTTGCCATGCATTTAGATGAACATCCCCACAAGGCAGACTATGAAAATACCATAATATTAGAGACAGAAAAAACCTATAAAAAGAGACTCTTCTTAGAAAGCTACCACATTCAGAAACATACGAACACAATAAATTACAAAAACGATATATAAAACCTTGATAAAAATTATTCTTTTCTATATTCTTTCAATTAAGCAAATAAACAGCACGTCTTAATCTAACTGTAATAGATTTATACCACTACACATTCCACTACATAGACTTTTACTACCAATTAACTTACTAGGTATACTGTTTTCAAAAATTAATTTTAATGATTGCTGTTTTCATATTGTTAATGTTTTTATTTATAGTAAGATTTTAAAATTGTTTAATTCTTAAATGTGTTTATTCAAATTGTACTACACAGATGAATGCACATCATACAAATAAGTATTTTTAATTAGTTTTCGGTCAAGTCAATGTAAGTAAATTTGAATCATCTCCAAATATGTAAACTTTTTACTCTAATTTTAGAACTAAGTCTAAGGGAACATATTTCCGAAACGTCAGTTATTTACAAATGACATTTTTGTAAACTTCAAATTTGGACGAAATAAAACCCAAAAAAGATTTTTTGGTGCTTAATATATATATATATATATATATATATATATATATATATATATATATATACATATTTTATACATTATATTCTATCATTGGTCCTAAATGTTTCACAACCCTTCAATCATATTTGACACTGTTATTACTTATAATTTTGAGATTACATATTTGTCCAAAAGTTGATTCTAGTAAAATAAAAGCCAAAATAATTCACATATGTACCTGGATCTGCGTGGTTAATAGTGGACAACCATAGACGCATCCGGTTTTTGGTTGGCAAATGTATGTTCAATGGCCTATTAAATTATAACTCAGTATAAAACCTTGAGCACTGTGTATTTTATCACGTCATCAAGTCATTTAATTTACATCTTGATACATTTCAACTAACATTTCAAATACTTTAGCGTATGTAAGGACGCAAACATACATTTTAAATTACGGATCTAATATATGGATTATTTTATTTGGCATACACTACCTTCTACTCAAAACAACTCTTAGAACCCTTGAAGCTCCTACTGACATTACATTATACATATATATTTATATATTTATATACATATTATATATTTATATATATTTATATTTATATATTTATATATATATATATATATATATATTTTATATATATATATAATGTAATGTCTGTAGGAGCTTCAAGGTTCTACGAGTTGTTTTGAGTAGAAGGTAGTGTATGTCAAATAAAATAATCCATATATTAGATCCCGTAATTTAAAATGTATGTTTGCCGTACTACATACGCTAAAGTATTTGAAATGTTAGTTGAAATGTATGTGCCAAGATGTAAATTAAATGACTTGATGACGTGATAAAATACACAGTGCTCAAGGTTTTATACTGAGTTATAATTTAATAGGCCATTGAACGTACATTTGCCAACCGAAAACCGGATGCGTCTATGGTTGTCCACTATTAACCACGCAGATCCAGGTTCATATGTGAATTTGGCTTTTATTTTACTAGAATCAACTTTGAACAAACATGTAATCTCAAAATTATAAGTAATAACAGTGTCAAATATGATTGAAGGGTTGTGAAACATTTAGGACCAATGATAGAATATTATTTATAAAATAGGAAAGTGCTAAAGACAAAACTTGAGGTATTTGTGACACGAACTTAATGATAAAATGTTATTGGATGGTTTTATTTTATATAATATGTAATAGAGTAGGCAGAAAATGTTGTAATTATCACCTAGGATAGTAAACAACGGGAGTTGATTTCGAATTATTTTTGTGTAAAGACGTATTTATGAAACTGCGCTAAATTGTATAAATATTTTGGAAGATTGAATAAATGTGTTTGAATTGAAAGAGTTTGATTTATATAAGAAGAGTAAAGAGAAGCATCAGTGTATAAAGAATTAATAGCGGCGACGAATAAAAGTAAATATTGGAATTAGTGCGACAGCGAACCGACGGAAAGTAAGATTGGATAGGAACGAGATCGATAAAGGCAGAAGGCATCGAGTGAGAAATATAAAAGTGAAGAATTGAATAGGATTGATTTGGATATGGATTTACATGTAGAGGAGCATTGAGTGTTAAATAGGAACGAAGATAGATTTGGATTGAGTGGTAAACAGGAACGAGGATAGATTTGGAAAGAGCGGATTAAAAGCGGAAGTGTACGAGTCAACGAAGAAATTACTACGGAAGAATTAGCGCAGGGAAAGTAAATAAAAAGGGTATTCTAAATTCTAAAATTCGGGTCATTTATTTCAGATTTGGGCGCAACAACATTAAAGAAAGATACCTGGAGACTAGACGGCAGTTCAAAGTGATAGTGAAACATTGTGAAGGCGCATACGGCGAAAAGGTTTTTGAGCCAGCATTAAGAGAGGCCAGTAACGACGTATAATTCAGGTGAGTTCTGTGTATTATAACGTCAAAGTCATAAATTTTGTGGTATTAATTAGTTTGGCACAAGGCTACGTTGATCATATAAAATTTGGCATATACAAAAGTAAGTTCTAAAAAAGGTACTAAAACAAAAGACAGTGCAGTTTGGTTGGGCATTGCACATCTACTTACCACTGAACCCACGGTAAGTAGGTGGATACCCTGGGAAGAAAGGGTTCATATAGTCGAGGCATATTAAGAACAATTTTGATTTAATAACCAACCAAACGTTGCATAAGTACGGGGCGTGAAATAGATATTTGCACAACATATAAAATCATTAAATTAATAAGAAAAGGCACACGAATATAAAAAAAATAGGGGGGAGGCAGAGTATAATAATAGAGTAGCAAACCCAACGTGAGGCTAGATAGATTGAAAGCTAGACAGAAATAGTAGTAGGATACGGGATCCCGAGATTAGGTGGGGCCCGTAGTTTATATAATTTTCAGGAAAAAGGAGTTCAAAAATAGGCAGCAGAGATGACGGACGCGGACACGAAACGGATTACGAGATCAGGAAGGATATACGGAGTTGAAGCGGAAATTATGACACAAGACGTAGAGACAGATGCAGGTGGAGATATCCAGGAGACGGAGGTGGGGCAGATAGATCCGGAGGTGATAGACATGGAAACGGACCAAGCGACGGTACATGAGGTTAAGGTAACAGAAACCGCCGGAAACCAGGATATAATGCGATTCCTAATGAGTATGCAAGACAAAATGGTAGAGTCACACACGGAACTAAAGCAGATTTAACGAACAAAATTACAGAATCACAGGCGGAATTAAAAAATGAACTAACTAACAAAATTACAGATACACACACCGAACTGAGGAATGAGTTTAGGACGGCGCACGCCAAACTAACGGAAAAATTAAACTACACACAGGACTATCTACTCACGTCGATACAAAACGTAAAGGACGAACTAAGGACAGAAGTACAAGAAAAGGTAGACAGAGTTGACGACAAGCTAGAAAACACACGGGTACAGTTTCAGGGAGACTTGAACGCAACAAGGACGGACCTGCGATCTGAAATAAAGACACGCGTGGAGACAGTCGAGGAGAATATGATTAGCGGGTTGACGACGTTAAACACAGAAATACAGACATGTGACAAAAGGCATACGACAAATTACAGAAATTTAGGACAGACGTTAGAGACACTACAGAACGAAAATGTGAACGCTAGGACCCAACTGGACACAAAATTTAAAGACAACGTGACGATACTAGAAAACAGGGTTGGCAACGAAGTACGACAAATACAGGACAGGTTAGACGACCTAGAACGGAGGCGCGTAGGACTGGACTACGGACATCATATAAAATTGAACCGGGACGCGTTACCAAAATTTGAAGGACGACGGACTGAACAACCAATGGGATTTTTGGACAGACTGGACGAAATCGTGGAGACCGAGAATGAAAGGACAAAATTACAGATAGTAGGGGCAACTTAGACGGGTAACGCAGAAAAATGGCACAACATTATACGCAGACAGTACGACACATACGCTGAATTTCGACGGCTATTTATCGAACAATTCTGGAGTAACACACACCAGACAGACATACGGACAAATTTAATCACGGGACATTACAGTAGGGCGCACGGAACACGCGAAGAATACGCGATCGACAAATATAACCAGGCACAACATCTGACACCAAAATTGGGCGAGGACGACATAGTGTTACTACTTGCGGGACACATGGAACCAAAAGTGACAAAGATGGTCGTGGTACAGAACGTAAAGACACTGCGGGAATTTTTAGGAGTGATGCGGAATTTCGACTTAGCGACGGCACTGGAGGCAAAGACGCGCGCAAATTATTGGGAACAAAACCGGGGTTATAGAGACGACAACCGACGACATGCGTACCACGAACACAGACCTAACTACCGACAGGACGTTTTCAACCACGAACAGCGTAATCATTGGGGACACGACGGAAACCGACGACAGTATTACAATAGGGAACACCGGGTGAACGAATACCAAGGACAAAATAGGTACCAGCACAGCAACGACGAGGATGACGGCTGTATTACGGGAGGTGGAACGCGTAACGGATACAACCGGACGGACAGGTACGTAAACGTCCAACATATGACGACAAGCGCGAATACAAAGGACATGGACAAGATCGAGGTGGTACAAATACACGAGGCACCGACAGTACAAAAAAAAACGTCAATTTTTGGAAGACCGAATGTTTAGGGTTGAATATATACGTATGTTATAGTTTAAGAGATTTGTTGTTAAATAATTATACCTTTAATAAAAAGAACCTGTTGTTTATTAATATTAGATTAAGAGATTGTTTATATGTTGCTTTAGTTGATAGTGGTTCGCAGTTGTCGCTGGTAGATGAAAATGTGGTGATAACACATGCAGAAGTTTTAAAAGGACGAATAGAAACAATTGATGGGCTTAATTTATGGTCGGCAATGAAAAAAAAGCTAACGACGATTTATAGGGTTATCCGTGTACCGATATTTGTAGGGAATAAAAAGGCAGGAGATGCATAGTTCTTAATTACAAAGGGGTTGCAGCTAGATTTTATATTAGGATTTATATTAGATTAGATTAGATTAGATTTATATTAGGAATTTTATAGAGGATTTGGGATTGAATATAGATGGAAATGATAGGTCGATTCGGATATTTGATAAAGATAAGTTATGGGTGGTGCCTACGGTTAGTTCGGAATATAGGAATGGAAATGATATAGATAAGTCAGGATTAGGAATGAATAGGGAAAGTAATTATAGACAGGTTGAAGTGAGATTATGTAACATGTTTGCGAGAATAATTAATGATGTACAGATAGGGAAAGTGAGTATCGATATTAAAGCGAAGCTAGAAGAATTATTTAATAGATTTATAGGATTGTTTAATGAAGAGCCGAGATTTGCGAAGCGATATACGCATAAGTTAGAGGTCACGGAAGATAGTGGGTTTAATACCAAAGTGTATCCAATTCCATTTGCAATTAAAAATAGGGTTAAAGCCGAGATTAGTAAAATGTTAAAAGAAGGAATCATCGAACCAGCGAAAACTCCATATGTAAATCCGGTAGTTATTGTACCTAAACCCAATAAAAGGGATATAAGAATTTGTTTGGATGCGACGAAGTTGAATTCGATTACAAAAGCGCAGTACGAACAACCACAAGGGTTGGATTATTTGTTATATAGTTCATGCGACGGAAAGTTTAATTTTGTTTTATTTTATAGTGTAGGTTAGTATATAGCGTAGTTAGACAGACGTGAGAGAAATGAAAGTAGGGGTTGAATAAATATGTAGAAATGCGGGGAGTGGTTTTAAATAAAAACTAGAAATTATGCACATCAAGAAAAGAGTATAAAACAGACGGAATTTCCACTTTTATTCAAAACCAGTGGGGCCAATGTAATGTCAGTAGGAGCTTCAAGAGTTCTAAGGGTTGTTTTGAGTAGTAGGTAGTGTATGCCAAATAAAATAATCCATATATTAGATCCCGTAATTTAAAAATGTATGTTTGCCGTACTTTACATACGCTAAAGTATTTGAAATGTTAGTTGAAATGTATGTGCCAAGATGTAAATTAAAATGACTTGATGACGTGATAAAATACACAGTACTCAAGGTTTTATACTGAGTTATAATTTAATAGGCCATTGAACGTACATTTGCCAATCGAAAACCGGATGCGTCTATGGTTGTCCACTATTAAACACGCAGATCCAGGTTCATATGTGAATTATTTTGGCTTTTATTTTACTAGAATCAACTTTTGGACAAACATGTGTGTGTGTGTGCGTGCGTGCGTGCGTGCGTGCGTGCGTGCGTGCGTGCGTGCGTGCGTGCGTGCGGTGCTGTGTGCGGCGCGTGCGTGCGTGCGTCGCGTGCGCGTGCGCGTGCGCGTGCGCGTGCGCGTGCGCGTGCGTGCGTGCGCGTGCGCGGCGCGTGCGCGTGCTGTGCGTGGCGTGCGCGTGCTGCGTGCGTGCGTGTGCGTGTGCGTGTGCGTGTGCGTGTGCGTGTGTGTGTGTGTGTGTGTGTGTGTGAATGAATGTGTATGTGTTTTGTCGATTTTTCATAATAAATAACCGTCTGGCTTTGACGTAAACCGCTGTCAATTTGGCGAAAATTTTGGCAAAATCAGATCTGCTACCTTCGGTTTTGCACTTTGAGCAATGAATATAGAAGTCTTACTATATATACAATATATACTGCTTAGAAGTCATACTGCTTTGCACTTGCTTAATTTCTGGTACGGCTCCGTGTATTTGTTCTCATGTGCGTTGTGACGTTGTTTGTGTACAAATGATTTAGCGAAATACTCTTTATTTCTGCGTACACTCGTAACTGATGGTTTCAATGCCTGCTGTAGTTTTTGGAAATCATTTCGTGTGTTGAAACTATGTGGTAGCTTTTGAATTTTAACTTCTCGGATTATTTTTGAGCTATAATGTTTAATCTTAGCTAGGGATCTAGTACTTTTGAATTCGATGTTGTGTGTTGAAGTGCTAAGCTAGCGATAATGTTTTCTGTTCTTGTTTATTGTGTTTCTGTTTTTCTGTTTCGGCATGTTTTGGACATATATTTTCGTGATCGCTAACTGATACTTCACATAAAAATATAATGCTTACATATCCGCTATTAGTTTCATCGACAAATTTTCACCACAACACCCACCATATAACGTGGTCTACCTACGGCCTTGTTCGTTAGGTTTCAAATTAAAAAGACCTTATTTATATAAACTGTGCATCTAAATAAATTAATAACTGTTTGAAAATTCAATCTATAATAATTAATACAATACAATCTTCACTAAATGACTTTATAAAATTATTCATGTTCTCAGCTGCGATACAAATATGTCTTTCATACCATAGATGTGCTCTTGGATGTAGATCCTTGGCGGCTGCGTTTATTTTTGGAATAAATCCTCTAGGTATCAAATACGCGCTATATCGGTTTTTTCTGATGTCAGATTTTGGGTAAATGACGACAGAATCCTTTACGAGAAACTGCATTATTAGTCGAAAAAACAGCTTCAGTGAAGTAGTCGGATCAGTATTGATTTTAGGAGGATGTCAGGAACTTTGGTGTCTGCGACGGTGTTTTTGGTTTCTCTGGAATTGCGGTGATATCTATCAACCCATTCTTCGTGTTCCATCAGTCTTGTGTTTATTCTTTTTATGAAAATTTTTGCTTTAAAAGTAATATGCTTCGTTTTGATGTGTAACCCTTTGGCATTACGTTAAAAAGAAACCGAATGCAAAAAAAGGAAGTTTTTTCTTACACGGACAAAACTAATACTGACGCACCCTGTATATTTTGATTTTACAAATAGTAGTGTTGACTTAACAGAACATTTCAATGAATTTTCAGTTCCATTAAAGTCATAAACTTAAAAACCACAAAACCGTCTTCTTATTTCTGTTGTATACAATTCTAACGTAGCTTAGGTCCGGAAATTATCAACCAATCACAAAGTATAAACAAATATTAAAAATAGCAAATTTTCATAGTAGTGTCATGTCATGTTTGGGAAATTTTTAAAATAAAGGAGTGAAAAACCGTGGAGTTATTAATAGGTCTGTTCCATACCATAATTATCCTAAACATACAAGAGCTTTCTACAAATTTTTAGTAGCACGAAATAGAACTAATATTACATATTTACAATACAAAGTAATCTTCAGACTATATCACTCTTTGCTCCATTGAATTCTTCAACTACGTGAACGCATAGCTCTAAGTTATAGCTCATTAGAAATGGTGGTTTATCTTTTTTTAGTTAATTAAATATGGATAAAATTACACCATGTTTGTCAATAGTTAAAGTATACTGTGAAGCTACTATTGATATAAATTTTCGATAGTGCAAGTTGTAATTAAAAATTTTAGAGTTGTTTTAAATTAATACTATTGAATAATGAAGGTTATGGTTAATTGAATATGAACTGATTATTAAATTTTATAATTCTGTGTATACTTGCTTACAAGAATATTACCTCTCGCTGGTGCTTAATTTAATGTAACTAACTTAAGATTTTGTATGTGTTCCTGTTTAAAAGATTAATGAAATGATGCTGTATTAAAATAGATTTAGGTGGTGTAGAAAGCTGAAATTTTTGGTTTTCATTATATGTGCACATACAGTGTAGTATTTTTGTAGAATGGACTTCCCTTCACCAGAAAGTAAGCGCAATTCAAATTCCCAGAAATACTCGTCTACCACAACTATCATTAGACCAGACGACTTAGGGCTCATAGTTGATAGTGTTGAAAGTTTTCAATCTTTAAGGTAAGTGTTATCAGTAACGTAGCTCCAAATTTCACCTAGTTAATTATTACCTTTTTCGATTTTTGCTCAATTTGTTTTCATTGTTTCTATAGGAATCCTCTCCCGTACCACTACAGTTAACCAGTGCGTCCTTATTTTGTTACAAAATTCTCGCCGCTTCCGGGCAATTCCGAATTAAAAATTTTAACGCTCCATTCACCCGTAACAGATAGATCAAAAGTTTACTTTAAAGCAAGCCACGGTTTTCTACGTGCCCACGCCCTCAAAGGCAGTACTTGTCTACCAATTGAAATTCTTTCCATTATACATTTAATCATTTATAGATACGTACTTGACAACCACTTCATCCATTATTATGACATTAGAGTCGACTTGCCGAAAAATACCGAAGAATTCTACCCCTACCAAGAGGAAACGATTTCTCTGCAGAACATTGAGCAAATAAAGTAGTTGAGCACTTCCTTGTCCATCGAAAGAAGGATCGTCTGTGACAGCGGATGAACCGCTAGTTTGGTAAACGGCATGGGAAGAAAGAGGGTAACAAGAAACCTCTGCACTAAGGATTCTTATAAATATCCCAAAAAATATGCAACCTAGATAATTACAAATCTTAGTTTGGACGGTACTCATTTCGTCGATTGAATCTCACGATGTGGAACACTCAGAAGAGGGGTTGTCAGAAAATCTATTAATAAATCCTCTTGCATTTTAGGAGCATGATCGAGAAATGCTAGGAGTCTATAAAAAGTTGACAGTTTGGCTGATTTAAAACAAGAGATTAAATAGGTAGATATTGTGTACATAAATCAGGTTCGATGAATAGAAGAAAATGATTTTTGGTTATAGACCGCATCAAGTACAGGGTACGGAGCATACGGATTTGTAATGAACAGAAAGGTTTTAATAAACAATAGTGATTAAAATTAATACACACCCACGTCAACCACAATAGCATGTGTACACATGCCCAAAGCCTATCATTAAGGAGAAACTGTAAAATCTGTTTATGAAAAAATAGGCAAATGGATAAAGTAATACAAGAGATGAATATTTATAATAGTGGCACAGAAAGTACAATAAACACAAAAATTCTATGCATCAGTCAAAACAAACCTTGACAGAAACAAACGTATTGCTAGAAGACTTTATATAAAAGAATACAAAAGTGTATAGATAAACGCAAGAAATACAAAAACACCGAACACAAATTGGGAAGTATTATGTATAAACAACTTCGAAATATAATAAATCGTAAATGTATGGTAGTTAGAGGACAATAGTTAATTGAAAAATCTTCTAAAGAAGAAAGGAACGAACATAACTGTTGGTGAGTTGGAAATAGCAACGCTTGCAATATTATTTAGTAAGCAATTGCGGAAAACCTTGGAATAGAATTTTGAACAGAGTTATCACTGTAACAAAAAATATCGGATGTCCTGAAAAACTGAAAGATGAAAGCTGAGGGGTTGAGAAGTGTAACAAAATAGTCAACAAAGAGCTAGACGACGCTAACGCAGAAGTCACAGAAAGACATGTATAAAAATGAAGTTTATAACGTCATCTTAAACCTATTGATTTCTGCGTAAAGCAAGATATACCTTGGATTTGACTTTAACCTTGTCTTTCAAGTCAATTTCAAGGTGAACTATGTTTTATCAAATGGAACCTCTAAGCTTAAAGCGAAAATCCTGGCGAATAAAAGCAAGGAGATATCACAGCTATTTAAGGAAAAGCGAAGTATCTTGGCCAGTCTAGGCGAGGCGCAGGGTCTCGGCCATTTAAGGCTTGGAGAAGAAACCCGGCCATTTAAGGCTTGCAGAAGAAACCCGGCCAGTTAAGGCAAGGAGATAGCCGGGCCCGTTTCGGCACAGCTTACAATCTTTGTACAAAATGGCCTCCATCAACATTCTGGCAGATTCCTAGGCGGACATAAAGATTTTCAATGGCATTTCTTATAATTTCAGGGGTTATATCAGTGTAAACATTCACTATTCTTTGTCTCAGATCTTCCAGATCGCGTGGTTGTGTTACATAAACTTTATCCTTTATGTAGCCCCAAAGGAAAAAGTCCAGTGGATTCAGATCAGGTGATATGGCTGGCCACTCAATCGTTCCTCACCTACCTATCCAATAAATATTGAATTCTTCATTTTGATAGTCCCTTATAATTGTCCGAAAATGCGCAGGCGCGCCATCTTGCTGAAACCAATCCTCATTGTATTTTTCACCAACTATCTCCTGTATCGCTGGTACTATTTCCGCCTGCAATAATTCAAAATACTTTGGACCATCTAACATCACTTCTATGAAAAATCGTTCAACTATTCAGCCCCTTAAATTACCTGCTCAAACATTTAATTTTTGCGGGTACTGCGTGTGATGTTCGCGCAACCAATGAGGATTTTTATTGCTCCATAATCTGCAGTTGTGACGATTTACTTCACCATTGAGTTGAAAGGTTGATTCATCTGAAAAACAATGAGCGATTGAAAAAGTTGACGTTAAAATGACCTTGAAGGACAAGTTCATGGTCAAATCCAAGGTCACCATTGAATATCCAAAGAAAAACCCTGAAGCATTTGTTGTTATCATTTTTCAAAAAATTTAATTGCCTCAAAGTTTATTCAGTGTTCTCATTGCAAAAACAAATTTGACCTTGGAATGACGTTGAAGGTCATATCCGAGGTCATGGTCAAGGTCATATTTGAATGTAAAATTTCTTGCTCTTTCAAAATCCGCAATAAAAAGTAGGGGTTCCCATTTAAAGAAACGTAGTTGACGTTGAAGGTCAAGGTTGCAAAAACAACATTGACTTTGGAGCGGCGTTAAAGGTATTGGTCTAGGTCATGGTTAAGGTCATATTTGAATATAAAATTTTCTTGCCCTTCCAAATCCCCAATAAAAAGTAGTGGTTCATTTTTGAAAAAACATAGATGACTTTCAAATGACCTTGGAGTACAAAGTCAAGGTCGAATTCAAAGTCACAATTCAATCGAGCGTCAAAAATCCTACAACCTTTCTACGAGACATTTTTTCTGAATAGGCGTTCCAAGCGAAATATCTTACCGCCATACTTTTAAACACCCGTGATTTAAAGTTTTTAGTGCGCACTTTTAAGTTATTCGATAATTTCTTTATGGGTGACATTTTATCAAATGCATTTGTTCTCATCAAAACATACGCAAATTACTTGCCGGCTGGGTTAATGCATAAGCTGCTTAAAATCTAAAAGACAATTAGTATGTCTAATTTCTGAAAATAGTTGCGTCAACACGAATTTCTTATGGATCTTGGCAACGCTTTTTTCAAACTTACGGCGCTTTTGCAAATCTATTTAATAATTCGTGCGATTGTTACTTGTACCGAGCGCACTTTTTCTATCTGTAAAAAGTAAAATGTGCCATGTCGTAGAGGTGTCTGAAGCTTGGGGTTCTAGCTGTAGAAGCTCAGATTGCGGGATCTATTAAAATAATTGTCATCATCATGTGTATGTGTATGCGTTACTAAATTTGCCAATACTTCAATAAAAATAAAATAAACGTAACTTAAAAACAAGAGACCACAAGAAATTGTGGCTTGTGTCACACAGTATCCGTCTGTCTTAGGCATCGGTAACAAGATTTCTATCCAATATTAAATATTAAGGAAGTTTATATAAAAAGCTTTATAGTATGCACAAATTGTTCTCCTAACGAGAAGCTTTTTGTTCGAATTAATTAAAAAAAAGTTTTTAAATTTAATTTGATATTTATGAGAAGTGCCAACAGGACTAAATTATGGCAAATTTGTTAAAAGAGCATGTAAAAAGGTCCTAAAAAAATTTATAATACACAACTCATTCGTAATCTTTGAAGTTTTTATAGGGTGCAAGGAATAGTAAATAAAACCCTTGCAAATCTTAAATGCTAAAAGCTTGTTCTGGAAAAACTCACCTACGAGGAATCCGAAGCAAGAACACGTTCTGTTTGAAGGTATTGTATAAAAGAAGAAAGGAAATACTTATACGAAGTTCATAATAGTTATAAAACGTCAAAATGAAGATGGAACGCGATTCACTACAATACAATACAATGTAAACGCGAAAGAAAGCTTTATAGCTTTTATAAATATTACTTCCTATATTTCCTTATTGTTTAGTGCAAGAATAGAACGCGTGGTTTTAATTTTTAAGTACGAAATAGGATGCCAGAAATAAACCTTAACACGTCCTTCGTTCGAGTTACCATATATAGAAGGTGTGACGTGAATTCTCGTTATATAATCAAAGTGCATGCAGTATTAACAATGTACATATAATTACAGTATAATGTTGCATGAAGTTCTGGGAAATAAGAAATTTTATTGTTAGTACCATGAAATTCATCTATCGTATAGAACCAGTTTCAATCTCTGGCATTAACACAAGTCCTAGTGTGAAAATTAAAAGCATCAAATTTTTAATTTTAATACAAAATCTATCTCAACACGTGCACGACACTAAACACGATCGTATTATTTTTCAATCAGCACAAACTTGTAGGAAAATCTAGTAGTGCTTGGAGTACGCTTTCATACGGATTATTATTTGGTACGTAATTAGATTAACCGTACAGGTACGCAGTGCGATTTGATATCCATAAATAATACTAATACACCAGTCTCCTATAACATCCCTATTTTTCATCAACACCAATCCTATCTAACCAATCCCTTCCTGTCCCTCCTTATTGCCCTGTCGAATTCCTATCTATTGTGGCGAAAGCTGTATAGCACTGGAGATAAAAACGATGTCACAACGGATGCCTGTAAAGCACCAGGCGATAACCAACAGAAATTAGACTTACCTGAGCAATGCTGCTCTGCTCAGGCGGACTGTCAATACCACAGTACTCGTGGAAGTGTGAGTAAAAAAGAAACAAAGGCCACACGACACCAAGGTCAGGGTTGTCGTATGGGAAATATACATGACCGAAAAACACAACAGTCGCAGAGATAGTTGAAAATCAGAATAAAGGTGTTTTCCGGGTCATGTTACCCACTACCACACTAGGAGGAATACAAAGACAGCGAATGAGTTGATCCGATAAAATCAATCGACGCCGCATTCTATGTTATTACCAAACCACTAACTTCAAAACAACTTTAACGAATTATAAATCTCTACTACACAAAGCATTCACAAACAAATACCACGAGCTACAGTTCATTACAGAAGAAACACCCTTAGACCAAGTACAAGCGATAACCAGAAACAACATAATATAAAACCAGAACTAGATCACACAAAAAAAACAAGTAGAAGTAAACGAAAACTACAAAACAGCAACAAAATAAAAATAAATACCAAAAAGCAAACAAACAAAGGAAACGACACACACAAATACACAGAAGCACATAGTAACTAAAAAGGAAAACCAATAAACGCACAACTGTTACATGAAATAACACAAGATACAAGCAAAAGAACCACAGAAATCTAAGAAAAATTTGAAATAACATATACAGAATTCAAAGACACAAAACAATGATATTAAACCGTTTACACACAAAATAATTAGAAAACACAAAAATATATACAATAATTGCACACATTAGCGCAATCATACAAAACAAAATACAATACGGCACACCTATGGAAGAACTAATACAACTTACTTTACGGAAGCACTCACAACAAGAATCCATACAAATCAAAGACAATCAACTGACAACAAGCAAAGATAACAAACAATACCACCATGACAACACAGAACATAAACAAATATACTAAAACTCAAAAGACATTGGACGCCTAACACAATACATAAAATAAAAAATATCAGAAATATCAAAAAGCTCCAAGCACTATCCAGAAGAGTCAGATGATACTAAAAAAGTCATAACAGAAAAGAAAAAAACAAAACATCCATCCAAAAGAAAGGAAATTCTACCAAACTATAGACAAAACTGAAATCACAATAAGCAATTCACTAAACATAACATATACCGATAACTTTTGGAATAATTTATGGTCTAACCCAACACTACACATCTAGCACGTACAATGGATCCAAAGAGAAACAAACAAATATAATACAATAAAGAAAACCCAAAAAATAACCATCACCCACGAAGGAATTAGTCAAATCCTTAACAAATCATGCAACTGAAATCCATTTGGCAACGACAAAATAGCAAACCTCGGGCTAAGAAAGTTTACAACGGCATACACACACGCGCGCGCGTACACACATACAAACATACAGCAAAACTGGAACATAACACTAATCATAAAAACAAACACAGATAACATAAAAACGAAACTAATAGAAATAAGAAGAAACATATAACATAGGGACCCTCTAAGTGTTTTCGGGTTCTGCCTAACGCTAAACTCACTATCGAGCACACTAAACACAAAATACGGATACGACATTAAAGGTACACACTTACAATAAATAATTAACTTTCTATATATGAGCTACCTTGAGCTAATTGCATCAACAAACTAACAACTCAATCACTAGCATAAAACAACAGAAACATACAGCAACGACATAAACATGACCTTTCGAAAAACAAATGTAAGAAATGCAGTATAATACAAGCTAAACATAATCAAAGACCCCAACATAACAACAAACAAATGTAGGCTATCTAAACAACAAATAGTGACAATAGCCCATAACTATCAAACACAGAATACATTAAACGATATGACAACGCCGCAAGAATAATATACGAACAACTAGACCTACAACACAAACTCACAAAAGACATACACCAATATACAAATATACACCTCAAAACATACTTGAAATTATGGAATACAAGCTGTACTGGAACAAAAGCGTAATAACGTAATTACTTACTTACTGTGAATGTGTGTTCTATTAATGGAAGTTTCAAGCTTGCACTCAATTTATGGAAAACTCTTACATAGTTTATAATTCAAATTGAATTGAAACTCGCTTAAATACAGCGAGAACGGACATCAACAACGGTGGTTAAGGATGGAATATGTATGAGCATGAGGGATGAACTCAAAATCATATTACCTGCTAGAAGGTAAGGATGGTAGGTAATATCTTACAACGACCTTTCGCTTTTTCTAAATATTGTAACGGACCTCAGGTACTTAATATTGAATAACTGGCTGAAGAGAAAAGTGACGTTACAAAATTAAATCTGTTAGGAAGTAAATTCCAACATCTTCTAATGTCTAGTGCTAACCTATCCATTTCAATTTTCAAATTCTATAGCTTACCTACTTGCTTCATACATCTAACATTCCACATTCCGACTCGCAAAATGGTCTCATCTTTTTTTCTAAACTTTCAGAACACATCCTTCCAAGTAGTCCCCTCCTGGAGATTTGAATAGGGGACTATTTTAACTCCGGAATCTTTTACCCTAGAAGATGCCATCATGTTAATTACAATTTAAGGGTGCAGTGTACTTGGAAGATAATTTAGTGGTTTTCCGTTACCATCCACATTGCAGTAGTGTGGCTTAGAATGCCATACCGACACCTATGGTCTCTGCCAATCTAAGTACTGAGAGAGCTACTGCCCTTTCGAAGACCTGACTTAGTTTGGCTCCTCACTAACGACCCTACTACTTTGGTTTAATCTGTAGTTTGGCTCTTTAGATCACTGGAACGCACAGGAGTGGGATTATTTATTTCTTTATTTATATAACAATCCTTATGGTCTGTTGCCTAAAACTTTAAACAGACCTAATTCATACACTAATTGACCCTGAAGACTGTATTTGGGGTTAGGCAGAGCATGAATACATACATGATCACACTTTGTGTTCTCCTTTCGATTTTTCAACTTACCTGCTAGTTTTGTATTAGTTTAGATATTAGTTATAAAACTCCTATCCTACTAACTTAACCTATGTTTAATCTAAAATTGATACTAAACTTAATCCTAAATTCCCAACACCTTTGTATTCTAATCTGGTCTGTGGGTTAGGTATACTGGTATACAGATATTATTAGGAACCAAGTGCTCATGGAATTTCCAATTTCCAATATTCTTAAGTATTTGATTTTTGGTGTCACGGTATGGGTTATGTTTCCTCTATTTTGTTGGTTTCAATTATTCTAATCTATTTTATCTGGTCTGCTGTTCTGTAATTTCAGGTATACTGGTGTCATTAAGAACGAGGTGCTCTTGGAATTTCAAGTATTTCCAGTAGTCCTGGGTGTGTTACTTTCCGTATTTTCTAGTTGTTCTTTTCTTACGAACTTACAGCTCCTCAAGATATCTCTTGTGCATTATAAGTGTTGTTGCTTCCGTGATTTTGTTTAAATGTAGGAAGGTCTCTTCATTCCATAACATTTCTGCTATTGAAATGTTTTCAGTTTGTCCCGTTTCGATTGAAGCTCTTATTGTAGTTCTTGACATTCGAAAATGAATTGCTCTGGAGTTCCATGTGCTCCACAGGAGCAGATTTTCTCGTACGAGAGCTTCATCCGTTTTTTTGTAGGTCGGTTATAGCGCGGGTCCCGATAGGAGGTGTATATGTCCCTGCGAGGGCATTATATATTTGGTTTTAATCCGTTCTTTGATGTTTAGCAGTAACTGGTGCGCTTTTCTACCAGTTGTGCTTTCGTCTCATTTGACTTGCCTCTCTTGTAGTATTTTATCTTTTATTTCTTTTATTGTAGTTGCAAGTTGTGCTGATTGGAATAACGGTTGAGTTTATTTCTGATTATCGTGTTTGAAGCAATAGATTGCTGTACGTTGACGGATATACAGATACAGCGGTAGTGTTCCAAGTATCACGTATAGTGAGTCGTAGGTCACTATTCTGTATGCTCCCGTAAGTTGTATTGATGTTCCTTTCTGTGTTTTGTTTACTCTTTGTTTGGGCTTCATAAGAAGTACTCTGCGTGTCTAGCAGCTAGGTCCGTAGGAGACCATTTTAGTGCTTATTGCGCATAGGCTGTAATCGGCCATTGAAAATATGTGTAAACCTATCTTCCGTTTACATGACGAAAATGGTCTTATAGGATTACTCTTTTGCAAACGTTGATATTTGGTAAGAGTGCTAGAGTTTCGTCTTCATGCTAACAACAGGAAATATATCTTAAAATTTGAAAGAATTATTGTTTAGTTGTTAGTTCATTTTAAATATTAACACGTATTAAGCTGACAGCCACTTCAGCACAATCGAAGCGATCTGTACAGGAATTTTGTGCTCATTTGTTGCTAATTTGTTGCTCTAATCCAGATTTTGTTGCTCCAGCCATTTGGTTAAAAACAATGGCTGTGCTAGCTTAAGATTAAAGTTAGCACAGCCATATTGAAAAATGCAATTTGAGTGCCATGGTCGAAGAAACGAATAGGTCAGAACTATGTGCTTTTTATGTGCTCTCAGATTATGAAAAAACATTAGCGAAAAATAAAATGGGTTAATGACAAAAAAATATTTTAGAATATTGAGTGTATCTTTCACGCAATAACTTAAGAAATAACTCCGTCAAATAATTTGTCGCTCGGACATGCGCGAGCTCAAAATGTTCGTAATAAAACGTAGTTTCAGAAAATATATAGGTACGAATTTGTTGCTCGTTGCAAAGTATTGAAAAAAGGTCGCAAAGGCGTCAGATACTTTACATGTATTTTCCAATGCTCCACCGGAAGGTACTACATTGGCCAGGAAGCGAGTTTTTTTTAGCAAGGTAGGGATCTTTAACGTGAGTAACAACACACACACGGGACCTCCATTTTACCTCTCATCCGAACAAGGGTGTATTTTTGTGAAAAATGCTCACCTAACATTTTTCAAGCAAATCGTGTCGGGATTCGAACCCCGGACCTTGGGCGTAGTAGTCACACACATACCAACTACACCACGGAGTCGCCTGGCGTCAGATACTGCGCGCTGAGATGGATGCACGTAGGTATTTTGCGGAGCCGATGAACAATTAAGAAATGTTTTTGCACAAATTAAGAGCAAATGAAAATCACATAAAGAGGACATAATCCTGACCTATTCGTTTCTTTGATTACGGCACTCCAATTGTGTTTCTCAAAGCGGCAGTACTCATCTTATGCTGGCACAGCCATATGTGAAAAAAATATATACTGTGGGTTTTTTTTTCGCTAATGTTTTTTCATAATCTGAAAGCACATAAAAAGCACATAATTCTGACCTATGTGTTTCTACGATTACGGCACTCAAATTGTGTTTTTCAACGCGGCTGTGCTCGTCTTATGCTGGCACAGCCATATGTGAAAAAAGTATATATACTGTGCTGTGATCGAGGAAATCAATACGCCAAAATTATGTACTTTTATGTGCTCTTAATTTGTACAAAAACATTTCTTAATTGTTTATCGACTTTGCAAAATACCTACGTGCATTCATCTCGGCGCGCAGTATCTGACGCCTTTGCGACCGTTTTTCAATACTTTGCGACTAGCAACAAATTCGTATCTATATTTTCTGAAACTACGTTTTAATACGAACATTTTAAGCCCACGCGTGTCCGAGCGACAAATTATTTGACGTAGTTATTCCTTAAGTTATTGCGTGAAAAGTACTCTCAATATTCTAAAATATTTTTTTTTAATTAACCCACTTTATTTTTCGCTAATGTTTCTTTATAATCTGAGAGCACATGAAAAGCACATAGTTCTGACCTATTCGTTTTTTCGACTACGGCACTCAAATTGCATTAATGTGGCTGTGCTAACTTTAATCTTAACCTAGCACAGCCATTGTTTTCAACGAATCGGCTGGAGCAACAAAATCGGGAATAGAGCAACAAATTAGCAACAAATAAGCACAAAGACAAAATTCCTGTATAGAACTCATTCGATGGTGCTGAAGTGGCTGTGTCAGCTTAATACATTTTAAGAGATAACAATTCACATAGAATGCAATTAACGGTAAACAACAAATAGTTAAATTTTACACTACAATATTTACAATCAACTATGTAGCTGTTAATTTGTAACAAGTAGTTCTTGAATCTTATAAGTGTCACGCTTAAGTAGATAAGCAATCTTTCTGCCAGTTCAAAATCGTTTATTTTGACAAGTACATCTCCTTAAGGAGCTACAAGGTTTATTTTGAAAATTTTTGAAGTAAATAAGAAATCACCATAAGAAGGTATCAGGTCCATTCTCTCCATACCTTGTGTCTGTGAAAAAACTTGTTCTCGTTTGCCAACACCAATGATTAGCCATAAACCAAAATAAATCATGTAGGTAATAAATGGACATTACTACGCTTTCAACTAGCATGTTTAAACTACGTTTGAAGGTCATCGTTTTAGGTATACCTTAAAGTTAAAGTTATCGGGTTACACTGCGACCAACGCTGGGTTAAACTAATTTGGTATGCCGCCAGACGTGTCCCACGACATGTTTTCCAACATTTCGCCTGATATATGATATCTGGGTAGGCACGTTCTACGCCTGTGTATGAGTTGCAACCTCGAATTAAAAAAACACTTTTTTGAGGTTACGGGTTAGACGAAATCGCTGGAGTTATTCGACACGACTTCTCTGCCGGTTAGGTTACGTTAGCCCCGGTATTGTTCGACCTTAACTATGCATAGTTACTGAAGTTTCATCTCACTAGGGCAACATTACAAAGTTTTTAAATAAATAAAGTAATTACAGTCTGTAATAGTTAGAAATACAAACGTTTGTGAAAACTTTGCCTTAAATATTCCCGAATGGCTATTGTTTTCCAATACCGTGAATTTTCATAACACGAACTAATTTAAAAATAGCCGCTTTTGTGCTATATAACTTTCGCATGATAGAGGGAACTACTTTATTTTAACTTTAGTAGTGTAGTGGTTCGTTTCCAAGTTAGGCAAATAACGGTTGCTAGGATACGGTACGATGCTGGTTTTTCTCCATTTCTGTAACTATTCATCGTAAATGACTTTCAGCAATTTCGAAGTTGTTGAACAGCAAGCAAAGCGTTAGATATAGTTAAAATCAAATAAAGTCAAGCAGGTTAGGTTAGAATTAGTGCTTTGTTATTTCACTTGCGATTTTCTACTTTTCTTTTAAAGATAATTCTGATATACAACAAACAGTTTTTTTTAAACTAAGAACCTTCTACACATTGAATAGCGTTTGGTCAACACTTATCAAAATGAACACGCTTCGTAACAAACATTTGAACTTTCAAGCTCAGTTGTTGGTGATGAATGTTCTAACATTTTTTGAAAGAGAACGTGATAATCATGGAACCTTGGCCCCATTTGAGTCAGTATTGCAGGTATAATCAAATTTTCAAGTGATATGTTGTGTTTTAACTGTTGCTTATTGTTAGCGAACATCTGAGGCTTGTGGGATAGGACTGAGTTCTCTTCGTCCCATTAAAAAAAGAGAGTTTTAGAAGCCCGAAAAGAAAATAAAGTTCCTGAGTCACCGAGCAAGCACCGAAAATTCAACAAGTCTAAATCGTCTGATGTAGATGGTTTTGTTATAGATGCGGTTAAACGAAAAATTTACGAAATGTATTCCAAATGTAATATAGTTTTCATAACAATTTTATTTAGTGTTTTTTAGTATTATGCTTTTAGGGCTCCATGTAGCTGTTAAATCTTTACGACAAGAAATTGTAACCGCTCAAATTTTTAACTTCAGCCAGTCTAGTCTGACGAGACTTCTATCAACAATTGGTTTTTCTTTTAAATTGGACGATGGTAGAAGGGCTGTGCTTGAACAGGAACATATTGCTGCTACACGAGTGAAGTTTTTAAGAGCATATGAAATGTACAAACAATTGTAACTTTATGATTCTGTTTTCTTGGATGAGACGTGGATTTTTAGTCGAGGTTCTGTTAAGAAGGGTTGGCATGATGGTTCAAAGCTCAGTGTAAAGAGAAAACCTCCTGGAGAAGGAAAACGGTTAGTTTTTTAAAGTTAAAATTACATTTAATAGAGATATTTTTTATTACAGGTTCATAGTCGTACATGCAGGCATGAAAACTGGATTCATCCCCAATGCAGCACTTTTGCATTCTACAAAATCTCCAAGTGCTGACTATCATGGAGACATGAATGCAGCATTATTTACAAAATGGTTTGAAGAACGTTTAATTCCTAATTTAAGCAAACCCAGTGTAATTATTCTAGACAATGCTAAATATCATTGATTACTTGATTAAACACAATGTTAGTTGCGGCAGTCACACGTTAAAAAGGGAACTATTATCATTAATTAAAAAACATCCACAACCAAAAATTTATGAAATAGATACCCTAGCAGAAATGTACGGACACAAAGTTTTGCGGTTACCTCCGTATCACTACGAGTATCCTATAGAGTTGGTATGGGCGAACTGTAAAAAATATTACAATAAAAATGTTGGACGACTTAACCAACTTTATAATGACACAAATGTCAACTTGATATGGCAAGAATCTTTGCAAAGAATAGATGGGTCATATTGGCAAAAATGTATCACACATGCAGAAAAATGTATGATGGAATGGTGGGCTATGGTACAGCAGTTTGATGTTGTCGAACCTTTAATTATCAAAGTGGGTAATACAAATAGTGATAGCAGTGGCTGTGATACTGATCAGAATAACCAGTATTACCTACGCGGTAATTTTAGTTGGTTTTGTTAGCACGAGACCAACACAAACACAATACACAAGTGTATGGTAACGGTCACCAAATTGCATTATTTATTGTGCAATATTTATGTTAACAAATTATTAATGTTTAGCGATTGATGTTTAACCATTCATGACCTGCTAGAGTTTTTATACAAGAAATTTAGATTTAAGTTTTATTGTCATTATTATTTGTGCAATAAATTTATATCGAATCGTTTACAGAAAACTTGTTTGCTTTCAAAAGTTAAAAAAGGATACAATCATTACATCAATACCACCAACGTGACACTTTAAATCGGCCAAGTGTGTTGGCTACCACAAGGAAAGGTCCAGGGGGTGGGGTTGGTGTGTATGTAAGGAAGGAACTTAAATGTCAGGTTATTTTGTTTGGTTTGCAATTGACTCGTATACTTGAATATATTTTGGATAATGTTTAAATTAAATCGCAAAACTTTTACTGTAGGCACAGTATACAGATCCCCAAACTCTAATCTGCTTAGTTGTGTTGATGAACTAGATAATATATTATCTTATTTAGCATCAATGATAGAAAATATAATATGTATAGGTGATGTCAATGTGAATCTTTTCAATTTAAGTAATATTATCACACACTGCATTGATTCTTATGGATTCATCCAAGTAATAAACGAACCTACGCGCATAGTAAATAACAGCAGTACTCTTTATTGATTCCATATATTTATCAAGTGATGAATTATTTGTTCATGCAGGTACTATTGATGCTGATGTTGTTTTGGATCACAAAGAAAATTAGAGATTGTGTTAAAGATAAGATAAAAGTCATAATTAACAATACCTCTTCCATTAGTTAGTTCTTCAAGAAATTTCTGTTTAATACTTGACGATGATCTACGCTTTAAGTCACATGTTGCACGGTTAATAAAAAGGTCGTATATAGCACTTAAACAACTATATGCTTGTCGGTCTATACTAACCTTACAATTGAAAAAGCTGTTGTCGGAAGCTAGTTTTGTCATTATTTAACTATTGTGTTAGGTCTAGTTTCGTAAATTGTTTAATCCTAAATAAACTTTTCCATTTTTATTTTTAATTTAGCCTAAAATATATTTCATAATTAGTGGGAGTTTTGAAGTTTATTGTTTATTATAATCATTTTTTGCCGGCAACACAATTTGAGAAAATGTTATTATCACATCTATTTTACGTTACATGTGAACTATGTATGACCAAAAAATGACGGAAGTCTGC
Organism: Platerodrilus igneus; assembly: GCA_036346225.1. Lineage (NCBI taxonomy): Eukaryota > Metazoa > Arthropoda > Insecta > Coleoptera > Lycidae > Platerodrilus > Platerodrilus igneus. The sequence continues at coordinate 4,624,260 of JARFIW010001701.1, forward strand.
TACGTGGGGGTAAGGAATGGGAACACTAATAAGTTGCCTATATATTTAAAGATGATTTTGACACTTTTCAAATTGAAAATATAATTACCATTGCAGACCCCTGGTGAAGATACATAAAACAATGAACATCCCCAAAGTAAAGTGTAAAATGATGTAGGAATAATCATCGTTTTTTGACAATGTCTTCCCCCCAGATCGTTCAAATTGGTAATCATTTTGCTGAATACCAAACTCGCAACCTAATTTGTAACAAAATGTATCCTATTTTCTTGCAATGGTTCCACTAAGATATTTTAATAAACATTGCTCTTGCTAACATGATGCAATATTTTGCTTATATTGAATATTGTAGAGTATCAAGTTACGTTTTGGGATACGGCACACTACCCTTTTTTTTTTAAAACTATTATAAATAGTATAAGCTTCACAAAGCAACAATGCTGTAATAATTTACTTATCGCTTGTAAATATAAACATGAAAGTTTACAAACAACCATGGATGTTGAGGTTATGTCATTTTTGGCTTCATAAATATTCGCAATTAATCCAATCATTATTATATTACACTTATCAAAAGGTAATTCACCATATAGTATTAGTTTACTTCATTTCAATGCGACAAAAGCAAAGTACAAAATAATTCAATTTGAAATATTCTGGTTTTAAACCTTATTCTACACATCATTAACAGTGCCATCTTTGGAGGAAGTCGTGAACAACTTCTATTAAAATGGCGTACAATTAATGTTATAATTCAATAAATTCCATTCAGTACACTACGGCTATCATGATCAATATTTTTGAAATTTTTTTTAACAGAACGATTATATATGTATTCTGCTATCCAACGAATGCTTTTTTTTTATATACAAATTGATTATGTTAGATGTAGTAACTAAAATAAAGTAAGTGAATTTTTACCATTACTTTTAACAGCTATTTCTTGCTTATTACTGCACTTTAGAAAAAAAAGCAAACCTTCATTAGAAAGTACAAAGTTTTGTGAGTCTAATGGTGGAGTTACATTTTGCATATTTTCAATCCAACAAAAGTTATTTACCAAACAGAATAACCTGTTTTTTGATGGATTTTAGGCAGCGAACCATACATCCGATCGCGCCCTTAAACACACATTTCCTTATAAAAAAATTTATATGAAATAGTTTATACCAAACTGGAAAGTATAAATGGATTTGGTTTCTGGGAGAAATGATTTTGTTGCATGATTACATATCATTGTCGTGACTAATTTTAGCAACATTTAGGTACTGGTTTTACTAGGATTATGGCAATTAGAACGAAAAGAAATCCTACAACAATAATAAATGTACCTTTCTAATAATATGTTTGCCTGTACGTATGGTCATTTATATACAACAAACTTGTAATTACGTACTCTTTTTTAATATATGTGAAAGGCTAACCGTAATAGCTAATTTAAATTACTTGGCTAATTTGCATATAGAATATCAAGGTACTCCAATAATAGAATCCATGCAATAAAATTGAAACTTCATTAAATTAAAGTAGCCTTTCTATATATATATATATATATATATATATATATATATATATATATATATATATATATATATATATAATCAAGATTGTTTGGAACAATCTCGCTTAAGCTAGTCACTGCATACCAACGGAAATGATTATATAACTTCCGTAATACCGTAATTACCGATAAAAATCTAAAAACAAGTGGCAGTAACATTAACATCAGTAGTACTTACTTGGTGCGCCATTTAAATTTTATAGCCCAAATTAATGTTAGGTAGTAGGTAGGTAGGTACTTCAGCAGTTATGGCGGACTGAGTGAATAATTACAGGGCCTCACTGCATACACCTATTTCCGTTTAGTACAATTGAATACTCTTTTATTTTGAGAAGGATGAAAAATATTTTAAACACCTCCTGAAGACTTAATTAAAACAAGTTTGACTTATTAAATCCATCATGAAAATGATATTTCGGTTCTAAGAACAAGCACGGAATGAAAAACAAATTCAGTTAATCGATTAAATCTGATAGTATCTAAACTACTGATGAAATAATGAAATATTTATGGTTACCATCAATTATGCCATGTATTTCTGTTACTTTCTTTTGCTTGTTTGTATGTTTAAACTGTCCTTGTTCTATAATTAACAGTAGATATATCTGGAGACTAAAATTATTATTTGCAGAGAAATTATTACAGTCTCAGTAATTAATAGTAATTTATAACATTTAAAACATATTTATATATAATAAACCTGTACTGCAACATTAATATCTGGGGGCGATTTAAATAAAGTTGTAGATTCATAATATGGCTGCTTGTTAGTAGCCGGATATAATGAAAGCCGTTTCAAATGTTGAGTGACCTAATTACCAATTTTATTACACGTCAACACATATGATATATTTTCGTTAATGATTAGTAATTAAAATTCTAACAATGGAAAGCTAATAGTTCTTTATTATTTTAATGATCATACAAAATGGTATCAAAGCCCATAAAAGCTTTATTAAAATTATAGCGGCGACCATTTTATAGTGACCATTGACTGTAAATAATTTGAAAGTAGCTTATCGGAGATTATTAATGAGGTGCAAATGTGACTACCATGAATATTGCAATATTTAATTATACAGTAGCAACTGAAAGGAACAATTGAATTCATTGTGGTAAGAGTCCAATGACTATTTGTGTCCATTGTTTTCCTCTATGCAGAAAACTACAACCTCATGAGGACTCAGTTCCTCATATTTTTAAAGATTCTTAAAGTATGTTGAGTAAACCTAGAACTAAGAACTGCTCTAATTTAATTGTAACAGGTGTATAACAATTTCTTGAATGCTAAGAATTCTTGCAACTAAACACACCCATGAAAGTTAAGGCTATTTGTATATGATTAAAACGTCACTAATTTATTTATTGACAACTTAAAGCATTTAGTTTCTATTGTAATTGAAATTAGTAAACATCTACAGTAAAATCAAATATTTTCTGAACTTCTTTCGTTTTAGTCGACGTTATGTTATCGATTGTGTAGCTTAAGGCCCCATAACGTTTTCATTAAAAAACACAAAAACAACTATAGTTGGCACGAGTGCCTTATATTTTTATTCTTTTTTATTATACTGGTTTTTTAAACTTTTAAAAGAAAATTACGAATACTGCAATTAGAAGAATTGCTTGGTATACATACATGATCGGACTCAAACCCATCTTGTGGGATGAGCGCAGATCATGAGCATCTACAATAGAAAAGAGCTCATATTTGCATTACGAAACTGCTGAGGAATTGGAGTAGGATACAAAGTAGGATTCCAAGCAACAACTAAAACACAGGAATCCTCAGAGGTATGCGTTACCTTTGTTATTGTTAATCAAATATAAAAGTGCAAATCACAATAGAAAAACAAAAACCAGATATATATATATATATATATATATATATATATATATATTGTTGTGGATTCAAAAGGTTAAATTTGGGGTAAGCAATGCAATTTTAAACACCCTGTATAGAGAAACGAACAAATTATTTACGCGCAAAATTTATTTCATTTATTTAATTTAAACGAAAAAGTATTGACGTATTTTTATAATTAATGATCGAAAAGTAATAGGTTCATAAAGAAAACCAGTTTTAAAAACAAATAGAAATGCATAATCAATTTAATTTATTTTAATTCAGCGTATAATAGCATTAAGAAACACACCAGGGTATAGAAAATCAATAATCTGAAGGCAAAAGGGTTCGTGGAAGCAGACAAGGACGTCAATTGTATCGATTACCGTGAAATATAGACTTCTGGAATTGTTGTTTAAACAGTCGATAATTAAGAACACCTCAATGTTTGAAAGGTTACCTTCTTTGAATTTGTTAACATAATAAAGCGAGCTTTGTAGAATATAGTTTCCAACCGTCAGTTGATTCGAGTAACAAACTAACAAAGTTTCTTAAAGAGCGGAAGGGATGCACAATCAATAATATGCTACAGATAAAAACGGATATAAAAGCATCGTTTTTAAAATGCACGTACTCAATCCACGTGGAGTCAAGGGACGCTGTCAGCAATATCGATTTTATATAACACAAGTGGGGTTTGGAACGCGACATATAATATGCATAAGACAGGGATTAAAAATATTACAAACGGAGTTTTATGACGACACAGGACTGTATTATTGGTTGAAATAGATAGTTTTACAACGGACGAACACGCGACAGGTGAATGCGATTTTTTGTATTAAATTGTGTGTGAGGTAAATTTCTGGGAGCTTTAAATCAGTTAGATTAAAATTTGCAGAAATATTATTTTAAATTAAGTATTTCGCGTGAAGTGTGGCCGAGTGGTGGCATAATAAATATAAATACTCGAAGAGAATGGGGCTCTTTCTCTTTTGATTCTTTGATTCTCTTTGTATTTTCATCGTTTTAGACGACGTATAATAATCAACCGACGTTTGTGAGTATTGAAAAATTGTATAATTCAGTAAAAATAGTATTAGCACTTATAACGTGGTAAGTTGAGGCCTTGTAGTTATTAACGTGTGTAGTGTCGAGTGAATTAAATTAACCGAGGTCCAACCAATACCATAACAAGCTAATAAAGCAATAAACAAAAGTATGATGTACGTGAATCTGGATGATGGGATGGAATGGTAATTGGTAGCACGGAGCTCGGCGTATACTGAGGTTATCACCTATAAATATCTGGTGGATCAGAGCGCATAATCACGAAGCCAAGGGATTCTGGAGGATAAAGCATCATCAAGGCAGATGGGACTTGAAGCATTTTCCAGGTAACTCATTTGAATTTGCTATTATTTGATAAACTGTTGGAATTATTTATGATGTGTGAGTAAACTTTGGCGGTTGTTTATGGTTAATATAACGTATCGGAAAAGATAAGTGTACTTGACAGTTAGTAGGGTGTTTTTAAATATTAAAAAAAAAGGTGTATGTAAAGCTTACTAAATTTCATTATGAACCTTTATTGGATTGTTAAGGGTACATGGGTGTGTTAATTTTGTAGTAATTATATGCAAAGTAAAAAGCATACATTAATAAACTGGGTTATTATAAGCTCATCATACTAGTGTATAATAAATATAGGGTATTATTTGGGGCCCATCTACTCCAATTGTGTTAAATGTGCTTACCAATAAAATTTTAAAACAAGGACTTTACAAAAATATCACTTATTGAATTGTAACCAAATTGTATATATCTGTGAATAATTGTTTGTAAATAGCGGTAAATAAAGATTGTATGATTGCTGTATTATTTTATGATTTTATTGAATGGTGTGTGTGTGGGAAGGAAGAATGATTGAAAATTTAGGTATGCAAGAAGAGGCACAGCTGAGATAGCCAGGGAAGCTGGGGAAGACAGTTTGAAGCAGAAATCAGGGTAAGAAAATTTTTTTTGTTGTGAACTTTTTATTTTGAAAAGTATTTAATGACAAACTCTCGATTCTTAAACCTTAATCCCCGGATCAACAGCACTCTTATGACGGCCCAACGTTAGAATTTGAATAGGTTTTAGGGAGATCCAAAACAAATGACCCCATACCACAGCAATCTTATGGACGGCCCAACGATGGGGCACGAATTTTGGTAAGACCACAGCAATCTTATGGCGACCCGAACGTACGGCACGAGCTCCAAATAAAATTTAAGCAATTTTATTCCAGGAAACTGGCGATTTGAGAGAGAGAGTTTGTATTGTATAAAGTTAAAAAAAAAATTTGAGTGTGTGTGGGAGTGATTTGAACGTATGCAGAGAAAAGAGTAGTTAAGAAGCCAAGGAGTTGAAATTGGTAGTGACGATAGTGCCTTATTTGACAAAGCAGGAAAAATGGAGGAAGCTGGAGGTAGTAGGGATCAGGCGAGGACGGAATCAAGAGACCAAGGAAATGAATTAATGATGAGAATTTTAGAGGAGATGTGATTAAGTAGAGAAGAATCGAATAAGGAATTTCATCAGATGAGTGGGACATTACGCGGGGTTAGAGACGAATCAAATCGGAAATTTGAGGAGATTAGGGAAATGAGTGTTGAATCGAATCGAAAGTTTGAGCAAATTAGCCAGAAAATTGATAATTCGACGAGAGAATTTTCTTAGTTTAAAAGTAGTTTAACGATTAAAATGGGGGAAGTTCAAAATAGGGCAGATAAGAGTGAGCGTGATATTAGAGGTTTAAGTCAGGAAATAGGACAATTACGGACAGAAGTGAGGATTTTCTGTGAGGATGAGATTAATGCTAAAATGACATTACATGTGATTTTCCAATGCTCCACCCGAAGGTACTACATTGGCCAGGAAGCGAGTTTTTGTTACCTGGAAAATTTTGAATTTTGCCGAACCCTTGCTGTTCCAAGCAAGGTAGGGATCTTTAACGTGCGTGACAACACTCACACACGGGACCTCCATATTACCTCTCATTCGAACGAGGGTGTATTTTTGTGAAAAATGCTCGCCTAACATTTTTCAAGCGGACCGTGTCGGGATTCGAACCCGGGACCTTGGGCGTAGTAGTCACACACATACCACTACGCCACGGAGCCGCCTTGCTAAAATGACAGAAGTAACGGACTCATGTAAGGATCAGTTAGGTAGAGCCGAGAGAGAAGTGACCGGAATTAAACAAAATGTAGCAACTTTAATGGGGGATGGTCCAAGATTTGTAACAAGTTATATGTCACTAGATCATCAAATGAAATTTTATGGGGATAGTTGGGTAAACCCTCAAATACTCATTAATAACATTAGAGGTTTGGTAAATAATTTATATGACGAACAGGCAAAACTTAATGTTGTGAAAGCTTTAATAAAAGACCATGCTGAAGCTTGATACAATTTAATCGGACGGAAAATCGACACGTACAGTGACTTTGGAGACAGATTTCTTAAACATTACTGGAGTGACCACAGACAGGACCAAGTACGAGACGATCTTATCACAGGTAAATTTAATGGGGAGTTTGCAGGAAGTAGGGAGCAGTATGCTATACGAAAGCATAGCATAGCCAAGCAACTAAATCCACCACTGACCGACAGACAGATAATTAAGTACTTATCACGACATTTTGAGGTTGAGGTGAGGCAACACGTAGCGTTGCAAAATATTGTAGACAGGGAGATGTTTTTGGAGTACCTGCAAAAGTATGATGACGTGAATAGTGGACGACCTCGTAAAAGTAGGGAACGACAAGTAAATACCATGAGATTTGATCAAAGACGGGACAACTACGTAAGACGAGGGACCAATTTTGCTTACAACAGACAGAACTGGGAACCTAGACAGACCTTTTCCAGGAGCAACAGTGTAGGTAGGGGACCTGCACCTAGACCGAAGGTAAGTAGACAAAACAGTTCACCGGACATAAGGGGAACATCAACAACAAATAGGGAAAGTGACAACACGAACAGAGTAGAAACGCCAAGAACATATGCTGAAGTGGTAGCAAGACCAGGACCGAGTAGGGAGACCAGACCTGGACAGTATTTTTAGACCAGGACAAACCACTAGACATCACTGTGTACAAATACGAACATCCAAGAGAATTTTAAAAGTAGAGGAAGAAGTTAAGCCAGACATAATAGAAACAGTTTGTTTGCCCATAATAGATATTAAAATTTTTGAATAAAATATAGAGCGATATTAGATTCAGGAGATGAGGCGAGTTTAGTATCGCAGGAATTCGTCAATGAAATTAAGGATAAAGTGTGTGACAGGATAATGCCAATAAAAAGAAGTCACCTGGTTGCGCCGAATAAAAAGCGATTTGCTGTTGTGAATAACGTAGTTATTTTAAAAGTAGAGTTAGGTTTAGTTAGCTGTGAACAGGAATTTATAATTGTACCTGGGTTAAAGTTTAAAGGGATATTAGAGGTCGATTGTATGAAGAAGTTAGGTGTTATAAATATGGAGAGGAAAATAGTTAGGATTGGGGATAGGATATTGCCCTGGAAGGCAAGTTATGAAGTCACAGAGGATGACACGGGGTTATGTATTAATAGTATAGAGGGAGATGGGGAAGAGGTGAAAGAGATCGACTCAGGTGAATATAATGAGGAAAAGTTAGAAGAGGTACAATTGGTAGTGAACGAAGAGGCTGAACAAGTAGAGGTATAGTCGAGTGCAACATTGTTAGAGTATAACGAGTCAGTTTAATAAGAGTAGAGACGAAGGCAGCATTAGATTACACACAAGAGTTAAAAGTAGGCATAAGTGAGTTAAGGCGCAAAGATAATTTTGGTAATTTGAATTTAGGAGATTTTTATGGGGTGAATATTGTACATGAAGGGTCTAGAAGAGATGAATAGTTATCTTTAGTAAAAAAAGATGAAAATGTTGAGGTAGTATCGTTTGGTTTGTCCGCAGAAGAGGAAATAATAGTAAATGAGAAACAGACATGTATAGGGACTGAAGAAGAAATAGTTAAGAGTCAGGATAATAGGGATGATTTTATTTTATGTGAAGTAACAGGGATGATAAGTATAGAAATAGTTGGAAGAAAAATAGGGATAAAGTGTATTAAGATTGTGAGAAGAAAGACATAGAGGATCAAGAAAAGAGTCAGATTTAAATAAGAGAAATGAAATTCAATTGACAAAAATATAGAGATAGGTAAATTTTAGCGTAAAATTTAAATAGTTAGAGATAGAGATAGGTGTATATAGAAAAGTAGAAGTAGAATTGGAATAAATGAGGAATGGATAAAAATAGGTGTTTATAGAAAAATAAAATTAGGTATAGGATAAATATGGGAGATAGTTAGATGTAAAGATAGAATTAGGTGTATAGATAGGATAAGATATAGATAGTGATAGTAGGTAAGGTGAAAAATAACAGAGAGAAATAAATAGAAGACAGCTAGAAGAGCATAAAAGTGAAGATATGTAGAAAAGTACAAAAGTGAGGTACTTAAAGAGTCAATAAATGACGAAAGAGTAAAATAAAAGAAAAAATAGACTGAAATAAGAGAGTGAAGAGTTAGGAATAGATAGAAATAGTTAGGTAGAAGGTAGTGATAGATGTGAAAAGTTAATTATAAATAAAGATAGGTGTAGATAGATAGAAATAGTTAGAAGGTAGTGATACGTGTGAATAGGTAATTCTAAATAAGTATAGGTGTAGATAGATAGAAATAAGTAGAGATAGGTAAAAATAGATAGAAATAGTTAGGTAGAATGTAGTGACAAGAGTGAATAGTTAAGTATAAATAAAGATAGGTGTAGATAGATAGAAATAAGTACAAATAGATAGAAATAAGTAGAGATAGGTAGATAAGTAGTGATAGGTTGGATAAGTTTCTTAAAGAGCGGAAGGGATGCACGATCAATAATATGCTACAAATAAAGACGGATATAAAAGCATCGTTTTTAAAATGCACGTACTCAATCCACGTGGAGTCAAGGGACGCTGTCAGCAATATCGATTTTATATAACACAAGTGGGGTTTGGAACGCGACATCTAATATGCATAAGACAGGGATAAAAATATTACAAACGGAGTTTTATGACGACACAGGACTGCATCATTGGTTGCAATACATAGTTTTACAACGGACGAACACGCGACAGGTGAATGCGATTTTTCGGATTAAATTGTGTGTCTGAGGTAAATTTCTGGGAGCTTTAAATCAGTTAGATTAAAATTTGCAGAAATATTATTTTAAATTAAGTATTTCGCGTGAAGGGTGGCCGAGTGGTGGCATTTTAAGGATATAAATACTCGAAGAGATTGGGGCTCTTTCTCTTTTGATTCTTTGATTCTCTTTGTATTTTCATCGCTTTAGACGACGTATAATCAACCGACGCTTGTGAGTATTGAAAAATTGTATAATTCAGTAAAACTAGTATTAGCACGTATAACGTGGTAAGTTGAGGCCTTGCAGTAATTAACGTGTGTAGTGTCGAGTGAATTAAATTAACCGAGGTCCAACTAATACCATAACAAGCTAATAAAGCAATAAACAAAAGTATGATGTACGTAAATCTGGATATTGGGATGGCATGGTAATTGGTAGCACGCAGCTCGCCGTATACTGAGGTTATCATCTATAAATTTCTGGTGGCTCAGAGCGCATAATCACGAAGACAAGGGATTCTGGAGGATAAGGCATCATCAAAGGAGATGGAACTTGAAGCATTTTCCAGGTAACTCATTTCAATTTGCTGTTATTTGATAAACTGTTGGAATTATTTATGATGTGCGAGTGAACCTTGGGGGTTGTTTATGGTTAATAAAACGTATCGGAAACGATACGTGTACTTGACAGTTAGCAAGGTGTTTTTAAATATTAAAAAAAAAGGTTTACGTAAAGCTTACTAAATTTCATTATGAACTTAAATTGGATTGTTAAGGGTACATGGGTGTGTTAATTTTGTAGTAATTTCATAGAAAAATAAAACGCCTGGCTGATAAAAACAGAGATTCTGAAGTTATTCTTCAAGGGAGAGATAAGTTTAAGGTAGAAACCTTCTATGTAGTCCTCGATCAATTAAAATCAGAATTACTCAGGGAGAAGAACGCCTATAACTCTATAGCAGACAAGTTTTCAGTTTTGACGAATTGTCTACTACGCCACTACAAACTGTCATTGAACGTACTAAGAAACTTCAATTTTTATATGTAAATGTTATAGAAAAATCGTTTGCTAATGAGTGTGTCCATTTTGCTGGTTTATTAAAACTCAGAATACTAAGAACACCACACTGCATATGATGAAGTACATTCGAAAACAACAACTTCAGTTAACATTTTCAAACATTGACATTGCTCTTCGTATGTGTTTATGCACAGCTGATTCTAACTGTTCTGCAGAACGTTCGTTTTCTGCTCTAAAAAGAATAAAATCATGTGCTAGGTCGACAATGAAGGAAGGAAAACCGAATTCACTCTCGATTCTACATATTGAAGCAGAACTTTTAAATAGCGAAAAAATGAACTTTTAAAACCTAATTGAAGAATTTTCATTAATGAAATCAAGACAAAAACCAACGTGAATGTATTATCATTAATCAATCCAACTGTATACTAAAAACTACTAGAAGTAGTAGCTATGCAATCGTAGTTAATCATTTTTATAGGTCTTTTCTTAGATTAAGATTATTACATTTATGCATTTAAGAGTGCGCGCAGCTATCGCGAGAGGTTGTTAATAGTGCTCTACTAATAATATCTACGGCCGTGCTAAAGTGTTTGTTCCAACAAGGCCATCCGCGGTCCTTGTTGGAATATTACCCAGATATTAATTATGGACATGAATTTCACCGATGTTGCTGTGAAAACGAACCAAAACAAACGCAAAGCATCTGCTTTATCTCCTACAGACAACACAATCGGAGAAACTCAAAAACGCTATCAATGGAACTTTGATAAACATTTACAAAACAATAGATACTACCTACCAGACCACATTGTTAATGATATTAATGGTGATAACGATAACCACAATACCCAAACAGAAGCTCAAACATTGACACAAACATCTAAACCAATATGCAATAAAGTGCCACCCATATACTTACATAATTCAATAAACTACTAAGAAGTCATCGTTGATATTCATAAAATCGTTACAGTTGTTAATTATAGCACGATAACAAACTACAAATATTTACGAATCAATTTAAATAATGTATACGATTATCGAAGCCCTACAAAATATTATGTAGATAATAATATCGAATTTCACACATACCAAAATCCCAAAGATAGACCTTTACAAGTAATAATTCGAAATGTTCCAATATCGTTATCACCAGAAGACATACAAGAAGATCTCGTCAATTACAACTTGCCAATTATAAACATAAGTCGCTTATATAACAGAGAAAAGCAACCTATACCACTATGTGCTATGAGCCTGATCAATAATGATGGCGCTAAAAAAATTTATGAATTGGAAAAGCTAAAATTAAAAAACGCCAATACCATCGTAAGTGTTAAGCAAGAAGGAAATCCAAAAATATACCTCAATGCTATAGATGCCAAAGGTATGGCCACACCAAGAATTATTGTAATTTGAGCCCACGCTGTGTTAAATGTGCAGGTAATCATCTGTACACAAGCTGTAATAAGCAAAGAGATGAAAAACCAATTTGCGCTAACTGCGGTGAACAACATTCAGCGAATTACAGAGGGTACCAACATCACAAATATCTGCAACACAACAATAGTCCAAGCCGCAGCTATCAGGACAGGAATTTAAAATCAACGATCGTTAACCCACAAGTATCGTATGCTAATATCACCAAGAACACACAAGATAACAGGCCCATTGAAAACAACAATAATCCTACAGTAAATGCCTTTATAGAAAATGTGACCAAAATTTTTAAAGATTTAATAACGCAATTCTTACCACAGATTAAAACCTTTTTCATCAATAATATCATTCCTAATATATTTAATGGACCTTAAATCAACACACATAAATAATTTAACAATCCTTAACTGGAATGCCAATGGAATAAAAAGAAGCAGATCTCTATTCATTGCATTTTTAGCAAGGTACAAAATAGACATCGCCTGCATCACAGAAACCCATCTTGTAAATAACGAACGTTTCAAAATCCTAGGTTACCACATTTACCGCAATGACAGAAATGCAATTGTCGCATCTGGTGGAGTTGCAATAATTGTTAAACGCACCCTCACATGCTACAATGTCGAACGAATATATATCAACCTAGAAGTCATAGGAATCAAACTTAATATAAAGGACAATCAATTCGTACACATTAATTGCGTATATCGGCAGCCAAACAAAACATTATTGGAAGAAGATATAGCAAAACTTTTTGATAAAAATATAATGCATATGGCTATTGGAGACTTCAACTGCAAACACACAATATGGGGATGCAGAACCAGCAACTTAATAACTATTCTACTACATACTTATACCAAGTAGTAGCACCAGAAGAGCACACACATCAACCTTATCGCTTAAATCTTCAATAAGATATCTTAGACATAGTAATAATTAAAAATTATTATCAACTGATCAAACAAACGGTAATAACTGAACTTGATTCTGATCACCTGCCAGTATTAATAACCTCCGATGCAACTCCTGAATTTAATCAACCTCTATCTAAACTGATAAAAGGAAAGGGTAATTGGGAAAAATTCCAGGATTACCATAACGGAAATTTGAATAACAACACGAAAATGACAAAACCAACAGACATCGATATGGCAATTTTGCACTTCAATGACACTACAAAAAACAGTATAGAATCTGCTACTACAACGACCACAATTCACCACAGAAAACTAAATTACAAAATACCCCTCAAACATATACTAGACCTCATTAAAGAAAAATCCATATACCGATGAGAATGGCAGCGCACTCGCAACAAAAACACAAAGGCCGAAGTAAATAGATTATCACATACAATAAAATGGGAAATAAATAACTACTACTTTCAGTCTTATAACAACATTATTGCACAATTACAACTTAATGACCCCGGACTGTAGAGGACTACGAAACGATTACTCCAACAACCTGAAACCCTAAGTAGAATTACTGAAGATAACAGCATATACGAAACAGACGAAGTGCAGATATTTGCTAAATATTTCGAAAATACATTTACCCCCTCAATCTGTGAATACAATAGAGGGTTTGTTACTGACATAAATACATACGTTGAAATACATAAACCTATAATTACTGAACGACACAGACCAGTTACAACTAAGGATATAATTAAGGTAATTAAAACTCTTTCAAACAATAAAGCTCGATTTAATAACAAATCAAATCATTAAAAATCTCACAGAAAAAGCAAGACAGTGATCTAAACACGTCAGTGGCTAAACTACAAACAGCTATTAATAACATAAATGAGTGGTTTAAAAAGTGGGGCGTTACTATAAACCCCAATAAGACCGAAGTTAAAGTATTTTCCCTTAAACACAACCTAACTACAAAAAATGTAATAATTGTCGACGAAGAAACTATTGCCTGGAATGCCACCGATAAAGCTGTAAAATATTTAGGATTATACTTGGATACACGACTTAGCTGGAAATATCACATCAACCAAAAACTTAATCAAGATTATACAAGATTGTCACAACTTTATTCAATAATCAACCGTAAATCATCATTATGCTTACCATGTTCAAGTTTAATGTACAAATACGTCATACGTCCACTATTAACCTACGGTTGCCCAGTATGGCTGGCAACAACCAAAACAAATTATAAAAAGTTACAAACATTTCAGAACAAAGTACTTCGAATAATAGTAAACGCTGAGTGGTTTGTTAGAAACACGCAAATACACGAAGAACTAAACATACTTCCAATTAAAGCATATGTGTTCAACATTGCAAAAAAAAATTTCTCAACCACATTAGAAAGCGAAAATGCAAAATACTTTAAACTCGGCGAAAAGAACATGCACACCGGGTTAAAAAGAAAACTACCACAGGATAAACTAAATATAGGTAACTAAAATTAATAATATTTTGTGCACTCACGAAGTAGGAAAAATTGCGGATCCGACTTCAGAAAAGACTGCTTCTATGTTAAAGTAATATTAATTAAATCTACTATGTAAAACATTTATTTGTTGATCTAGTAAACTATCTAAATAAAAAAAAAGATTTTTTATTATAATATTACGTTACAAAAATAATGACTATTGCATTAGCCAATTAATAACTGTTCTTTTTATTTAAATAAGTAAAAATTTAATCTGTCAATTTTTGTCTTTGTTTATTCCTTCAATATTGTTCTACGTCAATGGTCAATATCATAAAGTCATACACATATGTATATAGATATATATATATATATATATATATATATATATATATATATATATTTACCGTAGAAGTAGAGAATAAAAACGCAGTACCATTTTTAGATACGTTACTTATTACAAATACAAATAATTTTATTTTATTAGATTGGTATCAAAAACCAACCAACTCTGGAAGGTACTTAAATTACTTCTCGTATCACTCTTACAAAATGAAAATAAATTTTATTTTAACACTAAAAAACAGAATTAAAACAATAAGTCACCATACATTTTATCAATAAAATTTAAACAAACTTTTTAATATTTTAATAAAAAACAACTATCCTCCAAAATTAATAAAACGTCTTTTATATAACCACACTACAGAAATTACAGATAATAATACACATAACACAAATAATAATAATAATAAACAAATAGACAGTACAGTTACATTTAAATCTCTTCCATACATTGAACACCTTACACCAAAACTAACTAACGTATTTAACAAATTTAACATAAAAATAACTTCTAAAAATACTTTAACCTTAAATTACATTTTCTCTAAAATTAAAGATAGAACTCCTATTTTAAATAAAAGGAACATCATATATAAAATCAATTGTCTAGATAGTAATGAGTGTTACGTAGGACAAAGCAAACAAACCCTTAGGCAACGAATAACCCAACATAAGAGCGATATACGTATAAAACCAAATGCTTGTGCCCTATGTATACACGTAAATACTAAAAACCATAAAATAGATTTTAACAATCCCATTATATTACAGATGGAAGACAAAAAATCAAAAAGAGAGTTTCTAGAAATGTGCCACATCTACCAGCAAAAAAATACTATGAACAAAAGAACAGATATTAATAACTTAAATTGTATCTACACGTATCTTCTAAATATCAAAAATAAAAACAACCACACAGCAACAAATTTGTCAATGGATCTATAAGATGAATTTCTCTTAATAATATTAAAATAAATAAATATAATAAAAAACAACACACACACACACACACACACACACACACACACACACCACACACACAAAAAGAACGCACCCACATACACACACATACATACATACATACATACACTCACAGTGTTACATGCAGATATATACACAGAATAGTTCTAATAAACATTTTTTAAGGTTGCCTTTTAATAACAATTTCTATCAAACTTTTGACTTTTATTTATTATCGATATTTTATTTACATAATACTTTTACCTCTTGTTGTATTTTGAAGTTGTTATATACATTTTAGACGATTTATAACCAAAATAACTTTTTATGTTAATCGCCAATTTATTATAACCTCGCCTTAGTGAGTATACAATATCATTTAATGTTTATTTATCAATTCTGTTATTGTAGTACCTTTGAAAAAGGATTAAAATAAATCCGAAAGCTCAGGTTTGTAAAAAAGAGTTTTCTTAAATAATCCAGCCGACCTAAAACCCACAACATTTTTAGAAAATTATATATATATATATATATATATATATATATATATATTATAGCAATTGACATTATCAAAGGGTCTACAAAGGTAGTCGTTAGTACTACTGATAAAAACATTAATTTACCACTGTTATCAAGCTATACTAAAAGTTAAAAACACTACAGTTAACAAAGATTGATGGATAATTACTTGTTTGAATGCAGATATAGAATATTATGTACTAGTGATACAGCGTTTGAGGTTTAAAAAAGCATTTTCCATTGTTTGCATATACGAAGGGTATCTAATGTATCTTCGATTGAATGTGTATAGGTTTTGTCTTTAAAATTATCATTTGTAATTTGTGCAGGATACTTTAGGCCATTTATGAAGTTTGATTTACCTAAAATGAAACATGTTTAATACATTTTAATTATAAAGAAAAATAAAAATTATGAAATGTCAAAATAAAATGTAAAATTACCAAAGCTGTTCTAAAATAGTAACTAAGTAGAATTAAGTTTAATATGTTGAATGCATCCCTTATGTAATATTAGTTAGTAGGCTAGAAATAAGTTTTTTTGTTTAGTTGTCCTAGGTGATAATTGTTTAGGAATTAATAAGAAAATTTTGAAAAAGTTGGATCATAAATTTTTTGTACACTGAATAATTGTTTTTGGCTTAAGAGCTTGTACTTTAAAATTTAAAAAAAATATACATGTTAAAGTGCATGCATTTTATTTCAATATTATAATAAAAAAGTGAAAGGTTTATACGACGAAAATAAATTACAAAAGGAAGAATTCAAATATACCAACATCGGGGCATCCTTTGTTGTGGTTAAAGAGTGCAGCTGGAATAGTGAATTTTGCAGCTCAGTTTATTTGGTGAAGTATTAAAGTGTTCGTAGTTGTAGAGAAATCAAAGCATATAGTGGTTGAAGTAGTATTCCATAGTAGAACCTAAAACTATAGGAAAATCCTTATTGTATTTAAACTAAAACATATATTTATTAGGTACTCACTGAAAGCGTTCGAGGCAACTTTGTGGTATCCTGTTTCCAACCCCTGTACACCCAGACATATTCAACGGAGTTGCGGGTATCTAAGTTAATTTTATTTACTCTTCATATTTAAGTAATTTGGAATAATTTAAATTTCAAACGTTAACTAGAATAAATAATTGCTGAATAGATTTATCAATCTTTGTCTAATCGGTATACGTAAGCACAACTAAGAGGTTAAGTTGATTTTGATCTCATACGCTTTAGGCGCCTGTGTTTCAATACCTGTAAGGGGACAAAGAACCCACGTCTCCTTACAGAGTTTAAATACTAGATTCAGTTTCCCTGAGAGAGAGTTTCAAAAAGCCGTGGCATAATTGAATAGAAAGGGTATTTATTTAAATCAATTAAAGACCAACACCATATTACAGGTTGCACTTATTATTTTTTTACTCGTATATTAAAGCAACATTTCATAAAATAACACCATACATAATATAATATATATATATATATATATATATATATATATATAAGCAAGGTAATATTAAACCGTCATGTATTTTTTCGTGACCTTAGCAGTGCCACTTGTAAATTTGTTAAGACCAAAATATTTTAAGCAATAATTATTTCAGGAGGAATAAAATGTATACAAAGGATTAAAAAGGAAAGAGAGGCGAATCTAAGAATAGTGCCTAGGGGCGACATACACCTTAAATCCGGGTCTGCTACCTGATCTACAAACCTAGTCGATCGGGGATTATTGCGTAGCTCTTCTTTGTTTCTTGGTCTAGGATAACTGAAGATTAAGATCTCCCTTCTCCTATAATCCGTTGGCTTTTATAAGTTACAACAACGTTCCCGATTTTGATTTGTTCTCACCGATTGTTCGTCTAAAGCTGTTCTATTGTCGAGTATAATGTTATTCTATCTATATCTGTTTATTTTCTCTCACACTTGTTTTTAAAAGCGGCGTAGCATTTTCTTTACGACTGTAAATTTATGAGTATATGGTTATTAAGGTAATCTAGCATGGTGTCGGTTCCTTTGACTCCCTATGAAGTCTTAAATACTTCCACGGCCTGCACGTATCGCTTTCACTTTTTATGACGGTCTTCATGACTATTGTGTGTATTTTAGCTAAACGACGTTTTCTATTTCAATAAATAAATCGAAGGTGACTTTTTAATGCTTTTATAAATCTAAAAACTAACGAATGTTAATTTAAACATTTGGATATGCAGACAAAAATTGCTTTCAACAATTAAAACCCAACACTTGCTATATACATGTGATTTACTAACCATTATCAAATTCATTGTTTTTAACTTGCTTAATTATATTAATAAAATAACAATGCTTCAAACGGTAGATATGATAAATCGAATTCTTCATGTCCTTTGAATACCAACGGTAAAGACCTACAGAAGCCAGTCGTATACTTGCACCAAGCTCAATGCTGCCTAGGCGTCATTCTATTGAGCAAATTTAGCTTGCCAGAAATTACTAGCACTGGAATTAAAGTAGACTATAACTTTGTTTAGCTATGAGACCAGCTTTATGCCTGTGGTTTTAAAAAGGTCGTAGGAAAGTAAGGTGGAGACCTAAGGAGCGTTTTGCAAAATAAACCTTCTGCTCTTAGTATAGCCAATCAAGGAGGTTCAGGTATGTTGAGTGCTAGAATCTTTCTGGATACATACACATCGTTTCAAGAGACGTCATAATAACAGCCAGGTACATTTATAAAATTCTACAAAATTTTCTTGTTTTTATGCAGATTTTATGAAGATGACTTTCTTCTTATGTAAGGTATTGCCAGATCTTACGCTGCAGGAATCATTCAGCAGTTTTTAGAAGATGTATGTATGTATGTATGTATGTATGTATGCATTCCTATTATGAAGTGGATCGTTTTTGTGTCGTAAATAATGTTCCGCTTTTAACTTTAACAGGAACACACCAATTGAATCTAGAAACACGTAATACCATCGTTTCTTCGTATAAACAACACTTCTAGTTTTGTCTCAATGAAATGTTTAAGGTATCCTATACAAGCAGAAGTTAAACGTAAATGACGTAGAATAGTTTTAAGTTGTTATAACATGCGCGAATTTTACCACTGTAATGAAATCATGCTTGATAAATTTACATACTATGTGTCGCTTTATGTCTTTAAAAATATACTGATTAACAACAGACTTGGAAGAACCTATTTCAAAAGCAATTAACTATAGTCCCACAAATCAACTACAAACGGTAACGTCATACAGCCACGCCCAATCCTTGTAGGTAAAAAAAATTTAACATTGAAAATCTCACTTAAAAATTCAAAGCGTTTGTGAATCTTTAAGTGGCTAATCTCCCTAGCCTTACCAGGGCTTGAGCAAAAATAGATAACTGAAGAATGTAATGTGTATAGTTGCAGAGAATACAGAAGGTACACATTGTGGGTTAGTTACAGAGACGACTTGTAATCGTTAGTACGCTTTACAAGTAGGCGGTTCAGAAATACATTAGCTTAAGTAACCAATACTAAAATGATTTACTGATTTATGTTTAATTACTAGATCTTATGATTATGCACATTCCTGATAGGGTAGACAATTACTACTTAATAATTCAACAACAAATAACCTTTGGGAATAGCTGGTTGATGAACCACAAATAGCTTTGATTAACACGAACCTAATATTTTAAACTGGCTCATATTCATCAATGTATATAAATATCAAAAATATGTAAGCAAAAAATTATAATTAAAATAAAATTTGCTTTGATCATACTTTTGTGCTATTATTGAAGCCTGATCTTTTTTGTAATTTTGACAATTAATTTGATTGTGATAGTATTATTCGTTATATACGAATTAAACTTTGGCTGCATTCTGGAGTGCAATACCTAAAAATTTGGTCAAACAGCAAGTATCACATGATTTAATAAAAATTTTGTATACATTATTTTTATGACAGTGCGCATACCAAAAAGCAAAGGAGATATAGTCTTTCCGTGCTTATTTGGCAACAGCCACTGTTAATTCAATGGCAATGTCGCTATTATTAGGCATATACACAGAGAGAAATCGTCTTTTATTTAATACATCAATAGTTCTGAAAATATGTATAAGAAACAAGAAGATATTTCTTAACATAATGATATTTAATTTAAATCCTGCTAATAAAATTCCTCGTATTTGAGTTAAAATTATAATATTTATTCACACCCATCGTTTCCAAAGGAAGTTGCCAATACTTGGGAAATTTTCCAGTTTTTACGTAGAACTAATTCACTGTCCACGAATGTGTCATTTGGTTCGAGGACATTGAAATTACGTAGCAGGAAGTGGTATGGAGTTAGGGCCTTAGCGCACAAGTGCTTTTTAAAGGAACCTATATTAACGACCAAAAATTAATAATTTAGTTCCACTTCCATCAGCAGACTTCATAGTGGTTCCTTCTTAGGTTGACTAGCTGGCATAATCACTTTTTGCGTTATCTTTACTGATCGGATTAGTCTTTCTAGATTCGGATTAAAATTCCACTTTACTCTAATGTCTGGATAGGTCTCTTCTTGAAATCGATCGACGTCAAGTTTATTGCGCTCTTTTCAGGGTTAAATATGTGCTCCCCTGAAGTTAGTGCATTATAACTATATACTTTCTTTAGATACCTTACATGTGATTTTCCAATGCTCCACCCGAAGGTACTACATGGGCCAGGAGGCGAGTTTTTTGTTGCCTGTAAATTAAGAATTTTGCCGAACCCTTGCCGTTCCAGGTAAGGTAGGGATCTTTAACGTGCGTGACAACACTGACACACGGGACCTCGATTTAGCCTCTCATCCGAACGAGGGCGTAAAATTTGTGAAAAATGCTCACCTGCCATTTTTCAAGCAATCGGCCGTGTCGGAATTCGAACCCAGAACCTTGGAATCCGTAGTCTTACGCTTACTACATTGATCCACGGCGACGCCTTTCTTTAGATACCTTACATGTGATTTTCCAATGCTTCACCTAAAACTACATTGGCCAGGAAGCGAGTTTTTTTAGCTGAAAAATTTGGAATTTTGCCGAACCCTTGCTGTTCCAAACAAGGCAGGGTTCTTTAACGTGCGTGACAAGCCTCACACGGGGGATTTCCATTTTACCTCTCATCTGAACGAGGGTGTATTTTTGTGAAAAATGCTCGCCTAACATTTTTCAAGCGGACCGTGTCGGGATTCGGACCCGGGACATTGGGGGCTTTCTTTAGATACCCGCAACTTGCAGAAGAATTGCACAAAGTCATGTTGCACAAGTGAATAAACAATGCACGACTTCGTGGCGTAGTTGGTATGCGTGTGACTACTATGCCCAATGTCCTATGTTCGAATCCCTACACAATCCGCTTGAAAACTATTAGGCGAGCATATTTAACAAAAATACGCCATGGATCGGATGAGGTAAAATGTAGGTTCCGTATGTGAGTGTTGTCCCGTACGTTAAAGACCCCTACTTTGCTTGGAACATTAAGGGTTCGGCAAAATCCAAAATTTCCAAATAAAAACTCACTTACTGGCCAATGTGGTAACTCCGGGCGGAGTTTTGAAAAATTAGATACAAAGTATAGTCAGTAAACAATGACTAGAGTATTTCATGTGCTTGCAGCGAACAGTCAAGCACGTCAACGACACACCTTATCGTATTTTTAGCTCCTGCCTACACTCCAAACATCGATCCATAATAATCAATCCCTGCAAATGTAAATTTCTGGAGGCAGAGGTGACGCCCGTTATTCTTGCACACTTGACATTTCTTAACATCTTTTTTACGGGTGGAGCGTAAAATTGGTACGTCGTACTTTTGCTGATGTTTATAAACGGCTGTTTTGCTATTGTGGTGATAAAATTTGTGATGATTATGAGCCACGTTACATGTGAGCTGTGGGTAATAATATAGGTCGATTTGTGTTGAAATTAATTTCAGATGTTGCATAAACACGACCACTTATTGTAAGAATACTATTGTCATCAATATTTGACTATCGGTTTTAAATATATAGGGCATGACATTTTTTCAGAAAGTTTCTTTTCTGATACAGGTGATCACTTTGGTGTTCAAGCGCTCTCATTCTGTTCAGATAATATTGAGATTGGGCAAAGCAATGTACACAGTTTGCATATGTTTCATATTCTTCAAATGAAATTGATCCTTTAACAGTAATCTCTTACTCAACTTATGTTAACAAATTACTAATAAATCTAATCGTTTGTGTCATCAAGAAAATCAGACGGATCCAATCTGAAAAACTCCGCTCGTAACCAGTTTTATTTGACATCCATTTGAAAATTATGCAGTATTATTTCTTCTTCATAAACGAGGCCGTTTATGTAGTTTTTTATGGGCCAATGTGAAGGATCCTCTAATAAAAAGAATGCCCCTTTGAACCATCGATCCGTTTATTTAGAATACAAGAATTTTGTTGCTTCACCAGCAGCATTTAATTTTTATGGGAACCACTGCCATCCTTTTATGTTAGTAAATCCTTGATTTCAGAAACTCAAAATGCCACAGATAGTCAGAATCGTCTTTGTTGGGAATTTAATAAAAGATAAAACCGTCTCGGAATTCGACTTAATTATGCTACGAAGGATGCTAATAGCATAGGCTTCACATATTCTTTAACTCCCAGTTAACTGCCAGTCTCACACCAAATACAGCAGGTTGTAGTTTTTGGCGTGGAAATGAAAGCATTTTTGAGGGGGCGAGCTATCTTTGTCTTTACTCCAAACAATGAAGATTCAGTACTTGAATTGCATACGGCAGCATAAGCGTCTTCACTTGCGTCCACGAAAATATGTTCTACTTATACGTAAGTGCGCGAAGAATGAAGTGAATAGCATTTTTAGATTTGCAACTTTTCTATTTCTGAAAGAACTTGAATCCATCTAAACCATTTCACTTGTTGTGATTCTGCAATATTATCCAAATCAATCTTTGATTTCGATATATTCTGTAATAAGACTTTTACATACACCAAAAATGATCCAAACAATCCAATAGGATCAAATAATGACATCAACGCTTGCTAGTTCTCACGCTTAGTCGGTTTTCTTCGAGCGCACAAAACATCTTCATTAACTTTGTTATAAGTAAGCAGATATATACAACTGTCAGAGTCTATCACATACCCAAGGTATTTTCGGTCGTTGGCTCATTTTAAATATTAAGGCATTTAGTATCAACGCGAAATTTCTCCTAAGAGCTGTTACAACCTTTTTTAAATTTGAAACCTAGTTGCTTATTTCAAAACCGCCTCTATGATGTATATGTTTAACTTCTTCTGTTAACAGTCCTTCTCGAGAGCACCATACTTCAGGAAGGGACACCGATTGGTCTGAACCTTTAAGAAGGAACGTGTTTAATGAAATTATATTGAACTTTTCCGCAACATCTCCACGTCTTACTGGCATGTTTGAGTTGCTCACAGATAGCGCACTTGCAATTCACTAGGTGACAACTTCCTAGCATAACCTATAGACATATACGTACCAATCGTTTCGTGTATACTTTTTGCCAAATCAGGGCAACGCAACATTTACTTTTCGAGGTATATGAAACGATTATATGCCATTTGATAACCATTGGACATTTCGAAGTTGTCAAACTTCTATAATAACCCGATTTCATACCGGTTATCTTTGTAAATTATGATAGTTTCTTTTATCATCCGAGGACATTTATTTTCACACGATTCAACAATTATCCCTGCAAGTTTTACAGAAAAGTTTTCAAGGGAAAAATACTCCTTCACAATTTCATATAATTCTGTATCATGCTCATATTCACATATTCACATATGTGACTAGTTTGATGATATTAACTAATATTGTAGTCTGAATGTGTGTGTGCTAATGTATCGTAGAAGCCGTATAGAAACCAACCAAGACGTGTTTTTGTTGCTACTAGTTCTTTTTATGTTCCTTTCCAAACTTCATGAAGAAGTGTCAATTTGTAGTTATCGATACCATTAAGAATACGAGGAAAATAATACGAGGAACCTCATTAGTATAAAATTGTATAAAATTAATATTGTCCAAATATTTGAATTGAGCTGCGGATATAGTCTATACAGATAAGTCTAAGTAATGCACTTTGCGGAAATCACACCAACGTATGTGACAGAAAATTTTACAACCACCCTTTGTGAATCCTTTTCTAGTCGTGTACCGTTATCAGTCCATTTTAGACTTAAAGGCTAAAAGGTAACAAATAACCCAAGCTCTCTGTAAATCATTCCAAATTAAGGTGACAGATAAACTTTCATCAAGGAAAGCAACGATACGCATGGATTTTTTTTCTATAGAGGATATTGGGAATAATTCGGAAAAGAAAAGTTTGAGGTTTTTTAAAATAAACATTGCAATTAACGGTTCCATGACTATGTTGAGCAGTCGCGTCTTGGTATTAACATGCAGAGTTGCCTTGTTAAACTCGAGTGAACAGTGTTAGACCTGTGATGTACTTTTGACATGTGGTTCTGTTGATATAAATAAAGTTATTATTCCTAGAAATGAGTTGTAACTTTTGATACATCCTATATTACTGATTTAACACGGTCACATTTTTTTGTATGTTTATGTTGAATAAATACTATTGTAAAAAACGTTTATTGGACATTGAAGCTTCAGAGCCCTTCAAGAGGGTCAGCATGTTAATGCATTTTTACTAATTTTGAATATTGTGTACCTAATCAGCACTTTATGTAGACATTCTTATGTCAGCTTGCAAATAAAGTAGATGGTTTCATTGTAATTGTAGTTTTTAGTGATTCAATTCCACAAACAAACTTTCACTTCAACCAAAAAAAAAGTTTCTCTACAATTTAAAAGGTAAACTATACCTTGTGTTATTCCTATGTACAACATGGACTCTTTGCGGTTTAGCATATCCAGGCAATACAAAATATATATGTGTCTACTGCGAAACAAAGTAAACTTTCGTTGCACATCTATTAACGAATGACCTTTATGTTATTCACTTTTTCTGAATATTTAGTATGGCTTCTTTACTATTTTATTGCATATTTGAACGTGATTTACATGGAAGTTCAAAACTATGCAGCAAGTTATATCAAAATTTTTCCCAGGTATTGGAAGGTTTTTAAAAAACTATCATTATGTTTGCACATTAAACCTAATTCAGTACTGCAGTTTATAAACGCTAAGCTTCTGATTATTGTTTACCCGCATTGCAACTTAAGTTTCAGGTATTGTTATTTGCCGTTGTGGAACTTTGTCTTTACAGTTTGTTGTAGTGAGACGACATCTTACTTGCGCAAGCATCAACGGCTTTTAGTAGTGGGTTGATCAGTTGGAAACCTGAGCATTCGATCTCCGGCCCTTGCTTCGTTCAGAATGTCTGTACGTAGGAGAATGATTTTGAAAATGGCCTGGTGGTCCTTATTAGTTACTTAATCCTTAACATCCGTGAGCTAAATTGTTTAAGTAATGTACACCCCTTATTTATTGTTTTAGCATAACTAACTTCTAGTATATGATATTAATAATTTTAACATAACGCTAGGACATGGACAATTAAGACACAAGCAGTGGTATTGCATTTTTGGTTAATATATCACTGCAGTATTTTCTTAGTACTGGTGTGGTTTGTTCATCTTTATATTTGGATGGTTCATACACAAAACGATATGGATTAATGAGGCAGATTTAAGAGTCGAGATAACCATCAGCAGATGATCTGCATGTTACCTTTTCGTTACGGTTAAAGTGCGTCTAGATGACGGTAGGTGATATTTCAATCCTTAATTGTGTTTATTACAGCATCAACGTATAGCAAATGAATTTTACGAATTCCCATTGAACACTATTGTGGTTTGCTTACAGTTTTGTTAAAATTAACAAGAACATAAAAATGAATGGCTCAAGTTATTGTGGAGGATTTGTTGACATCGATATTATTAGAAAATTATAAGTTACTGTAGAATTTTGATTTGTGTGAACATTAGTTCTATAAATGAAATTTGATTTTATTTATATAAACATTTGTGTTTAAGTAGTCTCATGTGTCATAATTATTAAAAACTAATTATTATAAAGAGCAGTCACGTAACTTGTGCTTTCTTTTAGAGTAAAGATTAAAATAGAAACCTTCAGACTAACATTTTCTTAAGTATGGGTCTCACATATCTGACTGGTAGTAGTTTATAACTGTTATGTCATTTCAACGACTAATAATTTCATTACTCAAAGTTTATTAATTTCGTTCGGGATTAGTTTAAAACAAAAGTAAATGTACTTTGCGTTTATTAAGCCATAGAACTCGATATTTCAGTAGGAATACATGGTGGAAAATTATATATTTTGTATTTATTCCGTCGTAATTGTCAAATATATTAAGTTATGATTTACAAATATATGTCTTAACTTGACTTTCACGTTGTTTTTCTTTTTTAGTATCATTTGAGGTTTGAGTTTGCTACGTATCTAGACATAACCAGAAGAAAAGTAAATACCAGGCTAACTATCAAACGCGGAGAGTGGGGGGATTCACCTAAATACCAAGAAAACAAAAAAAAACGTCGGCCACGATTATCTATTAACAAATAAAAATAAATAAAGGATTCTGTACAAACAAGCAAAAGCAATAAATTAAGCGTTACTATTTCAAAGCAAACAATTAGGTGATATGGACAATTTAGTACTTTAGATATTGAGTGAGCATCTCGTATTTTACACAAAATAAAATTAATCAGTAGTAAATAAATATGTGAGAGCATATGTCAAACTTTTTAAAATAGCACTTAATACTTTTTGTAAAATAACTAATCAGTAGTAAAGAAAAAGCGCGTGTCTGTCAAACAGTTTTAACAATGGTACATCACACCTGTGAAGAGATAATATCGATTCGCAGCAACAAACAATACTCCTACAGTGTCACGTTTCTGATCACGTAACTACACCTAACGCTGATAAGGAATATGCCCTTGGTATACACAAAAGGAAGCAAGTTGTATACCTGTATGTGTCTGGATACTTAGCTTGCAACCCGTCGGGGGTGTCAGCATAGCAACGCCATGGTAGTCAAGATCCATTCACCCTGCCACCGTAACTGCAGCAGCGGTCTACAGACAAAAGCAGTTGGTCTATGTCAACGAGCAGGTGGGCCTACATAAAGAAAGAACCAATTCGGCTTCTAGCTAAAAGCTAAAAAGAGAATATTATTAGAATGGGTAAGCGCAGGAAACTCACCAATACACGTAAGATATCTCCTACTTGTCGAACAAAAAACCTGCATTGCTTTTAAAGTAGTGTGACGAATAATGTAGAAAATATTTCAAAGCACAAGCTGCAGAAACGAATTCATAATGGGCTCAAATAACACGAGTTCGAACTGCAATCCTCGCGTTATCGATAGCGCGATTAGCAACCTGAAAAACACTTTATTAACTAATAGTAGAATCTATTATTTCGACAAGTCTTTAAACGGGAAACACATGAGAAAGCAATTATACGTTATTAGAATGTTAAACAAATTACCGGATACCTAAAACAAGATATTGACTATTTAGTTTAGCAAATAAATTTTCGTTTTAAAAGCAAAGTGGATTTGAGTTAAAATTATGTTAATCGGGCATATACTGAAGAGGTACACTACAGGGTTATTACAAATGAAATAGACAGTTTGGATAGGTTATAGAAAGTTTATTTATGAATAGTTAAGATTATTACTTATATGATTATAAAGAAGAAATGATTAAGTTTTTATTTAAAATTTTTACAAATGTTCAATGTGTGCACCTTTGGTAACACGACAGATATCAACACGGTAGTCGAATTCTTGCCACACGCTATTAAGCATGTAATGGTCAACTGTAGCAAGAGCATTTGTGATACGTTGTTTAAGTTCGTCGATATCAACAGGAAGCGGTGGTATGAAAACTTTGTCTTTTACATAACCCCATAAGAAATAGTCGCATGGCCTTAAATCTGGACTACGAGGTGGCAGGAGACATTGTTGCATCTCCAGACAAAAATTGTCACGTACGACTTTATCACCGACATTTAAACTTTGTACTAACTGCAATTTATACGGTTTCATTTTCAAACGTTTCCGCAGAATTTTCCACACAGTAGGTTGAGGAATTTGCAATTCTAAACTTGCTGATGTAGTCGATTGACTTGGACTTCGTAAATAAACATCACGAACACTATCGATTTGTTCTTTTGTAACAGGAGGTCTTCCAGTACTCTTTCTTTTACACAGACATCCACTATTTTCAAAACGTTTATACCAGTCATAGATTGATTGCTTTGTTGGTTGTGTTTTACCGTATTTTGTTCTGAAATGACGCTGCACAACAGTAACAGACTTTGTTTTGGCTAATTCAAGAACACAATAAGCTTTCTCCACTTTAGTAGCGGCCATTTTGCTAGACTGGTCGTTGTTTTAACAGCAGTACCAACCTAACAGTTGTACCAACATAAACTTTAAGAAATTCCCTATAACCTATCTCGCTTACTATATTCAAATACACCAGTCTGATTTTTTAAAGGCTATCCAAACGGTCTATTTCATTTGTAATAACCCTGTATATAAGGTATTTAATGTAAATGAAATAACCAAATACCGGATACGGTTTTACTGCCGAAAATGAACGTAACGTAGGAAAGCAGTACAAAAAAAACCAACACAAAAAAAATTCGCTTAACAAGAAAGAGGAAAGTGAAAAAACAAAAGAAAACACTCCAAAAGCAAAAAGATGAATTTTCATCTGGTTCAACAAACCAGTATACCGGACTAAACCAAAAGGTTTAGTGGATACAGGAAGAGGAAAAGTAGAAGGCAGCAATTATCGAAGACAAAGGTAGAATGGCGTTAACACCGAGAAAGTCGTCAGAGGACGGATGTTGCTTCAGAAAGGAAATCGTAAGGTTATCAACCTCAAGAGAAGAAAAGGAACGAGGAAAAAAACCAACAGTGCCAACCAAAACAGGACGCAAAGGTCAAGCCTAAAGTGAACAAAGGGACAACAAGGGAAAACGAGAGGAAGAAAGGGAGAGCGCTGGTAAAAGGAAACGATGTACTACTAACTGTGGTAACCAAAACCGAAGAACCACAGAAAAGAATTGGTAACTAGTCTTAAAGTCGACTAAGTCGTGGTTTCCGAAGAAAGAAAAACGGACTAGAAAGCACCTATCACAGGAGCGGTTGGACGAAACACAATCAGTATAGGGACCAACAGCAAGGAAGACCAGAAACAGGAAAAAGGAGAAGAATGAGGAACGAAAGGAACGAGAAAAAAGAGAAAAAGACCAAAAAGAATAACACCAACAAGTACAAGTACCAGAACCAACAAAAAACCTAAGAACCATACAAAAAAAATAAAACAGAATCCCAGTGTAGTTATGTATGCGTATGTGAGAGAATGGGTATGTGTACGTGTGTGAGTGCTGATGTATAAGTAGGTGAGTGTATGTGTGTGTGTGTGTGTGCGTGTATATGTATGTGTGTTGTTGGTGTATGAGTATGTGTGAGTGCGTGCATGTGTTGGATCGCTGTAGCCGCCTCTTACGACAGACAGGTCGTACCGTGGGACTTTTCTACTCCCGGACCCACACGGGTGAAGAAAAGAAAGAAAACCCAGCAACACAGGGAAGTAAATAACGAAATCGTAAAGTCCAGAAATTAAGAGTTTGAGGAGTGGAAGAAGGCTGTTGACTAAAATCAGCAAAGTAACTCGTTTGAATTTTCTAATAGTCGCCTCTATATCGGGACGAATGGTCTGTAAAGCGAAGAATAAGTTATGTTTCATAAGGGCTTCTTGCTCAGAGCTAGCCAACATAAATTCATCATGTCGCTGCATGTGTACCTTTAAAGAGCGTATACGGACGAACTTATTATCAGCAACATCCCCAATAATATCGTCAGAAGACCGTCCAAGTTCAGCAAGCGCGCGTTTAATCGCCTCATGATTCTTTGCAAACGTAATCGTATAAAGACTAGGAGTAAAAGATTGATTCATTTCTACTTGAATTGCGTTGCGGACGGCTTTACGCAACCCCTCGACTTTAATGTCAGAGTCAAATCCTTGAGAAGATAACTCATATTGGAGTTCGGTTTTTAACAGCCTATTTACATCCAACCCCTACGTCGCCATTATGACAAAAGAAATACACAATATCAGAGTAATGCGAAATCCAACCTCAACCGAATAAACTATAAAATATCACAAGTGAATCGCAACAAAACGGTTTTGTTCAATACGGAAGTAACAAACGGATTAAATTTCAAAAAAGTACTAAACTTAAAAGAATAAAGTCAATACAAAATCAGAAATAGGGCGCCAAAGCTTTCAATGGGTCTACCATTATTGGCGAAAACACAAGTCTAATAATCTGACTTGTGCTAACCAAGGATAATTAGCAACCACGGAAAAAACAAAATCAAAATTCAAGAAAATTAAACCCACACAAGAAATAAGAAAATTAACCCTCATATGAGGAACACCAAACAGCTGGAAAAAAGAAAAAAATAAACAATAGGTTAAACGTAAAGAAAGAAAAAAGTAGCATCAGACCGAGAAATGCAGGTAATGTAGGATCTTAAGCACTAACAACAACAAAAAACCGGAGCAAAAATTAACTAAAGCAAACTCGGAGCAGAAATTAATCAAAACCAAATCGAAGTAACCGCTAACCAAAACAAAATTACACAAAACAAAATCGGAGCACCAAAAAATTGACTAAAGCAAACTCGCAGCCCCACGTTAAGGCATCAGAATTTATGCTACGTACCTAGACTTAGCTGGAAGAAAAGTAAATACCAGGCTAACTATTAAACATGGAGAGTGGGGGGGATTCACGTACATACCGAGAAAACCAAAAAAAAGCACGTCAGCCGCGACTACCTATTAACAAATAAAAATAAATAAAGGATTTTGTACAAACAAGCAAAAGCAATAAATTAAGCGTTACTATTTCAAAGCAAACAATTAGGTGATATGAACAATTTAGTACTTTAGATACGATGTGCGCATATCGTATTTTACACAAAATAAAATTAATCAGTAGTAAATAAACATGTGAGAACTTTTGCCAAGCGTTTTTAAAATTGCACCTAATACTTTATGTAAAATAAACTAATCAGTAAAAAAGAATGAACGTTTGAGAGCTTGTATCAAACATTCTGTTTAAATTGTACATAATACCGTTAGTAAAATAAACCAATCAGTAGAAAAGAATAAGCGTGTGTCTGACAAACATTTTTAACAATGGTGCATCACACCTCTGGAGCGATAATATCGGTTCGCAGCAACAAACAGTAGTTCTACAGTGTCACGTTTTTTATCACGTAACTACACCAAGCGCTGATACGGAATATGCCCTTGATATACCCAAAAGGAAACAAGTTGTATACCTATAAGTGTTTGGATACTTAGCTTGCAACTCGTCGGGGGTGAGTCAGCACAGCAACGCCATGGTAGTCAAGATCTATTCCCTCTGCCACCATAACTGCAGCAGCGGTCTACGGATAAAAGCAGTTGGTCTACAGACAAAAGCAGTTGGCCTATGTCAACGGACAGTTGGGCCTACATAAAGAAAGAACCAATTCGGCTTCTAGCTAAAAGCTAAAAAGAGAATCTGATTAGAATGGGTAAGCGTAGGAAAACTCACCAATACACATAAGATACCTCCTACTTGTCGAACAAAAAAACGTGCATTGCTTTTGAAGCACTGTGACGAATAATGTAGAAAATATTTCAAAGCACAAGCTGCAGAATCAAATTCAAAATGGGTTCAAATAACACGAGTTCGAACTGCAATCTTAGCGTTATCGAAAGTGCGATTAGCAAACTGGAAAACATGCTATCAACTAATAGTAGGATCTATTATTTCGACAAGTCTTTAAATGGGAAACGCAAGAGAAAGCAGTTAACGCTATCGAAATGTTTAACATATTACCGGATACCTAAAACAAGCATAGACTATTTAATTTATCGAATAAATTTTCGTTTTAAAAGCTAAGTGGATTTGAGTTAAAATTATGTTAAGCGGTCTTATACTGAACAGGTACATATATAGGGTATTTAATGTAAGTGAAAAAATCAAATACCGGATACGGTTTTACTGCCTGAAATGAACGTAACAAATTGAACAATTTAATGACAAAGAAAAGTTTTTTATTAGGAAAACTCAATAAATCGTAGTTGATTGACTGTTGTACAAGTGTAGTACAAGGTAATTAACCAAAATTAAAAAAAAATCAAATTAAGCTCTCAGTACAGTCAGTTGGTTTTACCTGTTATTGAATTACTTTCTTTATATTTATTATTTTCTTTTGATACGCAAACTGCGGTCTTACGTGCAAAAATAATATTGTTTTGCTTCGAGCACCCATGTGTTGTACATCATGGGTCTTATAACTGTCCGGTTGTGAGCTACTCTTCCCTTCATCCAATGGTACAATGGCGCCTAATCATCTTTAGACTTTACCATATTTTGCAGTACATCTAAACCCTCTCATAATTGCTCTTAGCTGAAGTGAAGTTAAGAGCTAGACCTCGTACACTCGTCTTCCACTTCTGGCGATAGGAACAGCGTAGTGTAGCGTTTTATTGTTATTGAATTCGCCCAAGACTAAAAATTCCATAATTAGAAATAAATTCCCTATATTCCTCTCTATGCATAGTTAATGTTTTAACAAATTTCTAATAAAAGTAAAAAGTATAGATAATTCATTTAGACACATTTGACAGACAAGCTGCGTCAATAGATAATCATGTATATACCAACCCTTGTTAAACATGTAAGTAGCGTTTTCCAAATAGTTTGCAGCATATTGCATATTATATATAGTACGTTAGATCGTTATCCAAGTCATAATTCATAATCGAGCCGGTTGCTGACATCACCAAACATAAATAAAGCTTATCACTGCTCTCTTTTATCTTAAAATTATGGGATTAACATCATGTGGTTGAGTTACGCCCCAATTGAATAATCAATTTGATTATTCTTATTAACTAGGGATTATAAATTACAAATATACACCTTCATTTGACGTCAGCTTAATTACCATTATGGCTGCTTGAATGCAGAACACATTGCAGATAGCTCTGGAAAACTAAATACAACAGCATTGGATGACATTAAATATAAGCAGCATTTATCATATTTAAACAGGTTCTATGGATACCTGCCATAATGCTTAAAATATCTCCTACGGTAGCTTAATTTAAACTAATGTGAGTGTATGAAGTACTATGGTATTGTGTAGGCGAAGATAAAGTAGTTTCTAGTTAGATGTATTAAAAAATCGAGTTATTTTAAGTATCATATTCAGACTGTTGTTTGTTAAGAAATAGTCAACATACGGAAATGTAGGAATACAATAAAGTAACATTTTGCCCGAAATGGTGTTAATGATTGCTATTAGCATAAGTCAATATGAAGAACTAACAATGTAACTACCTGTCGATGCTCTTAATGGTACGCCGATTACAAATTCATTACGTCAATACTGCAATGCCATAACTTAATTAGTAACCGTCACTCATTACCTTCCAGGCTTCCTACAACTTTGACAGTTGGATGAACTATATTATTAAAGTCGAGATATTGATTTATGAGTTGCTATTATAGTTCTCTTTGAGCTCCAACAATGCTAGTTCAGCAACTTTAATAATTGGGATATACTGGGTCGAGCAATATAAATGAGCTAACGTTCCAACTTAATATTTCCAGTATTTTAGCTTTTCTCCAGATGCTCGAGAGTTTAAACTTCGAACCACTTGCAATTCAATTTTATACAAGCGAAGTTTTAGGATACCCATATGCTGCTGCTGATTATAATCACAAAATCGCTGTTCTTATTATTACTAAAAGAGGTGGAAATGGTTATAAGTTGTTTTCGTTTTCTGATTATTACTTTCATTTGGGAAAGCGTTGTACTGATTGTCGGGAGGTGTGGGTTTGTATCGAGTGGTAAACCTTTGGCATATCCCTCTGTAGAAGTATTTGGAATTAGTTAGAAACTTTTAATAAATCTAAAACGAGAAATCATAGCAAGTGTTGGAATATTTATATTTTAAAGTTCTGAAATACGGATAATTGAACATGCAAAATGTTCGTATTCGGATTATTTTTATGCAGCTTGTACCAAATTACAAAACTAGCTTTAATAATGTGTGCTTTTTTGAATTTCTGGATTTTCTGCAATGCAGTACTTACAGATTTGCGTGTATAGAATAATACGAGTAATGTCATTCCTATCAAGAAACCTTGTTAAAGTTGTTACACTTTAATATGCAGCCCACAAACGCAAATACTTCTTTGTGGTTTATACTAATGATATATCGACCATTCGCGACAAATAGAATTTAACTCTATATATTGTAATTAAATACGTCGACAATAAAATATAAATTACTATAACAATATTTTAAGTACACAGTTTCAAACATGCGTCTTAACTTATCGTCTCTTTTTATCAAGATTTATATAATATATTAGATTGAAAAAACGCGTTATTACTAAGACATTATAAACAAACCCACCACCACACAACCAGTTGTATCGTGTAGTACAACTCAAGCCATTATAGTTAAGCAGTTGCAACCAATTCAAGTTTCGGTCAACACGTTAACCCTCGGATTAGCAGTGACCAAAAAGGTGGTAAATCATACTATGAGGTCTGCACAGACCTAACAATTTACATTTAAAAGTGTGGCCTGTTAGAATGGTAGATCACCTAGATAGATTTGCGAAATGTCTATGTATATATGTGTGTAGAGTGTAAACTAGTACATATGTGTGTGGGTATTTGTAATTTCCAGAAAAGGAGACGGGAAGGAAAAATTTTATAAAATAAAACAAGGTGTGTTATCCTTTTTTTAATGCATATAAACTTTTATTTAGCCAGATAGAGAAGATAATATAACATTTTTTTTACATGTTTATTCTGTTTGTGTTTTATTCAGCCTCAACATCCCCCGTGGAGCATGTTCTGCACGTATAGCCGACTTGGCCGTGTACAGCACAAACCGGATCCGAACAACGAACACATGTAAATCGGATTTTGCGTTATCTCTTGTTTCGTAAATGGCAAATTTTGCAAGATGGACGAATGGCAGAAGATGCAGCGTAAAGAGGATAAGCCGGTGGTTCAAGTGATTGTCCATTTGGTGGTATTGGTTGTACCTAAAAATAAGGAACAAATGAATATTATTTGTGAAAACATGTGCCTGTATGAAATATCAAATATTATACTCACAACATTGAATATGGTCATGGCATCTCGAGTATGAGGAAAACGGCTGACGTTCGGATTATTGGCTCGTTCCAACATATGTGGAGTGACCAGTTGGTGGTACAGCTCTACAATAAATGCACGCCGTTTATCCGTTTTTTTTTGACTGGCTTCAATGCATCGTATATAATAAACGATGCCAAGCCAGCGATGTCCAATATGCTATAAAACATTGCTAATGGCCAACGATTAGTTGAACGTTTTCAAGTGTATCTTGACAACATCTGGTGCATGGTATCTACACCACATGTGTACTTGTAGTGAAGGATCTGCCTCGGCTTTTGTTTGACTGATTGATCAATTTCACGTGTATAATGTTCGGTGGATATCAAAATAACACTTTTCTTCTTTTTTTTTGGAACACATGAACACAATGCTATGTCATTGTTGTAAAATGCAAACAAAGTTCACAGCACTTCTCGAGATGGATTAAGCATTTTGGGTGGAATAAATTTTTTATTTTGACGAACTGTGCCAACATATGCGGTGTTTTTGGTAATCAAAATCTCAACCAATGTGCAAGATGTAAAGAAATTATCCGTATACACAGTGAGGCCAGCATTTGTATATTTGTCAACCAACTGCAGTACCACTCGTTCACCTTGGTTGACTTCCCGTGCGGTACCTGGCTGCTTGCCAGTATAAATGATTCCTTTCAATGAAAAATTGGACATGGAATCACAAACCCACCAAACCTTGATTCCGTACTTGGCTGGTTTGGATAATATAAATTGGATAAATTTAGTACGCCCACGATACCGAAAAAGTTGTTCATCTACAGTAATTTGAGCACCCGGAGTGTACGTACGTTCCAAGTTGGCCATGAACATCAGCCAGATGTCGTCAATTTGAGCTGACTTACTAGTTCTTTGCCTTTCTGCACGCGTGTTACCATAGTCAAAACGAATATATCTTGTGATATGGCGGAATCGGTATAGATGCATTGTGGCTTTGTATATTGCAAAATTTTAACTGGTCCATAATTCCCTCGTTGGCAATGAATTACAATTGAGAAGACCAGCAAACACTACCAAACCAATGAAAGCATACAGCTCTTTCTCGGTACTAGGTTTTCATAGCTTTTGTTTGGTTGAATTCTTTTCCAAATGCGATAAGATTCAGTTGC
Source organism: Platerodrilus igneus (assembly GCA_036346225.1). NCBI lineage: Eukaryota > Metazoa > Arthropoda > Insecta > Coleoptera > Lycidae > Platerodrilus > Platerodrilus igneus. The sequence continues at coordinate 4,660,938 of JARFIW010001701.1, forward strand.
ACGCCAATTTGTTTCACGAACGATGATGTCCGCAATCTCCGGAGTAAATAGCGCTTTGAATGATGAAGGCCCTAAACGTGTCACACCTGTACGATTATGTGCACGAGCTCTACCGGTAGCCGGTGGATCAACTTTCCAAACCTTGCCATCTTTCGAGATATAAGACTCACCGCGCTGTACACCAACAGGAGCAGGAATTCTGGCAACCACTTGAACAGTTTCATCGTAAAGTCTTTTCAATTTATCTTCATCTCCACTCTCTTGAATATCTGCTTCTAATTCCACATCACTTTCAACATCAAACGCGTTTTCATTATCTGGCAAATATTCGTCATCATCATTATCATCAGGAAATGGCTCTGGGTCTTCATCAACTTCATTTTTATCCAAATACCTAGCCACCAATTTGTCCCGTCGGCGTCTTTCCTATTCTGATAGATTTTGGTATCGAGTTGTACAATTGACCATGTCCAATATCATATCAACTTTATCCATTTTGCTATAGACAAGAAAAAACACGAAATAAAAGAATGGACGGGCAGAAATACAAAGGCAAATACAATCAAAACAAACCCCAACACAAATGATTGGTATTTACACACTATTTGTCACATTTAGACAGCATAGTAAACCGCACTAAAACACAAAATAAATATGTAAATAATTACCAAAACAATCAGTCAACCGAGAACAAAGAAAACAATTTTCACAAAAAAATGAAAACTAAAAAGTTTACGCGGCGACAATACGTCTTCTCTAACCAAAGGCTACTGCCACACTGAGCACGCAACCTCTGAATGACTGTACATTCAACATACAATACACATTTCGCCACTTTCCACCAACAAATATGCTCATATTTGAAGCAGCTGCAAGATAGTGTTACCTAGGTCTACACAGACCTCACTGATAATATCCGACGTTTTACTATTCTGAATTATTTTATTTAATGTAAAACTCTCTAAATCGACCGAGAACCGGTTTCGTTACGTACAGCAGAATGGGTTTGACAAAGTCATAAAATCTCAGTTCTCCATGTACGCGCGACGAACAAATTTTTAGAAATGAATATCAAAAAGGTCTGTGCAGACCCGATTGATTATCCTAGGGTTAACAGTAGAAAACGAAGCAAGCGAATAGTGAGCAACGTATATCTAAGTACGTAAATATTACGGCCAACAAAATTACATTTCTTTCAACAGAGGGATAAAAGCAGTGACTGTCAGCTTAAGTCTATTTTTGTCTGTGCTTTAACTAGCGAGGACAACTCGGCGTTTCCACAACTTCACACACCAGAGCATCGACATCAGCATAGGCGCTTCTACCAACCCTGACTTTTTTATAAGCAGCAGTGGCTTTCCACAAACTCTTGGTTAGTTATCACCAACACCGGCGCACTAATCTGCAGACTACCGCAACATCAAGCTGAATGCAGTGCCGAAACGCATTGCTTATGGATATCGACCCGACAACCAGTGAACACCACCAAATTCAACAAATTTATATATATATATATATATATATATATGTCAAACGCCCGGTGTATTTAACGCTTAATTGCTTGCTGCTCACCACCTCTCTGTGCCTCTACAATAATCTGAAATAATTTTAAAATCAACACAATTAGATTTAAGCCTCGACTAGCTCAGTTATATTCTACACAAAGTGAACGACGATACGATAACAGAGAATATTTATCCACTTCCCTCTAACACTTCATATACCCGAATAAAACAAACAAAATTCACCAAAACCAAAAAAATTACAATTTATAGTTCTACATCCATGTAATATTATTAGCTACAAAAACTTTTGAATCATACGCAAACAAATATTCTTATTAAATTTGTTCTTTACCAAAATTTTAAGCAATTAAAGCCAGCAAAAATAGTTATGTTTTATATTGTAAGCTTTGTTGAACGTTCAAAAAAACTATTCCCCTTTTAACGCAATTTTTACCTACTAGTTAAGATGTTTTTGTTGACCTTTTACACAAAAATTACTTATATTACATGTAAGTTTTATGCTTATAAAATATTTGAAGTAAGACATGCAACATTCAAGAAATTAAAAATTTTAATTCCGATCTTGTATCTTTCTGTTGATTTCTACGGAAACTTTGTAACCCAGATCAATTGTTAGTTCCAGTCATTGACCCATAGCTTGACTTTTAACCCAGTAATTCACTGTTTTCCAATAACTTGTAGACGTTCTTTAGTGAGTCCTTTAGTTGCTTATTTAGTGTCATTAGATCCTTATTTATATTATTACTTAGATAATTTCTTAGAAGATTACTTAGAGAATTATTTAGATCCTTACTCAGATCCTTACTCAAATAGTTTCTTAGAGCATTACTTAGACATTACTTAAACCCCTAAATTAATAAACGGTAAAGATTATGTTTACCTTAATTAAATTTAGACTTACGTTTCTAATACCAACAGCAAATTTTCATGAACTCGTAATTCACGCGCAATTCTACTATTTTTCAATTAAATTTTATTTTATATCCCTTTTAACTTCACTTCATTTCAGATTCACGTAACAAATTCGTCTAGACTGGTACAGCCGTCTGTCGTTAATGGAATGAACGACTCTTATCAGTTTAGGTTTTTCGTAATGTCCTATCTCTTAACCTGTTGTGTTTTATTGAAAATTGCTTACTCTATGCATTTAACATTGCATGCATTTCAACGTCTTGTATTGGGATTTGCTAACAAGTGATGTTATTTATGCTTAAAACATCACGTAGACGTACATTTTGTAAAAGAATTTATTAAATTTATCATATAATTCTGCACGTATACCAAAACTTATGATTCCATATTTTGTTAACCCATACCGGGCTTTTCAAAAATGTGGCAAATTTCTACAATTATAGTGTCACGTACGCCTTTTGCCCCAATATCTATACTTTATAGTGTCATGAAATACGCTGTTTTTCTAATGTTTGTTTTATACGTTTTATTACCTTTTATTGCAATGCGCTGAGTTTGAAGGAGATTTGTTTCACGTTTAAATATGCCTTATTTTTTGTTTATTTGGAGGTTATGTATGCTTTATATATTTCTAAAATGGATTGAGTAGCGCCCAAAGTTATTTATTTTACTAAATGTGGTTCGGTTATTACAGAATGAGCTTCCTTTTATTTTTTTATTTTATACAAAGTGATTGAAATTTACTATTTACAATGAACGAATTATGTACTTTTAATTATTTAAATGTTTGGTTTTCTTTATTCTTATGATGCTCACATAAAGTATATCTCCCCTGTGAACTTATATAACCCCTAAATAATCCTATTATTATAGCAATATATATATATATATATATATATATATATATATTAATATAAATAGAGAAAGAGAGAGAAAGAGAGAGCGCGGGGGGGGGAGAGAAGGAAGAGAGACAGAAAGAGAGAAAGAAAAAGAGAAAAAGAGAGCAACACACCCTCTGCGGTTGCTTGAGAAACCCTCCACAAACGACAGCAGTTTCACCATTTTGTTGACTCAAGTCAAGTGGAGACTCCAAACCAATACAGCACTCGGGACAGCTACACGGCCACGAAAAGTCCCGATTCCAACATCCCGAGTATCCTCGACTATACAATGTTCTAAATGTATTTGTTATCACGATGCTTAGGAAAGCCGTCCGACATAATTCCTTTGCTGATTGCTAAACTAAGAAGTTCATTCTTTTTTTGTTTTTGTGTAAATATGTTAGGCATTCTTTGTGAATACATATCCTCTATAATGTTGTTGTGAATTTAATTATCAAAAGGACTTAATTAATTCTTCAAACATAAATTAACCTGAACTAGTACGTAAGAAATTCGCGTTCCCCTGGTAAGTTTCGTCTAACGTCGGGGACATTCTTCTTTATAGACGAATCTTCAGCTAGAAGCCTGAATGGACCTGCATACCATACTTAATACTAGAAGACAAAATGTCACAACTTCAGGTCAAGAAACTACTGCACAAACGATGGTAACATTCACTGCCAGGATCACAAACTGAAACTATAACACCCAGTGGAGTGCAAGAGTACAAAGAAAACTACAACCGCAATGAAATTTCTACGGGACGGCTTGGTAACGTACACCCCATGCCCATGCCCATGCTTAAAAGTGTAGTACAAAGTTTTCCATTTAATGGTATAATACGGGTCCTTTAAGAGTTGGTTAGAAGTCGTCCGGCTTTAACTTCGGCGGGCGGCTCTTCGTGGCGTAATTGGTATGCGTATGACTACTGTGCCCAAGATCCCGGGTTCGAATTCCGACACGTTCCGCTTGAAAAGTGTTAAGCAAGAATTTTTCACAAAAATACACCCTCGTTCGGATGACAGGTAAAATGTAGGTCCCGTGTGTGAATGTTGTCACGCACGTTAAAGATCCCTACCTTACTTGGAATAGCAAGGGTTCGGCAAAATTCAGAATTTCCAGTTAAGAAAACTCACTTCCTGGCCAGTTTAGCACTTCAGACTGCAGAATTGGAAATAATCAAATGTAGTGTAGCTCAGTGGACAATATAGTAGTTTCCGGTGGAGCATTTGAAAAAATAACAAATGTAGCATCGACCGGTGGCTTTGTGTTGTAGTTGGTATGCGTTTGACTACTATGACCAAAGTTTCGGATTTGGATCTGAACACAGTACGCTTGAAAAATGTTAAGCGAGCTTTTTTCACAAAAATACGCCCTCGTTCGGATGAGAGGTAAAATGTAGGTCTAACGTGTGAGTGTTGTCACGCACGTTAAAAATTCCTACATTGCTTGGAACAACAAGGGTTCGTCAAAATTCAAAATTTACATGTAAAAAAATTCGCTTCACGGGTGGAGCATTGGAGAATCAAATGTAGTGTAGTTTTGACGTTCCGAGGTTTGAATTCCAACACGGTCCGCTAAAAAGCAATAGGCGAGCATTGTTCCTAAAGATACACCTGGTTCGAATAAGAGATAAAATGCAGGTCCGGTGTGTGAGTGCTATCACGTTGCTTGAAACATCAAGAATTCGGTAAAATTCAAACTTTTGAGGTAAAGACAAACTCCTTGTTCCTGGTCAATGTAGTAACTTCGGGCGGAGCATTTGAAAATAAAATGTGGTGTAGCTTCGAAGGGCAGCTCTGCAGTTCAGTTGGAATGCGACTGACTACTAAGCCCATGATCCCAGGTTCGAATCTCGACAATAACTTCTTGAAAAATGTTTAGGGAGCATATTTCACAAAAATACACCCTCTTTCGGCTGACAGGTAAGATGTAGGTCCGTGTGGGAATGTTGTCAAGCACGTTAAAGATCCCTACTCTGCATGGAACTGGTTTGACAAAATTCAAAGTTTCCTGTTAAAAAAACTAGCTTCCTGGTGAATGTAGTACCTTTGGATGGAGCATTGGAAAATCAAATGTAGTGTGCGCCTGCTGTTGACGTATACTACAATGACCCGTTAACTGTTGACTTAACGTCTGTGAAGAGCTCGCGAGCTTCCTGTTTTAAGCAACTTGGAAAACCGTTTAACAAAATGGCAGCAGCTAATGTGGAGAGACGGTCTCGCAGATATTCCAGTACCAAGTGTACTTTGCTCTCGTTTCGAAGTAAAAAGTTTTTAAACAAATGTAGTACGATGTGTTACGCTAAGCATAAATTATATATAAAAAGATTAATATTTAATCAGGAATAGAATAACTTGTTATTGATACGTGCATTAGAATCTTAATTTCATGTAAAATTTTGTTTAAAGACATGGTGCAAGTAAATCCGTATTTTTATTCGAATTGAACTGAAAACCACAAAGAAATTCTTGTTGTTTCTATTAAGTACATATGGAATCATGAATAACGGGTTGTAAATTACTTTAAACCGTCAGAATGTAAAAAAGTTAATTATAACCATCAAATTTTCTAGTGGAATCGTAACACGTTTTAAAAAGCTTTTAGAATTATAAAAAGATACACATTAATATGCACCCATAAAACGAGCGTAAAAAGTTAGTTTAATAAATTTCATGCAACAAGACATAGTTTTAATAGACAGTGTTGCAGCTATCATAAATTAAAACACTAATACACTTTATTACAATGTAACATCCAGACGCTGAGCCATGAGAATACCAAAATAGTGTTTCGATAATTTAACACTTTTATACTATAGACTACAATGTGTACAATTATATACTTTCAGATCAAAAGATGATAGATACACCAATGTAAATTACAAGGTATTACGCATACTTCCCGTATGTCTTTTGTTACGATAATAGCAAGATTGTGGAATCGTATGAAAAACCACCGACAATATACGAAGTAGATGGATTCCAATTTAGATTGCAGGAAGTGATATGTACATATAATCCGGTTAAATGTAGCGATACGCGCGAATAGAACGTGGGGAGAGGGTGTGGAGGTTTCAGAAGTGAGTTAGTATATGTAAGGTTAGTAGAAGGTATAGGTGCTCCAAGAAAATTGTTTGGCGATTCCAGATCGACATGTGATATGAAATACCTTTGTTTGGGGCAAAGTATGTTCAACGCTCAACTGTCGGAAAACCGTTTTGAAACAAATGGGTAAGAATTTTTTCATTAAATTGGAACTTTGTGGGGGCAGGTTTTGGAGTTAGCTAGCTGTTGTGTTTGGACCTTTACTAAATGATTAGGAAAAGTTCTGATGGTGGCTGGAAATTGTGGAATTAAAAAGTGAGTACTTTTTTATGTAACGTTTTAAACACAATATTATAAATTGTTAATGTTAATTGTGTGTCTTGGTAATAAGACAGTAATTAAGTGAATATGATTATGTGGTTGAACTAATTAGTGATTTGAGATGCGAAGGTAATTGGTGAGGTTTAGGGTATTAAAAGCATTACATTTAAAGTATTTTGAGATGGACAACGTTATAGCGCAAAGTTGGTATCGAATGGTTTTTTTTTTTGTTTTATGAATGACATTGTCACTAATTTGGGATTTGCAAACGTTCTCATTAAATAGGAAAGCAGAAAATTCAGTGTGATGAATGATTTGTTGGCAGCTTAGAGTTGAGGTGTATTAAGAATTTTCTTTTAAGATAATTTTATTTTAATTTTGGAAACACCTGTCCACATTAGTGGATATGATTTATTTTTAGAAAAGGATATTGATATGTGTATTAAATTTGTTTTTATATTAATAGAGGTTAAGATTGATTTTTATTGAATTTAGTTAAGAAATAGGCAGTCAGTTATTTGTACAGGATATCCAGCTACACCCCAGTGGTAGTCATATATGGAAAGAGTAAGCAGAGAAACTTGAACATGGCTAACTTTGAAAACCACAGCAAGGAAGTTTTATGCGGGATAGCAGTCTTCCACATAAAAAGAACATCGCCACTCTTGCGGTAAAAGACTATTTGGTGGCCCTCAATTTTTACAAACACAAGACCTTTAGGGTATGTGTTAATGTGATGTCGAATTCTCGAAGTTAAACTTTGTTAATTATTGATTTTGTATTTCTTTATTTTTCTTTTTTATTTTCTCAATTATCCATAGAAACTCACGCACCACAGTAATTAGCCGACACACCCCCTTACTCTTAAGGGGTCTCCGCCCCTTCAGGTTAAATCAAAATTTAGATTGTTTTAACGCCAATTTTACCCGTAGCACTAACAAATAGATAAATCAATAATTCGGTTGCAAAAGATTTTCCTATTGACATTAAGATTATCATAAAGAGGTATGAAACTTTAGATCTAAATAAAACAAGTTGTATTTGAGAAGGAGCAAATTTTTTGTTGCAAGTTGAAGACAATTCCATGCCTTTATGCTTTAAAAGTTATGTTATTAAAGTTCACCATCTTTTGTTTAATGATGGTTACACAGGAGCTTCAGTTTTCGATAACCTTTGCACACAATTTATATCGAATCTCATTCAAGGCACGAATAACGTTGTTCTTCACGTTTGAAACCGTTGCACACCAGAGACTTCACCTAACCCAAATAAATAATTCCGAAAACGTATCACATGATTTCAGCAGCCAATCGACATCAAAGTATCTTGAAATAATGTGTTTTGGGAACTGTTCTTGGAATATCGTTCCTGTTGCATCGACTGTGGCAAGTTCCACCATCCTGCTGGAAGCACATGGCTACAGTATTAGTAAGATCAAGTTCCGGCCCAACAGAGTCTGTTACCATAACTCGTTGGATAACTTCTTGCATAACTTAAAAAAAATAGGAACCTATGGTATTGCCGATCCAAAAAGGTACCTCCATAGTTTTCTCTGAATTGGTATCGTCTCGAATTTGATAGTTAGAAGTGCACTTTGCCGCAAAAATAGTTTTTTCACTGAAATTGGTATCGCATTCTAACTGTTCCATAACTTAACTAAAATAATGCACTGCGGTTAAGATGGTCATCAAGCTTTAATTTTTGGATTTACTAAGTCTTGTGCATTTGTAAGCCCAGGTCTTTACACGATGTTCACCAAGTTGAAGTGTGGAAAAGACCGAGTTCCTGTGAACGCCGATTAACTGGGTCAACACCTGCACTTTTATATACCACTGACTTTGCGTTTCGCTGACTTAGTAGGACCACCACATTGGCTAATAAACCAATTCCTTCAAAATCGTGAACGGTACAAATAGAGGTGAGTTCACCTAAATGATTATTTCGACCGCAAATTTTACAAAAAAAGTGGAACGTTTGATGGACTGAACTGAAATTTTGATGTTAATGTTTTACATTTTCTACGCGTCGTAGAATCGTGTAGTACTTCACGGTAAATTGTTGATTTCAAAAAACACCTTGAAGTAATTCACCGTTGTCACTTGAAATGTCAAAGTGGTAAGCTGTCAATATTCGAACACAGACATTAGAATATTTATTGTTACTGCCCAGAGAAGATTGGAAGTTTACAATTTCGATAACTTTTTGTTGAGAAATTATTTCAATTTAGATTGTTTGCTTTGCACAATGCAACCCTATAATTACATCAGATTTTCAAAATCGAGTATAGTGTATAATAGTTTATATTTGTGTAGTTTTCCGTTTTTAAGGATAGTGAGAATGAAAGCTGTGCTTCGTTGTTTTTTATTTACACACTGCATAATTGCAACTGGTAAATAGTGTATAGCACTTCCTCCAATAATACATTTACTTCTAAATATCGATATGAATGAATGAGTACCTTGTGTCGTGTAAGTACAAATTCTTTTTGTTAAGAACTAGATACGGCTTTATATAATTTCAACACTATTGCTACAGTTGCAGCTACATGACTCCTTTAATTAATAATGTGTTATTCAACGTCTTTGATAAAGAACTTCTGATAAAGTCACGAAAATCTATTCTACTAATTTGTATGGTTATAACATATCACGTCCATTTACTATCTTTCAACAATTATATTATAAGGACAACAGTAAAAGAAAATTTAGTAGAACTAGCTTCTTGTTGTCAAACACAACTGTAATACTAAATGCACGAAAGCTCTCATAAGACAGCTGGTACAAGAAAATCTTAAAATCTTTATGTAGATGGGTTGCTAAGTGTTAAAAAAACGCTTCACAAGAAAAATTTTATTAAAAGTTATATTTCGGGGATTTTTGAATAATTAATTTAAGGGTTTAAACATTATAAATGTGGTTTGAGATTCTCCAGGAACGTTTAAGGGGCCTTTAATATTATGTAAGTTTGCAGTGTTGACTGTTCACACAATTGCGAACGAATATTTTGTTTTCCGACTATTCAGAATGCTTTACGTAGAAGCGGTTGTGGTCGAGCGAGTGTTGGAAGCGTGTCAGGATGTTCATTCTGGACGTGACTACCTTATCTTGAAGTACTATTGTGAATGCCTCATAAATAGTGTTATGAGTTTACCCGTAGATCCATCCACCTGTTATCTTTGTCTTGTTCCGCTGTTGTAAGGACGGCAACGTACTCCTCAAAACGAGTCGGATTTAGAAAAGGATTGAGAACGCATGCTTAAGACAACCTTAAGGAAATAAACAATAATCAATAGTCATCCAGCATGCTAAAATGCAGTAATCTATAGATAAGCGTAGTTACAATTAATTTGCATTGTAAATTTATAAAGTAAATTAAATATTCGGTTTGTAATTTCTGTGAAACCTGTTACGCCCTTTAGGCGATCACCTAATTAAGTATAGTACATTTACCTTCGTTTAGTACATTTAGGGTCTTAAGGAACAATAAAAGATTTTTGCGGCATCTAACAAAAGATTTTAAAAATGCCTCGTTCATGCCTTTGTATAAAAGATAGTTATACAAATACCATCAGTAATTTGAAATATACGAGTCAAGAGAGCTTTCGGACGTGTGCTTGTACCAGCATAATAAGTTCCGTGTAACACTTTCTTTTATTATATCGTCAGAATTAGCAGACGTAATTTTCAAAACATCAGCTTATTCAACGTAATTTTTTAACGATAAATACTGTTCAATGGCAAATTCTCCAATAGGTTTATTGTTCTGTTTGTGATGCTTCTGCTATCTTGAAACTAAGCTCAGACAGGACAAGGTAATTAATTTAAAACCAGTAATGGGAGCTGAAGCAATAGACTTGGTCATGCTAATAGAACTCCAAAGTTTCCTTTAAGACCACTAATGACCCATGCCAAGTGCTTCCTTGCCACACGGCCTGTTTAACTTATCTATTTGAGGTTGCATTAAAATAGACCTTCCTAGCCACACCTAACACAGCCCTTAAACTACTGCCCAATAATACAGACAGATGGTTTACACAAACTGCAGAGAACTCTCTGTAAAACAGGAATTGCAGTAATGAAAGTTTTCGTATCAGCTTTTCTTAACCTTATATTAAATTTACCGTCTGTTGCAATTACACTCGTGCCTTTGCACTCACTCTCGCCACTCAAGCTTCCTATAGCTAAACGATGTCAGTTTTATCAGCAGGCATTTGTTTTTAGCGGATCTGACCAATGAAAATGCGGTTTCACAAACTTCACGGAATAAAAAAGTCTTTACTCTTAATGTCGGCATTTAGAGCTCCTTACAGTTTTGTAAAGTATAAAGCTGGTTTAAAAGTGTCTGCAGCTAAGTTTGTTCGATTAGATTAAATGTGCCGTGTACCTACTTACACCAAGCACTTTACAAATTTATTGCTCAAAGCTTCCATCTAAGGAAAGGTGCAATTAAGATTCATTTTTATCCAAATCTAATTTAGCAGAGTTAAGCAGAATTCCTTGTTTGCATTAAGGAAATGTCTATAAAGTGGTTTTGTAAGTAAACGAAAAATGTTAAGTCGCAAATGTGAAATCCCGTAGAATGGGAAACAACAAAAATTAAGTTGTCTCACGTGGTAGTAAAGCTCATTGCTTCTTGTTCCCGCCAGATAATATTTATGTAATAATAGAATGAGACAACGTAAATTTATGAAAAGAACAGACAATATCTCTTATATATTTTGGTAATTAGGGCAGTTCCACAAATTACGTATACCTTTAATTGAATAAGTTACAAAGGTAAGAACCGTGCATAAATTTGAAGTGTTGTAAAACAGGAAAACCTCGTTTTAGAGCCATGTGTAGATAACAGTTTTTATAGAAATTTTTAACTAATAAGCAATTTTCAAGTATTTTTGATAAAAGCCCTTAGAACAAAATATCATCCTGTCGTACTTATTAATTGTAGGGTGCGGCAAAACCAATCAAATAAGTATGAGAAATTATAAAGGAATTGAGGTAGTTATTTAAAGAAAGCTTTTCTTTTGGAATTCAACAGTAAATACGATTTTATATACTTTTAGTTTAGAAAACAATGACGCAAGTTGGCGTTCACCAAAGGTTTAAACGGCTCGCTCACATGAACCGCGAAGTATACCATTGTAACAATTTTTTTTCACGACTGCAAATCACCTTAAGTTGTTCGTTAAATACGTCATTTTGGCTATTTAAATAAACACCTAAATATCGTTATGCAAATAAATATTCGAATTGGGATCGTGCAGCCCAATCATAATGCAAAGCTTATTCTCTAGTGTTTGTTTGGTTGCTATCAACAGGCGTTAACTGTTTGAATAAATAACTCAATCTCAAGCGACTTTGAAGTACTCGTGCGCAGTAGACAAACCAGTCAGTCTGGCATGGGCATTTGATAAAGACACACGATGCAGAAGTTTAAGTCTAGTGCAACATGCACTTGAATAAGTGTTTCTTAATAAAGCGCTCTTCAGTTAATCATAATTCTCTTGAATTAATCTAAACGTTTTTCAATTAGCAATAATTATCTCCAGTATAACATAATTTTCTTTAGTTTACTATAAGTTACTCAAGTTTACAATAATCTTTTAATTGCCATGATGTTATATTCGAAAGAGAATGCAGTTGACAAGATAACGAAAAAAATCTAGTGAAAACCTTTCATGTGTTTAATGTAGAACTTTCAATAAAATGACGTTTATACGCTCAATAGTTTTCCGATAACAAGATATCCGACTTTGTCAATTTTTGTTTTCCCAAAAATGATAAAACGTACTCCAAGAAATTCTAATAATGATCTCGTAACTTGTTAATATTGGTTTCAATTAGTTTGTAAAATTAACCTCAATGGTTGGCGAATTTCGGGTATTTGTAATTAATAAAGTAAATAATTACGGTCAACAGAATTGTTTTTCAACAAATGGAATGCCGTAAAAAAACAAAGCATTTTGGACAGCTGTTGGATTGGATTTGTTTGCTTCATTCTGCAAGAAATAAATACATTTTAAATTCGTATAAATGGGTCCAAGAAACGTACAGTTGACTACATCACAACATGTGGACAGCCGACGTCATTTGTTTGTCGAGGCACCGTATGTAAGCACATCTGGTTTAGACAAAGTAACACTCTTACATAAACAAAAACATCGCTGTCCAAGGTAAGCCTTTTTTAATTATTTTTACATAATGTCCGCATTAGGCAAACATTGATACAAAGCAACATATTAAGTACAAAATTGTGATGACCTACGATTCTTATTTTGCTTAGCAACTATAAAAGACTTTTGATGTTAAGAATTTATCACCATTTAAATTCAGGGTTGTACCCGTTATTATCACGAATGAACTTAAACACCCTAATTGAGTCCTGATTAAAGTTTTTATTTATGTGTAATTATACTTAAAGTAAATATAAAAGTTATATTATTGGATTTTTGAAATTTCCATATGCACTTGTAAACCAAATAACAGAACTGATATTTTGGGTACTGATTTGAAATAGCTTTGTAACAAAAAAGGAATTGTTCAACATGTTTTGATATTTTGTTTGATTTGATTATTCTACAACTGCGTAGAAAAAATTGAAGTACAATTTTGATGTATATATTTTGTACATACAACCTTTTATCATAGAGAAAGCAATATTTGATTAAAGAACCATTATTTAATTCATTTAAGTAATTGTTTTATTTTGAACAGGTGAGTTCAAGAATAGGGTAATTGAATCAAGGAGCAAGAGGCATATATACCTTTAATATATTAATATTTGTAGCTCCCATTTGACTAAGGAGCACTGATAGCACTTTCAAAATTTGATGTCTTATATTTGTGTAAATTAAAGTGTGTATATAATTAATATTTATACCTTTTCTCTTTTGTATGAGGTAACAAGAGTACACCTCTTGTGTCCTCCTTTGCAATCCTATTTTCTTTACAGCTCTTGCTTAAGCAGTAAATACAATATTCTCCTCTAAAGACTCCCAAGTCCCCCCTAAAGAAAACTCTGTGTTTAAAACTTAATGACTTAGTAGCGCCCCCCTCATACCCCTATTTTGGTATAAGTTGAGTCAGTAAGTAAATAATATTTTGTAAAAAGAACCACGACCAATCCTCATAAGCTCTACCCAACGAATAGACTCCTAGCATAGCCGGAAGATAGTTGAGTTCGACCATCTTAAGGAAATCCTTCCTTAAGTTCACTGGTTTCATCAAACATTATTAAAGAACCTAGGAATAACTTTAATTAATTAATTAATTAAGTAAAGTAAAAATAGTAACACCGCTAACTTCCTGAATAATGCCATCCCATAGCTCTAGTAGGGTGTTAGTGCAATGTTTGTACACCGTGTACTTGAGCTTTTTCCTAAAGAGGTCGAAATTTCTGAAATTTTCAACTGTACGTGCCACCCCACATCGCCTGACAGAAGGACTAGATATTGTAACAATTCTTTTATAAAAAAAATGAAAGAATTCGCTGAACTATTTATTTGCGATCCTAAATAAGTCTTCTTATTCTTGGCAAATTGATAGTTCCAGATGGAAAACGATAACACGCCCGTTAACCTAATTAGATGTAAAAGTACATCCATTTTAGTTCGTAGGATTTTTTCGTAAAACAGGTTATAATTAAAATCTCAATGCTTTTGTTTAAGATATTTTGTTAAAAGAAAAACAACTTAAGTAAATTCCTGTTTAAAATTTATAAAAAGTAGTGCTATCCTTTATTTGTCCTTCTCATTTGTGAGAAATCGGACTAAATACGATTTTTAAAGACTTCTTTGTGTAGTGATTTGCAACAAGTTCGTCTAATGTATATGCCTAAAGTTGAATTCCACAATTTTGTTGAAAACATTCGGGAATGTTCTCAAAGCTGGTGTTAATGAATCACGCTAAATACGGCTTTTACACACCTAAATATAATTGCGTTTGTTTACAAATGTTTAACTGTTCCTAATCTCGACTTGTTACATTCCAAAATCAAGCAAACTCGCACGTTTCTAGGCATTTTTGTCATTGTAATCGATGTAAAGTACACGTAATTTGTAAAACTATGATTTATTTTTACTCCCAGCTTGCTTAAATGAAGTATGTGATTTAATAAAATATGTTTTGTTTAAAATAATGTGTTTCATTCTTATTTTTACTGGTATTCAAGGGGGTCTTTAATGAATTGTAAATAAACAGGTTTTTAAAATGCTTAGACTTCCTTCACTGTATCTAATAAAAAGCAGTAGAATTTTTATGAAATATGCATTTTTGAATTAACTGTTTCTCGTTACTGGTGCATTATTTATTTTATACAAGGTGATTTGAAGTTGGCTTTTATTTATTAACTAAATATGTAAATTTTTGGGTTTAATTGATTTATTTTTCGTTCTTTTAGTGTTATTATATAAAGTATCCTTCTTTTATGACTATCTACATCTCCAATTTCTTTCCAACACTGCAATATATATATATATATATATATATATATATATAAATATTGCTATGATGTACCCCTACGGTAGTGTGCTATAATTATTGCTATCAATGCCCCACGATTGGGCGTTATTTATTTAATTTCTATGGTTTGCTCCAACGTTGGTGTGCCATATTTTATTTGCTACAAGTCCCACGATTTGTGCGCCTTTATATTTATTTCTGTAAAATTGCCCTACGATTTAACCTCTTGCGTTAGGTTCTTATTTTTTGCTAGGCACTGCCCTATTAAGCCCCACGATTTGTACGTTATATTTTATTTCTTGTGATATGCTCTTTGTGCCCTTTAAATTTTCTATAATTTCTTGTTTTTCACGACCAGCTCATTGAATGCTCGACTTTCTAATAATAAATTTTATTTTACCCCTTAAATGAATTCAAATAAAGCAATTCAAAGATCACACGATATAATAATTGATAATACGTACAATGTTGTGTAACCTCAAAATTTTCCCTTGGATAGAATATTTATATTTAGCAAATTTATGCTTTCCTGTAAGCCATCAAAAATTTCTTTTAATTACTCTCAAGTATCTTCGAACGTTCTAAGATGCTTTACCTGTTCTCATATCTTCACATGACTTGTTTGATGACTTACAAATATATAATGTATAGCTAATATTAAATTTGAAACAGCCTTTAAATAATAAAATGTTTAAAAATCGCTAACCTGGAACGGTCACTGGTGTTGCCTCCTAGTGTCTGTCGTCCGCATCCCTTGCTATGTCCGCTCTACTTATTGGCCAGAATTATCCATCTTTGATTTCTGGTATTTTTCCTTGAATTAACTTTGGGTACCCCTTTGATCACACTCTCAGACGTATTTTTAGATTTGTGTTAAGGCTTAGATCTCGACATGAACATCGACTTACATATAAACTTAAATATCAACTGACATCAACGAACATGGTATCCACAAAAGTGGCCCCCACGAAAGTGGCATCAACAAAAGTGGTATCAACAAAAGCCCTGTTTTATCAAATACTAAAATAAATTTAATTAAGTGTATAACTGACGTCTATTTGTAGATCGGCTTATTTTTTGTTGCACAATTTTTGCACTTTCAAATTTTACTTATTCTTAACTTTAACGTTTCATTAATTAATTTCATCATGTAAATTTCTACTGCATTTGAGCATTTTTTACTTCGTTGAATATGAACTGACCTCTTTATTCACTTACTATCGTATTTTTAAGTTCTTCTTAACAATCGTTTCCATTGCCGTGTTTATTGATTATGGCTTGTACTTTGCCTTATCTCTGGCAGAGCTCGGTATTTCTCAAAATCCCTGTCTAATTCTTGGCGACAATGCTTTATCAGTCACGTAAGCGTTCTGTGTTATATAGTTATTTCTTAGGATTTCCAATTATTACCCACATTCAATCACGTAATTTATGTTTGTAGTTTCAAAGTCCAAAACTTATCATATAAAGAACCGCCTGGTGTTTATTTGTTTGTTACAGAATGTTGGTTTTCTGAACAAATGTATTTCTTGTTGTCACGTATCCATTTTCTAATAATGACGTATTAAGATACGTTTTGCTTATACATGCGTCAATATTTTCGACGTAATTATTAAATATTTGGAATTCCAATGATTTATGTTTCCCGATAATTGGTTTTGATGCAATTAGTTGCTTTTAAAACCTTATCTTTACTCGTAAATTATATTTAAACATATTATACGAAGTACACATTACTATTCTAATTTAATGGTATCGGATTATTGACAAATGAGCTCCTATTTCATGCATTAAATCAAATATTCTTTATATACAGTGTCCTCGCTATTGACTTTTGTAGAATAGTTGATTTACTCCTATAATTGATGGAATTATTTGATTTTCTTAAAGTTAAAGTTATTTATATCTATCCTACGACCCCTACGACTTAATCTACCCTTAAACTACCCTCTTATCATAGCATTATATATATTTGTATGTAAATCGTGTTGAATTAATTGAAATTTCTTAGACAAGGAGGAAATCTGTGTTTAGGTGGGGCCCGCAGAACAAGTTTAGTTTATTTGAATAGCAGAAAGCATAGCAGAAAAATAATGTTTTGTAGGTAGGTCTGGTAGGGTATACTGTCCGGATACGAGGATTTCAACTATAGGACAGGGTAAAAGTTCAGCTGTAGTTCTTGAACCAGAGGTTATGGTGATGTAGAGTACAAGCAAGGTAAACGAAAATGTGGCAATGGTACAAGATCCAAAAAGAAGAAACAAGGATATTTCGAGGTTCCTAATGGATTTTCAAGCAGAAGTTAGGGCTTCGCAGGGATAAATTCGGGCTTCGCAAGCAGAAGTTAGGAGTTCGTTATCGGAGGTGCTAGCTTTACAAACAGACCTACGAAAGTCGCAGGAAGTTAAGACTTCGCAGGATGGAGTTATCGCTGAAGCAAAAGAGACTCGAGGTGATGTATGTCCAGATCGAAGGCATGTAAGCAAATCGGCAGGATAGTTTTGGTATTTTTAGGGCTTAAGTGCAACTAGAGATAGATACCCAAACAGAAGTGGTTAAAAGAAATTTAATAACCAAGATTAACCATTAACGTGGTGAATTAAACGAGGTCGATCGCCAGCAGAATAAAAATTACGATAACCTGATGAACTCATAAGAATTAACTAGCAGGAGAATCAGAATGCGGGAATGATATTTTAGTTCGGGGCCTGATGAGAAATTGACAGGTATGCCAGTGCACCATATTCAGGCGAAGGAAGATCGTGGAGGACGAGCAGATAAGATTGATATGGTGGAGATTCACGAGATCATCTCAAGAGAACAAAAATTCAATTTATTAAAAATTAATGTGTTAGACTTGGGTACAACGGTTAATTATAGTTTAGTTGATAGTGGATTAGATGATAAGTGTTTCAATAAAAGAAGTTTGTCTTTTATTTATACTAACTTAAATGATTGTAAATACGTTGCATTAATTGATAGTGGTCACAGTTGTGGCTGGTGAAAGAGGAAAAGTATTGAAATATGCAGGAGTATTGAAATGCAGGATTTGCTGTATTAAAAGTGTTAATTTGTGATCTGCAATGAATAAAAAATTCTTCGAATTAGATAGAGTAGTTAGGGTTTCACTTATATTGGGAGATACCAGGCCGAGGAATGCAGATGCAGAATTTTTAATAGTGAAGCATTTAGTGTTAAATTTTATCGACGGAATGGAAGCAAGAGTGGTTAGTTAGACCAGCTTTTTTTCGTAGACATGTTTAATCAAATAGCCAGTGCAAAAACATTCTTCTAGGTAACAACCTCTCTAGTGATGTTTCTATATAAGTGATCAAGAAATTTACACTTCTACCACAAAATTCCACCCCTGCCAGCGACACGATATGACTTATTTCAGGCCAATGATAGAAACGCGACGCTTTGTTCTTAGAGAGTGGAAGATGAAGAAAAGGAGCATATTTCTTAAAAGTAGTTTTTCCTCTTTGCTGGTCCAAACATTTCATAAAAATAGTTTACGCTGCGCTGATAACGTTAAGGCTGGATTTACAATAAACGGAATAATACCACCTAATCCAGACAGAGTTTTGAGTAAATGACAATAATAATATAAAAAGGAATTGGAATGATAAGTTTGCCTCTTTCTTTAATAATAATCTTCCTTCGATGTCAACTACAAGAAAGCCGAAGGGATAAAAGCTTTCCATTCTACCCTATATTTGATTTCCTAATGCTCCACCGAAAGATACTAGATTGGCCAGGAATTGGGTTTTTACCTGTAAATTTTAAATGTTGCCGTACAATTACTGCTCCAAGCAAGATAGGGATTTTTAACTTGCGTGATAACGTCCACACACGAAACCTACATTTTACCTGTCATGCGTACAAAGGCGAATTTTTGTGAAAAATGCTCGATTAAAATGTTACAGGCGGTCCATATCGAGAATTGAACCCCGGACCTCGGGCTTGGTATTTACATGCAAATTAACTAAAGCACGGCGCCGCCTTTTCTTAGCAGGCAAAAGTTTACTATCATTATCTGAAAATGATAAAGATGCCGAATCTGGCAAAGAAATTGAAACATTAAGCAAACGAAGACGAGGACTCAGACCAAGTTTCAGCAAACGAAGATGCTCGAAGTGGTGGTGAAAGTGAAAATAACTGTGATGCCATCAATAAAAATAAAGCTGTTAAACTTTTTGTTCATACTTATTATACTGTGTTTGAAAAGAAAGAGTTAGTTGTTGTAAAGTTTGAGGCTAATAAAAGAAACATAAACTTTGTACGAAAAATCGAAGATATCCATCTAGACAGCTTTACTTTAAATTTCTTTAGGAAAAAGTTTCCCGAAAAGCATGGTACGGGTAGTAATTACTACAGATGTTCCTAATAGATTAATAGTTTCCAACGAAAAAATCGAGATATAGTTAAGAAATCTCATTGACTTGAGAGGAAATCGCTTCCAGTTCCGAGAAGTTCTCCACAATGTTTCTATAGGTTAGCCGCTCCTTAGCGTTTCGCTCAAGTTTTAAACATCCCATTCACGTCCAAATTTTTGTTATAGTTTCTTTTTTTGTACTTTTAAAAACGTTTTTGTTGTCAAACCCCGTCTATATGAACTCCCGTAATTGGTAGTTTAGAGTTAATTTCAATTTCACCAAAATTTATTAGGAAAGTTGCACACTGGGCTTTTAAAAACGCATTTGTTCTTATTTTTTGCAATCCATAAATATCTCTTATAGAAAACGTCTAAGTATACTATCATGAATTATGGTATACTTTTGAAGCAAAATTAGTTGTAGTATATTTAAAAGACGCAAAATGATGTTCCAATACATCTCAGTTGACGGAATATACAATTTTTTCCTTTCTTTTAAAAATTCCGTTCTCATACTTTTAGCGTCTAAAGTTATTTTTATGGTCCAGTTCAATGTCCGAGTGAACGCGTTAATTTGATGTTGTGCGATCCAACTCTGCTTCAAGTACCTACTCTTCGTTATTTAAACGCGTTCTATGCTTTAAGCTATATAGCCACCATCTTGTTTTTTTCTAAATCTGGCTATGCACAAGTACTATGTACTGCTAAACTCTTATACACATACAGTCTGATTATTAACTAAAGCTTTCCGTAGACATAACTACACAATGTGATTGTTTGCAACATATTTTCAATAACACGAGGACTTATAAACACTTATAGAGGTTTTATAAAATAAGAATTTGAAAAGGACTTATTTCATGAATAGATAAGCTACTTCGTATCAGATAAAGATTGTTCGTTTTACATGAAGTTTTTCATAAGAGAATATAAAGTCTAAAAAGACCATTTGTATTAGATACAGCGGTTAATGACCCTATTTGACCCATACATTCAAGAATATCGTGATATGACACCGAAGAGTTGACCGATTTGTCGGTGTTGGGCATCATGTAGAGAGACATGCCGTTTCGATATCACGTGATTCTTGAAGGCAGTTATTAAGTAGGGTTAAAACCTTTCTATCTAATAAGAATGTTCTTTTTGGGCGTTGGATTCTCTTATGGAAAAATACATATAAAATGAGCGATTTTTATTTGGTACGATACTTCTACTTTTACGTTTTACTAATTTCAATATTCTAAAATGTTATTACAGTTTAACAAGTACACACGACCATCATGGTAGTAGCGCCAGCTTTTGTTTGCATTTTTCTACATAGCATAAAAATTTGGTAATAAGAGGAACAGGATACACAAGCTTCGTATTTTAAAATCGTGCAATCACAGGTAAGACTAACCCAGTAATACGTAATATGAATTTCAAGCATGTGTTGTTTCAGGAAGCAATTATGCACTAGAAGTAATTCCGTATGGCACAGTGCCCTGTACAATAATGCAAGGGGAAGGTACATTTCCGATACTCACTGCAAAGTGAGGCATGAAAATGTCAGTTGAGTGTTTGAAATTAGCAAAGTAATTGCTCTATAACGTGAAAATTATGAGACGCGCTACAAACTGACGACGTCTAATCAAATCCTGTCGTAAATTGCATTTTCTCATTATAAAAGTTTAAGCGGTAATATTGCGATTGTTACGCTTTTGTAACACTTTCATTTCCGTCCAGCAGAGGGAGCACTGAAACGGATATAAACTGAGGCTTTTGATCTTTCAATACAATAGTGACGGAACGTCTCCTTTATGCTACAAACCCTTATAAAAGTATCTTATTTTGCTCTTATTTTTCGACTCATATATGCTTAAAGCGCGATTCCTTTTTCTTTTATTTACTGTTATTTTTATGCTTGGAAAGCATTTTGAGGCGTTGGGTTAGTATGATTTTTTGAGTAAGCTTTCAATTAAAATTCCAACTTACTGGATTCGTTTAAAGTTAAATCCGAAGTTTGTGGTCACTATATAAAATACGAATAAAATAAGCGTTCCTGCTTTCTGGGATCCACTGCAGTAAATCGCTTTTATTCGTCAGTGCTGTGGTTTATCAAATAGGGTTTGCTCATCATGCGGCACGAAGCAACAGCGTTCAACATTAGTTAATTTCCTTTATTAAAATTCAGTTTCTGGAGTTTGCCGAGGAAAAGCTATTTGTATTATCACGCTATCGTGAATATATCTGTTAATTATGGAGAATGTTTAACAAATGCGCCTTATCCTTTCCTCTAAGTTTTAAGAAAACTTTGTTTTAGAAGTAATATCTAACCTAAAGGGTAAATTTGGCTACATTTTGTAAACTTTGCATGCAGCAACACAAAGTACATTTTTACATATGACATACTCATACTTTTTTATTGGACAATAATTTCCAAACTTGTATAAAAATAATTAGAACATTCACATTCTTCCAATTAGAGTGTGAATTTCTCTTTGTTATGCCTTACTTCACACTCAAATATTTGAAGACGCAAGCTCGTCCAATGGCTCTAGGGATTAGTTAGCTTCGCATGTGATTACTAATCACAAGCTCTAGGGTTCGATTCCCTACACGCGCCAGTTGAAAGATATTATACAAGCATCCTATTTATACTAACCCGTGGCAAATTGATGCTTGATTTCAATTTATGCAATTGGTTTCTATAATCAGCTCTACGTGAGAAGAATTGTTATGCTTACCTGAAATTTTAAACAAGCCGTGTTTGCGCTTCTACAGGCAGAACACCCTGATATTAACTCAAAATTACAACTCAGGAAATTAATAATTTTTCTACAACTTGTAGATCCTGGCAAAGCAAACTTTCTTAGACTGATATTTCGAGATTGTAAAATATATAGCTGGTTGTCGAAGCTTTTCACGTTGTTTGCAGGTCAGTAATTGCTATATGAATTTTACCTTCATACAAGGGCATCAAACATATTTCGTGTTGGTGCTAGAAACCATTGAACGACAAATTATATTTTTGTCAGGAAGACCAAGTTAAACAGTTTTTCAAAGTTCATCTTGTAACTTGTCTATTTTGATCTCTACGAGGTATTCTAACATGGGTGTTAAGTGCATCTGAAAATACATCTAAAAGACTGAACTCTTTATACTTCTAACCTATGTAATCAATTTGAAAGTATTTCACCTTGGATTTTCTAATTACTCAAGAAGTGATGCATATTAATATTAATTACACCAGCCGTACATATAACTTTAACAAAAAGGTTATACATCGTGCAGCGGAATGGAGTACCCGCATTTCGATAAGTTACCCGCCGAGGGCCCGATATACCAAGTAATAGGACCTTGAGCAAATGATTAAGCTTGTCAGTAATACCACGTCTTAGTCAGGATACATAATTCAAGAACTCTTTAAACACTCTGAATCCATTACCCTCACATAAAAGGCATTTGGTTCGCGCTTTGGATTAAATGCAAATCTGCCGTGAAATCTCAAAACGTTACTGAGCAACTAAATCTGTTGTACCATGAAAACCTGCTGACGGTCTTAGAAACCTACAGTACGGCTTCTAGGTAGCCTGCCATAAGCATGCTTCTGGCCTGGTAATTTTCAATAGTTCAGTGAGGCGGGATTTCAAGACAATCCAAATCCCATCTAGTTTCAATAAAATAAACCTACGTCCCATTATACTCATGGTTCCCGTGCCCTAGAATCCGATTTCATTGCAGCGAGATGTAGAATGACGTTCCTTGGTCTGAGTTTCTGCAATTTTTGTGGAGCTATATTAAAGCTCAGTTTTGTAAACACTGGCCTAAACTTTTGGGGCAATTTATAAAAGGCAAAAATCGTCCGATTTCTGCGAATATTATGGAGAAAGTAATGCAACACTTCAGCGAAATACTTTGGCAATGTATCATAAATAGCGGAGTCGTTTTGAGTACCACTTTGTTACGTTTATTTTCGGGATAAATTAAATACCCCTTTTTCCCTTGTTAATCCATAAGCCCGCTTTACAATAATTTTGCTAAATCGATTCCGTTGCTATTCCTAAATCCTTCATCAACATCCTATCTATTTTACTTGTTCATCATAAGCCCGTTTTACAATAATTTTTAACTCAAATCCAGTTGCTTTGAAACGTAAAGTTTAGTCTATAATTAAACAGTTAGCACCTTGTTTTAGGTATCCGTTAATTGCTTATACAGTACGACCGCGTATAATTGATTCTTATGTAATTTCTATCTAAAGACTCGTCGAACTAAGGTCGCGTATTATCCGATAAAACCGTGTTTTTCAGTTTCTAATCGTTTGATAACCCCAAGATTACTTTTTGAACTCTCGTTATTTAATTAAACCAATTAATATCACTTGCTTTTCCTTATACACGACAAAAGCAGTCGTTATATTTTTGCTGTTTCTGTTTCCTTCGTGGGAATTTCGCGCACGCAATACAGCGTGCTTCTTCCGGTGGATACGCCTACCTGTTACCTTGGACCTAATTGACGAGGCGATGGCCGCCCGTTTTTATACGGCAGCAATAGCGTGGTCCTAGGCCCTGCTGCCCCGCTACGGCCCTAAGGAGGGTGTGATGGTTCAACATATTCGACACGTGAGTGCTTATCTACTATTTTTTGTATGGGTTCCATGAACTGGTTGAACCAGTATATTTCAGATTTGTTGGACGATTACACCTTGTGGTTCTAAAATGATTATCATGAGGGGGGGGGCGACACGGGTAGATCGGATACTTCTTCTGTACTTCCTACTGTTCTTCCTCCTAGTTCTACTTCTACTCGTCAGGTCGTATGCTTTAATTAAGACAAACCTGGTCAGGTTTCGACCGGTTTTACCCGTCCTAAAGTACTCCACTGTTATGGTTGCGGATATAAATAAGTTACTCCCCACAACTGTCCCAACTGTAATCCTACTACTAATAGGTCTTTGAACTATAATTCAAATTCTGTCTTCACCTCTAAGGGCCAAACTTCTTCTGCTTCTCACTCTACGTTCCCTTCTGTCCCTCACACAGGTCATTCTGCTCCTACTAGCTAAACTTACCCTTCTTCGGCAAATGTAGCTTTGAACAAACTTTCTTCCATTTCTAGTTCTACATCCTACTCTACGTCTCCTTCTGCTCGCAATACTTATTCACTCTCACCCCAAACTGTTCCTCCACCACCATTACGACCCATACTTCAAATTAGTGACTTGCAGCTAGCTTCTCAAGAGTTTGTTCCCGCTTTCTTAAACGATTCTAGTCAAGAAATTTTTGTCGTACCTACAATAACAGCTGTAGCTAAATTGACGATAACTTTTTAGTCAACGAAGGTCCCGTTGAAGTCTATGAACATGTATCTTTAATGTATGTTGCTGTTGCTGTCAAAATTTTACATGTTCCTGCTTTCTTAAATTGTTTTACTCAAGAAATTTCTGTCGTGCCTGCAATAACAGCCGTAGCTGAACTGACGATAACTCCTAATACGCATAGAGGAGATCCTGTTAAAGTCAGGGAACCCGTCGCTATAATGCCTGTTGCTGCTGCTGTCAAAGTTTTACCTGGCCCTGTTTCTTTAGCTACTGTTGTTAAGGAATCAGTTACTATTGTGACTGAAGTTTTGACTGTTCCTGCTCTGTTGTCTAACAGTGATGAAGCCTTACTTGATTCCAATCCTTTTTCGGACGTTGATAAAACGTTACCTCCTCTTACTAAATTTTCTCATGCTAATAAAATGCTACTTGCTTTTGTTTTTTTAGTTAAGGTTATTGAAATCCTAGCTGATGTCCTGTTATCTAATGTTGACGAAGGTCAACTTGATTCTGCTTCCTTATCTACTGTGGATGAAGTTCTTCCTGATGGTGTTTGTTCTTGTAACGTTGATGAACTCCTGCCTGGTTCTGCATCTTCTCTTAAGGTGGATATTCCTACAACCAATGCTGTTTTCGTTCATTACTGTGATACTTTTAGTCCTTCATCTAACATCGTTAAAATTTTATTTATTTCTGTTCCTCTAGCTAACCTAACTGTCGTGTGGTTTGCTTGTGTTTCTTTTGGCAAGGTTGATTCTCTTACAGCTAATACCTTTTCCTTTTCTACCGTTGATACTCTGACAACCCATAATAGTTCCTATTCTGCCGTTTCCTTTCTTACCACCAATCTTAACGACAAAACAACGTCCTCCTATGACGCGTTTTGGGTTTTCTAAACTACCCTTGCCACCTCCTAAACCTCGTGCTAAAACTACTACATCACCTGCTGTTCTTGTTTGGCAGAAAGATGCCCAAAAGAGGCAGACATTAGTCTATGTTCCTTCCTAACCAGAAGATGTATGTCGGCGAAGTCCTAATGTTCTTGATCTCGTTTTATTTTCTTGCTGGCGGCGCAGACGTCTTAAGCCCAATATATAGTCCTCGCGCCCGTTTCTTATGCCGACTTTGCTCTTATTAAGTCTTGATTTCTGGACTTTACGATTCTTTTATTTACTTCCAGGTTTGGCTAGGTTTTTTCTTCTTCTTTCTTTTTCTTTACCCGTGTGGGTCCAGGAATAGAATAGCCCCATGGTACGATCTGCCTGTCGTAAGAGGCGATTACAGCGGCCCAACACATACACACACACTTTATATACGTCCAATCTATACCCACACACTTCATACACACTCACGTACACCCACACACTTCATAAACACACAGTTCTACTTGGTTCTTCTTTCTTTCGTTTCCTCCTTGTACTCCTTGCACCCGTGTGGGTCCAGGAATAGAATAGTCTTATGGTACGACCTGCCTGTCGTAAGAGGCAATTGCAGCGGTCCAACACATATACACACACACACACACATACACACTTTATACACGTCCAATCCATACCCACACACTTGATACACACGCACATTCACCCACACAGTACTACTTGATTCTTCTTTCTTTCGTTTCCTCCTTGTACTCCTTGCACCCGTATGGGTCCGGAAATAGTATAGTCCTGTGGTACAACCTGCCTGTCGTAAGAGTTGACTACAGCGGTCCAACACATACACACACGCAAACTATATACACGCATACTACATACAAACACACGGTTCATACACACGCGCACACACACATACACTCACCTACTCGTACATCAACAACACACCCACATACATACACACGCACGCGCACACACATACTCATACATATCTACACTGACACCCTGTTTTATTTTCTTTTGTACGATTTTTAGGTTTTTTGTTGGTTCTGGTACTTGTACTGGTTGGTGTTATTCTTTGTAGTTTTTTTCTTTATTCTCGTTCCTTTCGTTCCACTTTTTTTTCCTATCCTTTCGCTGGTTTTTTTTGCTGTCGGTCACTAGACTGATTGTGTTTCGTCCATCCGCTCCTGTAGTAGGTGCTTTCTAGTCCGTTTTTCTTTCTTTGGAAACCACGACTTAGTCAACTTTAGGTCTAGTTAGCTATTTTTTTGTTTGGTTCTTCGTTTGTTGAGATTCTTGATTATCACAGTTTGTAGTACATCGTTTCATTTACCAGCGCTCTTCCTCTCTTCCTCTCGTTCTCCCTTGTTGTTCCTTTGCATACTTGAGGTTAGATCCTTAGGTCCTGTTTTGGTTGTTATTGCTCGGTTTCATTCTCGCTTTTCTTTTTTTTCCTTTTTTGGTTTCTTCGCGGGAAATCAATCCTGTTCTGAGACTGAAAACTTTACTGGTGCTTCTGAGAAACATCCGTCCCTTTGATGACTCCGCAGTGCTGAGGCCGTTCCACTTTAGTCCTCCTTGATTGCTTGTTACCCATTTTCCTTTTTTCTTTTCTTTATTTTTTTATTTTTGCTTTTGTTTCACTTCCGTCGATGTTCCAGGTTAATTATTCTTTTTGTTATTTTTGTTTTTGGGTTTTTTTGTTCGGAGTTCTATTGTTTCTACGATTAGCTCTTCAAGGCGGGTGGGGGTTCTTTTTTTATTTCGGGGTGTTTCTTTTGTTTATGGTTTTTTGGTTTTCGTAACGAATTTTCTTTTAGTTATAGAGCGAAATTTTTTTTTGTTTGGATTTTTTTCTTTGTTTTTTTGGTCCTGTCTACTCCTGTACTTTTGTTTTCCTACCCCGACCTGTTAATTTAGCGGAGAGGATTTGTTACGTTTATTTTCGGAATAAATTAAATACCCCTTTTCCCTTGTTAATTTATAAGCCCGTTTTACAATAATTTTGCTAAATCGATTCCGTTGTTATACTTAAATCCTTCATGAACATCCTATCTATACTACCTGTTCATCATAAGCCCGCTTTATAATAATTTTTATCTCAGATCTAGTTGCTTTGAAGCTCAAAGTTTATGCTACAATTAAACAGTCAGTACCTTGTATCAGTTAACCGGTTATACAGTACGACTGCGTATACTTGATTCTTACGTGATTTCCATCTAAAGACCCGTCGGACTAAGGTCGCGTACTATCCGATAAAACCGTGTTTACCAGTTTCTAATCGTTTGATAACACCAATATTACTTTTTGAACTCGCGTTATTTAGTTAAACCAATTAATATTTACTTGCTTTTCCTTATACACGACCAAAATGGTCGTTATATTTTTGCTAGTTTCCTTATCTTTGTAGGAATTTCGAGCACGCAATACAGCGTGCTTCTTCCGGTAGATAGGCCTACCTGTAACCTTGGACCTAATTGGTGAGGCGATGGCCGCCCCTTTTTATATGGCATCAATGCGTGGTCCTAGTCCTTGCTGCCCCGTTGCGGCCCTAAGCAGGGAGAGATATGTGCAACATATTCGACACGTGGGTGAGTGTTTATCCACTATTTTTTTTTGTAGGAGTTCCACGAACTGGTTGAACCAGTATATTTCAGTTTTGTTGGACGATTACACTTTGTGGTTTTAAAATGATTATCATCTGTACGGGGTGGGATTGACACTTATTATTGATATTGTAGCGTTGTATATACTTAATTTTATATTTAAGTTGACGATTTAGAGAGCTCGCTATGTTAAGAATTGATTTTTTTCTTGGTTCATTTTAACGTGCATATTGTGATTACCACTTATTTTTGTTTTCATTTGTTTTTGGTACTACTGTACTGATATAACAGGTTTTTTTTTTAATTATAATTTTTTTTACGTTGCCTGTGGTTTTAATGAATGAGTGCGTGTATTTTTATTTCAGGCATTCTTTAATTTTTGGTATGTGTTATACCCCGCTCACTCACCGAATAAGCCTCGTCAATTTCTTTATTTTCTTTCTTCTTCCTTTTTTGTTGGGCTACGTTAATGCACGTTGCAAGTTTAAGAAGATCGAATGGGCACAATCGCCAATTTCTCGTTCTCCGAACAACATTTGTGCTCACTTATGAAAACTGCTGATATGATTACGTTCAGTGACAATCTTCAACTACTTTTAGAGCTTGTAGAAAAATTTAGTGGCGCCTTTAAACTGCAGTGGGCTAAATACACGCTCAGCCTTACGGGAAAAACTGATCTTTTTCTGTTCAATGAATGGTTAGCTAATCAATCTGAAGCTGCTGGTGTAGTTGATCTATGTAAGTCAACAAAACCAAATAGTCATATAACAAAAGATAGATTTTATCGCCGACACAGAAATAACCTAAAGCAGTTTTACACCGCGCATGCTTCTAACATCACGCCACACAATACTGGCCATAAAATAGTTTTATGTTTGGTTTGTACGAGAACACGTAAGACACATTCCGAGTGTAATAAGCTTGTTGAGATGTCTTTATAGGACAGGTTTGACCTAAAGGGCAGATCCAAGTTATGTAGGAAATGTTTAGGACGTCATAATGTGAAACGCAGTCGTGTATACAAGAATTGCGGTGTATATGTTTGCACTTACAAGAATCACCCTTTATTACACAATCGGAATATACATAAACTGGCTGTTATCCCTACAACTGCTTTAGATGTCGTGGATACGACTGTCAACACCAAACTATCAGCTGGACAGTCACTTCTTCGAATTGTACCTAGAATTCTTCACGGACCCCCAAAGAGCATCTGTTCCTACGCATTCTTTGAAGTAGATTTATCGCTTGCGTTGCTTGACCGAGAGATTGCCAAGGATATAAACCTCGGTGGACCCGAAAATAGTCGGTGTTTAAAGTGGACAGGTAACACTATAAGAACGGAACGACAAAGCAAAGTAGTGTTCCTAGATATTTCAGGCGTAGGTTTTAATTGTTAAAAATTTCGAATCAATGACGTAAATACCGTTGAAACAATCGACTTACCTGTTCAATCTCTAACCATTGATAGTATGAATACTACTTACCACCATTTGAAGGGCATTTCAGTCCAACACTATCACAATGCTAGGCCCAGAATTCTAATAGGTTTGAAACATTGGAAACTTGGCAATTCACCGAAAATACGTAAAGGCGATTGGGGGGGGGAGCAGTGGCGCTCAGACTCGTTTAGGTTGGACAGTATTCGGTTCAGTGCACTAAGAGTCAAGCGGTTGTCAGGAACTAAACTCTATATTCCATGTCACTAGCGAACACTATGGCGATAGATTACATTACAAATGCATAAGTTTTTCTCAACAGAAAATTTCGGCGTCAGATGCTCCACAGAGCCTATAGAATCGAAAGAAGATCGTCGAGCTAAAGCAATAATGGAAAAATTTGCTATCAAAATTAGGAATCGCTACGTCATCGCTTTATTGTGGCGAAATGATAAGATTGAACTTCCAAACAGTTACCCACTTGCCATGCATCGACTTATAAATTTGGAGCGCAAGCTGGATAGGGAACCTGCCTTAACCCATAATCTTCAATCGCAAATAGACAGCTACATGCAAATGAAATACACCCGAAAGCTTAGCCCCGATAAAGTTAAAACTATTTGTCCACAAACTTGGTACTTGCCTATTTTTACAGTGACAAATCCTAATAAACCAACAAAGATACGGTTGATATGGGACGCTGGGGCCGAGGCCAATGGCGTGTCGCTCAATTCTATCCTGCTGAAAAACCCAGATCTATTGAAGCCGCTGTCAGATATTTTGCGTAAATTTCGAGAACATCCAGTTGCAGTAGCCACCGTTATAAGGGAAATGTTCCATCAAGTTGGCATAAATATACCCGATCAAGCATCTCAAAGATATTTATGGCGGTCAGACAAATCAAAGACCCCTGATATGTTCGTCATGCAGCTAATGACCTTTGGGACAACCTGCTCACCCAACTGTGCCAAATTTGTAAAGAATAAAAATGCTGTGCCTTTTACAAACAAATGTCCCAAAGTAGTTTATGCTATTGGTGACAACCACTACGTAGATGATTGGTTGGACGGGTTTTTGAGTAGTGAAGAAGCAATAAGTTTTGCAAACGACGTTATTCGTATACATACCGTCGAAGGATCTGAAATTCGAAATTAAGTCTCCAACTTATGTGCATTTCTAAGAGCAATGAGATGTGAAAGCGTTGAGCAGTCGAAAAATTTAAACCTAAGCAGCGATACTGATGGCGCAAAAGTTCTCGGCAACATTTAGAGAAGTGTCGTACTCCAATAACCTGGAGCTATGTCAATTAATACTGAGTACTTATTTTTATATTATCTACATCCCGGATTTATGACAGACTTTCTTGCCTTAATTGAATGTATCTACATTCCTTACCAGATGCTTCACTTTCTGGATTATTCCAGAAGTTCAATGCACAGTTTTCAAATTATTTTTCCAATTGAATTTCGGTCCTAGTTTCTTTGAATATCGACTGATATTCTAAACGAAACGTTTACCTCTAATACCAACGCAATTAAATATTATACGCGCTCTTTATGTAACATGAAATTCAACGCGCCTTTTCACTATAACGTCACAGTATTTAAACACGATGCTACGTTAAACATAAAAACGTTTGTCTACACAGCTTTACATAATCTTTTGAAAACACGATCAAATGAAATATTTTATAATAATTGCGTCTTTTGCGCTATCGAAGCATAGCTGAATATCTTTTGGATGAAGCTCTTAAAGAAAAACTATTTCTACACATAGAATATTGTGAATACCATTATCTAAAACACTATTTCTTTGTCACTAAGAATGAAAACTCCTTCAATCAAGGGTGCTTTATGCATTTATACTTAATATACTAAGCGCTTCAATCAATATACTTCTCTATGAAAATGAATATTTACATAATTCTAGCTTTTTCTATAATTTCTTATATTTTTCTTAGTCTTTTCGAGTTTACGACATCGCATCTGTTCAAAATTATGCTAGATAACCTATTGATGACTTTTAACTACACACACACACACACACACACACAAACACACACACACACACATAAACGGAGCTTACAAAGGTATCGCTTATTGAAGGACTAGAATGGTTAAAGATATAGAACCAGTAGAAAGAACAATTAATAGCTAGTTTTTTTACAAATTTTAAAGAAATTTTCGGAACAAATCACGCACTTAGACGGCGTCATATAGACATAGAAACTTAGAATGGCGAGAGGGAGGTTAAAGATAGAAAAATGTCAACTAGTTCGCTAATATACGTACGTAGAAATGTTTTAATTCGGACAGGTTCTCTGCTGTACTGTACCCTCATAGGCAATTTCAACTTCTCGCGCTTATTTGGGGGGGTAGGACCGAGATTACTTTTACAGGCTTTACAAGTAGCTTCAACTATTTGCTTTGGCTAATCATATCGAACCCCATACTACAATATAGTTTTTAGTTATAATTTACTAATTTTTGTCATAGGCAGTAATCAAAAATTCCTTCAGATTTTAATTAATTTCGCTGTTGTACTTTCAGGGTATTTAACTATATTTGAAAGTGTTTACACACTTAATAAAAGAATACGACATTGCTTTCGAGAAATATTCTAAAACCTATACAATGAGCAAATTAATAAACAAACGCCGCAATTCAAGAAAACGCTATTATCGTAAGTGAAAAAAATACATAAAAAGACGAGCCTAATAGTTCTAATATTACACAAATCGTATGAAAAAATAACAGCGGTTCATTTCGTTTATTAACAAAGAATGGCAGACGCTTTACGATAGCCATAAATTATACCGACCGAAATTAATTAGAGAAAAAGTGGGAAATTATGGTGGAATATTGCATCACCTGGATGTGTCATGCTTCTAGAATATAATCGAAGATGACGTATTGGGTTTGTTTTGTTATATATGAAAGAGATTTAATGATATAAAGTCATTTATTTTACCGTCAAGCAACATTTAAGTTTCGAATAAACTTACATTCTATAAATCATTTAACGACATACAACATAAGTTTCGAATAATTTGTAATTTATTCTGTGGGCGTGTCACACGTAACTTATTAAGCGTAATTATTTGATAAACTATAACGAAGGTTTTCACATTGACATAAATAATCTTGGTACAAACTCAACTGCTGATTTTAATCAGTTAAAAATTAATGCACTTCGCAAACTAATATTTCAACGTCAAGATTGACTATAAATGGAGATTTGAAGTGGGACCAAAAAGTATTCAATGCCGTTAATTACAATGGAAATAAAATATTTTTATAAGCGCTATTTGGCAATACCAACTGCAAGTTTAATTTTGTTTTGTAACCTAATAGGATATTTGAATATCATACAGTAAATTAAGCTAGAATAAAATTTTAGTTTTATAAAAATTATTTGTCAAGTAATAATTTCTAGAAATTTTGAGTCAGAGATTAAAGCGTTTAACCTTTTTCAAAATTTTCTGCCCAGCGTCGTTGGTCAACTACACTAAAAACCGAGAAAAAATAAAGATAGGTAAATTATCCTGAGAATTTTAAAGAGAATTTTTGTGACTCACATATGAGATGTTCGGAATTTGTAATTGTTAACAAGGATTAGGTGAAAATTATTTTAATAAGAAAGTAACCAATAAATAAAATTTCTGTCCAAGCTTTAGTTGTAAATTGTTATTATAAGCGTTGTTTATATCTGTGTACGTAAGATATTCTTGAGATATGTGTATAAAAGAATTTTTTTTAATGCATAGAAGATTGTTCATAGATATTTCTTCAAATTTCTGTGCATCATCTCTTGTGATAAAATTCACATGTTTTTCGCTGAGCTAACCAGGCAAAGAATAGGACATGGTAAGATAGAAATTTTCTATTTTCTATTGCATCCTCATTAGTACATTAGGCCGAATCTAAACCACAGTATCTTTTGTGGCTCCCAACGTATTATATTTTTTTATTCGGAACGTTTTCTGACGAAGCTCGTACAAACTGTATTCAACAAGTTAACAGAAGCCGTACGATATTTATTTAATTCTTTTAGCTCATTTATGTTTTTGCTTGTTTTTCAATTTTCAAACGAGTAGAATGGCAAAAATTTTGTCTGACTGCGTTCAATTTCAAGTATTTCGTCTCTGTGAATTAACTGAATTTAACACCCTTGGTGTTTAGAGTTGTGGCTAGTTCTCTACGTGTGGAAAAATTATTATTTCATACAAAAGGAAATGGGCGATTAACTTACAATGTGTAGAAAAAAGGATAATCCACCTTGCTTGTATGATGGTTGTTTTGCCTCCACAAACCATTCATTCCATCATTTAAAATATAACTATGCAAACTGTAATAATAAATAAACTAATACTTCTACATACGTTACCATGTCATCTTTTATCTACTTCTTCGTGTAAGGACCGCTAGAAAGATATATGGCGTTGACCCAACGCTCTTTATATAACCACTACAACTGTATCTAACTCAATCTATTCGTTATGATTGCGTAATTATGGCACACGCAGGCGATATATACAACTCAAACTAATTAACGTTGAGTTTCCGTATTCACATTCGTCATGTCGACTGCACTGCGGAATTTATAATAATTACACTAGCCTCACACTATAATCCAAATTAAGGGTTGCGCATACTTCAAAGTAATACGAGACTATCCCAAAAATCAAATAATTTACACTGGCTGGGTTTACATCAAATGAAGATGATTAAAAGAGCTTAAACATAAATCATGGTTTTAATTAAAACCGTAAAATGTAAAGATATTGCTGCATTTTGAAAACGCTTTGAATCGTAATTTTGTTGTGTAGTTGCGGATGCCGATGCAGCGGTAAATATTAATGCACGAAATTGGATTGTCAATCATTTGTGTTTGGCGTATTATCAAACGTTCTTAATTGAATTTTCTTTATATTGAAGTTTTTCACCGAAAATTTGAGTTGTATATATTTTTAGAATGATAGATGTCTTTTTGTTGCATTGACAGTTCCTGATTATATATTTACCGCCGAGTCAATGGGGCTGTGATTACTGGATGCACAGTTAGTTTTAAGTATGGGCGACGTTGGCAAATATAATTAACAATTAAATAAAAGATTCGGGTAAATATAAGTTTAGAGAATTTAAGGATGGCTTACCTATTACAATTCTTGCCAACTTCAACCTACACTTCGGTGTTCGGTCTGATACAAGTCTAATTATTTAATAAATACTAAGAGAGAATCCTTAATATACGCTGCAGAGATCACAAGATAATTGCATTAATATTTACTACTCTAAATTCTTTTTCTAAGCGAGGAGTGCAGAATATCATTAATCCATCTGCATACGTTGATGCACACTTAATATACTAATACAACAACTAGTAGACTAACTCTTACACCCTTTTTATATAAACATTAAGCGAATTTATTTGAATAACTTAAGCAATAATTTATTTAATTTACTTGTGGATTAACCCTTTCATAATGTCAGAAAAGTTCGGATTTATACTAAAATATTTTAAATACTTACTTGGAATATAAGATTTTAGTACTATACGATAGTAGGTTTGTAGTCGACTTTGTCTGTCTAAATTTTTACTTGCTATAGTGAAATTACATCTAAATACTACTTACAGTCAATGCATATTTGTCATCCTAACTTTTTTTTTTTCATTTTGAATACTTTTACTGAATTTGTTCATAATATACAAAACTTTAAATTACAAACTACTAAATCCGTTCATAAAATAACAAGTATGCCTGCGCCTCAAGGACCTTTTTTCTAGGCACCTCTAACACATGGCAGTCACTAACATGATACCACTTTTCCACTGGAATTTCAATGTTGGCTTCGTTTGTTTTACATGGCAAGGACGAAATATGTTTTTTATTTGTATGTAGAAATTGGCAATTGTCACTGTTGTTTTCTAAAGGATATCTTATTTTTACATATGCGTCATAATGACCACTGTGAATTGAGCCGCTATGTTGGACAACACCATATAGTGAATACAACACATTAGATTGACTAGAATTAAACGTTGCAATGTTTTGACGTTGTTTTGAGCAAAATGGCGCTAAATCTAGTAACATTGGAAAGGCAACATAGTTATTCATTTTGGCTGAATGAAGTTTTAAGACCTTAAATCTCTTTAACTGTAAAATTAAAACTGTAGGTGGATTGAAAACTAGAACTTGCTTAATGACATTTGTATAAACAGTTTCATTATTAGATCTGCTATGTGTCTTTGTGCACACATCGCAGCTTACTTGGTTATTTCCGGTAAGTAACTCACTTGCCGTGAATTCATTTAAACAAGATTGCAAAGAGCATTCGCCTTCTTCACATTGGTATCTTAGAATACTAGTGCTTCCATCCTAACTATTTTCTGTATTTTGATGTGTGTAATTTTCAAATATATAATATATTTACATATATATATATATATATATATATATATATACATATATAAAGACAAGTTATTTGCAGTCCGCAATAAGAAATAGTATATAAAGTAAGATGTTTCTGTAAACAAACTCTTATAAAAATAATAAGAGCTATTGACAAATACAAATCGGGCTGGTAGTTATATAGCCATTAACAAAACATTAGCTTTATTACATCACAGGGGAGGAAACATCCACTGACTAATAATTTCGGCTTGTTAAGCTTCATCAGAGTGAAATAGTTCCCAAGAACCCTATGAAGTAATCGAAGCTATTATAATGATATAATTTCGAAACAATCACTGTACTATGGCAAAAGTAAATAAAACCGCCATCAGGTGATAAAACACCAACACTACTAAAGTGTGGAAGTACAGAATTGAACCGAAACTACATAATAAATTTTATAGATGACTATAAAAGTACGTCTGGCCTTTGAGATTTGCGGAATGTTACAGCAAAATTTATTTGCAAACGTAACAAACCTTCTCGTGGCGACACCCGGGTTCATGCCCCAAAGGCAATTCAAATAAATAAAGACAAGTTATTTGCAGTCCGCAAATAAGAAATAGTATATAAAGTAAGATGTATCTATAAACAAACTCTTATAAAAATAATAAGAGCTATTGACAAATACAAATCGGGCTGGTAGTTATATAGCCATTAACAAAACATTAGCATTATTACTTCACAGGGGAGGAAACATCCACTGACTAGTAATTTCGGCTTGTTAAGCCTCATCAGAGTGAAGTAGTTCCCAAGAACCCTATGAAGTAATCGAAGCTATTATAATGATATAATTTCGAAACAATCACTGTACTATGGCAAAAGTAAATAAAACCGCCATCAGGTGATAAAACACCAACACTACTAAAGTGTGGAAGTACAGAATTGAACCGAAACTACATAATAAATTTTATAGATGACTATAAAAGTACGTCTGGCCTTTGAGATTTGCGGAATGTTACAGCAAAATTTATTTGCAAACGTAACAAACCTTCTCGTGGCGACACTCGGGTTCATGCCCCAAAGGCAATTCAAATAAATAAAAACAAGTTATTTGCAGTTCGCAATAAGAAATAGTATATAAAGTAAGATGTATCTATAAACAAACTCTTATGAAAATAATAAGAGCTATTGACAAATACAAATCGGGCGGGTAGTTATATAGCCATTAACAAACATTAGCTTTATTACTTCACAGGGAGGAAACATCCACTGACCAATGGTTTCGGCTTGTTAAGCCTCATCATTTCACTCTGATGAGGCTTAACAAGCCGAAATTTTTTAGATAGGATTGCAGGGAAGAAATTTTCATAGTACAGCATAGTGGCGGTTAGGTGAAGTTTGATTTTCAGCAGTACAGGTAAGCTTTTTTAAACGATTCATAAGATTTATTATAGGAGGGAGCGGAGCAGCCGAGGTGAGATTCAGAGAACTTATGACGGCCAAAGTATGGGCTTTTTCCGGCTCCTTTTCAGGAGAAATTCGCAAAAGTATGTATATATATATATATATATATATATATATATATATATATACAGGGTGCCCTATTTCTTACACGTTGTATGAGCAACTCTGTTATTTGTGACATTAGCGAAAAGGTTAAATAGGGAAAGTAGTGCAGTTTTTAATGCTGAGTTCAGCCATGAAAAGATAATTAACATACAGGGTGTAGCAAAAGCGTTATACCAAAATAACGAAATTTTGATGTATTTTGTTTTTCTTCGTGGTTGGTTCATTTATTGTGATAGATACAGTAAAACGTTATAGATGTTTTTTACATTATTTGAAGGGAGAATAAGATAAACTTATTTGTTTTTACATGGCTTTGTTCATGTTCGAGTAAATAAGTGAGGTTATGTTTTTTAAATGGAAACCATAAGTGGCGGTAGTTCTGATAGAAAGGCATTTTTTTATCTTTTCAGTGATGTACTACAATGTACATGTTCAACATAAAAATTTTGAGAAAATTTTATTTTTATGAAATACGAAACTTTGTATTAAATAATATGCGAATATTTGAGCTGATTTTAAGAATCAAGTAGCCATATGACACATAACAATGGATTTCACTGGTTTGAATAACAGAAATTAGATAGTACTGTTATTTTGTGTTTATACGTACATTATTTTCTTCTAATAGTTAGAATGTCCTATACAAAAGAAGAAATAAATGGCATGCTCTTTTGCTACTATTCTTCGAATCGTAACTCACGTGCAGCAGCGGATTTGTACTTTGAAAGATACATGGAACGTAAGCAACCACACTGTCGGATATTTAGCAAACTTGAAAATAATCTAAAAGCATTATGGTCCATTTACCAAACCTAAATTCTTACGAAAATATGAAAACTGTTGAAACGAACGTGTTGGCGTTTGTTAACTATAAACCAAAATCTTCTACTGCCGAAATTGCAAGCCACTGTGCAACTTGTAAGGAAACTGCGAGGTGTATTCTGAAAAGTCGGAAATATCATTCCTATAACTATTCTACTTCGAATACATTGTATCCAGTGGATAATCAAAGACGGATAACATTTTGTCGTTGGTACCTTAATAAATGTTACGAGGATTCATATTTTAGAGAACCACTATATTCGCTGACAAGACTAAATTTACAAATAACGGAATATGTAATCGGCATAACAAAGTATTTTATTCTCAAGGAAATTCTAAACTTGTGCATGAATCCAGAGATCAACATCAATTTGGTATTAATTGTTGGTGTGGAATACTTTGTGGAAAAATTATTGGACCTTTTTTTTATAACGACAATTTGACCGCTGCAAAATACTTAATTTTTAAAACACCAATTAGAATAATATTTGGATGAATTACCTCTTAACATCCATTACAGATTAAAGTATTTCCAACACGATGGTACCCCTGCACACGGTGGTACATCAGTGAAGCGATATTTAACTGACCGTTTTGAGCACGTGATTGGTAACAAAATAGAAATTGATTAACCTGTTCGTTCACCACAACTTACGCCAATAGATTTTTATT
This sequence comes from Platerodrilus igneus, assembly GCA_036346225.1. Taxonomy (NCBI): domain Eukaryota; kingdom Metazoa; phylum Arthropoda; class Insecta; order Coleoptera; family Lycidae; genus Platerodrilus; species Platerodrilus igneus. The sequence continues at coordinate 4,700,138 of JARFIW010001701.1, forward strand.
TGTGAGGTGATATAAAAAAAAAGTGTATTCTACTACTCCTCAAACGCTTGAGGATAGTGGACTTTTCCTCCATAAAACCGAACTGTCGGTTATTAAAACCGCCACTGTCACGCACTAAGTGCTCAATTCGCGTAGTCATAACGCGATTCAAAACTTTCCCCAGCACCGGTAGCAAGCTAATTGGACGATAGCTGCTCGAGTCTGACGCATCCGCATTTTTAGGTTTAGGTATGAATTTTACGTTCTGGACCTTCCAGCTACGCGGAAAGACGCTCTTTTCTAGAAAAAGATTAAACAACCCGACAAAGACGCACGGGGTTAACAGGCATGCCTACAGAGCTGCGTCTGAAGTGATTCCGTCATGCTCCGGTGCCTTCTTAGGGTTCATCCTCCTAAGACCCCTGACGACCTCGTGAACTAGGATTGCCTTATCGGCACCTGTTCCTTGCGCCTTTGTAGCTTCCCGACGTACTAAATTGTGCGACCCCTCATCCTCCTCGGAAGGGAAGAATTTCTCTAATAAATATTCCGCCGTGGTTTTAAAACCTTCCGTATATTCGCCATTTGTCTTTCTTATATTACCGAGCGCAATTTTCTGTTGTTTACCCCTTATTACGCGGTATGCGGTTCCCCAAAGTTCTTTCTGTGAATTTCGCGTGCAAAATTCTTTAAACTTATTTATTCGCGTTTCTTCCATTAATATCTTATATTCGCGGTAACTTTGATTGTATTCTATTCTCCGTTGTTCTCTTATGTCTCCCGAGGCGCTCTGATAGCGGCGCCTTTTGGTTACGCGTGTCTGCCCGCTTGGTGGTTAGTTCCCGGGTACACCAGGGTACGCTGTCTTTAAATGTTTTCTTTCGCAGTATGGAATACGACGACGCGTCTAACACTGCGTCGTTTAAATTTTCCGCGAGTTTTTCTATTTCGTCTGCCTCTCGGCAGTTATATAGCTCGTTTTCGAGCGCAGGGATACTTTCGCTAAATTTTTGTTTAAATCGCTCCCAATTTTATTACAGAAGCGCGGAAATATAGTTAGCTGCTTGTTTGCGCTTGTTTTGGTTTCAACGTCCCATGTTATTAATTTATGGTCAGGAAGCTTTTCCTTGTCCGACCTTAATTTCCAATTACAAATCGTTTCTAACATTTCGTGCGAGACTGCAGTAATATCTATAAAACTGCTGCCTAAATGTCCCTCAAACGTAGGTGAATCCTTAGTGTTTATCACACTAAGACCCCATTCCGTTAAACGCTCAGCAACCTGTGAACCCCTATCGTCTTCTATAGGGCTACCCCATAACGGTGACTAAGCATTAAAGTCTCCCCCAATTATTAGTTTTTTATTCCTTCCAATTTGGCGAAAAATGCCTTCGATGTGATTTATTAAGTCCTGGGTTTGAAGACTTTCCCGCCGGGAGTCGACTGGTGAAAAGTACGCGCTTATCACGTAGAACGTGTTTGTCCCTGTTTTTATTTCTGCGGTGGTTATAAACTCCTTGGACAAATTGTTTAATATTATCCCGGCGCACGTCTCATTATTTATTATTATACCGCTGCGCGGTCGTTCGCTATTCGCGTTTAAGACGGTAACCCCTCCCAAAACCTGTTATTTTGTGGCTATACAGGTGCGGTTCCTGTATAAGCCCCATGTCGATATTTTTTTCGGATAATAACTTTACGAAGTTATTTGTTGCCCCTTTGCCTTTTCCGAGATTTAGTTGCGCGAATTTAATTTTCTTGCTTCTTTTAAATCTTTCTTTCTCTTCACGGTCCATAATCGATGTTCCGTGTGATTGCGTTCTTCAGCCGTAGCATCGTGGGGCATCTACTCTACTTGCCGTCGTGGCGCGTATCGACCTTTGAGCCACCGCCAGTTCTGTCGTTTGCCCTTGCGCAAACTACACAGCAGGGGACTGCCTTTCAGCAATTCTGAACTTCTCCCTCAGGTGGTCCTCCAGCTTCAAATCGCCGAAGCGAGGACTGTGGCTCACGATTATCCACACCAGTTCTTCCGCCTTCATTTCCGCTTTGACCCCCCGGAAGAACGTCCCGTGAACACTTCTTCTCAATGGTCTTCGCTACTAATTCTTCGCAGTGCCCGCCGACCTTCGACTGCAGTTTCTTGGCGTCGTCACAACCCGCGCACTCAACTACTACACCGCGCCTGCGCGTCCTTCGAGCTCCGACTACAACAAACCCATCACGTGCTAGGTCGACCTTCTTCTTCAGGGTCGTCAATAACGGCAAACGTAGGCTTCATACCTGCGGCAGCAGCTGCGTAGGAAGTGCTCGGCACCGACACTCCCTGTCTCCGCTGATCCTGGACCCCTGAAACAACAAAATCCGCCGCAGAATTTTCCCCGACAACACTAGCTCTACCAGAGTTGTCTAAACAAAGACGCATCGCTCTAATTATACCTATTAGTTGGTTCGTCATGTCGCGGATATTATCCACGGCGTGCCGAACCATCTTCCTATCCTCTACGACGATAGTGGCGGAGGTAGTCGGCACCCTCCCGTAGACGGCCGCGTGCGCCTTCCTCACTCTGAACTTCAAGAGTTCCAGCTTATCGAGGTCGCTAGCATCAACGCTGCCGTTGCTGCTAGTCGACATCTTACGCTGGGACCTTGAAATCGAGGGCAATTCAGGCGCCGCCACCGCACACAGGCTCCTTCACTAACTTCTCAACCTCCACCTATGTGTCCACAACCTAACATCCTTCAAGACGACCCTACTCTGTTTCCCCCCAACAGCACCCAGAGCCTCTGACGTAGCTGACTCCGACCGATCGCCCCTCTTCTTTCTTGGCAACGGCTCCTCATCCCCGTGGACCACCATGATAACAAAGCTAATGACAAAAGAATAACGAACGGAAACTCAACTCAAAAACAACGACCTGATTGTTACGACGCTAAAAGAACACAAACGTTGGTCCAGTAAAAACACTTTGTTTAAAGATAAACCGTAAACAACCCTGTATTTATTATTTAAACTTCAAACCGTAAAATTAAATTTCAAATTTACCAAAAATACAAAAAACACTAAACTTCAAAATAACGACTAGAACCAAATAACACTATTTATTTATTTTAAATTTTTAAACCCTCAAATTAAATTTCAATAAGCTAATTTGTAACGGGCATTTTTATAGTTTTAACATTTTACGCTTTTATACTCAATTTGTAAGTAGATTCCTGCAATCACTAGTTCTATATTTTATATTTATTAACTCGTGGGTAGTAATTTAAAGATAGATAAATTGAAAATTATAAACCTCTTATAATTGATTATAAATTGCATCGTCCTTGTCTTGCCGTAAATATAAACTTTGTTCCTTATGTGGATATACAAGGTAGATAAGAGACGATAAGAAGTTGTAATGGAACGAGTTGAATAAACAGATTGGCAGTCGAGTTCGTTCTTGGTTCCTATAGACTAATTACGTTGAAAATACTGCTTCTCCTTTGCTTTGAAAATAGTGAGAATGAATTTCGAATTGTTCCTGAACAAGCGCGGCACGATTTTAGTTGTCTTTCTTATGAAATAAAAGTCGTATATTAACGGTAGCAGTGTGTATGCTATATATGTAACGTGTTTGGTTGACCACAAGTGTTGTGGTAAGGTCATTGACGGACGGTTTTAGTGATGCGCGTTGCTCTACTAATTGTGTTTTTTTAGTTGATTTGTCTTTTTATATTTGAACTGTGTGTGCGATCTAGTCTAGTGTCCCTTTGTTTTATCAGATTAGTGCATACTTTGGATTATTTAAATACAGTGGATACTGTAGTTTCTGCATTTTTCTAACCCCAACGAATCTAAAATAGATTGTTGTTTGAGCAAATTTTCGTTATTCGAAAGCATTAGATTTTTCTTTGTTACCATAGGTAGCAAATAAAACACCTCGCGTTACTGTTAGTTTAATGCATTACATCGTGCCTTGAAAGCGTTATTCTAAATTTTTTTACCAGTTTTTTTACGATTTGTGTTACAAAAGATTTCGAAATTATTGTCTCAGGAAATAGAGTTAACAAGAATTTATCAATGCTACATAGTTCCATCAGTATGATAATATCTGCTGCTAACGCCAGTGAAATACATAGGTGTGATTAGTGTAAAGTGTAAGAAATTCCATCAACACCCTCACAGTCAAGGGTGAAGTGCTTCGTTAGCGTAGGACATCGTAAATCTCACACTTCAGTTGCAAGGAAGCGTTGCTGAAGGACTTTTGTAAGTTGAACTATTTTTTACTTGTTATTACTTTAAATATCTACCCGCTAATAATCTATAGGAACACTGTGGCACGATTTAAATAAAATTAAATAAAAACCCTTAACCACAAATGATATTTAAATTACTAGATACGTATTTCGGCCACTATGTGGTCATCATCAGTAGGAAACCTCTTTAAAAAGAAAATTAGCTGTTGTTTTGGAACACTTCAGCGGATATTCTCCTCACCACTTAGGCTGAAGTGAACCTTCCCAACCTATAATTTACTATATTGTTGCTTTAAACACTATCGAGGATATTCTCCTCACCCGCAGGCTAGTGTTCTCAACAACAAACAAGTGAATTGTGACATTATAACTTAAATCTACTTAATTTATACTAATTCTAAATCTACTGAAGCGGAACCAGTTTAATCTTGCTTTCTCATTGGTTGTTGACCAATAGCGAAAGCAAAGCAGATGGCGCTATTGGCCCTTTATCGGTGTTTAAGAGGGGTCCTTTATGTTTAACAATTTTAATTGATTCATAGGCATTTAAGGGAGGAAAACGTTGGTACCGCTTTTAACAATTTAACATTTTCTAGTTTAACGGGGTGGCTGGTTTCAAATATATGTTTGGCGACCTGAGACCTTTCATATTTACCATATTTAAAGTGAGCAATGTGTTCTTTAAATCTTGTTGTTATATTCCTCTTGGTCTGACCAATATATTTTTGAAAACACCCTGGCTCTGCACAACTAATTTCATAAATCCCCGACTTTTGCAATTTTTCCACCTTGTCTTTTGGATTACCTAGCAAATCTTTAATTTTATTAGTATTAGTGAAAGCAATTTTGAAATTACACTGTTTGAATATTTTATCAAGACACTTTGTGGTTTTGTGAAACGGAAGTTTAACATATTTAACATTATCGTTAGAGGTGGTTGATTGCAAAGTCGTTGATTTACGGATGTTGATTCTATTTTACACTTTCTAAAAATATTATCTATAATATCAGAAGAGAAACCATTGTAATTCGCTATTTGTTTAATAAGAGCAAATTCCTTATTAAATCTGTTTTTATTTAAAGGAAATTCAATAATCTATTAATTAAAAGTTAAATGAAGCCAACTTATGTTGTATGCTATGATTAGAGGAAGACAAAATAAAGCGATTTACATTGGTTTCTTTTCTATAAATGTCAAATTCTAATTTATTACCATTTCTAATTACTAATGTATCTAAAAAGGGTAATTGTCCTTTATTCTCTAGTTCATACGTAAATTTTATGCTTTGAAATTTTGAATTCATTTCTTTAAGAAAATCATCAACATTTGATTTAGAAGTGTCAAAAACTGCAAAAATATCATCCACGTACCTCAACCATATTCTTGGGAAGTATTTGGAGTTTTCTTTTAACTCGGTTTCAAAACGAGACATAAATAAATTTGCTATAAAAGGCGATAAGCTATTTCCCATTGCTGTGCCTTCATGTTGTTCGTACAACTTGTTGTTGAATTGAAAACAGTTCTGGGACATGCAATGCGAAACAAGCTTGATATAGTCCTCAACTTTATCATCATCAATATCACTATCTATAAGAACATCCTTTAAATATGTTAAAGTACGTGGTATTGGAACACTAAGGAATAATGAACTGACATCAAATGAAATTAAGATTTCGTTCTCTTCTAATGTGATATTTTTAATTTTATTAATGAACTCTAAAGAGTTTTGTACAGATAAACTATTAAACTTTAAAATCTTAAATTCATTTGACAGCCACCGTGATAAATAGTAAGTCGGTGAGTTGATACCTGAAACTATTGGTCTCATCGATTTATTACTTTTGTGAATCTTTGGTAAACAGTAAAGTTTTGGCATTTCAGGATTTGAAATTGTTAATTTTAATTTTAGTGTGGGCGAAATTAGGTTTGGACATTCTTTCAAAACAGACTGTTGATTTAATCATTTTATTTAAAGGAACTTCATTTTTACGTTTTTTGACTATTGGTCTGTAAGGACCCTCAGACAGCAAAGTCTCTACTCTATCAACATAGTCTTGTTTATCCAGAATAACCAACCTATTCCCCTTATCAGCCTTTAAATAATAACAATTCTTTTGTCTTTAATAATCAGATGATCTTTCCTTGTTTGTTCTGAGGCATTTCTTGCGCAAGTGCGTAAGTTGTTCGAAAGTTGAATTTTGCACGCGTTTCTAATAAAGGTTTTTGAATTGTCGTCTAATTTTGAAATAGATTTTTCAATGCCAGCAATAATGTCTTCCAAAGGAGTTTTCAAATGATCTACTCCAAATTTTAGGCCTCGATCAAGGAAAGTCAACTCTTCATTATTAAAGATTTTCGACGATTCGTTAACAACTATTGACTCTAATGGAGGTGAAGTAATTTCCAGTTTTTTAGGAGGTACATTGACATTGTGTTTTTTTAAAAGAAACTTCAACTTAGTGTTTTGACTATTAATTTAGTCTAACAATTTATGATTGTTGACTTCAAAAACAATTCTCTGGAAATTACTCCATTCCTGAAAACCGGACTTGGATAAATTGCACGTTAGTGCTAGGTGCGATTTATACGTTTCCAGTTCCAATCTACTAAGCTTACTATACAGATATTTGATTTCCAAATTAAGCCATTTATCTTTTGCAAAATTGATTATTGCGTTACTACGTTTACAATTACTGCTGATTTTTACGTTAATGAAATTTGGAAAAACTTTGTGGGTTTTACAACTTTTTAGAAATCGAATATCTGCTTTTACAAAACTAATTTTAAGAGCTAAGCTCCGATACCTATTAAGTTCCGAAGACCGGGAAGTCATAGTTAATAATCTATAGGAACACTGTGGCACGATTTAAATAAAATTAAATAAAAACCCTTAACCACAAATAATATTTAAATTACTAGATACGTATTTCGACCACTATGTGGTCATCATCAGTAGGAAACCTCTTTAAAAAAAAATTAAAAAAATTAGCTGTTGTTCTAGAATTAGTATAAATTAAGTAGATTTAAGTTATAATGTCACAATTCACTTGTTTGTTGTTGAGAACACCAGCCTGCGGGTGAGGAGAATATCCTCGATAGTGTTTAAAGCAACAATATAGTAAATTATAGGTTGGGAAGGTTCACTTCAGCCTAAGTGGTGAGAAGAATATCCTCTGAAGTGTTCCAGAACAACAGCTAATTTTTTTTTTATTTTATTTTTTAAAGAGGTTTATTGATGATGACCACATAGTGGTCGAAATACGTATCTAGTAATTTAAATATTATTTGTGGTTAAGGGTTTTATTTAATTTTATCTACCCGTTGCTTTACTATACCTTTGTCGTTCTGATACTTTTACAAAAGACTTGCATGATATTTTAAAACATAAGAAAAAAAAAGAAAGAAAGAAAGAAAGATTAATACTACTGAATTACTCATATCAATTGTGTCTTACCTATTTATCTTTTGTTAACATTTTGTCTGATTTATGTTTAATTGGTGTGTGAGGAAACGTTTCTGCTACTCCCCAATATTTACTCACTTTGTAATAAAAATTTTTATAATGCTTTTATCGTGATTATATTATATAGTTTATCTAAACAGTTTTATTTACATTCTACAAAGTACTGAATAACTGAGACTTTTCATTGCTGCTATGCTTTTTCTTTATTTCAGGTTTGCTTTTCTAACTTTTTTTTATTGCAGGTATTGTTACTAATTCCTTACAGTCCCGTACGTTATATGTTGGTCTGCTTTCTACGACCCCCCCTAATCTCCGATTGAGCCCGGTCATTTCTTTGATTTTCTTTGTGTTACGCTCGGCTACGAGTCAACGTAGCATAACTTTGGCGCCCGAACAGGGACTGCCACGAATTACGTAACGTAACAAATTTGGCGCCCAACGTGCGGCCACGAAAAACGTAACGAATTACTTGAAAATATTATTTATTAAATACTACACTTTAAATTTAACTATGGAAATAAACAAATAAAAACCCGTTACTATTGGAATGCGGTACCGGAAACGCACTTACCCCGTGTTTACTCTAGCTTCAAATGTTACTTCACTAATCCACTGAAACTCGACTTTAAGAATGTTTAAGTACGCGAACTCTAAGATATGGAATATTTATATTTAATTTATTTCGAAATTTACGGTTTTTGGACTACTTATTTAATTTAAAAGGGCCTAGATTTTGGTTTTTAGGTTGGTATTTTATTATACGCGCAGTATAAAATTTTTACACACTTTTAGATGATCTTAGGCGGTCTTTTACACGATTTACACCGTATTTGTTTTAAATTTATTAAAACGCCTTTTAAATTATTTTGGGGTGTTTGTTTATTAGTCTTTTACTTTATTAGCCCGAAATTCAATTTAGTTTATTTTAAACACGGATGTTAGTCTAAATTCAAACAGAAACGCGACTTATTTATTATTTAACGGATTAAATTATTATTTTTAATTTTATTTTACTGCCCTGTGTTTAAAATTAATGCCGCACAATAATAAAAATAAAATACCATAAAAAGCAAAGCTTAAAATATAATAAAAGTAATGGAAACCCTATATAAACACTTACTTGTAGCCTTGTATCCAGGAGCTCCGTGAAACACATCCGCTCACTTCAAGTGCTAACTAGAAAGTGACTTCTTTTAAACATTGGCTCACTGTAGGTTGGGTAACACAAAAGAACCTATTTGAGCCAACATCTAGTTGGTAACTTACTGTTGCGACAAATCTGAGGGCTATTAATATCTAATAAAATAAATATGCAATACCTAATTAACATTTCTTGTAGTATACGTACCTTAGATATTATATCTATATCAATATCCCTTGTGGGGGCTCTTAAATAAGGTGTTAGTTCCATAATTAGAAAATTTGCTAACCCCTTAGATAATCGAAACATTTTTCTAAATTTATTATCTGATAGTTCTTCAAATGGATTTCGCCTTCTTTCATAGAGCCGCGGCGCTCTTTGTGCAAGATATTCTAACTCCTCAATTAATAATAAATGTAAAAATAGTCTTGCCATGTTTGATAAAAGTGAGGTTTTGAATAACAGAAATCACAAAAATACAGTAAAACGGTGTTCGCATAAAAGATGCACTTAAATTTTTCCACTCGCAACATTTGCGAACGGTGAATCTAAAAACGCATGCTCAAGAATATCAACCTTCGAATTCCTTTCAAGATATGCATTCGAATGCCGACATTCAGCACGTGAGAATACGTCCCCTGTTCTAAGAAATTTTCATAGTACAGCATAGTGGCGGTTAGGTGAAGTTTGATTTTCAGCAGTACAGGTAAGCTTTTTTAAACGATTCATAAGATTTATTATAGGAGGGAGCGGAGCAGCCGAGGTGAGATTCAGAGAACTTATGACGGCCAAAGTATGGGCTTTTTCCGGCTCCTTTTCAGGAGAAATTCGCAAAAGTATGTATATATATATATATATATATATATATATATATATATATATATATATACAGGGTGCCCTATTTCTTACACGTTGTATGAGCAACTCTGTTATTTGTGACATTAGCGAAAAGGTTAAATAGGGAAAGTAGTGCAGTTTTTAATGCTGAGTTCAGCCATGAAAAGATAATTAACATACAGGGTGTAGCAAAAGCGTTATACCAAAATAACGAAATTTTGATGTATTTTGTTTTTCTTCGTGGTTGGTTCATTTATTGTGATAGATACAGTAAAACGTTATAGATGTTTTTTACATTATTTGAAGGGAGAATAAGATAAACTTATTTGTTTTTACATGGCTTTGTTCATGTTCGAGTAAATAAGTGAGGTTATGTTTTTTAAATGGAAACCATAAGTGGCGGTAGTTCTGATAGAAAGGCATTTTTTTATCTTTTCAGTGATGTACTACAATGTACATGTTCAACATAAAAATTTTTGAGAAAATTTTATTTTTATGAAATACGAAACTTTGTATTAAATAATATGCGAATATTTGAGCTGATTTTAAGAATCAAGTAGCCATATGACACATAACAATGGATTTCACTGGTTTGAATAACAGAAATTAGATAGTACTGTTATTTTGTGTTTATACGTACATTATTTTCTTCTAATAGTTAGAATGTCCTATACAAAAGAAGAAATAAATGGCATGCTCTTTTGCTACTATTCTTCGAATCGTAACTCACGTGCAGCAGCGGATTTGTACTTTGAAAGATACATGGAACGTAAGCAACCACACTGTCGGATATTTAGCAAACTTGAAAATAATCTAAAAGCATTATGGTCCATTTACCAAACCTAAATTCTTACGAAAATATGAAAAAACTGTTGAAACGAACGTGTTGGCGTTTGTTAACTATAAACCAAAATCTTCTACTGCCGAAATTGCAAGCCACTGTGCAACTTGTAAGGAAACTGCGAGGTGTATTCTGAAAAGTCGGAAATATCATTCCTATAACTATTCTACTTCGAATACATTGTATCCAGTGGATAATCAAAGACGGATAACATTTTGTCGTTGGTACCTTAATAAATGTTACGAGGATTCATATTTTTAGAGAACCACTATATTCGCTGACAAGACTAAATTTACAAATAACGGAATATGTAATCGGCATAACAAAGTATTTTATTCTCAAGGAAATTCTAAACCTGTGCATGAATCCAGAGATCAACATCAATTTGGTATTAATTGTTGGTGTGGAATACTTTGTGGAAAAATTATTGGACCTTTTTTTTATAACGACAATTTGACCGCTGCAAAATACTTAATTTTTTTAAAACACCAATTAGAATAATATTTGGATGAATTACCTCTTAACATCCATTACAGATTAAAGTATTTCCAACACGATGGTACCCCTGCACACGGTGGTACATCAGTGAAGCGATATTTAACTGACCGTTTTGAGCACGTGATTGGTAACAAAATAGAAATTGATTAACCTGTTCGTTCACCACAACTTACGCCAATAGATTTTTATTTGTGAGGTGATATAAAAAAAAAGTGTATTCTACTACTCCTCAAACGCTTGAGGATAGTGGACTTTTCCTCCATAAAACCGAACTGTCGGTTATTAAAACCGCCACTGTCACGCACTAAGTGCTCAATTCGCGTAGTCATAACGCGATTCAAAACTTTCCCCAGCACCGGTAGCAAGCTAATTGGACGATAGCTGCTCGAGTCTGACGCATCCGCATTTTTAGGTTTAGGTATGAATTTTACGTTCTGGACCTTCCAGCTACGCGGAAAGACGCTCTTTTCTAGAAAAAGATTAAACAACCCGACAAAGACGCACGGGGTTAACAGGCATGCCTACAGAGCTGCGTCTGAAGTGATTCCGTCATGCCCCGGTGCCTTCTTAGGGTTCATCCTCCTAAGACCCCTGACGACCTCGTGAACTAGGATTACCTTATCGGCACCTGTTCCTTGCGCCTTTGTAGCTTCCCGACGTACTAAATTGTGCGACCCCTCATCCTCCTCGGAATTATCCGAAGGGAAGAATTTCTCTAATAAATATTCCGCCGTGGTTTTAAAACCTTCCGTATATTCGCCATTTGTCTTTCTTATATTACCGAGCGTAATTTTCTGTTGTTTACCCCTTATTACGCGGTATGCGGTTCCCCAAAGTTCTTTCTGTGAATTTCGCGTGCAAAATTCTTTAAACTTATTTATTCGCGTTTCTTCCATTAATATCTTATATTCGCGGTAACTTTGATTGTATTCTATTCTCCGTTGTTCTCTTATGTCTCCCGAGGCGCTCTGATAGCGGCGCCTTTTGGTTACGCGTGTCTGCCCGCTTGGTGGTTAGTTCCCGGTACACCAGGGTACGCTGTCTTTAAATGTTTTCTTTCGCAGTATGGAATACGACGACGCGTCTAACACTGCGTCGTTTAAATTTTCCGCGAGTGTTTCTATTTCGTCTGCCTCTCGGCAGTTATATAGCTCGTTTTCGAGCGCAGGGATACTTTCGCTAAATTTTTGTTTAAATCGCTCCCAATTTTATTACAGAAGCGCGGAAATATAGTTAGCTGCTTGTTTGCGCTTGTTTTGGTTTCAACGTCCCATGTTATTAATTTATGGTCAGGGAGCTTTTCCTTGTCCGACCTTAATTTCCAATTACAAATCGTTTCTAACATTTCGTGCGAGACTGCAGTAAATTGATTATTGCGTTACTACGTTTACAATTACTGCTGATTTTTACGTTAATGAAATTTGGAAAAACTTTGTGGGTTTTACAACTTTTTAGAAATCGAATATCTGCTTTTACAAAACTAATTTTAAGAGCTAAGCTCCGATACCTATTAAGTTCCGAAGACCGGGAAGTCATAGTTAATAATCTATAGGAACACTGTGGCACGATTTAAATAAAATTAAATAAAAACCCTTAACCACAAATAATATTTAAATTACTAGATACGTATTTCGACCACTATGTGGTCATCATCAGTAGGAAACCTCTTTAAAAAAAAATAAAATAAAAAAAAAAAAATTAGCTGTTGTTCTGGAACACTTCAGAGGATATTCTTCTCACCACTTAGGCTGAAGTGAACCTTCCCAACCTATAATTTACTATATTGTTGCTTTAAACACTATCGAGGATATTCTCCTCACCCGCAGGCTGGTGTTCTCAACAACAAACAAGTGAATTGTGACATTATAACTTAAATCTACTTAATTTATACTAATTCTAGAACAACAGCTAATTTTTTTTATTTTTTTTTAAAGAGGTTTCCTACTGATGATGACCACATAGTGGTCGAAATACGTATCTAGTAATTTAAATATTATTTGTGGTTAAGGGTTTTTATTTAATTTTATCTACCCGTTGCTTTACTATACCTTTGTCGTTCTGATACTTTTTACAAAAGACTTGCATGATATTTTAAAACATAAGAAAAAAAAAGAAAGAAAGAAAGAAAGATTAATACTACTGAATTACTCATATCAATTGTGTCTTACCTATTTATCTTTTGTTAACATTTTGTCTGATTTATGTTTAATTGGTGTGTGAGGAAACGTTTCTGCTACTCCCCAATATTTACTCACTTTGTAATAAAAATTTTTATAATGCTTTTATCGTGATTATATTATATAGTTTATCTAAACAGTTTTATTTACATTCTACAAAGTACTGAATAACTGAGACTTTTCATTGCTGCTATGCTTTTTCTTTATTTCAGGTTTGCTTTTCTAACTTTTTTTTATTGCAGGTATTGTTACTAATTCCTTACAGTCCCGTACGTTATATGTTGGTCTGCTTTCTACGACCCCCCCTAATCTCCGATTGAGCCCGGTCATTTCTTTGATTTTCTTTGTGTTACGCTCGGCTACGAGTCAACGTAGCATAACTTTGGCGCCCGAACAGGGACTGCCACGAATTACGTAACGTAACAAATTTGGCGCCCAACGTGCGGCCACGAAAAAACGTAACGAATTACTTGAAAATATTATTTATTAAATACTACACTTTAAATTTAACTATGGAAATAAACAAATAAAAACCCGTTACTATTGGAATGCGGTACCGGAAACGCACTTACCCCGTGTTTACTCTAGCTTCAAATGTTACTTCCCTAATCCACTGAAACTCGACTTTAAGAATGTTTAAGTACGCGAACTCTAAGATATGGAATATTTATATTTAATTTATTTCGAAATTTACGGTTTTTGGACTACTTATTTAATTTAAAAGGGCCTAGATTTTGGTTTTTAGGTTGGTATTTTATTATACGCGCAGTATAAAATTTTTACACACTTTTAGATGATCTTAGGCGGTCTTTTACACGATTTACACCGTATTTGTTTTAAATTTATTAAAAACGCCTTTTAAATTATTTTGGGGTGTTTGTTTATTAGTCTTTTACTTTATTAGCCCGAAATTCAATTTAGTTTATTTTTAAACACGGATGTTAGTCTAAATTCAAACAGAAACGCGACTTATTTATTATTTAACGGATTAAATTATTATTTTTAATTTTATTTTACTGCCCTGTGTTTAAAATTAATGCCGCACAATAATAAAAATAAAATACCATAAAAAGCAAAGCTTAAAATATAATAAAAGTAATGGAAACCCTATATAAACACTTACTTGTAGCCTTGTATCCAGGAGCTCCGTGAAACACATCCGCTCACTTCAAGTGCTAACTAGAAAGTGACTTCTTTTAAACATTGGCTCACTGTAGGTTGGGTAACACAAAAGAACCTATTTGAGCCAACATCTAGTTGGTAACTTACTGTTGCGACAAATCTGAGGGCTATTAATATCTAATAAAATAAACATGCAATACCTAATTAACATTTCTTGTAGTATACGTACCTTAGATATTATATCTATATCAATATCCCTTGTGGGGGCTCTTAAATAAGGTGTTAGTTCCATAATTAGAAAATTTGCTAACCCCTTAGATAATCGAAATATTTTTCTAAATTTATTATCTGATAGTTCTTCAAATGGATTTCGCCTTCTTTCATAGAGCCGCGGCGCTCTTTGTGCAAGATATTCTAACTCCTCAATTAATAATAAATGTAAAAATAGTCTTGCCATGTTTGATAAAAGTGAGGTTTTGAATAACAGAAATCACAAAAATACAGTAAAACGGTGTTCGCATAAAAGATGCACTTAAATTTTTCCACTCGCAACATTTGCGAACGGTGAATCTAAAAACGCATGCTCAAGAATATCAACCTTCGAATTCCTTTCAAGATATGCATTCGAATGCCGACATTCAGCACGTGAGAATACGTCCCCTGTTCTAAAATTTCTGAAATTTTTTTATTTTTCTCATTCCTGAAAGGAGTCCGTTTAATGTTTTTTGTGTCCAACCCCATTCTTGTATTTGCTTTTCTTTGAATCACACATGCTCATGGCTCTGCGGCTCCAATGCCTTAGCTAAGCGGAAATATTGCGCGAAAATTTCTATCTTACATCTTTTGCGTCACATTGTATTGCGCAATTTCTTAAAATCCTAATTATATTAGAATCTTGAGTTTATGTTTGGGCACCAGTTTATGTATTGCTGTAATTATAAGGTTAATTTAGGGGTAGGTTAAGTTACAGGGGTCGTAGAATAAGCAAGCGAAACACCCAAGTAACAGAAGCACGGAATTACAGATATTAGAAAAGTAAATAGGTCATTATAAGTCATTATAAGTTATATAGGTCATTATTAGTTGAGAGCACACTGTATATAGCAGTACAAACGATTAAAACAGATATCCAAGAGTAGCTATGAGCAAAGATGAAAATTTGAAAAGGTAACGAAACGCATTGAATTTAAATCAGTGAAAAGATGCATGAATTGGCTAGACAAATATTCAAAAAATGCGTGGATATATCATCTTAAACGCACTTAGAAATTATGCATTATTTGAAAAGCGTACGTGATTTAAAAGTATCACATTTGCTCAAAAATCCATTTTACTAGGAAATAAACAAACACCAAATTTATTCGATTCAGATTAGAATAAGGCAACAACAATAACATTACGTGATCGATTGAATAAAGATTCTTGAGATTTCTGAAGTAAATGCATAGGTATAATAAGAATTTACGTAACCAAGAGCATCGCTTCATGCAATTAAAATACATACAACTGGTAAAATTTCCAAAATAACAAGTGATAATACACTTGGCCTCGCCCAGCACGTGGAGTCAACAAATCAGAAAATAAAGGGGGGCCGATCCTATAAATATCTTAACAATTGAATATTGAGTTAGTATACTTTGAACCTGGGCAGTCACTATACTTAAATGTGATAAAAATGGACGTGAAAGTTAAGTGAAAATTATTTTAAAGAGTGTATAATTGTGCAAAGAGAGCCGTACTTCTAAAAATACGTAAGTAAATAAGATTTAGTGAAATTATATCATTTCTAATAATAAATAAAACAGGGCTCTGGTTAAATACATTCTGATTGAATACCTTCTAATTAAATACCTTCTGGTTAAATACGTTCTGAATAATTACCATCTGATTAAACACCCTCTGGGTAAATACGTTCTGATTAATTACCATCTAATGAAATACCTTCTGATTAAATACGTTCTAAATTACATTCTGAATAACTACGAAACTTTTAATAACGATTCATTACGATCTTAAATACAATTTTGGATACGAAACTCTTGAAAATGCTGTCTGTTCAAACAATTTAATAATCTCTGAAAATGGTAAACCTCTCATTGAAATAAAGACTTGGATTCTAAATTTTAGTTGGATGTCGACTTCAATTCTTAGGAATGCAGAGCCTACTAAACCACTTCAGGTCAGATATTTTTGATATGGTTTATTTTTAAAACTGTTTTATATATTTGTTGATATGATTTATTTTTAAAACTTTCTAATATATTTTTGATATGATTTATTTTTAAAACTGTTTTATCTCAATAATAATTTAAAGTGTAAGAGCCTACAAGTTGGGGTTTCTGGATAAATTTTATGAAGAGCTATAGACATTTTTGAAACGTTTCAACAGGTCTCTAAATGTAATAAAAGCTCGTTTTGCTGGCTTATTTTCTAAAAAGCTAGTAGATGTAAATAATTCAAAAAGGGAGAAGATATTTAAAAGGAGAAAAAGTTGTAAATATTTAATCATTATACTGTGTATTGTGGAATTGTTTTATTTAATTGAATCAGCTAGTCGAGGCAAAAGAAAATTATAAATTAACATTTTCACAAGTGGTTGAGCAACATAAGGGTTAACACAGCATTTTTATGTACGCCCAAGCCGTGGGGTGAGATAACACAGCAGTATATTTGTTTGCGAGTCTGAAAACTCAATTGGTTTAAGCGGCTATTGTGAATTTTGGAACAGTATTGCGTTAAATTTGTTATACCTGTTTCTATTTATACGGTGTGCTCGTTCCCTTGAAATTAAATTTTTGTTCATTAGGAAATACGTATTTAGAAATTGCTTACGTCTTTGTTTATCTTGTATGCATCATTTTACTCATTAGTTTCATCATCTTTAATTTGAGTTACACAAGGTTACTGTTTGGTTCATTCCGCCTACATTTATATGTAATACATTATTAATCTTTTCCTGTGCTCTAGCTTCTGCTTTCTTAGTAAACGCAGTTTTATTTTCGTTAACGTCCATCATTTTCAACTTATTAAATCCTTTGAAACTATGAATTTCATTACCTACAGTTGTGGTAATCCAGAATCCTACTCTAATTATAGTCGACCACGCGCAGATCACGACATGCGCGTGACGATACACCGCTTTTTCTGAACGAACGCGCAAGCCGAAGAACGCGGCTCAAACCGCTCAAAATATCACATCACTATTTTACCATTGAGAATTTCCAGCCGTTCCATTTTTTGAGCTGCCGCAGAGCCAGCACGCGACAACACTTGAGACACCTCTCGCTTTAATCGGCGTCACACAATTACCCACCTTTCAGTTAGAACCGCATCTTCACCACTTCTATATGCCATATTTGCGCACAACCCGTACAAATACAGATGATATTTATATGAACAACAAACAACACAAGAAAAACCATCTTTATTAATTTCGCAAATCATTGATAGTTCAGACACGGATAGCCATTCAACGCCGGCCGATCATTGAATGAACATTTATTTTCACGACGTCATAATTAATTGCTCAGTCGTTGCATGAATACGCATAACCTTCAATTCGAACCGCTACGAAAACTTTACAAACATTACTCACCAACATTTTGAACACCGTAGATTCAGCTACGCACGCACCGGCATTCACCATTTCATATTCACATAACCTCAAAATCGAATGCACCACTGATACCAGCACAGCCATCAGCGCACCTGAATCCACCACAACACGCCCAGTAGTCGATCAGCATCTTTTGAGCCTTGAATCCGTAAACACCCCACTGCCACCCAAGCACGTCACACACGCCAGCAATCCTCGACCTCCGACATCACCACATAAACAACCATCCCACATATGGCGTGATACAGCGATGCTGCCCACCCAGCGATTTACCGACCAGTGATTGACACTCGGCATACCGCACTTGAACGTCAATAAAACATCATCACCCATATTTGACCAACCGATGATGAACAGCATGCCATGGTCGAATGCGCAGCCCCGAGCATGGCTGAGCGAGAGCGCCCGACTGAAAGTGACGGCATAACACGATAGTACAACCACCTGCATGTTTAATCATCAATTTGAATCAAAATTATTTCAGCAGCATTTTTAATAATATCGTGTAAGACCACCATTGAGGCACCGGAATTTTTCAAACGACTCATCACGATCACCAGATTACCGCAATCTTTCAATTTAAAGTTTCCCTGATAACCAACCCATTTCATAGCCTGGCACCGAACATCAGGTCTTGAAATTCAACAAAGACCACATCTGTATATCAAAATTATCAACAGCCATTCAGTGACACGATATCAGAGCCAACCGCAAAATCATTATGGCGAATTGACAGATTAAAACCAAATGAAACCAACACACACAGCACAGAAAGCGGTTGATAATTTATAATGCAGTTCGATAACGATAACACGAACATGCGAATGTATGATCAGCTCATTGTTTGTCGACGACGCCGACCACATCAATGAAAGATTTTCCCTTAATAGGAATATTCTATACCTGATTTCAATTCAACGTGATAACATATTTCATGTATGCATGAATGATGTTCATTGTTTATTTTAAACGTAGTGCAAATCAGACCACTGGTTTGTACCGTGACGTCGAGATCGTGAATTTGCAACGCAGAAGAACATTACGATACCAAAATCAGCACCCCTCAGAATGAACCAGGATGTGCGAGCCATTGAACACACATAAGCAACATCGAGACGGTTTATCAGGAAAACAGCCAATCGAGCGGGAACGTCGATTTGAACATCAACCGCAGCGCAGTAAAGAACGAGAACACGCACCGTTGAACGAATATTGAAACACACCACAACATCTTCTTCAGCAACCGTTCGAAGACCATCACGTGTCACTTTGATTTGCCGATTATTTCGCAGAGCGTATGATGGCTCTCAACGAGTTGTCACCTCCACACAGTGCACGCATGCAAACAGACGAATTGAACCCGCGTTTCAAACAGCGTTTTGCGATGATGATGACGACGGGAATTACATGATATTACCAGCGAGACTTTTGGGTATTCAGAACGAAGAACCCGGAAAGGCACAGACAGACTGCCACGCCCGAAAGATAATAGAATGACAACCACGACCGCATACGATCGATAAACAGCAACATAAACAGACACCACCAGATTGAAAACAGCATTGTAAACAGCGAGACAGAGTCACGTTCATTCCACGAGCGATGCAATTGCCGAAGCACTTGCACCACAACCTTTGTTTTCATGTTTCAACCGCAACCACAGATAATACGTCAATGAAATGTTAGTTTTAAACACGATCAATTTGTATAAAACACCCCACACATCTGCCATACTTTATCATTTCAGCGACCCTCAACACATGATTATACATAAACGCCAATACAACACTCAAACACCATTCATGACAGTTGTGGCGGTTAAATTCTTTAAAAACACCTAGCATATTCCATTTGATCATCAACAGGAAACCCCATCCTCGACTTTCCACATCAGACCGGCACACCGCAGCACAGCGCCGTTACCGACGACATTTTATTATCTTTCTCCATGCCAACATCCGAACACTCGACATCCTCCAACACACATACCGTCACATAACAACACATTTCACGCGAACAGTCTATGATGCTCGACGGACGCATGGGCAAATGAATGAACATGACACATTTCAAGAAAAATGCTGACAAAATACATAACTCTGCCAGACCCAGTCCCAGATAAACGTTATGTCAGTTGCACCGTTTTCAAATCAATTTCACATACTTTTCCCAACCGCATCACCGACGGTCATACCCATACCCGACTTCGTCTCTGTCACATCCGCATAGAAAGATGGAACAGCCTGAACGAGTCAATCTTTATAGTCCGATGTTTTCACCTTTAACCAGTATGGGCGATTGCAGTGATCGATTGCACCAAGCCCTGCCGCACGCATCTGCCAGTTCGCATACAGATGACCGCTTTATTTCATACAGTTAACGTCCGTCATCTTGATCCACGGAATATCAAATTTCGTCATCATCGTGAAACCGTTCATCATCTTACCCAACAGTTCGTTGGCGTGCCCAACACGTAAACACATTTCCACACATCACCATTTCATACAGATCCGATCGAGATTCACCGCATGAGCATTTCAGCTGGCAACAGTCGATAGAAATGTCGATACCGAACGAGAAACGAGCGATTCACCGATATATCATCACCAAATCATACCGAATCTTCATCCGCTTCATCGTTTCCAAACCACGATTCCATCGGCCTGCAGTCTCACGCCCACACACGACACGAACATCAGCACAGCAACAACAGTTCAGCCATCCTTTTGCATTACAGCATACTCAGAGCAGAACTTCTTGATCTCGTTCGATCAAGCACGCACAAGTTCATAGCATTATTTACCAGCAACTGAAAACCGACATTTTTGCAGAACACTGCTGAATGCACATCTTCGAAACACACTATAACCAGCTCACCAAATATACCATAACCACAATCATGCCCACACGACCACGAACCATGACCACATGACCAGCGACACGGCTCACATGACACATGCGACAGCGACCATATGACAGCACGACACAGACATGACAACAACATATGAGCGAACATGAATGACAGTCGAGTTTTCACCAGGATCAGGTTGATAAAGCATTAGCCAGCGCGCGGCGCTGGCCCAACCCATTAATTTTTCCTTTATCTAACCTAGGTCCACACTTGGTTTTTAATGGAAAACTCATTAAAAGCAATTAGGTCATATGGTCATGTGGTCATGTGGTCATGTGGTCATGTGGTTCATGGTCATATGGTCATGGTCATGTGGTCATATGGTCTCATGTGGTCATGTGGTCATATGGTCATATGGTCATGTGGTCATATGGTCATATGGTCATGTGGTCATGTGGTCATATGGTCATCATATGGTCATGGTTATGTGAGCAGGGAGATTAAATTTGGTATATAAGGAAGTAGTTTTGGGTAGAGCTTAGTTATAGTAAGACATTTTTTCGAAAGATGTCGCATTCTAAGCAATCAGTGGTGCTCCAAACAATCTATTACAAAAGCAGCAGAGGATATCCTGGATGGCTCGAGTTTCTACGCTGCTAGTAAAAATATAATATACCTAGAACAACGTTATGCAGATATGTTAAAAGGTTGCAGAACGAAGAAATTACATAATTCCAACGATGCATCCAGAGATGTTATACCAGAAGTTAAAATACCTACAGAATTATGATAACTTTGCTATTGCTAATGCAAAAGAGGATGGTAAACATGGTCCTTTGTTCCCGTCTAACATACGAGCTATATTCGTGGGACCATCGAGTTGTGGGAAGACCAACGCTTTAATATCTCTGATCTTGCACGAGAACGGTCTTAGATTTCAAAATGTCTATGTATTTTCGAAGAGTTTGTATCAACCGAAATACGAATTGTTAAGAAACGTTTTACACCATTAAAAGAAGAAATTGGTTACCATGAGTTTGAAAATTGCGATGATTTGATCGAACCCGGAGATACCAAAGAAGATTCAATTATGGTTTTCGATGATATACCTGCAAACGAGCAAAGTAAAATCACTCAGTTTTTCTCGTTCGGTCGACATAAAGCAATAGATTCGTTCTATCTATGTCAAACTTACGCTAGTGCCTTAAAACATAGACTCAGAGATAACGCCAATGTAATCGCATTATGGAAACAGGATGAAACCAATTCGACATATCTTTTCGGATCATATAAGTGGTGACATGATATATCCGAAATTTAAAGAAATGTGTTTACAGTGTTGGGGCGACTCAAAACATAATTTTATAACTGTTGTTAAAGATTTTGATTTGGATAATGGTCGATATAGGAAGAATTTCGACGAGTATATAAATATTTGATATTATTCAAAAAAAGTTAGTTCCCATCCAAAGTTTCATGATGACGGACGTTAACAATTTTATTGCAAATAAACGCAGTCTTCATCTTATGCAGGATGCTGTACGAAAAAAGTTTGTAAGGTACAAAAGGGAGATGCTACATCTCAGCAAAATTCAAAGAGGTGCACAAACAATTGATCGATCCACTGCAACAACCGCTTCCCAGTTGCAATCGATCACCGAAAAAATCCCCATACCTACAACAAAGGTTAAAGTCGAAAACATGGACGTACCTATAAAGAAAATTAAGCAACTCGTTCCAGAAGAACCGTTCCATCTTTACTATGCGGATGTGTTAGCTAGAGACGAAGACGAAAATATATACAAGTCGGTTATGGAGTAAAGTATAACCGTCAATTGATACGCATAGTTTAGGAAAAAGTATGTAGGAAATTGATTTAGAAAACAGTGACACAACCTAAAATAATAACGTTTATCTAGAGACTAGAGGTCTAACAAGAGTTATAATTATTTTTAAAGTCCTTAGCATTTTTCTTAAGAAATGTAATGATTTTGTTCATAGAATACATTCCATACCGGTTGCTTCGTGCGTGCACACAAATCGGGTGCAATCGGTACATATCCGAATAGGAGTAGCTCATATAAAAGGACTGTTCGCGTAGAAGTTATTATTTGTTGATTGTACGGTTTAAAGAGACAATATAATAAATATGTATAAAAACTTTGGAGAGGTTATTCGAAGATTTCGCAATGCTTTCTACGAGTAAAAAGCAGAATGTGGGCAACGCTTTTCGATAGATGGAGAAAATGTCTTATGTGTCAGTCATACGAGGAAGCAATACAGCACTGTACTGCAGTGTTATCATTGCCCGAGGATCTGGATGATTTTATGGAAATAATCGAGGAGATGGGGTTTATAAAACTGTTGGCAGATATTCAAATGGAATATATACTAAATTGTAAGTTTTAAAATAAAAATTTAACCACCACAACTGTTATCATAAGAAATGAATGATGTGATTTTAGAAATTATTTTTGTATATATTAGCTTGTTTATGTTTTAAAATATAAAGCATACATTGGTATTGTTTAATTTTTCAAATGTCCACGTAACTGAAATGGATATCTAAGTAATTATGAAAAGAATTATAACAAAGATGTGTATTATTTATTAAAAGGGTGTTATAAACGTTTTACAAAATTATTAATCAGAATCGTTTTATTTAAAACTATAACATAATTTCATTGACATCTATTAATATCTGTAGTTGAAATACAACAGTTTAGAAACTTATAAGAAAACAAAAGTGTAATTAATAGTGTTACAAAATTTTCAGTCTTCGGCTTAAAATTTAAACATCGCTCGTAAATGCGTGGAATGGAAACCTGTTGTATTCTCCCATATACTCAACTTGTTTACAAATACTGTTTTCAAAACAATCTTGGGTAGGTTCTTATAAATTGCATAATATGGCCCCAATATCACTATTACTGTATTTGTTTTTAATTACATCATGTGCGAGATTCTGTGGAACATCATTCTATTATATCTTTCCATTGCGACATCTAACAGAAACAGATCTATATTAGAGTACCCTTTTCCGTTAGTTCTTTAAAGTATTAGCATGGTTGAGAACGATCTGAGATACCCCTAAAAGTGCTCTAAAGTTCCTTTGGTAAATATCATATAATTCCCATCAAATGTCATCATCTTCACTAAACAATTTTATTTAAATAAAACGCAAGTTGTCGAATTTGCATATCTGATTTTGCATGCCAACTTCCATAGTGCGTATAATGTGTGGAAGATTTGATATAAACTTCCTAAATACGTTGAGGATACATCAAGTACGCTCTATGAAATGGTGTCAACAAATCTAAAATTATTTTGTAATCGTCGAATGGGTTCAGACCCACAATTATGATTTTGGAAGAAGATTTTGTTATGGTGTATGGTTTTTCAAATAGTAACTTGGTTCGTTCTAACTGAATTGCGGTGTTTATACGTTCTTTATGCGCTGCGGTCGATTGGTTTTCCAAATCCTTAATTTGTTCCCACTCATTGGCTGTAATTTTTAGTTCCTCCTGAAATAAACCATCTCGATGTGCCTTTCGTTGTGTTTTTTATGGCATCACATCCAGTAAAAACATTTTCGCACACACTGCACGCATACTTAAGATGTTCATTCTAGAAAAATTGTTGATTAACAGTTTTGAATTATACATGTAAATATTAATTTCTTCTACGTTTGCAAAATTCAAACTAAGACTTACTCTTCTTTGTCGATAGTCCTCACACGAAATTTTAAACCAAAGACTGAAAATTCAGTATTACTATTAATTACACTATAAACGACTTTACGCTTTACAAAATAAACTTAAATGAACTTTTGGCATCATTTCCGTATTTATGTACATAGAGAAAGTATAAGTATAATTTGTCCTTACATTAACCCAATTTAAATCAAATTATAGAATGTGTATTCCCGTATATTAACTAGAATTGTGGAAAGTGCTTTTATTAAATTATTAGTCAGACGTCATCGACAAACAATGCAAGGCTAATGATCATACATTTCACCAAATTTATTTAGAATTTACGTCTTATGTTGAACTACATTTAAAATAAATTATCCAACCACTTTCTAGGTCACCGTGCAGAATTAATGTATGTATTATACCTTTTGGTTTAATCATTTGTATGTGGATTCACTAATTGAAAATTTTAACAATTCTAACCACTAATAAATATTTTTGAAGTTTAACTCTATTATCGAGCTAAATCTAAATAAAAATGCAAAGGTGTTTTGCTGATAGGTTTTGAATATTAATACAATATATACAGGTCTTTGTTGGAACTATTTTAAAAGACCTGATAATTAATTTCAATTACCCAGGAAAATTTATACTAATTTTATGGGTTACACCAGGGTTTATCTCAAAAGACAGAGCGATACGGTTTAGAAATAGATTAAAGATGAATTATATACGGTGCTTGCAAAAGGTTAATCTGCAAATCAGTAAGGGTCATTCGATTTGAAAAATTCCGAGGATTTGAGAACCTGAGGAAAACACAATAATAATTGAAATCTTACACGATGGTATATTAAAAATACTGCTAAGAGTAATTTTGTTTAATAATTCTAAAATGGCGTTGGTGGTTAAATACATACAGGTAAAACCCACTATAAACAATTATACACGTCACTTTTCCAGTCAAGACTTGCATATAACGCCAACTAATATAATAAGGAGCTGCGCACGCTCGACCATCGGCATAAAAGGCGAGAGCTATGTTCCAGTGCATTAGTCGTCAAAGTATCATCGAGTTTGATTAAAATTATAAATTAAAGATGGATTTTTCTTGTGTTGACGTTACAAGTGATGTGCGAGTACCACAATTAAATATCAACCAACTGGTTGGTAAGTCAACCTATAGGTTAGGCGAATTTCCTTCAAATTATCACCACCATATATTAGAAGTTGGTTTTGATTTATATGGTGGTCTTCAACCTGTCATCCAAGTGATTTGCTGTAGTGGTATGTGTGCTGATTCTACGATAACATTCTCTTACTTCGATTGGAAGAAATTGTGTACTTTTCAAGTAGAATTTCAAATTCGCCAATTTGCTCAAGACTCAAAACAAGTACGATTAAATGGTCTGACTACTGGAAACGATGTTGTTGACATACAATTGGATCAAGATTTCAAATTGCAGCTGAGCACAGCCTTTAATAGAAGTATATGGTTGTTGAACAATTTTGAAAAAGAGAATTTATATAATATGAAGATTATGAAAGATGGGAATGTTATTGTCCTACCTGCGTACGAGTGCATCAAGCTATTAAATTTGCGAGAATTGATCTGTTTTAAAATGGTTGAGTTAAGGTGTAGAAACTTTCCAGAATTTTACGAAAAATTTGTTGGTGATATAAAAAGTATGTGGAAATACGACGGAGGAAGAAAGGGTTCAAACGTTATTAGAGGGAGAGAGCAGTGCCATTATTTCTCTGTCTAATGATTGCAGCAATTTAAATTACTTGACAGTGTTGGAAATTATTAAATGTTTCCCCATTCAGTACTTAAAAGATGCAACTGCAAGGCAATCGCTTGCGCAAATGTTTAGAGATTTGGCTATCCCAGATTCGCCAGACTCTGGTTACCACAGCGGTTTATAGATGTTATCAATACGTGTATGTATTCTATTAAAACATATTTCTTGATAAAGTTTGTTTTACATATTTGTATCGCCAACATTACCATAAATTATTAATAGACGTATTAAACTATCCTGTTTTTATTTTTAGGTTTAAAGTGGTGTACGCGGAAATAATAAACACAATATACCGCATGTTAACAAAAAGTTGTGGGGAAATTTAAAGACGAGTTTAACGGTGACTTGGTGTTAGAATTTGTAGGTAAAGGCTAAGTCCTACTGTATTGTACGCGAGAAGGACACGATTAAAAAAAGATTAAAGGATCTCAAAGTGTAGTTAAAACTGCGGGTGCTACAACCTATAACGAGCATATACCTCAAAAGGAATGGACATGCAACTACGTAGCAGTGTGTGGGAGAATAAGGATTCTTCCAATAAGAAATTAAAGTCATTGGTAATGGTAAAAATGTTAAACCTATAAAGGCGATTATTAATTGTGGTTTAGTGACCGCGTTTGTGCACTCTTCGAGTGTCTTCGGCAATCTTCGATTGTTTCCAAAGAAAATATTCAAGCACACCATTTAATGTCGTGGTGTAACATCGTCCACTGTTAAGCTCCGTTAATTATACTACTAAATGAGGTTTGTATTTTCCGTAAATACGCACTTTTCAGCGCCTCGTGGTATTGGTAATCTACAAACAATTATATCTCGATTTGAAATGCGCGTCATTGAAACATATTCTCAACATAATTAATAGAAAGTCCAAGAAAAGAAATTATAAAACAGCATATACACAAAATTTCTAATTAACATACATGGCTGGTATCTAGCGAAAGTTGTAGCACGCATTTTCAATTACGAATGCATTCTTCTTTCATTACAGGAGAAATTCCATAGATTTCATACCAGCAAAATGCGCTTTTTTAGATATTTAAAACACATTACATTGGACATCAAAAGTCGACCTTGCCATTTCTACATTATTGTTAAGCATGCATTGGAATTTTTGGATGCGGTAATTTCTTGTTTAAAGTAACTTAGTTAAATAAAGTGTAATTTAAAATTCATAAATGATTGTATAGTCAGTTATTGCAATTGAAAACACATTCAGGGAATAATTTATTTGCTCTATATATTTTACAGTAGCGTTTCCGGACAAAACTTTCTGCTTTTAATTAATTAAAAGCATACAAGTTTCTGGTGTATATTCCTAAAGAGAAAATAAGTAGTTGATGTACCGTTGAATGGAGTTCATCCTTGTTTACACAAATTTCAGATCCTGCGAACTAGCGTTTTTGTTAATATTATTTAAAAATCAATACGTTAGATGGATAAGGTGTTCAGTGGCGGTTATTTTATCAATAAATTTTATTTAATATGTTTAGTTTTTATTTTCAACACCAAAATTCTAAGGTTCACAAAACAATTTCTACGGTTTTAAGACGTTGAAAAGAGCTAGTGCGGAGATCTGAAAATTAGAAATAAAAGATTCGGGTAGCTGAGAAAAATCTAATATTAATTGATACCAAACAAGGTAGGTTTATCTCGAAAGATGCATTGGCTAGACGAGGAAAACTATTTGTTAGTTTTGCTTATAAAGCAAAGGCAAAATTTAGAGGTTTGAGAGCTTAAAGTGTAATTTTGCAGGGCGTTGTCCGATTTCAAATCTGTTTGCAGATTCTGCAATAAAATTTTAGACTAACAAGATGTATCGCATGACTAAGAAAATTTATAAGAACGCTCAAAAGTCGCTATAGGTAAAAAATCTTAAAATTGGGGTAGCTCCCTTGGGGGTGATGCAATCTAAAAAATTCCTAAACATTCGGGTAGCTGAGAAAAATCTAATATTAATTGATACCAAACAAGATAGGTTTATCTCGAAAGATGCATTGGCTAGACAAAGAAAACTATTTGGTTTAGATGTGGGAGCAAATGAGGATGCTCATTTATCTCGAAAGATGAAAATGGTTAGTCGAAGAAAACTTTTGGTCCAGAATGTTAGCGGTAAAAAATCTTAAAAATAGGTTTATCGTGTGTGGAAATGTGGATGCTCATTTATCTCGAAAGATGAAAATGGTTAGTCGAAGAAAACTATTTGGTCCAGAATGTTAGCGGTAAAAAAATCTTAAAATAGGTTTATCTCGTGTGTGGAAATGTGGATGCTCATTTATCTCGAAAGATGAAAAATGGTTAGTCGAAGAAAACTTTTTGGTCCAGATGTGTGAGGAAATGTGGGATTCTGGAGGAAATGTGGGGGTGGGTTGCCTGATTTTCCTCTACTCAAGATGTTTCAAATTATGTAAATAAAGCATTTCCATATTGTAACAGACCTGCGAATTTTTGATTTAGTGCTACTGGCTTTATACCTAAATAATAGATTTTTATTAGACATGCAAAGTGTTTTTTACTTTATTTAATTATGTTTGTATTTATCCATCTTCTGCATTGCGTGGGTGCCGCCTGGCGCTACACGCTATAACGTCGATGCCCTAAATTCTGTTATAGACATCTGCTAAGGGCTATTAGGTTGGTGTGTAGAGCATAATAATAGAAAATTGTTTAGTTATATGGGGATTGTACTAGTTCTAAGTACAAAAAATATCAATTTTTATAATGGATTTAATAATGCTTATTGGTATTATGAGCGATAGCTTTAATAATACATATATTTTCCACCCTATACTTCAAAGAGGAAATTTCATAATATAGAATCCTAAGTGGAATGAGCTCCCTCTGCCAGATGGAATTTTCAATTCGCAGGAATATGACTTTTACGTGGCTGTTCATTCTCAAGTAAATACTATTTTTATTGCTAATTATCTCGGATTATAGAACATTATAACAAATTAGGGGTAATCAAGTACAGATACAGAATCAATAAGTTTTAGACCAATTTAGTAATTATAGGCTCTTTAATTAGTTCAATTAGTTCGACACTAATTATAATGCAAATTTACAACTAGGTCCCAATAAGAAATTATTAATTATGCTACAATATAGATCAGTTCTACAACCCTTTGCGTATATTTTACATGATCAATTAAAAATTGAAAAACACACGGAAATAGAGCTAGCAAATATTAAAGGAGACGAAGCATGAATGGAAATCAGGTAGTAGGAATCGTTTAAATACCTTTAAGCTGCTGATTGTCTTTATAATCGTAGATCATTTACATCAATGTAGTTCAACGTTTTCATGTGAAAATAATTGCAAGCTACTCTAAGCTGCGATTTTCTTCAGATATCAATTTATTTGACTAGATATTTTTCACATTGTCAATGAACTATCATTACGTTAATAATGCAGTTATTGAACTGTGGGTACATGCATTTGGAATTAGATAGCTAAAAACAGTATTATTTTGCACACTTTGTTTTAAAAAATGCAAACTTTGTATATTACATATCATACGAGGGGTGCTCGATATGTATCGAAAATAAGTAACAAAAACAAGACTTGAGGTGTGAACACTTATTAACTGTTTTTCGAAATCTTTTCCACGATGATTGAGACACTTTTGCATACGTTGGAAGCAATTTTTTTAACATTTTTTCATTCCAATTGAAATATTCCAATATTATAATGAAAAATCTTGTAACAGTAATCATTTCGTCGCGGGTTTTGAAAGCATCAACCGCCTCTTCTGGTGTCGAAAATCGTTGTCCACGCAATTTGTCCTTCACGAGTGGGAACAAAAAGAAATAATTAGGTGCCAAATCAGGACTATACGGCGGATGACCCATCATTTCGATATTTTGAGTGGTCAAATAGTCACTTGGTTGAGCCGATGCGTGAGAGCTCGCATTGTCGTGATGGAGAATGATTCAGCGTTATCGGTTTATTTTTCTTATTTCCCCGAAAACTTATGGCAAACAAATAGTTGTATACCAAGCAGAATTAATTGTTCTACGATCCTCTAAAGCAAGGGTTGTGACATGACCATTTATTTATTTTCTTCAAAGTGCTTCAAGCGCTAGCGACTTTTTTTGGGTTTCGTTCATCCTGGAAGACCCATACAGTCGACTGCTGTTTACTTTCGGGTTAATCGCTTTTTTTGAGGATTTGCTTGCACCAATCGACGCGAGTCTTTTATAAGTGATTGCCAAATTATGTGGGACCTAACGCGCACATAGCTTTTTCACAGCTAAATGTTCATGTAACATCGAATCTGTACTTATCATACTAATGCCTAGTGATGCCCAAATTTCACGATGTCACATGACGATCTTGCATTATCAATTCGCGCACAGCATCTGTGTTTTTTGGCACAACAACCGATTTTAGACGACTTTCTTTAAATTCATTCGCTAGCTAACTACGACCATCATTAAATTCATTATACCACCTATATACAGTGGTTTTAGTTGGGGCTTCTTTCTCAAAAGTCGAAATAAGTTGATTCAATCACTGTTGTGGAAATAATCCACATCGAAAATCTTAAAAATCATCGCACGAAAATGTTCACGAGTTAATTCCATTTTTTGGTCGAGACCAAATGTTAAACTCAATCAAAACAAAGCAAATAGTGTTCATATGGCAAAATGTTATTAGTATGAATACTGTCAAAAATGTCAAATTTTAGGTTAAAAGCATCAGAGCGCACCTAGCAACACTAGTGTTGTCAGTTCCCGATACATATCTCAACACCCATCGTTATACCGGTTTTTGAAATGAAACAAAAGTTATCAATGTTAGTTATCGAACACTATTAAGGCCAAACATGTACATATGTGTATGTATAAGCACTTAAAGACGCACTAAAAACTTAACAAACTGCTTTCCTGTTTCTGTCGTCGTGTCTTAGGAGGAGGTCTTGAAGAAGCTTATTGCCACTTCCCGTGGAAGCAGTATAAGAAACGTAGTCCTTGCCCTCTGATCGCTTCGGTTCGTATCGTTGTTCGCAAATATTTTTCTTCCGGAAGTCGGTGTTGCCGCAGGGTGCGGCGTGTTGCTACTTGTGGGGATGTTGTACGCCACATCGCAAACGGGTCTAAGTCCTGACAGACACAAGATTGTTCTATCTGGTAGTTTATCTTCTCTAGTTGCCCGCGTCGTATATCATCATCCCATTCACTTAAAGACACACCTTATGTGTTTCTTCCCGCCATACTGGCGGATATCGAGAGACGTATTTACGGTATCGTCTATGGTGGGTTGCTTCTTTGTCTCGTCGTTTTGGCTGTTGTACTAAAGCAGTGATCTATTCCTTGCCTTGCGCCTTAGAAGTTGACCGTGGACTTGACTGACGCGGGAATTCTTCGCTTTTGCAACCGGTTCCCAATTTTGTCAAGGCATTGCCGTATCTAGCCATACCTTAGTCTTCGCTGTTGAACGACAGGGGTCCTACATGTCGGAACGCCTCCAAACTGTACGTGACCACCACCACAAAGTATCCTATGCAAACCCCAGTCTGTTTTAAGTCCACATCGCCCTCAAAGTAAACTTAAGATTACGACACCGGATTTGGCCCTCAAACGCGATCAAACTCCAAACTAAGACGCCTCAGAAAGTAGCAATCTCACACTTTTTCTTAGGTTACATATTAGAGCACTACAATCCAACTGCATTCGCAAGGCGTCTAATCCAGTCTTCATGCACCTTTACTGACCCGAAACAAATTATGTTCAAGTTGTATTCAGTTATAGTGAGTGGGGTGAAACTTTTCAAGAATTTTCATATGGAAATTACTCTACTTATAATGCAAGCTCTGCAAAAAGTTTCCAAATTTTCTTTTATTTGCTTAAAACCTCAAAAGACAAACTAAAATTTAGAGCGAAGAGTTTCAGGATCTAAATATTTTTAGTCAAAATCCAAGATCTTTTATCATTTTCTCAAACAAATAGAGACAATTACAAACTTTATATATGATCTAGCATAATCCCTACTTACAAAATACATACAACTGGTAAAATTTCCAAAATAACAAGTGATAATACACTTGGCCTCGCCCAGCACGTGGAGTCAACAAATCAGAAAATAAAGGGGGGCCGATCCTATAAATATCTTAACAATTGAATATTGAGTTAGTATACGTTGAACCTGGGCAGTCACTATACTTAAATGTGAACAAAATTATCGTGAAAAGTTAAGTGAAAATTATTTTAAAAAGTGTATAATGGTACAAAGAGAGCCGTACTTCTAAAAATACGTAAGTAAATAAGATTTAGTGAAATTATATCATTTCTAATAATAAATAAAACAGGGCTCTGGTTAAATACGTTCTGATTGAATACCTTCTAATTAAATACCTTCTGGTTAAATGCGTTCTGAATAATTACCATCTGATTAAACACCCTCTGGTTAAATACGTTCTGATTGAATACCTTCTAATTAAATACCTTCTGATTAAATACGTTTTATATTACATTCTGAATAACGACGAAACTTTTAATAACGATCCATTACGATCTTAAATACAATTTTGGATACGAAACTATAGAAAATGCTGTCTGTTCAAACAATTTAATAATCTCTGAAAATGGTAAACCTCTCATTGAAATAAAGACTTGGATTCTAAATTTTAGTTGGATGTCGACTTCAATTCTTAGGAATGCAGAGCCTACTAAACCACTTCAGGTCAGATATTTTTGATATGGTTTATTTTTAAAACTGTTTTATATATTTGTTGATATGATTTATTTTTAAAACTTTCTAATATATTTTTGATATGATTTATTTTTAAAACTGTTTTATCTCAATAATAATTTAAAGTGTAAGAGCCTACAAGTTGGGGTTTCTGGATAAATTTTATGAAGAGCTATAGACATTTTTGAAACGTTTCAACAGGTCTCTAAATGTAATAAAAGCTCGTTTTGCTGGCTTATTTTCTAAAAAGCTAGTAGATGTAAATAATTCAAAAAGGGAGAAGATATTTAAAAGGAGAAAAAGTTGTAAATATTTAATCATTATACTGTGTATTGTGGAATTGTTTTATTTAATTGAATCAGCTAGTCGAGGCAAAAGAAAATTATAAATTAACATTTTCACAAGTGGTTGAGCAACATAAGGGTTAACACAGCATTTTTATGTACGCCCATGCCGTGGGGTGAGATAACACAGCAGTATATTTGATTTGCGAGTCTGAAAACTCAATTGGTTTAAGCGGCTATTGTGAATTTTGGAACAGTATTGCGTTAAATTTGTTATACCTGTTTCTATTTATACGGTGTGCTCGTTCCCTTGAAATTAAATTTTTGTTCATTAGGAAATACGTATTTAGAAATTGCTTACGTCTTTGTTTATCTTGTATGCATCATTTTACTCATTAGTTTCATCATCTTTAATTTGAGTTACACAAGGTTACTGTTTGGTTCATTCCGCCTACATTTATATGTAATACATTATTAATCTTTTCCTGTGCTCTAGCTTCTGCTTTCTTAGTAAACGCAGTTTTATTTTCGTTAACGTCCATCATTTTCAACTTATTAAATCCTTTGAAACTATGAATTTCATTACCTACAGTTGTGGTAATCCAGAATCCTACTCTAATTATAGTCGACCACGCGCAGATCACGACATGCGCGTGACGATACACCGCTTTTTCTGAACGAACGCGCAAGCCGAAGAACGCGGCTCAAACCGCTCAAAATATCACATCACTATTTTACCATTGAGAATTTCCAGCCGTTCCATTTTTTGAGCTGCCGCAGAGCCAGCACGCGACAACACTTGAGACACCTCTCGCTTTAATCGGCGTCACACAATTACCCACCTTTCAGTTAGAACCGCATCTTCACCACTTCTATATGCCATATTTGCGCACAACCCGTACAAATACAGATGATATTTATATGAACAACAAACAACACAAGAAAAACCATCTTTATTAATTTCGCAAATCATTGATAGTTCAGACACGGATAGCCATTCAACGCCGGCCGATCATTGAATGAACATTTATTTTCACGACGTCATAATTAATTGCTCAGTCGTTGCATGAATACGCATAACCTTCAATTCGAACCGCTACGAAAACTTTACAAACATTACTCACCAACATTTTGAACACCGTAGATTCAGCTACGCACGCACCGGCATTCACCATTTCATATTCACATAACCTCAAAATCGAATGCACCACTGATACCAGCACAGCCATCAGCGCACCTGAATCCACCACAACACGCCCAGTAGTCGATCAGCATCTTTTGAGCCTTGAATCCGTAAACACCCCACTGCCACCCAAGCACGTCACACACGCCAGCAATCCTCGACCTCCGACATCACCACATAAACAACCATCCCACATATGGCGTGATACAGCGATGCTGCCCACCCAGCGATTTACCGACCAGTGATTGACACTCGGCATACCGCACTTGAACGTCAATAAAACATCATCACCCATATTTGACCAACCGATGATGAACAGCATGCCATGGTCGAATGCGCAGCCCCGAGCATGGCTGAGCGAGAGCGCCCGACTGAAAGTGACGGCATAACACGATAGTACAACCACCTGCATGTTTAATCATCAATTTGAATCAAAATTATTTCAGCAGCATTTTTAATAATATCGTGTAAGACCACCATTGAGGCACCGGAATTTTTCAAACGACTCATCACGATCACCAGATTACCGCAATCTTTCAATTTAAAGTTTCCCTGATAACCAACCCATTTCATAGCCTGGCACCGAACATCAGGTCTTGAAATTCAACAAAGACCACATCTGTATATCAAAATTATCAACAGCCATTCAGTGACACGATATCAGAGCCAACCGCAAAATCATTATGGCGAATTGACAGATTAAAACCAAATGAAACCAACACACACAGCACAGAAAGCGGTTGATAATTTATAATGCAGTTCGATAACGATAACACGAACATGCGAATGTATGATCAGCTCATTGTTTGTCGACGACGCCGACCACATCAATGAAAGATTTTCCCTTAATAGGAATATTCTATACCTGATTTCAATTCAACGTGATAACATATTTCATGTATGCATGAATGATGTTCATTGTTTATTTTAAACGTAGTGCAAATCAGACCACTGGTTTGTACCGTGACGTCGAGATCGTGAATTTGCAACGCAGAAGAACATTACGATACCAAAATCAGCACCCCTCAGAATGAACCAGGATGTGCGAGCCATTGAACACACATAAGCAACATCGAGACGGTTTATCAGGAAAACAGCCAATCGAGCGGGAACGTCGATTTGAACATCAACCGCAGCGCAGTAAAGAACGAGAACACGCACCGTTGAACGAATATTGAAACACACCACAACATCTTCTTCAGCAACCGTTCGAAGACCATCACGTGTCACTTTGATTTGCCGATTATTTCGCAGAGCGTATGATGGCTCTCAACGAGTTGTCACCTCCACACAGTGCACGCATGCAAACAGACGAATTGAACCCGCGTTTCAAACAGCGTTTTGCGATGATGATGACGACGGGAATTACATGATATTACCAGCGAGACTTTTGGGTATTCAGAACGAAGAACCCGGAAAGGCACAGACAGACTGCCACGCCCGAAAGATAATAGAATGACAACCACGACCGCATACGATCGATAAACAGCAACATAAACAGACACCACCAGATTGAAAACAGCATTGTAAACAGCGAGACAGAGTCACGTTCATTCCACGAGCGATGCAATTGCCGAAGCACTTGCACCACAACCTTTGTTTTCATGTTTCAACCGCAACCACAGATAATACGTCAATGAAATGTTAGTTTTAAACACGATCAATTTGTATAAAACACCCCACACATCTGCCATACTTTATCATTTCAGCGACCCTCAACACATGATTATACATAAACGCCAATACAACACTCAAACACCATTCATGACAGTTGTGGCGGTTAAATTCTTTAAAAACACCTAGCATATTCCATTTGATCATCAACAGGAAACCCCATCCTCGACTTTCCACATCAGACCGGCACACCGCAGCACAGCGCCGTTACCGACGACATTTTATTATCTTTCTCCATGCCAACATCCGAACACTCGACATCCTCCAACACACATACCGTCACATAACAACACATTTCACGCGAACAGTCTATGATGCTCGACGGACGCATGGGCAAATGAATGAACATGACACATTTCAAGAAAAATGCTGACAAAATACATAACTCTGCCAGACCCAGTCCCAGATAAACGTTATGTCAGTTGCACCGTTTTCAAATCAATTTCACATACTTTTCCCAACCGCATCACCGACGGTCATACCCATACCCGACTTCGTCTCTGTCACATCCGCATAGAAAGATGGAACAGCCTGAACGAGTCAATCTTTATAGTCCGATGTTTTCACCTTTAACCAGTATGGGCGATTGCAGTGATCGATTGCACCAAGCCCTGCCGCACGCATCTGCCAGTTCGCATACAGATGACCGCTTTATTTCATACAGTTAACGTCCGTCATCTTGATCCACGGAATATCAAATTTCGTCATCATCGTGAAACCGTTCATCATCTTACCCAACAGTTCGTTGGCGTGCCCAACACGTAAACACATTTCCACACATCACCATTTCATACAGATCCGATCGAGATTCACCGCATGAGCATTTCAGCTGGCAACAGTCGATAGAAATGTCGATACCGAACGAGAAACGAGCGATTCACCGATATATCATCACCAAATCATACCGAATCTTCATCCGCTTCATCGTTTCCAAACCACGATTCCATCGGCCTGCAGTCTCACGCCCACACACGACACGAACATCAGCACAGCAACAACAGTTCAGCCATCCTTTTGCATTACAGCATACTCAGAGCAGAACTTCTTGATCTCGTTCGATCAAGCACGCACAAGTTCATAGCATTATTTACCAGCAACTGAAAACCGACATTTTTGCAGAACACTGCTGAATGCACATCTTCGAAACACACTATAACCAGCTCACCAAATATACCATAACCACAATCATGCCCACACGACCACGAACCATGACCACATGACCAGCGACACGGCTCACATGACACATGCGACAGCGACCATATGACAGCACGACACAGACATGACAACAACATATGAGCGAACATGAATGACAGTCGAGTTTTCACCAGGATCAGGTTGATAAAGCATTAGCCAGCGCGCGGCGCTGGCCCAACCCATTAATTTTTCCTTTATCTAACCTAGGTCCACACTTGGTTTTTAATGGAAAACTCATTAAAAGCAATTAGGTCATATGGTCATGTGGTCATGTGGTCATGTGGTCATGTGGTTCATGGTCATATGGTCATGGTCATGTGGTCATATGGTCTCATGTGGTCATGTGGTCATATGGTCATATGGTCATGTGGTCATATGGTCATATGGTCATGTGGTCATGTGGTCATATGGTCATCATATGGTCATGGTTATGTGAGCAGGGAGATTAAATTTGGTATATAAGGAAGTAGTTTTGGGTAGAGCTTAGTTATAGTAAGACATTTTTTCGAAAGATGTCGCATTCTAAGCAATCAGTGGTGCTCCAAACAATCTATTACAAAAGCAGCAGAGGATATCCTGGATGGCTCGAGTTTCTACGCTGCTAGTAAAAATATAATATACCTAGAACAACGTTATGCAGATATGTTAAAAGGTTGCAGAACGAAGAAATTACATAATTCCAACGATGCATCCAGAGATGTTATACCAGAAGTTAAAATACCTACAGAATTATGATAACTTTGCTATTGCTAATGCAAAAGAGGATGGTAAACATGGTCCTTTGTTCCCGTCTAACATACGAGCTATATTCGTGGGACCATCGAGTTGTGGGAAGACCAACGCTTTAATATCTCTGATCTTGCACGAGAACGGTCTTAGATTTCAAAATGTCTATGTATTTTCGAAGAGTTTGTATCAACCGAAATACGAATTGTTAAGAAACGTTTTACACCATTAAAAGAAGAAATTGGTTACCATGAGTTTGAAAATTGCGATGATTTGATCGAACCCGGAGATACCAAAGAAGATTCAATTATGGTTTTCGATGATATACCTGCAAACGAGCAAAGTAAAATCACTCAGTTTTTCTCGTTCGGTCGACATAAAGCAATAGATTCGTTCTATCTATGTCAAACTTACGCTAGTGCCTTAAAACATAGACTCAGAGATAACGCCAATGTAATCGCATTATGGAAACAGGATGAAACCAATTCGACATATCTTTTCGGATCATATAAGTGGTGACATGATATATCCGAAATTTAAAGAAATGTGTTTACAGTGTTGGGGCGACTCAAAACATAATTTTATAACTGTTGTTAAAGATTTTGATTTGGATAATGGTCGATATAGGAAGAATTTCGACGAGTATATAAATATTTGATATTATTCAAAAAAAGTTAGTTCCCATCCAAAGTTTCATGATGACGGACGTTAACAATTTTATTGCAAATAAACGCAGTCTTCATCTTATGCAGGATGCTGTACGAAAAAAGTTTGTAAGGTACAAAAGGGAGATGCTACATCTCAGCAAAATTCAAAGAGGTGCACAAACAATTGATCGATCCACTGCAACAACCGCTTCCCAGTTGCAATCGATCACCGAAAAAATCCCCATACCTACAACAAAGGTTAAAGTCGAAAACATGGACGTACCTATAAAGAAAATTAAGCAACTCGTTCCAGAAGAACCGTTCCATCTTTACTATGCGGATGTGTTAGCTAGAGACGAAGACGAAAATATATACAAGTCGGTTATGGAGTAAAGTATAACCGTCAATTGATACGCATAGTTTAGGAAAAGTATGTAGGAAATTGATTTAGAAAACAGTGACACAACCTAAAATAATAACGTTTATCTAGAGACTAGAGGTCTAACAAGAGTTATAATTATTTTTAAAGTCCTTAGCATTTTTCTTAAGAAATGTAATGATTTTGTTCATAGAATACATTCCATACCGGTTGCTTCGTGCGTGCACACAAATCGGGTGCAATCGGTACATATCCGAATAGGAGTAGCTCATATAAAAGGACTGTTCGCGTAGAAGTTATTATTTGTTGATTGTACGGTTTAAAGAGACAATATAATAAATATGTATAAAAACTTTGGAGAGGTTATTCGAAGATTTCGCAATGCTTTCTACGAGTAAAAAGCAGAATGTGGGCAACGCTTTTCGATAGATGGAGAAAATGTCTTATGTGTCAGTCATACGAGGAAGCAATACAGCACTGTACTGCAGTGTTATCATTGCCCGAGGATCTGGATGATTTTATGGAAATAATCGAGGAGATGGGGTTTATAAAACTGTTGGCAGATATTCAAATGGAATATATACTAAATTGTAAGTTTTAAAATAAAAATTTAACCACCACAACTGTTATCATAAGAAATGAATGATGTGATTTTAGAAATTATTTTTGTATATATTAGCTTGTTTATGTTTTAAAATATAAAGCATACATTGGTATTGTTTAATTTTTCAAATGTCCACGTAACTGAAATGGATATCTAAGTAATTATGAAAAGAATTATAACAAAGATGTGTATTATTTATTAAAAGGGTGTTATAAACGTTTTACAAAATTATTAATCAGAATCGTTTTATTTAAAACTATAACATAATTTCATTGACATCTATTAATATCTGTAGTTGAAATACAACAGTTTAGAAACTTATAAGAAAACAAAAGTGTAATTAATAGTGTTACAAAATTTTCAGTCTTCGGCTTAAAATTTAAACATCGCTCGTAAATGCGTGGAATGGAAACCTGTTGTATTCTCCCATATACTCAACTTGTTTACAAATACTGTTTTCAAAACAATCTTGGGTAGGTTCTTATAAATTGCATAATATGGCCCCAATATCACTATTACTGTATTTGTTTTTAATTACATCATGTGCGAGATTCTGTGGAACATCATTCTATTATATCTTTCCATTGCGACATCTAACAGAAACAGATCTATATTAGAGTACCCTTTTCCGTTAGTTCTTTAAAGTATTAGCATGGTTGAGAACGATCTGAGATACCCCTAAAAGTGCTCTAAAGTTCCTTTGGTAAATATCATATAATTCCCATCAAATGTCATCATCTTCACTAAACAATTTTATTTAAATAAAACGCAAGTTGTCGAATTTGCATATCTGATTTTGCATGCCAACTTCCATAGTGCGTATAATGTGTGGAAGATTTGATATAAACTTCCTAAATACGTTGAGGATACATCAAGTACGCTCTATGAAATGGTGTCAACAAATCTAAAATTATTTTGTAATCGTCGAATGGGTTCAGACCCACAATTATGATTTTGGAAGAAGATTTTGTTATGGTGTATGGTTTTTCAAATAGTAACTTGGTTCGTTCTAACTGAATTGCGGTGTTTATACGTTCTTTATGCGCTGCGGTCGATTGGTTTTCCAAATCCTTAATTTGTTCCCACTCATTGGCTGTAATTTTTAGTTCCTCCTGAAATAAACCATCTCGATGTGCCTTTCGTTGTGTTTTTTATGGCATCACATCCAGTAAAAACATTTTCGCACACACTGCACGCATACTTAAGATGTTCATTCTAGAAAAATTGTTGATTAACAGTTTTGAATTATACATGTAAATATTAATTTCTTCTACGTTTGCAAAATTCAAACTAAGACTTACTCTTCTTTGTCGATAGTCCTCACACGAAATTTTAAACCAAAGACTGAAAATTCAGTATTACTATTAATTACACTATAAACGACTTTACGCTTTACAAAATAAACTTAAATGAACTTTTGGCATCATTTCCGTATTTATGTACATAGAGAAAGTATAAGTATAATTTGTCCTTACATTAACCCAATTTAAATCAAATTATAGAATGTGTATTCCCGTATATTAACTAGAATTGTGGAAAGTGCTTTTATTAAATTATTAGTCAGACGTCATCGACAAACAATGCAAGGCTAATGATCATACATTTCACCAAATTTATTTAGAATTTACGTCTTATGTTGAACTACATTTAAAATAAATTATCCAACCACTTTCTAGGTCACCGTGCAGAATTAATGTATGTATTATACCTTTTGGTTTAATCATTTGTATGTGGATTCACTAATTGAAAATTTTAACAATTCTAACCACTAATAAATATTTTTGAAGTTTAACTCTATTATCGAGCTAAATCTAAATAAAAATGCAAAGGTGTTTTGCTGATAGGTTTTGAATATTAATACAATATATACAGGTCTTTGTTGGAACTATTTTAAAAGACCTGATAATTAATTTCAATTACCCAGGAAAATTTATACTAATTTTATGGGTTACACCAGGGTTTATCTCAAAAGACAGAGCGATACGGTTTAGAAATAGATTAAAGATGAATTATATACGGTGCTTGCAAAAGGTTAATCTGCAAATCAGTAAGGGTCATTCGATTTGAAAAATTCCGAGGATTTGAGAACCTGAGGAAAACACAATAATAATTGAAATCTTACACGATGGTATATTAAAAATACTGCTAAGAGTAATTTTGTTTAATAATTCTAAAATGGCGTTGGTGGTTAAATACATACAGGTAAAACCCACTATAAACAATTATACACGTCACTTTTCCAGTCAAGACTTGCATATAACGCCAACTAATATAATAAGGAG
Source organism: Platerodrilus igneus (assembly GCA_036346225.1). NCBI lineage: Eukaryota > Metazoa > Arthropoda > Insecta > Coleoptera > Lycidae > Platerodrilus > Platerodrilus igneus. The sequence goes on from JARFIW010001701.1 coordinate 4,742,061, forward strand.
CTGCGCACGCTCGACCATCGGCATAAAAGGCGAGAGCTATGTTCCAGTGCATTAGTCGTCAAAGTATCATCGAGTTTGATTAAAATTATAAATTAAAGATGGATTTTTCTTGTGTTGACGTTACAAGTGATGTGCGAGTACCACAATTAAATATCAACCAACTGGTTGGTAAGTCAACCTATAGGTTAGGCGAATTTCCTTCAAATTATCACCACCATATATTAGAAGTTGGTTTTGATTTATATGGTGGTCTTCAACCTGTCATCCAAGTGATTTGCTGTAGTGGTATGTGTGCTGATTCTACGATAACATTCTCTTACTTCGATTGGAAGAAATTGTGTACTTTTCAAGTAGAATTTCAAATTCGCCAATTTGCTCAAGACTCAAAACAAGTACGATTAAATGGTCTGACTACTGGAAACGATGTTGTTGACATACAATTGGATCAAGATTTCAAATTGCAGCTGAGCACAGCCTTTAATAGAAGTATATGGTTGTTGAACAATTTTGAAAAAGAGAATTTATATAATATGAAGATTATGAAAGATGGGAATGTTATTGTCCTACCTGCGTACGAGTGCATCAAGCTATTAAATTTGCGAGAATTGATCTGTTTTAAAATGGTTGAGTTAAGGTGTAGAAACTTTCCAGAATTTTACGAAAAATTTGTTGTTGATATAAAAAGTATGTGGAAATACGACGGAGGAAGAAAGGGTTCAAACGTTATTAGAGGGAGAGAGCAGTGCCATTATTTCTCTGTCTAATGATTGCAGCAATTTAAATTACTTGACAGTGTTGGAAATTATTAAATGTTTCCCCATTCAGTACTTAAAAGATGCAACTGCAAGGCAATCGCTTGCGCAAATGTTTAGAGATTTGGCTATCCCAGATTCGCCAGACTCTGGTTACCACAGCGGTTTATAGATGTTATCAATACGTGTATGTATTCTATTAAAACATATTTCTTGATAAAGTTTGTTTTACATATTTGTATCGCCAACATTACCATAAATTATTAATAGACGTATTAAACTATCCTGTTTTTATTTTTAGGTTTAAAGTGGTGTACGCGGAAATAATAAACACAATATACCGCATGTTAACAAAAAGTTGTGGGGAAATTTAAAGACGAGTTTAACGGTGACTTGGTGTTAGAATTTGTAGGTAAAGGCTAAGTCCTACTGTATTGTACGCGAGAAGGACACGATTAAAAAAAGATTAAAGGATCTCAAAGTGTAGTTAAAACTGCGGGTGCTACAACCTATAACGAGCATATACCTCAAAAGGAATGGACATGCAACTACGTAGCAGTGTGTGGGAGAATAAGGATTCTTCCAATAAGAAATTAAAGTCATTGGTAATGGTAAAAATGTTAAACCTATAAAGGCGATTATTAATTGTGGTTTAGTGACCGCGTTTGTGCACTCTTCGAGTGTCTTCGGCAATCTTCGATTGTTTCCAAAGAAAATATTCAAGCACACCATTTAATGTCGTGGTGTAACATCGTCCACTGTTAAGCTCCGTTAATTATACTACTAAATGAGGTTTGTATTTTCCGTAAATACGCACTTTTCAGCGCCTCGTGGTATTGGTAATCTACAAACAATTATATCTCGATTTGAAATGCGCGTCATTGAAACATATTCTCAACATAATTAATAGAAAGTCCAAGAAAAGAAATTATAAAACAGCATATACACAAAATTTCTAATTAACATACATGGCTGGTATCTAGCGAAAGTTGTAGCACGCATTTTCAATTACGAATGCATTCTTCTTTCATTACAGGAGAAATTCCATAGATTTCATACCAGCAAAATGCGCTTTTTTAGATATTTAAAACACATTACATTGGACATCAAAAGTCGACCTTGCCATTTCTACATTATTGTTAAGCATGCATTGGAATTTTTGGATGCGGTAATTTCTTGTTTAAAGTAACTTAGTTAAATAAAGTGTAATTTAAAATTCATAAATGATTGTATAGTCAGTTATTGCAATTGAAAACACATTCAGGGAATAATTTATTTGCTCTATATATTTTACAGTAGCGTTTCCGGACAAAACTTTCTGCTTTTAATTAATTAAAAGCATACAAGTTTCTGGTGTATATTCCTAAAGAGAAAATAAGTAGTTGATGTACCGTTGAATGGAGTTCATCCTTGTTTACACAAATTTCAGATCCTGCGAACTAGCGTTTTTGTTAATATTATTTAAAAATCAATACGTTAGATGGATAAGGTGTTCAGTGGCGGTTATTTTATCAATAAATTTTATTTAATATGTTTAGTTTTTATTTTCAACACCAAAATTCTAAGGTTCACAAAACAATTTCTACGGTTTTAAGACGTTGAAAAGAGCTAGTGCGGAGATCTGAAAATTAGAAATAAAAGATTCGGGTAGCTGAGAAAAATCTAATATTAATTGATACCAAACAAGGTAGGTTTATCTCGAAAGATGCATTGGCTAGACGAGGAAAACTATTTGTTAGTTTTGCTTATAAAGCAAAGGCAAAATTTAGAGGTTTGAGAGCTTAAAGTGTAATTTTGCAGGGCGTTGTCCGATTTCAAATCTGTTTGCAGATTCTGCAATAAAATTTTAGACTAACAAGATGTATCGCATGACTAAGAAAATTTATAAGAACGCTCAAAAGTCGCTATAGGTAAAAAATCTTAAAATTGGGGTAGCTCCCTTGGGGGTGATGCAATCTAAAAAATTCCTAAACATTCGGGTAGCTGAGAAAAATCTAATATTAATTGATACCAAACAAGATAGGTTTATCTCGAAAGATGCATTGGCTAGACAAAGAAAACTATTTGGTTTAGATGTGAGCAAATGAGGATGCTCATTTATCTCGAAAGATGAAAATGGTTAGTCGAAGAAAACTTTTGGTCCAGAATGTTAGCGGTAAAAAATCTTAAAAATAGGTTTATCGTGTGTGGAAATGTGGATGCTCATTTATCTCGAAAGATGAAAATGGTTAGTCGAAGAAAACTATTTGGTCCAGAATGTTAGCGGTAAAAAAATCTTAAAATAGGTTTATCTCGTGTGGAAATGTGGATGCTCATTTATCTCGAAAGATGAAAATGGTTAGTCGAAGAAAACTTTTGGTCCAGATGTGAGGAAATGTGATTCTGGAGGAAATGTTTCGTCCATCTTTCTTGTATTGCTGTAATTGCGGTAAAAGATCAACTCGCTTTTTACGACTGTCAGATTTTTCAATTAACACTTTTCGATTATCTTTCGTTTTTTTCCACCGAAAACCTAATGTATGTATATGTCGCCTAAACGAAAACAATTTTCCGGTAAAATTAACACGATCATGATTTTTTTGTTGGCTCTCAAATATGGCTTTCATTGTAGGTATTCGCTTATGAATGCTTGCATAATTATATACAGTCGTTCGAACAACTTCTTCTTCAAATTGGTCCACATTAGATTTAGGACTACTCTAGTTAATTTCCTTCCTTGGAGATGCAAATTTGTCACCTCCGGTTTGCTTTTCGCTTCCGAAATAATTCGCTTGATTGTGTTTAGTCCAACTCCAGTTGCTGTTGCTACTCGTTCTTGTAAATTATTCATAGGGATGACAGGTATTCCATTCTTTTCTTCACTCATAAACTTATACACACTATTAATAATTTCTCTCCCTTGACTGTGAACTGCTTTTTTGCGATTACTCATTGTAAAGCAGAAAGTTCAGGAATAACAAAATAATCTGCAAAAGCCAAACATTATTCTTCTAATTGATTTAAAACCGCATGATACTTACTATAAAGCTAAGCTGAGTTGCAGTAGTTTTAAAAAAAAACTGTTTGAAGTTGAATAAAAGTAGAAATCTCATAAATAATAATCAAAAACAATAATAACGAACCGCAGTCTTAAATATGCGAGTAAATGACAGACGAATTAAAAATCAACAACTGGTTGTCAATGTTTTTAGGATGGATTTTAACGTAAATTACTAAAATTAGTGTTCTGCGCAACAGCCCATGAGATTTTGAAAGACCTATACCGTTTCTTCAATATTTTCCAAACGTGCCCTTTCGTTCGCCTTATAAATGTGAAACCACCATTTGTTTTCGAAATTATAATTGTTTATTGGAAAAGGTAGCTGTGACCAAATTCAAAATTGATTATTAATAATTTGTTTGCTATATTTAATACTGCTTCCTTGTTAAAAACTACTTCTATAGTGCTATATTTACATTTACAGATCACAAAAGCATTTTAAAATATTCTATTGCTAATTGTAGTAAACGATTGTATCTTAATTTACAATTTGAAAATGTAAATTCTAAAATTTGTGTTCATAGCTATACTTTATAATTAACTGAAGTCAAAACTAACATAAGTACATACATATATATATATATATATATATATATATATATATATATATATATATATTACTCATATTTAGACCAGGGTAGAAAATTAAATAATCACATCAAATAATTTTAATCACCGTGTAGAAGCTTTGGGAAAAGGTACGCGTTATTAAATAACAGCGTGAAGCATAAAAATTCATTCGTTTTATTAAAATAAGAGATTTAAATTATTTATAAGACGCGTTATATAAAAGGAAGCAGTATTAGAAAACTTTACGGGTAATTTAATTATCCTAGTAAAGAAACAAATAAAATTACGTGCAAAATTTATATTAATTAACTCTATTTTAAGTAACCGGTATTAAACAAAACGTACAGATAATAATTGAATATTTAATTAGGATTCACTAAAAATTAAAGGGTATTAATTTTAATTGAAGTTAATTGAACCATTAGTAACAGATAATATCTATAAAAACTCGTACAAACCCAATAAAATACCATGAAATAAAGCTCTGAGAATTAATAGTATGTTTAAACACCTGCGTATTTTTAAAAAAAGCTCATTCTGCGTAAATGTTGCAGATAATTAATGGTTACAAAGAATCTTGGAGAAACCGTAGTTTAATAGTAACGAGAAATGCGGAAGGCGCGATACGGGGTTATTTAACCCAAATAACAGTCCACATGGACTGAAATAATCGATAATAAAGAATATCAATTTGCACTAATAAGAACAGGGTAGATAGAGACAGATAATATGCGCAAGACCAAGACACATATAGTAAAAAGGCGTGAGTAGAGCAACGTCATGGGGTTGCGATTGGTTGAAAGTAAAAGGCAAAATTTGAGAGGTAAAAATAACGTTTCTGTATAAAAGTCAATTAGTTATTTCCAGACGTTGCAAGCCGTGTCGAAATTTCTGAGATTTAACTGGGGCGAGTGCAAAATTCGTAAAAATCGCATGCCGGGCTGCGGAATGGGAACATAGCAGGCGAAATTCTTTAGAATTGTCCGTTTTGGAGACTCGACCGACAGACAGGCTAACCTCTATATATACCCAGGTGAATATGAACAAGCTCTCTTAGATCTTCGACTTGATTCAACGCGTTAAACAGTGCTTTTTAGTTTTCCGGTTTTAATATTAAATAATTTAAACAGTTTGCTCGAATATTTTTGTGATAAAAAACAGTTTGTTCTTTACGTGCTACAATGAATGTACGTTAGTGCACTTAGAAAAGAAGATACAAGGTAATAAAGTTTAGTATCACTGTACCAATTGGTAAAATTTACAACGACAAATAAATACACAAAAGTAGGCAGTTTTGGCGTATATTGGTGAAAGAAGTATGAATTTCTTTGTTATTTTTCGGGGGTATTAATAATTAAATGGTGCATAAACGTGTCTGGATCCACAAGACAAGGTTCAGATGTATACAGATGAGTTCCGGAAAAGCCCAGAAACAACTTTAAATAAATGGTGATGGAGAAAATTTTAAAAGCATTGACAATCAGAAGCCGTAAATATAACCCAGTTGGAATGGTGTAATTAACAAAGGGACGATGTACATTGAAGCTACGAGTGCAGTAACCTTCAGGTAAATTAAACTATTTTGTTCGAACTTTGATATTTTGGTGTGTGTTGAATAACTTGCTTGTTTAAGTAGAAAGGGCTATTTAGTATTGATGTTCTGGATTATGATGAAAATATGGGTATGTCTTTGAGCTCAATTAGACGAACCTGGTTAATTAACGTAAAGGGGTGGTAGATGCTCCCTTTGTACTCAGACTCCGGTCTGCATATATTGTTATAGTAATTAGTAGGCATCCTACAAGGACTTTAATTCTGGATGCAAATTTAAAATGATGACAAATTTGATTTTGAAATTTTATGATACTGAGATTTATGCTGAAATTAGTTTTGAAATTTTAATGTATTCTGAATATTGATGTAAATAGAGTTAACGTTGATGTTTGTGATAGGAATGTGTTTGTTTTTTTTATGATTGAGGATGAAAGTTATCTAGAGGAGCAGCCGAGGCGATTAACAGAAGAAAGTCAATGGACCAACACAGTTAAGGTAATGAATAGCTTTTGTAGGTTTCACAGCATTCTTGACGCCAAATTCGTGAGGCTCGATTCAGCGTAGTTCACGGATTTTGTAGGTTTCACAGCAATATATATATATATATATATATATATATATATATATATACAATGGTAAACAAATAAATAAATTTTAAAGTTAAATACTTACGAATGTGATGTTTGACTTAGATTTAAAATATTAATTTTAAATTACAAAAATATGTCTCAGAATTTTGAAGGTATAAGTGTCAATGTTGTGTGTTTGTTGGTGTTTGTGTGTCTGTTGGTTCAAAATTCTGAAACATATTTTTGTAATTTAAAATTAATATTTTAAATCTAAGTCAAACCTCACATTCGTAAGTATTTAACTTTTAAAATTTATTTATTTGTTTACCATTGTATTTATTTAGTTACTCCTAAAGAAGAGAAAACTAAAATCTCGAAAGCTTGAGTTAAAGAAAAAAAAGTAGACTTTCTTAATTGCTGCAATCCCCAATAAATTGAATTATTTTAAATTAATATTCAGCAAATAAAACGTGAAGATTATATATATATATATATATATATATATATATATATTGTCGTGGAATTTATAGGTTAAGAAGGATAGATAGGTATAGATAATAAATTTTTAACGACTGTGTATATAGGAAATAGGAACATTTCATTTACGCGCCAAATTAATTAATTGTGACATTGAAAACGGACGGATAACAACATATTCTTGTATTTCTAAATCAGAATGTTAAACTTGCATAACGTGTAGAAGCTTTGGAGTACGTGGATACTCAAGAATACGCATAATTAGTTTTAATATTTTAAAACAAGCGCATCGGATAAGAAACGGAGCTTTTGGGTACATAGAATCAATAATGGAAATGAGTATTTTTAAGTTAACTAAACTAAACGTTCGTTAAAATACAAAACCTAAGAAATGCTAAAACTTGGAAATATAATTTCAAACGGACAGTGTGCTTCATAAAATAACTCGACAGTTGAAAGTAACAAGTTCAAGAAAATTTAAATGAACGTTGGGACAGAATTCTGTGGAATTGTATGTAACGGTCAATGTTATTAAAACAACAGATGGTTTAAAGGTAAAATGAAATAGAATATCCGTAGTGTAAATCAGACTAAGAGCATGTATAATATAAGTTGGTTAAAATACTCGTTTAAAGTACGCGGTAGATCAACCACAATATCGATTTTCTGTTGCTTGAGTGGGATTCTAAAAGAGACAGCAAATATGGGTTAAACAAGAAAAGATAGCTAGAGGCTGGACGTAGAAATGGGGGGAAAGCAATCTGATTGGTTGAAGGCTAGAAATTTTCAAGAAGCTCGCAACGGTTATATGTTGTTGAACAGATTTCAGGTGAAAAGCACGGTGGAAAGAGAATTGCGATTGTACTAGTCGGTTACCCCTAAAATTTTTAGAATCAAGTAAGATAAAATAAGTTTTTCGACTGAAATAAGGTCGGAGAGAGGTGGATGAGAAAATATAAATACACTAGGAGAGGTAGTAAAAAGCTCCTACTATCTTATCTCTTACTTTGGCTTTTTATCGTACGTCGCTTATTCGTTTGACTTTGCTTTGCTAAAGCAACATCCTATTTTAAAAGTGTAAAGCGGTGTTAGTACAGCACGTCGACAGTTTTTTAAACGTGTGTCTTGCACAAGTGAGTGTTAGTTAAATGACGATGGAAGGATGGTACTAGGGTAAGCGAACTGAGAAGTGTTTGAAACAAGAATGCGTGAGGTTTAGTAATTACGAAAGGTGATTAGCTTCGTCTAGTCAAGTATCGGGGTAGAAACACTGAAGGCGGCTGCAGAAATTTTGGATAGCGAGTGAAAATGGGTTGAATCTATGTATAACGGCGAAGTGTATGGACAACATCTTAGCTTATTCCATTTAACGAAATTAATTTTTTTTGCTTTTGCTTGAACAAGTGTGCTGTTATTTTGTGCTTGAGTGATTTGACGTTTTGGGGTGTATTTTATTATCATTAAAACTCATTTAAAGGGGTATATGTAAAGGACAATTGGTTTTTATCATTTATAAGTGTTACTAAATGACATAAAATTTTTGATGAAAGGAGTAAACGGATCTTTAAATTTATTTTAAACAAAAACGCGACGTTTTTAGGCATTTTATGTAACTGGGTTTATACTGAGCTTACCATAGATCTGAATAAAAGTCAATTTAGGGCTTCACGACGGGACCATCTACTCGTATAAAATAAAACTGTTGAAATAAATACAAATTATGAAATTTCAAAAGGTTTAATGATTGAGATTGTAACAATTTTTGAAACTGTATATACAAATGTGTAAATATTTTTTGATATTGGAAACTTTTGAATATGTCTAAATCAAAGGTTGTATGTCATGTTGCATTATTTGAGTGATAATTGAATTTGACTGTATATGTGAGAAAGAGTGAACTTACGATAGTAAATGTCCAGGAAGAAGCAGATTTTAGAGCTTTTCGGAGTGTGCAGAAATAAGGAGGCGTAAGTATTTTTTTAATTTTTTATTTTTAAAGTTTTTGTGAAAATTTTTGCAGCCCAACGAAGGTGATCCCGATTTTTTTAGGTAAATACATTGCACTTTTACGGAGCCCAACGTTGGGGCTCGATGTTCTAGGCATTCACAGCAATTTTTATATGGCCCAAGCATGGGGCACGATTTTTCCCGACATCCACAGCAAATTTTTATGGTGCCCAACTCGTGGGGCGAGAATCGAGTCTAGAGGTAAATCATAGCAATATATATATATATATATATATATATATATATATATATATATATATTGTTGTGGATTTAAAGGGGTAAATCAGTGTAAAACACTAAAATTTCAGCAACCATGTATATAGAAAAGAGCAAATTATTTGCTTGCAAAATTAATTTAAGTCATTTAGTGAAAACGGACGGGTATTAGGGTATTTTTATATTTAATAATTGGTATGTTAGGATCACATAAAGGAAAAAAGCTTTAAAGCAAATAGAAAGGATACGCATAATTAACCATAATTTATTTACAAACACATGTAAGCAAAAGGGAGTGTGCTTGCGTAAGAAAATCAATAATCCCAAGGCAAATATATTCGTTTTAAAAGCCAACGTACTTTTATACAGATACTAAGAAGTAGAAAGTCGAGGAATTGTTATGTTCAAACGGTCGATAATTAACAGAAACACCTTCTTGTTAAAGGTTACGTTCAAAGAACTCGAGCGTATGTTACGATAAGATTTCATAGAAATTATTTTCAACCGTCAGTTTGGATAAACAGTTTTGAAACAAACATCTTAAGGAGCAAAGGATATGAACAATCGGTAATATACAACAGATAGAGACAGATATAAAGCAATCAAGGAATTAAAAAGCACGTACGAAATAGACGTGGAGTTGAGATAGGATGTCAACAATATTGATTTTCTGTAACTCAAGTGGGGTTTTGAACGAGACAACAAACATGCTTAGAACTGAGATGCATAGCGCTTAGGAAGAGTTTGGTGACGACAGAAAACTCGGTCATTTGTCGAAAGCCCACAGTGTTAGAAACGAACGCACACGGGAAGGTTGAAAATAAATTCGAGGTATACAAGTACGGCGGGAGAAATTTTCGGAGTGAAGCGACGGCTATGCTCAAAATTTTTAGAATTCGTTCTGAAAATATGCTTTTCGAAGGAAGCGCGTTCACTAGGGGTGTTTGAAAGTTTATAAATACCCAAGCTAGGTTATTAAGGCCCTCTCTTCTTTTCATTTACTTCGATAAAGTGCTGAACACCGATTCAGACTACGATAATAATAAAGCTTTTTGTGAGTATTTTATGTATGTGTAGTAATGTTACCGTAAATATAGTGGTTGCAAGTATAAACGGTAGTAGCGGACCTCTGATTATTGACGTGAAATACGAGTAGTGCGTACTAAATTAAAAAAGGTCCGTCTACTACAACAAAATATTATTAAATGGATGCATGATATATGGGGGTAAGTACAACAAGTAATCAAGTTTGTATGCATGATATATGGAATAGTACTGTGAGACGAGGCGCATAGTTTGCAGAGATATCAGATGGTAGAGGCCTGTGGATCCGCTGAGCAGCACAGTAAATGGAAACAACGCCGAGGAGTTTTCTGGCAATCAGCTCCGACGGTAAGGAAGCCTAAAGAATTCTCCAGGTAATTTATTTGGAATTTCTGTTGTTTTATAAACATATGTGGAATTTTGTGTTGTGTGGTTAACTTTTTTTGGGTGGCATATTTATGGTTGTAGAAACTTATTGTAAAAGACACATGTACTGGAAAATTTCCCGATGTTGAATATTGAAAAAGAGTGTATTTAGAACATCCAAAATTTTATTCAGGATATAAATTGAATTGTTAAGGGTAAACGAGTCTGTAAATTTTATTTTAATTTATGCAAGGTTTAAAAGGCATATACAAACTAAACTGGGTTATAATAAGCTCACAATACTTTAGTGTGAAGTCAATTTAGAGTAACATGTGGGGCCCATCTACTCATATTTAATTGAATTGTTTAAAAATCACTATAAAAACCAAGGATTTTAAAAACATACTATAAATTGAACTAATAATTATTGTTTTAAACTGTTTTAACACATGGTTAAATAAAATTTATCTGTTAATAGGTATAAATAAAAGGTTGTATTATTTGGTGATTTTATTGAATGGTGTGCGAGTGTGAAAGAGGTATGTCTGTAAATTTAGGTATTCGAGAAGAGGCCCAGCTGAGCTAGCCAGGACAACGGAGGAGTTTGAAGATCCTAATAAAAAGGGTAAGGAAAATTTTTAATTTTTGAAATTTTTTTTCAATTTTATGTTGGCCCAAAGAGGGGCGCAAATTTTACCTGGAGTCCACGGCAATATATATATATATATATATATATATATATACACCCACATATATGTACACAAAGTTTCAGCCAATATTGTAAAGACGGTTATTAATTTTGTTTCTTGCGCGATTTGCCACTTTTGCAACAGCAGATGAAAGTTTTAACAATTATAGAAACACATATAGACGATGCTAATCGGGTGCTATATACTGGCAGTTGAAGAAACAAGCATTTAACTAAGTTGAAGTTATTCGATTATACATATTCATTTATTATCAATATTACAGTTAAATACACTAAATCCAATATCGACAATGGACACAGATTTTGAGTGCTAATTTGTGATTGTCCCCGATAAGCTTCCTAGAGTAATATCAAAACCGCTAGGGTCTTATATTCAACGTCACGCTAAGGTACCCTGTGCGGAAACAACTAATCATTGTGTTAATTAATTACTTGGTTGTATGAGACTGTTACAAGCTCACAAGAAAGCCTACCACAATATTAAACGGATATGTATTGTAATCCTAACAGTAGTTTATCATTTAAATGGAGAATCGTAGTTTATCAACCGGCACGCATATTCACCAACTGTAGGTCACCATACTACGTTTTGCATGCTATTTCAAAGAATCAATACCGATTTACTACCGTCTGTTCCGCCAACGCCACAACCGTCTGCACCAAACCGATTTGCCGCGTCTTTGAGTTACGCCAACAATTCTTGCTGTTTGCTTGTGTAGAGGAGTAAATACAGTCACATAAGCTCTTTGGCATAATTCTAAATTTCACATGTATAACACTCTGTATTTTATTCTGCCCGACTGACTATAAACGTGTTTAGGAAATCGTATTCAAAACTGTGTGGTTTGTATAAAGGCGTAGTTGTTATGTAAACTGCTTGAAAACTTTACTCAATTGGGCAACTTAAAAGTTTTATTCTAGCGTAAATAGATTCTAGAAAGTTTTCTTCTGTACCGTAAATACAAAAAATAAATGATTTAAGCAAACTTGTTTGGCAAATTTATTAAACTATAGAAGGATTATGAAAGTTTAATGAATTGCATTTTAGAGATTTAATTAAATCCTTAGCAAGAATAATTATGGTAAGCACTTCTATTGGCAAAACTTGTAAATTTGAACAAGCTTCATTTATAGAAAATTCCTCACATTCTTCGGGATAAACTTGTTCCTGCTCTCGCATAAACTTAAAAAGTTTTCTTAGTGGTAAACGTCTCTCAGAGATTTAAAATTAAGTTTAGTTTAGCGACAAAGTTTTGCACTTCTGTTTTTACAATATCAAAAAATTTAGCCTGAGAAGTTAGATTGTCGAGTCTGTAAAAATTTGAAATTGGTAAAACGGCAAGGTTTTATCGCTTAACGTACTTCAGAATTTCACACCTGATACTATCCTGCTGACATCATCCAAGTGAAACATATAAAGTTCTCTAAAGTATTCTAAAATTTTAAGACATGAAGGAGTTAGTTAGTGCATTGATAAGTAGAAATTTGTGTATAGATTTTTTATTTTATTCGGCTTTATACAACTACGACCACAAAATTAAAATCTTACCCTAAATTTCCTCGTTTGGTGTATTCATAAACATATATATGTTTTTTGTATTATTTTGTGGTCGCTTGTATCTTATTTAGTGAGTAACGTATGAGATAATGTTACTGTTCACTCAGTCTGATACTCAATTTCCGAGGGCTTTGAATTCTTAAAGACAGGAGAACGTATTTACTACATTGCCGAGGCAGCAAGAGACAAGAAGTATTTCCTACGTATTTGGAACTGTCACCCAACAAATTGGTTATAGCTAAGGTACAACAGATCACATCAAGGAAGATCTATAATAGGCACATGACCAAAGTAACAAGGTAATAATACTACACTACGCAGAACACTAAAATGTCCGACTAACAATACGTTGTAATGTACTGAGTTCAAATAAATAGTAAAATAGTAGAGCATTAATTATTTATAAATCCAAATACTTCCGCAATTGAGCGATTAGCTAAATTTGTTTGAACTAAATACATGCGATGAAATTCGCACCATTAGGCAAAAATGAACAATCAATATCATTAGGTCTTCAATCCTGGAACCGGTTAGACGCGTACCTACATTGCTTCCCATTCAGAGCTAACCTACATATTTTCCTGAAATTCCCACTGCCTACATCTCTCACTATCTGTGTGCAATAGTTTAATTTAGGTCTACTTCTACCCCTCTTTTTCCTATCTCTGCTGGTAATATATCCTGCACTATTCCCCAACGCTTTAGAACGTGTTCTATCCTTCTATTTCTTATATTTATTTTTTCCTCAGATATCTATATTTTCTCACGACTTATAGAACCTCTTTGATATTAACTTTGTTTGTCCATGCTATCATCTTCAAACTTCTGAACAACCACATTCCAAAAGGCTTCCACCTTTTTCCTGTCGGCTTTGCCTACTCTCCCCCTTTTATAGCCGTACACTGCTGTGCTCCACCCAAATGCTTTCAACAATTATTTCTTGTTTCGATGTTTTTGTTTTCAAACATAGTATCTGCTCTTTCTTGTTAGATACAGCACAGCGTCTTCTACTGTTTTCTGAATATTTATCCTATTTCGTGTATATTCAATGGTAAGCGCAGTGGGCTAAGCAACCTGAGACCCCAGGATCACCTAACGTTTAGACATATGCCAAATTAATAGTTTCTAACTAATCCTTTTGCGCAATCAACATTTGTTGAAAATACAGCAAAATCAACACCTGCAGCTGTTTACAATAATCAGCAGGTTTAAGTACCATTATTTTTCTCATCATTAAGTTTCACGTCTTGGAACTACTTGGATTGGTAGCTCCGTTATTTTCTATTCTAAGCTAAATTACACATTCTCCTGAAATTCCCATAGTCTACACCTTTCACTATCTATGTGAAATAGTCTAACCCAGGTCTACTTCTACCTCTCTTTTCCTATTTCTGTTTCTAATACATACTCACTAGTCTCTCATGTCTTAGTATGTGTCCTCTCAAATTATCTCTTATATCTTTTTACCGTTTTTCACATATTTCTTTCCTGCCTTACAACTTTGAAAACCTCTTTGTTCTTAAATTTATCTGTCTATGATATCTTCATCATATGTCTGTAGCATAACGTTTCAAAGGGCTCTATCTTTTTTGGCCTGCTTCACCTACTGTTTGCACATATGCTTTCAGCAATACTTTTTTGTTTCTATGTTTGTTGGCTTTAAACATAGTAGCTGCTTTTTTTTGTTAAATGCAGCACGTCTTTGTGCTAATCTTCTACGTCTTTTGCACTTTTACTATCTTGCGTTACTTAACTTCCTAGGTAGCCAAAATTCCTAACCCCTTGTAAATTCCCTTTTCCTATTTACACTCTGTTTTTTATTTATTTTTCCCTCTTTTACATATTAGTAATTTAGTTTTATTTTTGTTGATTTTCATACCGTATCTCTCTGTTAGTACTGTCTCCATTTTATTAAGAGTTGCTTTTAACTCTTCCTTGCTAAATGCCTATACTGCTATATTGTCTGCAAATCTAAGCATATCAATCTTTTGTCTCTGCATATTAATTCTAAATGTCTTCCGGCATATGACGGTATCCATCGTTCCAATATCTTTGGTTTTTCATCTGAACAATTTATCTTTATTTTTTATTTTTTCGAATCCTTAAATATTCAAAGTATCTTGATTAAATTTCTTTAACATTTTATCAGTTACAAGTTCTCTACGTCTCACTTACTCCACATCGTTCCATTTACGATAGATAGAAAGGATAGAAAATTTCTGTTTTTTGTGTTTTTATTCTGCAGTTTTTACTCATTCTCCTGCTGCGTTTCCTCCCTCCTTAATCATTTTATTTGTGACCTAGAAATCTCATTGCATTTTTTTTATTTTGTCTAATAGATTCTTTTATATTTCTTTTTATTATGGTAATGAGCTTTTACTTTGGGTTCAGCATACCTGTTTTTGAGAGTAGTAGGGCGTGTTTTGTTTCTATTTCTTCTGCTGGGCAGAGTGCCTTTCAAATTTTCTGTTTTTTTATAATTTAGGACATTTCTCTTTCTGCCTTCTATAGAACGCTTGTCCTAAAACTTAAACTGTTACATGTCGGTGTCTCCTCTCTCGCCTTGTTTTTTTCCCGATGGGTCTGTCTATAGTCCCAAAGATTACCACCTGTCAAATTAGAGCGGTGCTTCCCCGCTTCGGGTTACTAACTCTGTTTTGACTAGTTGAACAGAGCTTTTTTGTACTCCTTGCCCACCACCTTTTGCTCAATGCAAGCCCTTCCTCTTTCCTCTTTACCTTGGAAGCTAGTATGGCATCTAGCTGGTTCCAACCAATTCTTTTTAATACCTTTTCCTATTCTATCTACCTCTGCATTTTCTGTTAGTCGCTGTATGGTGTGGGAACTAGGCAATCCACGGTACTGGACAATGTTGTGCGGATTTCATTGTTAGCCATGTGTTACCACTGTCTTTGCCTTAAACGGTGGCAGGGTCCTTGTTAATTTTTTGCCTTTGGCATATCTTATTTACTCTACTCCTGAGCCACAGGCAATTCTGTATCTACGGTAAGCCGGTCCCTTTTGCGTTTAACAGAACGGGTATCTCTTCTTTAGCCTCCATTTTGGGCATAAGAAAAGTCCTATTTAACGGTTCTACGGGACTAATCTTTTAACGTAGTTTTAAGTATATTTATGTGTAATTTTATAATTTTACCTTTACTTTGGGAATTATCGTGGAATTTTATCCTATTTTGGGTTGATTTTTAAAAATTATCTTATAATTTTATCTTTATTGGGAGTACCAATGGGAATTATTTTAGAATATTATCTTCATTTTAGGAATACCTCCAGGAATTACCTGTGGCTATTATTTTATCTTGGGATTTCCATTGAGAATTATCTTGGAATTTCATCTATATCTCGGGTTATCCTGAAAATTATCTTATAGCTTTACCTTTTATTTTAGAAATTATATTGGAACTAAACCTTTATCTTATATTTGAAATTTGACGTTTAACTCGGGGTTATCTTATCTCTGGGGTTTTACTTTATCTCGGGGTTATCTTTGGGATTTCATCGTTATCTTGTGCTTATTTTGAGAAATTGCTCTTTTTGTTCTTATAATTGGATAAAATTATTTAAACAATTATATACCTGATATTTGAAACCACGTGTTGTATAACTTGGATGAAAAATAGAAGTTGAAAACAGAAGCTAACTGACTTTAGTTTTGTAATTTGTTAGGACAGTTATGAAAAACATTGAAAATTTTTTGACTCAGATGCTGAATAGGCAGAGTAAGATTTATATACTTACCCCGTATTTCCAAATATTTTATAGACTGGATATATAGCTGGGTAAACTAAATTATATCTTAAGACTTTTTAATTTAGAACCGAAAAAATTAATTTTAAGTAAAGTCCCTTGGTTTCCCATAATATGTGTTGCTACCTCAAACTGAGGCAAAAAAGCTGTGTGCGCAATAGTGACGTTGTCGGCAAATTGGTGGCTACTTCTCACTTTCAGTTTCTTTATTTAGGGCGGGCTGCTTCAGAAAAAATCAAGTGGCGCCTAAAAACTTTATTCAGTTATTATTGGTTTAAGTTGCAGGAAGTTGTACGGATCTAGGGAACAAGAGGACTACGTTTTCTCTTTTTTTTGTACTTTTGCCGCAATTGTTACGTCTTAAATTGCTTAAAAAAAAATTTATAATGTTTGAATTGGTTTTGGATTACCGACTGTGGGGTAGAATTTGATCTGTTGAAAGTAATTAATGAGTTCCTTATATTTACTAAATATTCATGCAGGTCATATATATGTATATACAATTAGGATAGACTTTTAGGTTCTTTTTATGTTTATCAACTTTAAATAGCACTATTCCATGCGTAACATGCGTTTCTGATTTTTAAAGATTTATGGGTTGCAATAAATTCGCGTGTGATACAAAATCATAAAAGCTTATCACTTCTTTATTTCTCAGTTCTAAGCTATACTCACCGACTAGATTTACCCCTTTACCTTGAACAACAACTGAAATAAGATCTCTTATAACTGGAAATTCTTCGGCGTTCCTGAGTTATTGAATAACCTTTTTAACCTTGTAACATTTATAATTCGGTATTAATTAGCGTTACTATGCGTCCTCTCAAAATTTTCTTTAAAGAGACTGCCTTTGTTAAAGGAAATGGTGTCGCTCACTTATTCTCCTACCTATTTCAACTCTCATAGTTTGGGGTTTTTGGTTTATTAAGTCGAAATTTATTTTATTTGGTTTTAAAGGCGGATTTTGGTTAATATTAAAAGCAAAACACACTATATTTTTATTTAATCCATTAAATCTTTGTTATTTTACTGCCCCGTGTTTAAGAAATTAAAACGGGGCAGTACAATTAAATCACACAAATATAAGCATAAGCAATACCTCAAAGCAAAAAATATAAAAATTTATTTATAAAAAATTACTTGCAACAGTGAAATTCAGCTCTGTAGAAGATGTCCGCTTGGTTCAACTGCTACCAAGAAGGTTTTACTTTAAGAATGACAACTGATAGCAAAATAGTAAAACTTCGTCAGAATCTACTTAGCCATTTATTTACATATAGGACATTGGAAACATATTTTTAAAATGCACGGTATGAATGTGTACTAATTACGATTAACGCATAAAAGCGTGGTTCTGAAAAAAGGCTACATTCGTATTTATTAATTGAAGTATCGTAATTTTCATATAAATATATTTAATGCATTAATAAGAATTTTTAAAGAATCTTTATATATATATATATATATATATATATTTAATAACAAAAAATTTCATAAACGTGTTAATTTAAGTAATGTCAAAATTCATACTTATTGAGAAGTTTAAACCACTAAATCAAAATATATCCAAAAGCAGCGAATGTTTTCACAATATTCAGGAAACTGCAGGAAGGTACCACAAAAATAACGTCAGAAATGGGTTGATCTATATAAAACCAATGTGCATAGCAGGAAGAAGTCGGTGCTGGTTGAAACGTTGACACGAGCATGGTGTTAATATAATTTCGTCTTTACGTAATTAATTTCGTACGTAAAGTGGACAAATTTGGCAGAAAGTTATTATTTAAAATGCAAGACTTATTATTTAATATATATATATATATATATATATATATATATATATTGATATCATAACGCCGTACGCCGATGTAATAAACGTCCAGTTTCCTGATAAACGTCACCGCTCTGCGTCTAATTTTCTAATTTTAATTATGCCACGACTAGCCCAGTTTAATTCACACAGAGTGCACAACGTTACGATGATCAAATACATTTACCCCTTTAATTCTTACCTGTTTAAATTGATAAAACGAAGTCAATCAATATCCGTATAATGAAAGGAAATAATATCTACACTTTACAATTTTTGTAATCCTTTAAATAAACCCTTCAATTAATTAATATTATTTGGATCAGTTATTCCAAAAATTAAATTCCTTTAATTTAATTTAATGTCGCCAAAAAATCTGGAACGTTCAAGACCTTTTATGCTTGTTACGTAAATTTCAAGGTATCAAATAGTTTGGTTGACTCCTTACAAATTTGAGAAGAAATAATATATTCAGTGTTTAAATTTAAATTTGAGAAGATTCCTTATACCAGTAGTTCTGACCTGTGATATTCTGATGAGTTGTTGTGTGTTCTGGATCAACACCCCCTTATTACCTTCTATCGAAAACCAATGCTCTGCTTTGTACTCCTTCACGTGCTTTGAACCAATAGTTTTTTTACTCTTTATTTCCAAAATTCAACTCGTGCTTTACTTTATATTATATTAGATACGCCTTAGACCTCTCCACTTAATTACAAACTGGACTTCTGAATACCACTCAGAAGTTCTGAATACCAGACTTAGATCCTTCCTAATATCGTAGGTTTCTTAGATTTCTTATATACACCTTATAAATATCCCACTTAGAATTCGTAGGTTTCTTAGATACACCTTCGAATTTCTGAATACCAGACTTAGGATTCGTCGGTTTCTTAGAGCCGTTTTCTGCAAAACGGCAAAGGCGTTTTCATATATGTAATTCATCACCAACTATTATTACATAACACTACTTCTTACAATAACTTTAATTTAAAATTTATTTATTTGACGCACAAGTATCCGATTAAGAGTGTTGCAGGTTCGACGTGCTTCAAATTGAGACTGCCCTTTCTTATCAACTCTGGGCGTTATATTGCTTTTGCTATCTACATTTGGATTGGTTAGTCCAAACAGCCTTACAAAGTGTTGTAACCAACCATGTTGTTTTGGACATTCCTAGGCTTTTCAAGCTGATTTCTGACAAAACTATTCTGAAGTTACATATCATATTGGTATTTGCTATTGTTTTACGATCTTTAACTGCCTGTTTTGTTGTTATTGTTGGACTTTACTTTAGCTTATGTCTGTTGTTTTGTGTAGATAAAGCTTTTGGTTAATTGAACAAAATAACTGATGTAACATGAGTGATGTTTTTGTGTATGTATCTACTTAAAACTAATTTTTGAAAGTGCGTTTCTTATCAAAGCGCTTTATTATTATTCCTTCTTTATTGCAATTGTAATTGCATGAAGATTTACCAGGTTTTATCTTATCTCATGCGTATCTATTTTATCAACTTATTGTACGCTTATTGACATAGTTTAATTACATGTATAATTATTTCTCTGCTAATTATGCGTTTTATTATTGAAAGATATGCTTAGTGGCATTGATTAATGTTAATGGCGGTTTTTATACAAGGTGTTGAATGTTTGCTATTTACATAATGTGCGAATTATTTATTTTCCTGCTAAATAAAGGCAGTTTTCTGATTCCTATTGCTATTTACAGTTACTACGAGACCCTTACGACTCAATACACCCCTATACAACCCCTTATCACAGCAATGTATATATATATATATATATATATATATATATATTTGTATGTAAATTTCTTGGGATGTAGGTCATAATAGTAAAAGTGCTTTTTAAAATTTGTAATAAACATTACGCGTTTCGGTGTATTAAACCATGATCACATGTTTAAGTCTACAATAAATATAAAAATATTAAAACTTAAATAATTTATAATAAGTTAATCTAAAAAAAATTCTAAAAGTAAATTTAACTGGTGTACAACCCACCTCCTAACATTGAAGAAACCAGTTTACAATTAATATAAAGCATTGAACACAATTTACTAAGTACTTCTTTGATTAATCAATGTTAAAATGATTTACTATTTTTGTTAGAAACTAAACATAATAAACAGGCTTGCCAATACAATGATAATATGGAAAACATATGTTTTATCTAGGCAGATAGTACAAGAACATTGATAGAATATTATTATTATAAACTGTTAATTTTTGTAACTAATTTCCAATATACGAGGTTGGTCATCAGATTTATGATTTTAAAATATTGTGGTAAATATGCGTGAATTGTTCGTGATCTGTTTTATTGTTGATGCTGTTTGCATGGCGCTGTATCTGGATCATTTCTAAAATGTTTCGTTTTTTATCATTAGTTTCAGTACCCAAAATATTTACGTCATCAAAATCAAATGTATGTAACTTGTCTAACGCATGATTTGCCAGGGCTGAGCATCTCTTGTGTGATCTTATTGAGTATTGGTGTTGATATATTCTACGATAAATGTATTGTTTAGTATTTCCGATATATAAACTATCGCAGTCTTTACAATTAACTTTGTATATGCAGTGTGTTTTTTCTTTATTAGGGGTGTTACTTTTTAATTTTATGAATAGATGTTTATTTGTATTATTAGGTTTATGTATAACTTGGATATTATATTTCTTTAAACATTGTTGAATTTTTTTGAAACATTGGCATGGTATTCAATGCTCACATATTGTTCTGGTGTTTTGTTTTTAGCGTGTTTTTTATTTGTAGTGTTATATAGTCTGTTTATTCTATCTTTAATTATAGGTGTGTAGAATTTACATGGATATCCATTTTTATCTAATGTATTTTTGATTTTGTTTAGAATAGCTGGACGGTAGTATGGGTAGGTAAATGTTAATGCTCTGTCAATTAAATTTTTAGTTACAATTTTTTTATATTGGTTAGGCACGTTCGAGCAAAAGTTAAGGTATCTTCCTGTCCAAACATTTTTTTCTGTACCATTTTGTATAAATTTTACCCGTATTGTCATAATGTATTTCAAGGTCTAGAAAATTGATGGTTTTGTTTACTTCTTTTTCGCTAGTAAACTGTATGCGTGGATGGTAAGCATTAAATTTAGTTAGTAGTTCATCAGTTTTTTTGTGTTGGGATACATAATATGCAATCGTCTACAAAACGCTTATAAAAGTGGGGTTTAAATGAAAGAGTAGGAATTACCGTTGTTTCAAGTTTTTCCATAACTAATTTGCGATAATGGCAGAAATTGGAGATCCCATGGCCGTGCCAAAAATTTGGGTATAAATTTTGTTGTTATATGTGAAGTAGGTTGAGTTTAAACATAATTTTATAGCTTTAATAATATTGTCTTTACTTATAGTAGTGAATTGTTTGAGTGTGTTTCATTTGTTTTTTATTATATCTATAGCCAAGCTGATTGGCACATCTGTGAATAAGGATACAACATCTAAGGATATTAAAATATAGTCTTTTGTTATAATTTGTTTGGTAATAAATTTGTGAAAATGCCAAGAATCTTTTACAAAATATTCTGTTTTCCCTATTAAGTTTTGAACTATGTTAGCTAAAAATTTTGAGAGATTGTAATACACATTGGAACACACTCAAACAATTCACTACTATAAGTAAAGACAATATTATTGAAGCTATAAAATTATGTTTAAACTCAACCTACTTCACATATAACAACAAAATTTATACCCAAATTTTTGGCACGGCCATGGGATCTCCAATTTCTTTCATTATCGCAAACTTAGTTATGAAAGAACTTGAAACAACGGTAATTTCTACTCTTTCATTTAAATCCCACTTTTTTAAGCGTTTGTAGAAGATTGCATATTATGTATCTTAACACAAAAAAAACTGATGAACTACTAACCAAATTTAAATCTTACCATCCACGCATACAGTTTACTAGTGAAAAAGAAGTAAACAAAACCATCAATTTTCTAGACCTTGAAATACATTATGACAATACGGGTAAAATTTATACAAAATGGTCCAGAAAAAATGTTTGGACAGGAAGATACCTTAACTTTTGCTCGAACGTGCCTAACCAATATAAAAAAATTGTAACTAAAAATTTAATTGACAGAGCATTAACATTTACCCACCCATACTACCGTCCAGCTATTCTAAACAAAATCAAAAATGCATTAGATAAAAATGAATATCCATGTAAATTCTACACACCTATAATTAAAGATAGAATAAACAGACTATATAACACTACAAATAAAAAACACGCTAAAAACAAAACACCAGAACAATATGTAAGCATTGAATACCATGCCATTGTTTCAAAAAAAATTCAACAATGTTTAAATAAATATAATATCCAAGTTGTACATAAACTTAATAATACAAATAAACATCTATTCATAAAATTAAAAATTAATACCCCTAATAAAGAAAAAACACAATGCATATACAAAGTTAATTGTAAAGACTGCGATAGTTCATATATTGGAAACACTAAACAATACATTCATCGTAGAATATATGAACACCAATACTCAATAAGATCACACAAGAGATTCACAGCCCTGGCAAATCATGCGTTAGACAAGTTACATACATTTGATTTTGATGACGTAAATATTTTGGGTACTGAAACTAATGATAAAAAACGAAACATTTTAGAAATGATCCTGATACAGCGCCATGCAAAAAGCATTTACAATAAAACAGATCACGAACAATTCACGCATATTTACCACAATATTATAAAATCATAAATCTGATGACCAACTTTGTATATTAGAAATTAGTTACAAAAATTAACAGTTTATAATAATAATATTCTATCAATGTTCTTGTACTATCTGCCTAGATAAAACATGTACGTTTTCCATGTTATCTTTGTTTTGGCAAGCCTGTTTAATATGTTTATTTTCTAAGAAAGATAATAAATCAATTTAACATTCATTAATCAAAGAAGTACATAGTAAATTGTGTTCTATGCTTTATATTAATTGTAAACTGAATTCTTCACTGTTAGGAGGTGAGTTGTACACCAGTTAAATTTTCTTTTAAAAAATTTTTTAGATTAACTTATTATAAATTATTTAAGTTTTAATATTTTTATATTTATTAAACATGTGATCATGGTTTAATAAACCGAAACGCGTAATGTTTATTACAAATTTTAAAAAGCATTTTTAATATTATGACCTACATCCCAAGAAATTTACATACAAATTGAAATTTTAAAGGTCAAGAAACATTTTACACACACACACACACACACACGCACACACGCACGCACGCACGCACGCACGCACGCACGCACGCACGCACGCACGCACGCACGCACGCACGCACGCACGCACGCACGCACGCACGCACGCACGCGCGCACTCGCGCGCGCGCGCGCACGCACGCACGCACGCACGCACGCACGCACGCACACACACACATATATACACACACACACATATGGCGTTCTTATTTTACTCTTGCCACCTTACAGAAGTTCTTTTGAAGTTATGTTTGCCTATTGTTTTTAGTTGTTTCATAAGGGTTATAAACTAGTAGATGAGAATGTTTCCCTTTATGAAACAAACAAATTCTTTCATTTATTTCTATGCAAATTACTAGCTTGCTTTGTATAGTTAAAAACTCTCTTTTTCGATTCTTTGTAAAGTGGGTGTGGGTGCTGCGTGTGTGTGGGTGCGTGTGTGTGTGCGTGTGTGTGTGTGTATTAAACACATTTTGAAAACCGGATCTTGATCAAAGATGTAAAGATTAATTTACAAATTCAACTTGGTCTTCTCAAAACCATTTAGAAAAAAACTGTAACATTGGTATTGATTTATAAGAATTGGGAATTCGTCTTATTCGGGTTTTTGAATAGTGGACTCTGGTAACACGAAAGGAAACCACAGAAAGGAACGGCTGTAAAGAGGTTGGATATACAAATTAATTTGTTTTAGCTGAGTGATTTCATAAGAAACTAGTTTTAACTTAAGAATCTATTTTTCATAATGAATTTTTTGTACAAGTCTTTTAAATACTTTGTTTTTGGGGATTGTAAATTCACGCATAAAGCTTGTAATTACGTAAACTATAATAAGCGTATTAAATTCATCAAATTTAACACTCTGTGTGAAAAACTGCTGCAATTAGTAATTTTAAAGAAAATTTGGAAGATGATTTTTTGATGAATAATTCTAATGTGCTTATACTTCGTTTATTACAGTAGTAGTGTAGAGAGTTATTGGAAGCTGTGTATTTAAAATATTGTTTCTGTGAAGGGTACTGTAAACTCAATATATTTGTATTTGTTTTATGGGTGGAGTCTTAATTCTGAGAAAGGACCATCACAGTAATATATACCGCATTAAAGAAAAACGGTGTTCCTTTTGAAAAAAAAAACACCTTTATTTAAAAAGCGCTTCCCGTTTTACAGCAACAGTACGGATTTTGATTTGCTTAAAAAATAATTGACGATCCTTAATGATTTTAGTACTCCAAAACTGAACAACCCTTGTGCAAAAATTATCTTGGAAAGTTTTATTACTACACATATCTCGAAAATCCCAAAACAACTGAATACATCAAAATCTGATAACTCTGTAATTCTTAGGGAGCACATAGAAGCTATAGAACTCTAAAATCCGGAGCTTTGCAACGTCATGCGAATATTGATATTGTCTAACCATGGATCTTGGCTAAATATTTTTGCTTTATAAACATCTAATCAAAGTATACGTCAACTGAAGTACCAAAAGAAGGTGCTACGTTTTAAGCTATGCATTCGTTCGCATAAATATGCCGAACCATGTGTAGGAACCGATCTGCTTTTGACCGGTGAATTTCCCCATACAGACTTTTTTGACCTCCCATAATCAATCCGGAATTTGTATAAAAAGTATTTTAAATGGAAATATTAAACTTTTCATCTGTAATATTAAGAACTATGTCGCCATGACATGAAAGATGTGACATGATTTAGACTGACTTTAAATAAATGGTACCTACAATGTCTTGTAAGAATATTAATTTGTACATAATTCTTTCTTACTGCATTTTTAAAATTGTAAATCCTTTTTTTCATAGCATAAAATCAGTAATTGGTACCTATTAATTTAATGTTATAAAAATTTAATCTTTTGCTAAGAGTTAGGGCAGTGGATCGCGTAAAGCTTTTGAAATGGCACTTATATTTTTAAGTGCGGCGGAGTTCAATTTCTAACTACCTCTATTTTTGACTTTCAATTTGAAAATACAAATGGCTGTTAAGTTTAGTCATTAATTTAACAAATATTTTTATTGGTATAACCCGAAACTGACCTAATTATTTGGGTTTGGTTTATTTAAAACAACATCTTTATTTATGATTAGAAATGAAAAGCAGTTCAAAAATAGTTTTACTTTAACCTAAGGAATATTGATTGACACCCTTTAAATACCTCGTTTTATTAAAGCTGCTGTCAAAACGTTTTAAATAGGTGCACAACCGTGGGAAATGTAATAATAAATAATTCTACTGTTAATTACAAAAGCAATTCTATTTTTAGGTTAAAAAATTTTATATTCTCATATACGTTGGCGTTTAATTGATATTAATTATAACGTAGCGTTTACTAACTAAGAAATAGTGGGTCATTCTCCGAAGGTGTATAAATTTTGTATACGAAAGCATCTGAAGCAAAGTAATTAAACAAAAAGTATACAAAGGATTTTTCAACCAACGTAAGGTTTTTCACACTCAGTTTTGAGCATACTTGTAGTTTCAATAAAATTAGTGGTTTTTGTCGGTTTTCAGATACGGTACTTTCTTTACGAAAACCTAAGATTTCCTGTACAAACGACTTCGTTTAAAAATATAGCTACAAGGTTATAGAGTACACATTAAAACTCCTAACTTTTAAATTGAACATGCAAATGTACTGTTGTTATTTTCTTGATTCTTCACAAAGTGCATTCTCGTTGAAATCCGGGTTCAAACAAATCTCTTAATCATCATCATTAGGTCTTCAGTCCTAGAACTGGTTAGACGCGTACCATCATTGTTTCCTATTCTGAACTAGCCTACAGATTTCCCTGAAATGTGCACAGTTTGCATCTATAACTATCTCATCTAGGTCTACATCTACCTCTTTTTTCCTATCTCTGCTTGTAATATATCACATACTATTCCCCAAAAATGCCTTAGAACGTATTCCGCCCTACTATTTCTCTTTTTCCCCAGATATCCTTGTTCCCATACTATTTCTGTAACTTATTTGTTATTATCTTTGTCTGTCCATGCTATCGTCCTCATACATCTGGAGCATTTCAAAAGACTGCTACCGTTTTTGTGTCTGCATTTCAGCCAACATTTTTTAACATGTTTCTATTTATACAATTGAGGGGATGGTTATTAAAGAAGTGTACGATTGCATTATTGAAAGGCTTAAGTAGTCGTTTTTTTTTTATATTTATTTTGAGGGGGAAAATTCATTATGATTTAAGTTACCTCTTTGGTAGATTTTAACATGGTTCTGAGGCGACTCTATGGCGGGTTTACACTTGTCAGATACCACTGTTGTTCTATAAAGATTGTATATGGATCTGAGGCGACCCTATGGCGGGTTTACACTTGTCAGATACCAATGTTGTTCTATGAAGATTGTATATAGATCTGAGGCGACCCTATGGCGGGTTTACACTTGTCAGATACCAATGTTGTTCTATGAAGATTGTATATGGATCTGAGGCGACCCTATGGCGGGTTTACACTTGTCAGATACCAATACTGTTCAACGGAGATTGTATATGGTTTTGAGGTAACCTTATTGTGGATTTATACTTGTCAGATACCAGTGCTGTTAATATGCTTATTTTTATGTAATTAGTTATTTTATGTATAAATAGAAATCATGTATGTAGGCTGTATTTCATGTTGATATTGCAAGGAAAATCCAGGAAAAACTTGCAATGCTACCTAGATATTGTGGGCATTTGATTTTCATTTGTTATTTCTTTTAGTAATGGAATCCATTGTTTACTGAAAGTCCCGGATTCGTTTGCAAAGCAGTTATTTTTATGTAGGGTTATATAGGCAGCTTCTTTGATTTTGCGTTTTTGGCGGTTTTCTTCTTTTTCTTCTTTTCTTCTTTTCAGGGAGTATGTGTATTCAGCTCGTTCCCTTTCTATTGTTTTCTAATTTTATACCCTATTTTACCGAGATTCAGTGAAGGAGGTTAAGCAACCTGTGGCTACCAAGATCCCCCAACACTAGACATTTGCCTAAATAATGGTTTTCCAGTAAATCCTTTCACACACTTAACATTATTCGAGAATATTGCCCAACCAATTCTTGTAGTTACTTATAATAATCATCATGTTTACGCACAGTTATCTTTTCGTCATTAGTTTATCCATCTTGGGATTGGTTGGATGCGTACCTCCATTGATTTCTATTCTGGGCTAGCCTACACATCTCCCTGAAACCTCTACAGCCTACATATTATACTATCTGTGTGCAGTAGTCTAATCTAGGTCTGCCTCTTCTTCTCTTTTTTCCTATCTCTGCTTCTAAAATATTCCGCACTATTCCCTCATGCCGTAGTATGTGGCCTATCATCCTATCTCTCCTATTTTTACCGTTTTCCACATATTTCTTTCTTCCCCTACCATTTTAGTACCTCTTCGTTCTTAACTTTGTCTGTCCATGATATCTTCATCATACGCCCGTAACACCACATTTCAAAGGCTTCTACCTTTTTCTTGTCCGCTTCTCCTACTGTCCAGGCTTCACAGCCGTACAGTGCTGTGCTCCACACATATGTTTTAAGCAATCTTTGCCTTGTTTCTATGTTTGTGGTATTTGAGCACAATAGTTGCTTTTTCTTGTTAAATGTAGCACGACCTTGTGCTAATCTTTGTTTTATATCTTTTGTGCTTTTCCCATCTTGCGTTATTTGGCTTTCTAGGTAGCAGTAATCCTTAACCTCTTGTAAGTTCGTGTTAAATACTTGTATTCTTGTTTTTGATTTATTTTCCCCACCTTTGCAAACTAGAACTTTAGTTTTAGTTTTGTTAATTTTCATACCGTATCTCTCTGTTAGAACCGTTTCCATTTCATTAAGAGCTGCTTCTAACTCTTCCTTGCTAGATGCTAATACCGCTATATCATCTGCAAATCTAAGCATATCAATTTTTTGCCCCTGCATAGTAATTCCAAATGTCTTCCTGCATTTGACAGTATTCATTGCCTCTTCTATGTACAAGTTAAAAATCAATGGGGATAGGGCACATCCCTGTCTCACCCCTTTCCTAATGTTTACTTCTCTACGTTCCTGCTCTAATTCTATTACTGCTGTTTGCTCTTTGTATAAGCTATGTACTATTCGTCTATCCCTATAACTCATTCCAATCTTTTTGAGTATTTCAAACATTTTTTTCCAATTTACATTGTCGAATGCTTTTTCCAGATCTACAAATCCTATATACATGCTTTCCCCTTTTTCTATTGTTTTCTCCATTATCACTCTCAGAGCTAAAATAGCCTCCCGTGTTCCCCTGTTTCGCCTAAACCCAAATTGGTCTTCTAGTATTTCTTCAGCTCGTTTTTCCATTCGTCTTTGCACAATTCTAGTTAATATTTTTGACACGTGTGCTGTCAAACTTATTGTTCGAAAATTTTCACATCTATCCGCGCCTTTCTTTTTTGGTATAGTTACTATGATGCTACGTTTGAAATCTTTGGGTATCTCGCCTGTCTCATACATATAGCTTACAAGTTGGAAGAGACGTTCTGTTACTGCTTGTCCAGCGGCTTTTAGAGTTTCTGCTTGCACCTTATCTGTACCCGGCGCCTTACCATTTTTCAGACTCTTTAATGCTAATTCAAACTCGTCTCGAAGTATAGGATATCCCAAGTCATCATTTTCAATGTCTGATTCCTGTTCTAATGCAGTTAGTTCCTCTCCTGCATATAAATTCCTATATATTCTTGCCATCTACTCACTTTCTCTACGTTTTCTATAATGACGTTTCCTTGTGCGTCCCTTATATTTTTGCTATACGGTTTTATATCCCTATAATTCATTCTAATTAATTTGTATGCTTCGTCTGTCTTTCCTATTTCCATCTTAGTTTGTACTTCTTTGCACTTTTCATCAATCCATTGTTCTTTAACTTTCCTGCATTTTCGAATAATTTCCCATTTTATGGCTTTGTATCTATGTTTTCCTGTTTCGTCTGATTTATTTTTGTATTTTCGTCTTTCTTCTATTAAATTCACGATATCCTTTGTTATCCATGGTTTCTTATTTTCTTTTTGTGTATACCCCAAAATATCTCTGGCCGCCATGTCTAGGCTGGATTTAATGTTATTCCATTCTGTTTCTACTTCCTTAGTTTCAGATATTTTCGCGATATCATTCAGCAATTCATTTGACTTTTTTTTCGAATCTTACTTGAATATCTTTGTCTTTTAGTTTCTCTAAGTCCAAGTGCCTTTTCCGTTCCTCTTTTCAGATTTTTAAATTTAAGTGCGGCCTTCATAATTACGATGTTGTGGTCAGTATCTATATCTGCTTCTGGGTAGCTTCTACAGTCTTTTACTTGATTCCTAAACCGTTGTCTAACAAGAATGTAATCTATTTGATATCGTCCTATATCTCCTGGCATCTTCCACGTATATCGTCTTCTAGCATGATGTTGAAATAATGTGTTTGTGATGATTAAATTGTTCTTGTCGCAAAAATTCTACCAGCCTATTTCCCCTGTCGTTTCTCGTGCCTAAACAAAATAAACCTACTACCGCTCCTTCCCTACCCTCACCTACCACAGCATTAAAATCCCCCGTAATTATTAAATTTTCATGTCCTTTTACGTATC
Organism: Platerodrilus igneus; assembly: GCA_036346225.1. Taxonomy (NCBI): domain Eukaryota; kingdom Metazoa; phylum Arthropoda; class Insecta; order Coleoptera; family Lycidae; genus Platerodrilus; species Platerodrilus igneus. Next base: position 4,772,380 of record JARFIW010001701.1, read on the forward strand.
TTAGTATGTCTTCGATATCTTTGTAGATGGCTTCTACCTCTTCGTCACTGTAGCTAGAGGTGGGCATGTATACTTGTATTATTACTGTGTTTACCGGTTTAGATTCTAATCTAACCATGAGTACTCTTTCGTTCTTTTGTAAGTAATTTTCCACACAGTGTCCTATCTTTTTCCGCATAACTATCCCCACACCCAAATTTCCTTCCTCTGCTCCTGTATGAATTACCCTGAAGTCTCCACTCCAAAAATCCCCCGCCTCTGGCCACCGAACTTCGCTAATCCCTACTATGTCTAGTGATAACCTATTCATTTCGATTTTTAGGTTCTCTAGCTTACCTACTTGCTTCATACTTCTAACATTCTACGCTCCGACTCTCAGAATGTTCCCGACTCTTATTTTTAACTTTCCGATCGCATCCTCCGAAGTAGTCCCCTCCCGGAGATCCGAATGGGGGACTATTTTAACACAATGTAGTACCTTCGGGTGGAGCATTGGAAAATCAAATGTAATGGACTATTTTAACTCCGGAATCTTTTACCCCAGAGAATGCCATCATTTTATTATAATTTAGGTACGCTGTGTACTTGGGAGATAATGTGGTGGTTTCCCGTTGCCTTCCACATCGCGGTAGTGTGTCTTAGACTGCCATACCGACCCCTATGGTCTCTGCCAATCTAAGTACCGAAAGAGCCGCTGCCCTCTTTCGGGGACCTGTCTTAGTCTGGTTCCTCACTAACGACCCTACTACTTTGGTTGGACCTGTAGTTTGGCTCTTTAGCTCATTAGAACACGCAAGCCATTTCACCTGTTCTAGTAATTTAGAACTTCGGCAAGGTGCAGGTCCATTCGAAATGGAAAAAATCTCTTAATATGAAAAGAATATTTCTTATTGCATAGCGTTATCTAGCATTTATGTATTGCTCTTTAATCAAAAAGCTATTTATTTTAAATAATCTACAAATGGTTTTTCACTAAATTATTCAAACTTCTTTTCACTGTTCTTTATTGGTCGAAATTCAGTCCTACTACTCTCAAATACAGAAAAACCTCAAATCACTGACAATAATTTTTACACTGTTTACTAGCACTAAATCCTTTTTAAAATTTTAGTTACTACTAGCTTCGATTGTGTACATTTATCTATACAGGCATTTACTTATATGCAAGTTAGACGGAATAATTTATATTGTATTCGTGGCTTCCATTAAAACCGAACTTTGTTTCAGCCGTGTGGCTTTATATGCGTAATTTATTAAGCTTCTAGAAGCGACAGGAAATTATCAGTAGTGTTTTAGATTATTCGCACTTTTATGCTATATATTAGTTTTTCAGATGCTTCTTTATAACTGTCAATCAATCTATAGCTTGTGTAACTGTTCTATCTCGTTCGATTCTACACACTTCAGCGCCTTTGTTACAATATTTTGACATCTGCTTATTTCCGTTACTATAATTAGGACATAAAATAGTTTCAAGTAAAGGCTTCTAACTTTAATTGTATTAACAAAAGTATTCGATAACTGACTGAATTAAAAATACAGGGCACTCCCAACAAAATACACTGAAATTCTTTAATGTGACGCCCTGCATATTTTTATAATCTTATGTAGCCTTGTATTTCGTGGTTACATATATACAAAAACGTATCGGATTATTTTAACTATTTAATGTTTATCGCACTAGTAAGGTGCAATAGATAATTGTTGGTTTAGTAATTAGAATCAATTTGTTAACTAAAATGAGTTACACTGTAACTGAAAAAGTAGCGATGCTTTCAAATTTCGTAAAAAAAAATAAAAACAAATATGCTGCAACAAGAGAATATAAAAAACTCATCCGATTCAACAAACTCATGAAAATACATTTTTAAATGCTGTTCGTTGTATAAGAAATAATCAAACTTTTGAACAAACAAAAGTTTCAGTGTGTGGTACACGTTGGAGTGTATAAAAAATCGGAACAGCTCCACAACGTTTCCCAAAGCGTAAAGCTTAGCAAATGGACTGTAATTGTATGCAATTGGAGGTAAGGCGCGAAAAACAGTAACATGGGTCAAACCGTAATTAATGCTAGCTTACCTTGCAATGTTGTTCACCAATTTACTCCCGCGAAGATAGATGTTGTTTACCGGTCGACGCAACTTGGTCGGGCAGCACCACTTATGCACTCGCGGTTGTAGTTATTAGGTGTTGAGTCGGTGAAGGACGATACGAGACTGATGTTGGTGAAGCGAAAAGGATTTATCGCTCCGCCATATGTGTAGCACAACAATAATATACGATAAGGCCATTTATATTGTCAATCGCTGACCTCCAACTGTATAAAGTTTTAACATACAGTCAAAGAAAATTATGAAGTAAAATTTAATACTATACTTTATTTTGTAACGAATACAATTACCTGCTTCATAAATATACGTTTTTGTTCTAAATATCTATTTAACAAACATCCATTATTAGACAGAAAATATTAAATTCCGATAGTAGCAATATATTACCAATTCATACATAGAGCTCCACCTATATTTAAAGACTCGAAGTAAAATTTAAGATTTTTTCTATCTGTATGTGTATTGATACAAAATTGCCTCGTGGACAAGGTTCATCATTTTCCATCCGAATGTAATTAGCAAAGCAAGTGTTGAAACGTGGGCTAGCAGGTTTGAAAAAACATGCTGTACCAAAGAGAGGTGCAATGGTGTCGACGTATACCATGGCCTCGATTAGTTGTATCACCTAGAGTGACCAAGAAATATATCTACGGTAGGTGAATAATTTTCAAGTTTACTTCCAAATCATTTTCCTCGTTTCTTTTTAGCGCAACTAAAAAATGTTTATACAGTATTGAAACACAAGTAAAAGTTAACAAATAATATCGAAACAAATTTCAAGTCCAATTTTGAAACGCAAATTTTGTAGTATTGAAACGCAAATTTTATATAAAGCATGTAATTTATCAAATTGTGGAGCGATAAATCTTTTGTATACAATTATTATGGAACACATAAACACTATTGGTTGTTAGTCGTATTGAAAGTACAAAGTCTTAAATGTTGCTATGCAAGATGGTGAAAGTTTCTGCAGATGTTGTTTTGTATAAAAGTCAAGCCCGTGCATGTGCCAGCCGCGCACATCTGCTTTTGTAAGTACTCAAGATGGTTGACGAACTTGGATGCCTACTAGATTGTTTGTAGTGAGTCATCCTCAATTTTAGATCAATTTTTATATCATGGAACCATTACTTAAAATGTACAAATAATTGTTGTAAATTTCATATGTTTATTTAAATTGGTACACGAAATTTTTGTAAAATTTATACGGTCATTTAAATTAGACACCTAATATTTTGTTCAGAATTTAATAGTTGGCTATTCCAAAAATGCTTATAAAAACACAAAAAGATTTCTATATGATAATTTTCGAATTTACAAGGTTAAACAAAAATGTATTCGTAACTAAACACGTAACACGTTGATATTTGTTTGTCACATTATAAAATATAATTTTTTGCAGTACACTTGAAGTATGGTTTAATACAAACAATAAGTGTTTTTGACCTTTGATTCCATCACTTAAATCAACTAAAAATGTAGTTCTGTAATCTACCGAAAGTCAGAGCATTTAATTTATTGATTGTAAACCAGAAAAGGATCCTATTCAGGTATCATCTATAGATTGTAGGATAATAATGAAAACACTATAAATAAATTTTTAATTATAAAATTCATATAAATAATCAGAGACTAATACTAGACCGTAATAAAAGTAATTATCTCAAAAGTTTCAGTACGTATAAAATTATACAAATGATGTATATATTTTTTTTGTAAATCAATAGAAAGAATAATAAGTTGTTTTAAAGCTTTCTTTCATTGAAGTCATCAATAATTTTTCTATAGAAGCAAACAATCACATTTATGAAATTTTTGTAGAGAAGAAAGATATATTATTGGTGTTGAGTTTAAAATTTTTTGAAGTATAATTTTGACTAGTTGATCTATTTATAATTTAGTTTTTTTGTGATATAGTGACTAGGCTCTAATGTAGCCCTAGTTCAAAAATGTTTAGAAGTGATTAAACGACATCGTCGTTCCCATTCCAGTTTGCTCGTCAAGGATATTTTTTTTCTTTTCGAAGATTTCCGTATCTGATCTTCGGATTGATTCTTATTATAACAATTATTAAGATACGGTGGCGTCCATTAAAAATTCTTTTATTATCGTATACCATCCTACGACCCTAGCTCATAGCTCTGCCCTAAGTTGAAGAAGCTTAGCTGGTTGGAAGATCTCTTTAGGGGGTCCTTTTTTACTCAAAGCCATTTACCATCCTCTTTACCCTGGGCTTAAACCTTAAACAGGAACCCCTCATAATCTATTGAGGCTTTACCGCCTATAAGGTAGAGTAAAAACACTATACAAATCTACAGAGAAAAAGTGTGTAACACTTTTCAAGACAAGGGTGAAATAGTTAAATACATGTATAAATAAATAATTTATAATTACATGGTAGAAGATTCTGAAAACGGCTTACGAAATAATGCTATTGCATTAAACTGAAGCGTTAACACAATACTTATAACATTGAGATCGCAAAATTAAAAACCGAGAAAAATATTACTAGTGCAGCAACTCGCAAAAGTGCATAAAAGAAATAAATGAGGATTTTTCCAACAAATAGCAGCAAATTTAAATAATGACCATATTTTTTTTAAATAAAATTTTATTGGTGGATGGGTCAAATTTCTAAACTTTCGGCACCTGTATTAGAAGTAAATCGGCACTTGCTGTAACAGAAAAATAAACAGAAAAAGGTATTGCAAATAAATAAATCAGAAAGGAGGTGAACAGCAGTATAATAGTAATTTTTAAAAAGCATAGTTGGACCAGTTTGTTATTAACATAAATTAACAGGTAAAACGTATTTAAAAACAAAATTACATAGTAGGTAAGATATTACAGAATCATAACCGCAAAGTAAGTTGCAAAATCACATCTAATAAAAAGGGGTAGTATTTCAAATACTACTTTTGGTGCTGATATTAGATTTCTTTAATTCCTACATAGGTCCAAAGGCAACCGAGAAATTAAAATAATTTACTTATGAGTTGGTACCAGCTTTACTAATTTAAAACAAATCGTCCTGTATTAATTCAGAATTATTTTTCAAAGAACTAAAAGAACATTTTGTTTTCCGAATTTCTACTGAAAGAATTATTTTGGTACATAAGTAACTTTTGATATTTTAGAAGCTGAACAAAAAAATGATGTTGTGTTATGCTTTTTTTGACATTACAAGCCATATGTCGATGATTAAATGTAGGTAATTTCCAATCCTAAATTGGGAGTATATTTCCCATACAAATTTAGCTAGTAAGTGGGTTATGGCGCATTATAAATGTGATTTTCAGGTCCTAGGACTGCTGGGGGATTTTTATAAATAGTTTTATTATGTTCATTATGTATTTGGTGTGAAGGAATGTGCGCCAAAGCTACAACTGATAAGAAAGTGCAATTTAGAAAAATGTCTTTTACAAGTTCATGAAAACGAAGTAAGCAAATATTTAGGGGTTATATTAGCTGACGCCGGGCTATGCGTTACTCTTTGGATTCCAATCTGACTGCAACATATGTAGTAAAAAGTCGATTTCCACAGTTGGGACTACGAAAAATTTCCATTCGATGTGTTTTCTTTAGCAAATATTTCAATCATATTCTACAATTTTTTGTTATCAATCTTTTTCTCTATCCTTGAGGCATTTGTACACTTTTTCCTGAACGTGTTGCTGAGGGGCTGTCGCATTTGTCGTTTTCAACAGTTATTCCTTATTGTTTTTGGTATATTAAAAAATCTTTCTACTTTTATCCTGGTTTAATTGCCATTCGTATATTAATTTCTGTATGTTTCTGACAGCTAATGTTTTTTAAATTATTATGAAATTTAAGTTCGTTGCTTTACTCTTCTTATAATTATTTTTCACAGTGCTTGCGCTTGATAGGAAGATTATTTATCTAGGTCTCATTTAGAGTCTAGATGTTTTTTTGAACATCAACGTGTTAGTATAGAGCTTATTTTATTGCTTTGTTGCAGGCGGTACTTTCAACCGAACTGTTTTATAAAGGGATACCATTCTCTCTATTCTTTCTCTATGATAATTATCCTAAGACTCTACTTTTCATATCCCTTAAATTTGTCTTAGTCTCAAGACAACCATTCATCGCATTAGGATGGTTCCCCCCACCTCCGGACCGACGACTACGTTTTGACTATATGAGCAGTACTTTGCTATCGTTATTTTTTAGCGCGGATCTTCTTCATCTCTAGTTGCTATGAAGCTGCAAACATCACATCGTCCCCTTCAAGCATCTCAATATTTTCAGTTTTTTCCTTTACTTTCTAAGTTGCTGCATAGTTAAAAGTTGTTACCCACTACATTTACTTTTTTCTAATGCTCCACCCGAAGGTACTACATTGGTCGGGAAGCAAGTTTTTTACTTGGAAATTTTGAATTTTGCCGAACCCTTGCTATTTCAAGGAAGGTAGAAATTTTTAACGCACGTAGAAACACTAACCCACGGGACCTACATTTTACCTCTTATCCGAACGAGGGCGTATTTTTGTGAAAAATACCAACTGAGCTATGGAGCCTCCTAGTAGGTTATCACCGCACAAAATTTGATCGTGGGTGTGGAGACATTCATCTAGCTTTGCATTACCACTTCCTTTCGCTCGATTTACGTTAAAGCCGTCATAGTCCAATTTGATAATGAATTCGCCTGCCGACTGTTCTTCTCTGGCGACCCCGTGGTTTAGTTGGTTTGCGTGTGACTACTAACCCCAAGTTGCCCAAGATTCCCGACACGGATCGCTTGAAAAGTTTCAGACGAGCATTTTTTCACAAAAATACGTCCACCTTCGGAAGAGCGGTAAACTGTAGGTTACCTGTGTAGGTGTTGTAATGCACATTAAAGATACCTACCGGGCTTGGAGTAGCAAGGATTCTGCAAAATTGAAAATGTATAGATAAAAGCAAAGTTGCTTCCTAGTCAATGTAGTATCTTCGGGTGGGGTGAAACATTAGAAAAATCAAATGTACGGACTGATCCTCTCTTAACCAACTCTTTGGTGCAGGGTGGCCTTCCATATTCCTACCTGATACTTAATGCTGTTTTTGAACTGGTACCGCTTCACGGAACTTCTCCTTTAGGATGGGTATGAGAAAAATCTCTTTTCAGGATCTTGTGAGATCACTCTGCTATCTTGGAAGTGCCAGTAGGTTAACCATATTTATAGGAGAGGCGGTGTGTTTTGGTAAGTGCCCGTCTCCGAACTAAAGTAATTGGAATCTGTTATATTTTTCTTTTAATTTTTTCTTGAGATCATATCTTTTCTTATTACTAGGTTAATCCATTAATGGCTTGTTGTTTACCTTTCTCTTCAAAATTACTTGGAGATTTTATCTTGCCTAAAATAATATTTTAAACCATAAATGGTTAGCTACCTATCTTTCTCTTTGAAATTATCTTTAAAACACTATCTAATTAGTACTTTAAACTATAAATGGTTATATATCTATACTTTTCTTCAGTAAAGTTCAAAATGCAGTACTTAGCTCTACTTACCTCAAATACCTAGATTAATTAAGGTAAGCTTGATTTACTCATTGAGTTGTTTATTTATTTATCATGGTAAGAAATTTGTAACGTTATTTCGCCTCCTGAATGATATTACGATAAATTAATTACTCTTATACCTGTGATTTAACGTGTAATAGTTGTTCTAATTTTCCCCAGCCGGTTGCTGGGTCCAATAATTTTTATCCGATTAAATTCCCCAGCTTCGTCAACTGAATATCAACAAGACACAATTACAAAAGCAGTGCAACCCTGATCAACATCGTTTGCAGTTATTTATTCGTATGCTATAGAATTTCAAAGCCTTTCTCGGAGTTAAGCTTCACCTTAAAAAACACGATATCCTTAGTTATACATATCTTAAAATTTGGGTTAAACGATATGAAAGAAAATCAAATTTCTACTAAATTGCGTACGGCATTTGGTCCTCTCTTTTTACAGATGCTTCTCAAAAAAAAAGAAAAAACTATCAGCACACACATTAACTTCGATAACAATAACAGCAAATATTAAAAAACCCTCGAAACTTCAAAAGATTATCATATCAAATAGCAAAAATTTGGCCCGCGTTGAAAAAGAAAGAATAAAAATTGGCATCGCATGATAAACCATTATTAAAGAAGGCTGCAGTATTAATAAGTATATATGAGACCGTGAAATTAATCAAACAGGTACAAAAGGTATACGAGAGAAATGTCAACAGTGGTAGAGTGCCTTGGATATTGAAAAATAACTTCAACCCTAGAGGGACAGTCGACCGATTAGGTTGCACAGAATCAAGAAGTAGCATAAGTATTTATAAACAATCGAATGTAGTTTGTGTGACGGGGTAGAAGTCCGTTAACTAAAACACAGAAATTTCAAAGAATTGTTATAACCACTCACTTTTGATACATCTTCCTAAAATGATAAAGGCTTTCCCTCCACACTACCGGGTGTGATAGAAAATAATAGGAACTTGCACTGATAGACAACAATTCTCTTTTACCCAAGTAAATATCGATCCTGTAATGGATGCCATCCCAGGTACTACATCTAGGACAGTAGGTTTCGACAAAATTTCTTGTTCAATGTTTTACATTATACGCTCATCAGCTATAGAAAAATTTACTTCAATCATCGATATTTCTTTTCTATGTGGTTACTTTCCAACACTTTAGAAACACACGTTTATTAGACCATTATCAAAAACGTCAAATCCATATATATTTTGCCAGCACTGTCTTAAATACTCGTTCAAATATCGGAATTCTTGAGAAAAAAATTATACATTTGACATATATCGATCTCAGTTCTATGCCACATACAGTACGTGTACGGCTTTATTGCGAATACCTGATGATTCTGGCAAGCCATGAACGTTCAACAATTAACCATTTTTGTACTTTTAAGTTTTAGCTCTGTTTTCAACAATGTTGATTTTAACATTCCTTTAAGTAAAGTATTTGAAGAACTACTCTGACGAGACTTTAAGCCGGATTAAATTTTACTTAACTAATCGTAGGTAGCAAGTAAGATGTGTTCGGACGATACTTGTAGACTATATCACCGCGCCTGAGCTGAACACAGAACAGACTAAAGAATTGCAGTTGACTACATCAAAGTACACGAGCTGAAAATAAAACAAACTAAGAATCGCGAGAAATTTCCAACTCATTTTTTGTGGTACACAAAAATCAGCACGCTCATTGGTCAAACTAAATTTGGAGATTCTTTTACACCTGAAAATCGAAATACACAATTCCATTGGTTAAAGACATTATTAACGTTTTTCAACACAGGAAGCATAGGTAATGGAAGTGTATAAATATAATTTCAAATTCTCCGAAAGATATTCGATAGTGCTCACTATAGCCTAAGGAATCTTCTTGCAGTGCTCCCCATAGCCTGCAAAACGTTCAGCGAGCAGCGCTCTCCATAGCTTGCTATACTTCGACTCGCAGTGCTCTCCATAGCCTGCGTATTCTCCGACAGTGTCGCTGTCCACCGCGGTACCTGGGCAGGTCATTATAATTCATTGCGACTAGTTAAATAATCCACGTATGGGTGGGTGGTCAGATTCGTTCCATACACCAGGCCAACCGAAAGCAGGCACAGAACGCTCTCCGACGTGCGATCCGTTCAATCCTACCGCACCTAAAGCTTCTGTCGTCTCTGCCACCATCGCCAACAGAATGTATTCAAACCGCTTCTACTACAAGTACATCCCGAGAAGTGGTTTATCGTGATGTCGTCGACTGCATCTGTTAAGTCTACCTCCAGGACAACACCCCCCGTAGAGCTTAACGGCGACGTACTCAACGAGGCCTAAGGCACCACTCCCACGACGTCTGCCGAAGGGCACCGAAGACGTCTGGGCCTCCTAAAACTGTAAATATTTTCTGATTATCGCTGTCCAAGTTCTTACTGGGCCTCACAATTAAATTCCGAAGCCTTCCGAAGAGTTTCGATGACAACCGAAGACTTCTGAACCTTCTATACTTGTATATATTGTCAATTAGTAGTTTTTAATTTCAAATCATAATTCTTTGTAACTTAACGTTGTGCCACAAGTTAAACACGAAGCCTTCCAAAGACCGTCGAAGACGTCTGGACCTCTTCAAACAGTAAATATTTTCTAACCACCGTTATTCAAGTTCCTACTCGGCCTCACAAGAAAATTCCAAAGGAGATCCGAAGACTACCGAAGCCGTTTTCACCGCCTTCAAGCTGTATATACATTCATATAATAAGTGTTTAAGTTTATTTTGGTTCCACAAGCAAGTCCCAAACCTTCCAAAAAGTTCCGAAGATTACCGAAGACTTCCGAACTACGTCAACTGTTAAAATCAGTCAATTTTAACTTTTGCATTTTTATTTTCATCTATTTATAAAACTTATAATTATTTTTATTTGTACTTATTAAACAAATAATCAAACCAAGCCTACATACTTTCAGACGCCGCCCACACGAACGATAACATTCTCAGACACGCCTACTTGAGTTGCGGCAGTTCCTCAGGGAAGTGTGCTGTCCGTACTTCTGTTTAGTTTGAACATACAAGATTTGTCTATTTGCTTGAAATTTTGTAAGTATTATTGTTATGCTAACGATTTTTATGTTTAATGTCATTGTAGTCCTATTGATGCAATTCAAGCATTTAATAATGTAAATGATGATCTGACGAGAACTTACCAATGAAGTAACGGACACCTATTTTCGATGAATCAAGACAAGTGTCAACCTAGCGATAAACACACTCAAAAAATTCTAAGTAGAGCTCCATATGCCAAGTTACCTTCGCTATTTGTGGGATTATCGCTTAATCTCTGTCACCCACAGTCAAATATTTGGGCAAACCGATAGGTTGTACTTTATCATGGAAAGAACGAGTATCAACCATTTGCATGATAATAGCTTTCTCGTTCCATTCTCTTAAATGACTCGATAGGTTCTTACCTGTGAAATTCAAACCAACATTAGTTCAATGTTTAATCTTCCCGTATTTTGACTATTGTGATGCAATATACAAACTTATGGGCTACACTTCGGACACGCTTACAGTTAGCACGAAACGACTGCATCCGTTTTATTTATAATTGGAAATTCTCGGATAGGATATTACCTTATTGTATACATCTTGAAAGGCTTAAGTTGGACACGAGGCGTAAGCTACGATTAGTCTGCTTGGTTTTAAGTTATTAAACGATTGGTCCGTATTATCCGGCTTCTTATGATCACCTGTATCGAACCTTCAGTATAATGAAAGACAGTGATCTATTATCGATACCTACTCATTGTACCCTTATGTAATACTCGTTTGTCCTTGTTACACGCGTGCATGTTTTAAATTTAATGCCACAGAAAGTCTGGAAAGTATCTAATATATATATATATATATATATATATATATATATTTTTCTTTTATGGGTTATAGGTCCTGTTTAAAAAATAATAAAAGGCGTACTCTTTTATTCCATCTGAATTTTCAGTACTCTTGGTCACAGATTACTAAAATTACACGTTGTATAAACACAGTTATTGCAATGAATATACTTACAATAGTTGAGATGTAATTACTGGCATGTGTAACAGGAAACATTTTAAAAACTATTTAGAACAATTGTTTCCAAAATATTTCCTGTTACACATGCCAGTAATTACACAATCTCAACTATTGTAAGTATATATTCATTTGCAATAACTGTGTTTATACAACGTGTAATTTTAGTAATCTGTGACCAAGAGTACAAATATACTGAAAATTCAGATGGAATAAAAAGAGTACGCCTTTATTATTTTTTAAACAGGACCTATAACCCATAAAAGAAAAAACTGAATAGTATTAAACCAGAGGTCGTTAATTCTAACTATATATATATATATATATATATATATATATATATATATATATATATATTTTGTAAACGCCATCAAGAATATCTGTTAAGATTGTTAATACGTATCCTCACCACGTAAGTAGTGCGCCCATGTGTCGGTGTGACAGATAGGTGACAGATACATTTATTTAGGTTTAATATTTGTTTTAACTTATAAGCAACTATTATGATATTGTCGGGGGCTTTTACGGCCAGAGTCATTATAAATAAGGTTGACGTTTCGTCCACTTTTGTAAGGGGCTTAATTAGGACAATAAAAGAAAATGAAAGGTCATCAAAAAGATTTTTACCCGTAGAAAGTACGTTAAAAGAAAGAAGCAAAGTTTATTGAACGTTCAACAAAACATTCAATAAAATACACAAGTATTTTTGCAAGCTTTAATTAATTACGATGGGGTTATAATTTTGTAAACAGCAAATTTAATATTTATGTTTACTTTGATTCTAAGGTTTTAAATAGAAAATGACATTAGGAAGGTTGTGGAGGTGCAAATTGTTCATATTTTTTAGTTTATTATACAAATTTTAATGAATTTCGTTTATCTTATTTAAGTATGAAACTCAAAGAGGAAAAGGTGTAAACATTCTTTGTTATCATATCGTCGTTTACTCTGTGCAGGGTATAACCGAGCTGACGCACAGGCATATATTAAATTGTGTGAATTTTGAAATAATTCTAGATTATCTAGAAACACAGGTACAAGGCAATCAGCAAGTAATTGACCGTACAAATTTGGAGCTCGAAAGTAATCTGCCGACCCAAACGTGGACTCAATTGAGTTTAGGGAAAGAAAATCGATGATTAAACAAATTACTCGCAAAACTTGTAAATAGAATATTAATTGAAGTTAGGGGTTATAGACGTAATTAAAAATTATAGGCAGCCAGAAAATAAATTTAGAAAGTTAAACTAGAATTGTAGGGTTTATTGTAAATATAATTAAATTAAAATGGACAAAAATGACAAAGTCATTAGTCAAATGAGTGAGGGTCTAAAAGAAACAAGAGAGGACATGAAAAATATGACAATAGAATTAATGAAACTGAGCAAAATTTAGCTAAGTTGGGGGAACAATTTAATTCAGAAATAAAAATCTTAAACGAGGATCTAAAACAAACGAATCAAACAATTGAGGATATGAGGCTAGAGGTGTAGAATAAAGTTGTACAAATTATGGAAGACATCGATGACGTGAGGAATGAAGTTTTAAAAAATAAATCGAGCCAAGTAACACGCGAAGAGAAAACAACGAGAGAATTAGGGATTTAGGCATAGAAGTACAAGAGGTTGAGGGAAATTGTGAAAAAAAAATTAGGACGTTCAATAGGGAAATAGAAAACATGAAAACAGATTTAGAAAATTTTAGCAGAAACACGGTACAAAATTCTCGGAGCCCATAAGAGTAAATCAACCAAACATACCATTCGATCAATACTAGAAATTTTATGGTGACAATAAGTTATATCCGAAGATATTTTTAAATAACGTTAACGCTGATACAGGGTTCAACGGATGAGCAATATAAATTAAATTTGGTAAGATCAATGCTAAAAGGGGGCGCGGATATATGATTTGGTCTAATAGAAAGCGAATTGGAGACATTTTTAGAATTCGAACATAAATTTTTAAAGCACTTTTAGGGAGACTACCAACAATTTATATGTAAGGGATGATTTAAGTATGGGTGAATATAACCACGATTTGGAATAAACCAAGAGCTATATGCGATAAAAAAATTTCGCGTCGCAAAACAATTAGATCCTCCAGTAGAGGAAGGACAAATCATAAACTATTTAGCAGGGAATTTTAAGGTGGAAGTGAGACAATACATAGCACTTCAAAACATCGTGGATATGGATGTATTTTTGGAATATCTGCAGCAGTATGATGAAATGGGACTGAATCGTCGGACGGACAATAGGGTGAGAAGTCAACCTATAAATTTTGTCAGGACGCAGTGAAGTGCAGGAACGCACGGATTTAATTATCGAGGCAATCATAACAACTACGGGGGAAATTTCAATAGGGGTAATAATGGCAACGGTTTTAGACATAATTGGAATTCAAACATCATACCGGCGCGACAGACGGAAAGAACCAATAACAATAGGACCACAAACTAAAATCATCCGCGTCCACGGTATAATGAGAATCAAAATACACATAGCCAAGAACCGGTGGGACAAGCGCAAGACCCTAAAAAAACCAACCGTACATACTCCGACATTACGATTCAATCAGGTCCATTCACGTCAAATCAAAATTTTTAAAGAGAGACAAAACAAGAAAGCCCTTAAGAATAAACTAGTACGAATATTAGTGCGAATTTATTAAATTTGAAGTGGAAAATAATTTAAATGTAAACAAATATTGATTATCTATAATTAATTTGAATGTGGAGAATAATATGATTAATGTGCTCATTGATACAGGAACAGAAGTGTCGCTCGTTTCAGAAATTTTGTTAGGGAAAAATAAATGGAAAAAATGATACCTGTTAAAAAGTGTAACTTAGTAGCGCCATAATCATAAAATAATAATAATAGAGAAAAGAATGATAAAATATTAAATAGACCAGTGTAAAAAGTAAAAAAAGTATGAAAAGTTACTTCTGAACTAGCAGATTCACCAGCCCATTTAAGCCAAAAGGTGTCTTGTGGCAAAGTAACTTTCTACTTAATATTTTATCATTCTTACCTTTATTATTATTATATTATATTTATATTTCATTTTCATTTCTTGTCCTGTTTAAGAGCTTTACAAAAGTGGGCGAAACGCCGACCTTAGTTTATAAGATGACACGGTCCCAACCCGAAACCCATAAATATTTATAAGCAGCGATTATGTTTTTCATTATTCTTATGTTTTATATAAATGTACAACATTGTGTTTTCTTTTATTTAGGCTGCAAGTTGGGTGTAAGAATGGGCCTAGTGGCCCTAATCTAGCTTGCATGAAACCAGAATAAACAATAAGTAGATTAAATTAATAAATAAACTTATCAGTATGTTATTCTACCTATAGATAAACTTTTCTAGGTAAATACCAACATTAAATCCACACATAGGTAATAAACAAAATTATGCTCGATTTACTACATCAACTGATTTTCCTATAATTAGAAAAACTCCTGATACATTATCTTGTGTTTGTGTATATCAAAATTTTATTGTATTAGAACGTCAGCAAACTTTATAAATTTTTTCCGTTTTTCAGTAGCGTACTCTATTTAAAAATCAGAATTGCGTTTGCTGTAAAGTTGTGATTTCTAAAGGTGTAAGTAATATCACCTGACTGAAATTATTTCTAAACCCCTCTAGCACTGTTGAATAAATCACAAGATAATAATTAAACAAGGTGTTTTAGGTATAAATAGTTTCCATAATCGATGAGTTGCCTTAGTTGAAGATTTATATTCGTTTCCAAATTCTTAATAACTAATAAGCAGGTATCGATGTTTTTTGTAGAACTTTCAAACTAATGGTAGATAGTGGAAAAATGTATTAGAAATTGCTATAAAGAACCTACTATTTATTAAGTTTCATAACAAAGCGGAATTTCATTCACCAATAAGGATGTTAAGAATTATTTTGCATTCTGTAAGTTTTTTTTAGTAGCTAGTAATGAAAAATGTACTTTAAAACACTTTTAATCAGTGCCGGACTGAGCCTCTATACTACGATTGAATTGAAAGTGAACGCAGAAGTTCGTCAAACATATGTACCAATATTTTCAAACAAATCTCTTTTTACTCAAGAAATGATTAGATGAATTAAGAGTTTTGTCCCAACTGTGATCTGAACCAATTATTTATAAATTTTAATTTAGAATCACTCGCGTGCAAGTAACTTGCACGCAAGATATAGTTAGAATATACTTGAATGTCAAATATAAATTATTAGAAAGACCTGAGTGAGACTACAATTGAAATAGAACCTTAAATAAACAACGTAAACAGTTTAGATTCGCTTCAATAAACTTTGTATATAAATGAATATAAAAGTAGCTCCAAAATACACGGACTGTCGATTGTAGATTTTTAAAATCTATATAATTGTTTAAAACATCATTAGGTAAAGCCAAGTGTTCTGACTCCTGAAATAATTTATTTTTTCAATACCGCAACACTTACACAAGTCGCTTAAGATATTAGAAGGTCACTTGTAAAGTTAATTTTCAATAGTTTCACATTGTTATGCATTTCGTCAATAGATATCGGTAACTAGATTCTCCTATTTGACACAAATCTCCCTTTCATACTGACTATAGGGTCGTCAAATATATCAATATTTATTTACACGAAAAGTGCTTCATTTGGTTGCTTGTAGGTGGCTCACCCATTAAAAATAATTTTTTAATGAAATTTCGTATTTCTAGATACTTCTACTGCGATCAACTCATTTTTAAATAGCGTCTCATTAATCATTTTAAAAAGTTCTGAGTACCTTTGTATAATATTTTAAAATGCTGATCAATTATTATGTTCCATCTCGTAGTTAGAATATTTTCTGCACTTTTACACCCCACATACTGTTTTAATAGATATTTGCTTTCACGCTCGATAAATTACTCAACCAAACGAGCCGCCTCTAATACGTTAGTATTCGATATTTATTGTACCTACATGAGTTAGTCTAATTGTAATTAGATAAAGTCACTGTGTTATTATTGAATGCTAGGAATATGCTGAAAATTGTTACTATCTATAATGGATTTCATAGTGATTATTCTTCAGAAAACATTTTTATAATACGTTTGTGGAACTCATTCACTATATTTCTAGTATGACTCTGCGTGTTTTTTTTTTGTGAAAAATACTGTAAACTTAACAAAATCCTTTTGGTAAAAATTTGCTTCCTTTTTAAGCGACTGTCCGTACCCTAAGACACATTCTTAGTTTCTTTGAACGTATGCTTACTTGGCAACAACAGAAAAATCCCACATTGTCGTTACAATACATTTTGTCTGGCTGTCGTTTGTACGTAGATAAAATTATAACGAAATAAGTACTATGATGTTACCAATAACCCCTGAAAGCCTAATTGAGGGAATGTCATCATGGTCTACAAGCAGCAATAGTTTTACTCGCGTATGTTACGTGGACTTTTTGCTTGTATTATATAAAAATTAAAACGAGCAATTCATTGTTGCTTATATAATGAGATTATTATTAAAATAAGAATATTGGTGTAGGTTTTGCGTGAGATACTGTTTTTATATTGATAGATAACTGAGTCAGTTGGTTTCGAAAGTGCATATAGACTTGATAGTTATTCATCAGATGCGATATTTGATTACTTATTAGTTTTAGTTTGTTGATTACGCCTAAAGGCACCTTAGTTAATATTTAATTTGTTTCTTAGAGTTAGTAGTTTCTACTGCCGTCGAGCTCGTCTTAGTCACCGTAGTAAATAAATAGGTAAGATTATTGTTAATTAATATGTATTAAGAGGTATAAATGTGTATTAACATCCTGGAATAGACCCTATAACTAATCTGTTTACTTTTCTGTGTTATTAATTAAATTTTGTATTTTAATGTATTGGACAGATTAGTGTTCCATACGCATGTATATGTTTATTGGGTTGTGCTTTTGTGTTTTGATTTCTACTCCTACGCCTCAATCACTGTGCTAGTGTGGCGTTAATATTCTTTCTTACCTTCTCTATTACCATAAGTCGAGCAAACATTTCGTTATTGATATCCCTCTTATCCTCCTGGCCCCCTCATCTTATGGGCAATACATTCCAGACACTCTCAATCTGCATGTACGCGGTCAGGTTTTTGCCAATGTTTTTTTTCTTGTTCTAGCATTTTCAGTTTGATCCTAATCGGTTGTTTAAAAGTTCCCCAAGGTTTAGTTTCACCCTAAGTTATCAGACTTGTGTTTTCTCAGGTAATTTTAGTGTTCTCACTAAGGAAATTTGAAAACACTCTCGTCCTGTTTCAACTTCTATTCCTATTCTTATTTCTCGGCAGCTTGGTAACATAGTTAAGTCGTTCTGTTTTTGTATACTTTATGTATACTGCAGTTTATTTTGTTGATCTCTGTTGGTTATTGAATTTAATTTGGTTTCGGGTAATGTTCTGCAAATTACAATGGCTACATTGAGGTTAGATGTAAACCCGCCAATTCTATTAATCTCGATGTTCTTGCTCTCGTTTCGTTCTGTTTCTGGCGACGTAAACATTAGCTTTAAACGTTAGCTTTGTTCTATATGAGTGAAATTTATGTATTGATAATAACGCAGGGCCCCTTGCGCATCTGCTAAAATAATTCTACATTTTTTTTGTTACTGTAACAATAGAAAAATTAACAATTTTAATTAAAATTAATAATGATATCTTGTTAGAAAACGTAAATCTCTTTTGTTATACCGTAATAAAATACAATATAAGCACTTGCCCCTATTTAGAAAAATTTGGTAAACCCAAATTATTATTTTTTTATAGTCAAATTGGTAAAAACCGTAAAAGTGTCATACATTGTTCATCTACAACACCATTCGTTTAAAAAGTTTCAGGGCTTCTCAGGAACGCATCTATGTATATCTAAATCTTGTTTTGTGGATCCAATCACGATTACGAATAACATTTGATTATTAACACCACCGAAAAATAGCACTGAAATTCATACTTCTTTCCCGCTATACCCAAAACTGCCTACTTTTGTTTATTCATTTATCGTTACAACTTTGGATAATTGGTACAGTAATTCTCGCAAATATAACTAAACTTTATTACCTTGTATCTTCTTTTCTAAGCGCACTAATGCATAACAACTTGTATCGTAGCACGTAAAGAGCAAACTACTTTAAAGTATTCAATAATCACAAAATATAAGAGCAAACTGTTTCAAGTATTAAATCAAAATCGAAAATCTAAGAGCACTGTCTAAAGCATCGAATAATCAAAAATCTAAGAGAGCGAAACACCTATAATCACGGGTTTATATAATGGCTAGCCTGCCCGTCGGTTTTGTCCCTCAACGGCCAGTTTTCAGAATTTCGCATTCTCTTTTCCCTTTTCGACAACTCGGCACGCTATTCTACAAATTTGCACACGCGCCAGTTGAAAATCTCAGAAATTTTCCACACGACACGCAACGCGTCTGCCATAAACTAATTAATTTTGTATAGCCATTGTTGTGTTTTCACCTCTCATATCTGCATCCTATTTCCACCAATCGTTTCCTCGTGACGTTGCTCAAATCACGCTTTTTATTATCTGTCTCTGCCTTGCGCATTTTATCTGTCTTTTTCTAACTTGCCCTTATTGGTGCAAATCGATATTCTTTACTATCGGTTATTTCAGTCCACGTGGATTCCTATATTAATATAAGCTACGGTTTATCCGACCGTTTGCAATATACGCAGAATTTTCATGTTTATCTATTCGAATTTATTAGAATTTTGATATTTAAAAATACGCAGGTGTTCAATCGTAATACTGTAAATAACACTTCTACGATTTGAATATTATTGGGTTTTTAAAAGCTTTTATGCATGTAATACCTTAATAATCGTTCAATTAACTCCAATTAAAATAATGATGAATGGCATTGACTTCTACCCTTTAATTTTTAGTGAATCCTAATTAAATATTAATTATTATTTGTACATTTTGTTTAATACTCGTTACTTGGAACTTGAATTAATTAATATAAATTTTGCACGTAATTTCTATTTGTTTCTTTACTTGGAATAATTAAATTACATACAAGTTGAGCATTTTAATTCTTCTTCTTTTTATAGAACGCGTCTAGTGAATCATTTAAATCCCTTATTTTTAATGAAACGAATAAATTTGTATGCTCCACGTTTTAATAACGCGTATTATCTAATAAAATTCTATACAAAGTGATTAAAATTATTTGATGTCGTTAATTAATTTTCTACCCTGGTCTAAATTTGAGTAATATATATAAATTATAATATAACTAATAAGATGAAATAATAACTTAAACTTTTATGCAAAGCCCAAATAACCTTTTCAAAACGAGCTAGTAATTTAAAGGTGGAAAATAAAAGAACAGGACTTGAACCTGTATCTTAGTGTTTCTAAGACCATGCGTTTTCCAATTACGCTACCGAGAACGATGACGACAATTGGAAAATTTACATATCTAAATCGCGTACACAACCATACATCAACCTAACTTTCAATTACGTATACCACCTCTTGTCAATTATATCTGATATATATATATATATATATATATATATATATATATATATATACGTGACAAGAGGTCGCGATAGGTCATTGAAAGATTCATGGTAACACCTTGTATAATAGAAGTGTACTTTAGCCAAGCGAAAATTCAATTTCGTGCGTGTAAATAATTACCCTGTATAATACAAGCGTATTGTAAAGACGGCCATTAAATGCGAAATATACCTTATGAAAATCGATTAATTTCAAGCGTGAATACAAAGTCATTCGTTTGTTATAAAAAAAAGTATTTTGCCTGCATAAAATAAATAGCTTCGTGCATAAAAATACGTTATGTTTGTATTTGTATACAATTAAAAACGTTGGGTATTTATAAATTGAATATTCCTGTCGTGTGTAAAACATTAGTGTAAAAACCAATATCTTGTATTACAATCTTTAACAATATACAAATAGTTTGCATGATAAAGCAATTAAGCTAAAATTAATTAGCCAAACTGACTTCTGTGTAACGTAAATTCAATTTTAAATAAAGAATTCTCTTGAATATTCGGGATCAAGAAGGAATGCATCATCTATACCTAGAACTACGCAAATACCTAATTAATGAATAAACATTGTAAGAAGCCGCAGGTACATTAAATACCCGTAAAATCAGTGAGAATTAATTTTATTGTCTTTCGCATTACTACTGGATAGGATGCGACGCCACAATAACCTTAGGTGTTAAACAAGGAAAGACAGCGCACCTCACTAAGATATAAATCACCCTAATGAAGTAATAAAACAAGGAATTCCCAGAAACCTTGCGTCAGATAAGTGGACAACCTTTCGATTGGGATCTCACATAATCTGGAAAGAGTGACATAGACAAAATAAATTGTATATAAACGGGGAACTTTATTAAAAAAATTAATAAATTCGAGTTTAGTAAGTAGCGAAGATGTTACTTTGAGAGAATTGTATTAAAGTATGCAGTACGCATACGGTAATTAATATTTACGATGTAACACCGAATAAAGAAGTAATTTTTTAACGTAATTTGGATAAATATGAAAGTAGTTAAATGTAGTTATTTGAATTTGTAATGCACAATAAAGATGGAAAATTCTTCGAGATAAAGAGCTATTTTAACATTTAATTAAATAAGTAAACCGAGGATGCATTTTGGTAACTGATGTTTGGAATGGAGATTTTAAACATAGCAGATTTTGTAAACTGATTTTGACGTTTATTTAAAAATAGAACCAGAAGGTATTTAATACTGTTAATCACGAATAGGATAATCGGTTTGTAATTTTGCAAGTATTAATTTTAGATTTTCTTTGTTTGTAACTGATATCTAGATTTTTATCATTTAATTAAGATAGAATAAATCTTCATCATATATCTTTTTTGTAAAGGTTACCAGAAAAGTTTGTGATCAGACTTCGAAACACTGATTTTCTTAAATAGACTATCTGTCAAGGATTGTTTTTGCCAAACAAACCTTAAGAAGGCCAGGTAAACTATCCACAAAGGAAGAGATTTGAGTTCTGTAAATTGTAAGCAACTTTAGGTGGAGAACATTTTTGATAATTAAGTAAATAAGTACTTGTGAGGAATAATATTATGTTTGAAAGAAACTATACTGTAAATGTTCATTATTCTTTTGTATAAGAAAAAATATTCTAGACTGTATAGATACTTTTTGATGTTGCCATGTTTTATTTAATTTTGTGAAATTCATTATTTCCGTTGAACTAGCCAGACAAAGAAAAGTTAGAAAGGAAGGTAAGTAAGTAATTTCAAATTTTACAATTTGCTGTATCTATATTAGGGCACTCTTTTAGCGACGCCCGAAGCGAGGCGTTGTCACATTACTAACTAAGCGGCGCTTCAACGTGCGGCAGTTGTCATATCAATATATAATGCTGAGAATGTAGGCGATTCTAAATAAGCCCCAGGTTGTGCATCGATAAAAGTGTTGTGATGTAAAGATGCCCGACGTTGGACGTCAATTAAGGATTCTGTTGATTGAAGTGGTTAATATAAGTGTTGCTCTAAGTATTTTTGCTTGCTCAGTTTAAATGAGATCACTAGAATCAGACATGAAACATATAATGACACGAAACATTCTTTAATAGACAATCTTTCAAACAACAATTTCTATATTCAAAACAGCTTCTATCTAACAAAGAGTAACTTACAAGTAACCTCAAAAAAAAGTTATTCATTTATATAATTCTAGAAATAGAATCCAAAGATTGCCACAACGGTTTTGCCTTACCAACAATATCTTAAATATAGCTTCTGAGTAATCACTCACTTATACTAAAATTAGAGTATAAGGTCCCTTTAATTGTTGCCCTTTTTCCGGATCGTAGTCATACATCATAGCTTTAAGTAGCTCAAATTGCTTTAAGAAGTACGATTCCTATGAAAACTGTTTCAAATAACTTATAACAAACTATTCCCATTCCATATGCTCCATCTTAATTGATTTTGATTCTTTATTCCGTTTTTAAATATTGTAATTATCTATGCTCTTCAGAATAGCAATAAATTTTTGAAGTAGTGAATAAAAATCATTTGTATATTATAATAACTTCACTAATAAATACTACTTGATATCACATTAGCGTGGTGGCGTTTTAACGACGACTCATCAACTGATCTTTTGACTGGTTTTCAATTGGTTTGCACAGTTACCATCTTGACCGCCTTGCGAGGTTTGTTTGTCATTTCTATATTTGAGTTGGTTTTATTAAACGCCTTTTGCCTAAGCATCTTGATAAATAGTGCAACCTCTAGAAATCTGTTGTTTTAATATCCCCAGGCTATAATTAATGCCGTTTATCTACGCGTTATCTTATCTGTCTAATATTCAACATTTTTGTCTGTGTTAGCTTTAATAGGACGGTTCGTTTATCTTCCTTCTGGATTGTTCCAGAAGTTGAATGAACACGTTTTTTAATTGAAATATGCTTTCCATTTTATTTGAATATCGACTAATATTTTAAATAAATAGGCTTCTTTCTAAATACTACGTATGAGTGCTATAATCTCTTGAAACCGTTCATTTTCAAAAACAAATATTTTATAAAAATTCCGCATTTATGCAGTTGAGTACTTTATACCCTAAGGTAGATGAAACTTTTGAAAAAAAAGACGTTTTATGCACGCACATAGCGAATACTATTATTTTTATTTTAAAACACTACTTCCTTTATGTAACAAGAACGAAAACCCTTTTTAATTACGGTTTTTATGCATTCACAATCCACATGCTGAGAGATTTTCCAAATACGCTTTTCTATACAAATAAATTAGTATTTAAATAATTTGAACTTCTTTTAAAATTTTTCCGAATTTGCTCTAGTTTGCGACGTCGTAACTTTACGGAATCATGCTGAATGACCTTTTGATGACGTCTAATCACATTAATATATAAGTTAAAATTCAACAATACCTACTGTCAAAATAGCTATTAAACACGTATTTATTTTATTGTTTCGACTTGATTAAATAATTATAGATATTTTAAAAATGTTTATTAGTATTGCATGTAGCACAAAATTTTATAGCATTAGGCCCGTAAACTTATAATTTGAAAAGAAAATTTTTCAGTAAGTTTCATTATCTAGCGAAAAATTATACTATTATCGGAATATCAGTTCAATAGTAAAATGTTGTTGTCTGCTTTAAAACTTTACTAATACAGGAAGTCATAACCTATTTGCATAAATACACCAATTGAGCGTCAAGCCATCCTAGCTGCCTCAGCTCTACTAATCAACCATGTTTCTTTCAATATGTTTCTGCATAAATAAACGATTCTTGGCATGCAAAGCTGTAATATTCTATCAAAGAGACGACACACAAGACCGAATGAAACTGTAACCCCTTTGTCATGAAGTGGCACTTATAAAAAGCAAATGAATCCTGCAACCCTCGCTTTAGAAACGCAAACATGTACATATACGATGACACCAGTACATGTCGCAGCTGTCATGTCAACCGCATATGCAATACAACCTGACCTTTATCAAGTGTTTTATGCAACAGGGCAGATACAGACATCTGTCCAGTAAAGAACAATACCACAATTGCTTCTATTCATACATACTCTACCTACATACGATAAATGGCTCTAAAGGGAGGAGTGCTATCAAATGCAGGGTTGTTATCGATATTATTTATTGTATGCAATATGCGCACATTACTAAAATCAATAAGGCATTTGCAGAAATTCATGGTGTGTATGATATTATTAAACGAATCGTATATTTAAAGTATCAAATGAAACGTGCTGTAGTTACCAAAATTTAATAAAAGTCCAACTGTTCTACTTCTAGAGCCATTTTTCAAACGTAATACACAAATCAAGCTAAAACAGCAGCCGTTTTATGTTCATTTAATATCCATCCCTAATATATAACAGGCAAAGCTGCATAGTCAACTGCATCGTAAATTCATTATTTTAGTTTATGCTCTTGAACCTCCATAACAAAATAATGGTTTTAAGCATGTTAAATCACATTATTTTAAGACTCGATGCTGTGTTGGGTTTTATTACGGTTTCGTCTGAAGAGCGTAAATATTAGGTTAGGTAAAATTGATACCCGTGTTGATAAAAATTATTAAACCATAACCTTTTACAGCATTCAATGCCAAAAGAATTTATAAGCAAGTTAAATTTTACACCATCTTGATAATCCAAACTGCAAATATTTTTGTGTTCTTTCTCCACTCGTAATTTCTTGCATGCTGTTGTTAAATTAGGCTTGTCGTCCCGGGTGGCCGTGATATAAGGACACCTGAGTTTCCCTTTCATTTCAGCTCGCTGCTATGCTGAATGCCGAATGTGGAGATTTGATACGCTTTAGAGCTGTTTCGTTACGCATCGTATAAATGAATGATTGTGCCGTTTAGGTTTTTAAAGTTTTCAGTTGAATAGGTCGAAACGCCGTGTTCCATTAACCTTGTAACCGATATATTGTATTGTATCACTGACCTTTATAAGCTTAAATATTTGTTTCATTGCTCGAAACACAACAATGAAGCTGAGAAAAAATTCCTAACTCAACTCATACATAGGTTTCGATTTTAGGTATTTGTGTAATTCGAAATCCTCTTAACAAAAGATGTTTACTACATTTGCATTACTTAAGTTCAGTACTTCATTAAATCTATAAAAACTCATAATAGTGTTATATTTGAATTACAAATTCTAATTTGAATATTCACAAAATTCTTATAACTAGTGAAGATTATTGGAGCGTTTTTTTATTGTCTTCAACTGTCACACATGCACGGTTTTAATTCTAATTACTACAGTGTTTCTCAACCTTTGGAACTAATCCCGTAGAGAGAATCAAATCAATCAACGGGACACAAGAATGTGAAAAGAATGAAGCAAAAATAAGAGACAAGGCATTTCATTGATATAACAAAAAAGGTATTCGAAAATAATAAATAAAACACGAAACAAAATTTCTCGCCAGTAAGTCCATAAAGGCGGAAACAGACTATCGTCACGTCACGTAAGTTCACGTGAACTCACTTCATGTCACGGTTTCAAATTTAAACCGTAATATAATGTCTGGAAACACACTGGTGTCATGCTTTTAAAGTTATAGACGTAATACGAACGGATTTGCTCACAAAATAATGGAAAGTTCGAGTTGAATAAGTTCTTCAGATTGGGAAGAGGAATTGGAAGCTGTTGCTGCTTGTATGTGTAGCAATGGAGAAAATAAAAAATCCAAAAATCGTGGATTCATGATATAAATAGAAAAAGGGAAATATTGGATGAATTTCATAAATTAGTTCTTGAATTACGAGAAGATCCTAAACGATTTCACATGTATTTGATTACTTACACGACCTTATCAAACACGAGATCAAGAAACAAAATACTCAGATTCGAAGAACAGTCAGTACTGAGGCGAGGTTAGCGGTTTGTTTAAGGTAAGTAGAAAATAGTCAAACATCGATGATTTTATTAACTCTAAGTATTTCTAAACAAAAAATAAACTTGTAGGAATTGGTATTAGTAGTGTAAAATCAAGGTTTCTGTGACCTCATTTCCACCAGCTTCCCTCATTTCCACACACATCTAGACCAAATAGTTTTCTTCGACTAACCATTTTCATCTTTCGAGATAAATGTACCTTGTTTGGTATCAATTAATATTAGAATTCTCTCAGTTATTTGAATTTCTAGGAATTTTTTAGATAGCATCATCCCCCAGGGCGCTACTCTCATTTTAAGATTTTTTGCTAGTAGCGATTTTTTGGCCGTCCGCATAAATTTTTTAGCCATGCGATACATCATATTAGTCTAAAATTATACGCAGAATCCGAATCTGTAAACAGTTTTAACATAGGACCACCTCTTATCGTTTTACACATACACCCTCTGCGAGATAAAACTTTCTCTACATTTTCACCCACGAGATAAATGTACCTTGTTTGGTATCAATTAATATTAGATTTTTCTCAGCTACCCAAATCTCTTTAAATTTTTCAGATAGCATCATCCCCCAGGGAGTTGCTTTTATTTTGAGATTTTTTACCAATGGCGATTTCTAATCTTTCTTCTATTTAATATCTAGAATCCTTTAACCAAACACAAAGAAATTAAGTACACAAAAGTTTAATAATTTATTTTATCCGATTTACAGTTTAAGAAACTAATAGATTACTATTTTTACATTGCAATTTATAACATTATCTTCTTCGTGTAGCCGAATCCAAGCAGTTAAAAGTAACCTGTAACAAAAAAAAAGAAATTAAAGTGTTATTTAAAAAAACCTATAACAAAAAAAAGATTAATGTGCTGTTTAATAAGAGAGGAAACGTGTATTCGGTCAATAAGACATATTGTCGTTAATCTAACAATATGTTTTACCGTCCAGCGACACCGCGTGGAGATAAACACATGTCGCCGGGAGCGAAAGAATTATTAAGGATGGGGGTGGTGGGTATGTCTTCTAACTAACTTACATACTACTATATATATACAATAAAATATATACAAATGTAAACAACTATCTTATATCTTTATGCCCCCATGCATATGTTGATGTGCTGTTTGGGATGACATAATGTTTGTCATCGTCACCCGACAAACTAATCTTATTAATTAGCTGAGTGTACAGCTGATGCTTAATACTACGAATGCATACCATCGTATGCATGAGTGCATTGGAATTATCGTTAACTATATCTTTAAAACTATCTACACCAATTCCCTTAACAACACTACGAGAAATTCTTTTAATTTTTTACGTCTTTCTCACTTATTATACAGTACGACTTCGCCCTGGTGCCAACAAACTCCAAGACCAAGTTACCACAAAACTCGTTTTTAAATTTTCCAAGCACTTTCTTATTAACTAAAGGAATATTGTACTTATTGTTTGGGGAGTAATCACTTCTATCAAAATGGTCTAAATTTGCACGAATGTCACTATACAAGTCGTTAGTTTTGACACTATACACAAGGAAATCGGTGTCTATGTAAAGAAGCGAGATTTTGAAATCATACTGATGATTTATGGTTCCATAATGAAAATCATACATTAAAGACTTGTAAAGATCTAAAACTGACAGGCCCACATAAATCGGCTTATTATAAATAACTTTAACTTGATTCATCTGTATGTTTGCCAAATCCTCGCCTAGCACTAAACTAAAGGGTGTCTCAGAATGTTTTTCGTTTTTGAATTGACCAATACGCGCCAACCGCAGGTAGCAGGGGGAGGGGAGTGGACTCAAATGCTTGGCCGGCTTGTTAAGTTTAGTAGCCATGAATCGTTTCACGGGACCACAGCGCGCGTTTTGTGTGAGAGCGTTTTATAAAAATAACGATTCCTACACTATTGTTCGTCGTCTCTACAGGACACATTTTAATTTAACAAGCTTAAGACATGTGACATGTGCCAATTTAATTAAGCATTGGGTGTGCAAGTTTGAAGAGACTGGGAATACAATGCCGGACAAATCGTCTGGGCGCAAAAGGACATCAAGAACGACCTTGAACGTCGACCGCGTTCGCCAGTCTGTTATGGACGACCCACGACAGTCGTTGAGATTGCGCGCAGCTTCTCTTAATTTGAACAAATCTACGGTTTATCGCATTATTTCGAAAGATTTACATTTTCACCCCTATAAAATGGTAATTGTTCAAGAAATAAAGCCTGATGATCCTGATAAACGAGTTGAATTCTGCAGGACAATGAAAAATCGTTTTAGGAGTTTCAATAACATCTGGTTCTCCGACGAATCGAATTTTTACATCAACGGTCATGTGAATAAACAAAATTGCAGATACTGGGCTCCCGAGAATTCGTTAGAACTGCATCAGGAGGAGCCCTTGAACTCGCAAAAGCTTGTTGTTTGGGCTGCCATATCAAGTCAAGGAATTATCGGCCCTTATTTTTTTGAAGATGACCGTGGTCGAACTCAGACCGTTAATTCTGATCGATATTGCCATATGATCAGGACTTTTTTGGCTACAGAAATGCAAAACCAGAACGGCTTCAACTGCAACACCTTTTTCCAGCAAGATGGAGTCACTTCTCATGTTACAAATGACTCATTAGCTGCTCTTTACGATTTATTACCTGGAAGAGTGATACGTCGCCGAGGAGACATCAACTGGCCACCGAGGACCCCTGATTTAACGCTTGCGGATTTCTTCCTATGGGGCTACCTAAAAAGTAAATTTACAATCCATTGCCACCCAACCTGAATGTTTTGAAGCAAAGAATCACTGTAGAAATCAACTCTATTCCAAGAGCGATGCTCCAGCGAGTGATTGAAAATTTTAGCTCCAGGTTTAATGAGTGTGAACAAGTGAATGGTGCGCATTTGCAAGCTATTGTTTTTCATAAATAAACTTCAAGAATTGCTCTTTAAATAAACCATAAATAAAACGAGTTTTAATTGATATTGTTGTTTTTTATTTAACATCTAAAAACGAAAAACATTCTGAGACACCCTATATAAAACTAGGTTTAGCAATCAACTTGCTAGCGCACAGTTTGCTACCATTGGACTCCCACCGCGTGATAATCTTGACATCGACCCGCTTGTCGACATTCTCCATGGTTTTACCAAATATAGAAGTATTCATCAGTTTGAAAAAAACTTTTTCAAACGCATTCTTGGCTGATGTTCTCAAATTGGTGTTTAAATCTATATATGGTTTAAGTCATGGAGCCTGATCGAATTCCAGCGCTCGATGTACTGCTGTGAGTTTAAGATCATACTGTAACGCCTGTTGTAGATTGTGGTAGTGCACAACGTACTTCTTTTTATCCAAAAGGGTCGCAAGCAGCTTAAAAGTTTTCGATGTTGGAAGTGGTGGTACCATGCTTTCAGGACAAAATGGTAAATCATTGTGAGCGTGGTGAAGATTTTCCGAATATTCTAAATCAACCTCCAGTATGTACCCTTTGTTACTCGTGGAAGACGTGGATAAAATTTGATTCCGAATGCGATCAAGTTTTTCACCGCATATCCATCTGAAACCGCTTATAGGCAGATACTGGAACATAGCCCACACATACAAATTATTGGCATCAAGATAAGTAATGTATTTAGAAGGCCTGCTAGCGTCATAGTCATTCATATATGAGTTGTTTACTTTGACATTTCTGCCACTGCACTGAGTGAGACCACCCCGAATGCCTTTTCTGATAAAATGGAACATGTTTACATCCGTTAGTAAATCTAATTTAACCGAGTTTACTTTAGGATAGCATCCCAGCTCAGGCTTGGTGCGGTTACATATTGGCATGGGTCTAAATGATAAGTTGATATGCATACATCTCTAAAATTTCCAAAAACGTCCGCTAACAACAGGACATCAGTTTTTAAATAAAGATCGCTATATTCCCCTAATGTACCAATCTTAAACTCATTCCATACCTGTTCTGCATGGTGATACTCTGCATCCGTGATATGTGAGAATGTTAGATCGTTGTAGAAGGCATCCTTTGGCAGAAGTTTAATCTAGTTTAACACAAAGAAGTCTTTGACGTATTTATATGGAAATACACCCTTCCGATTCAATATAGCGAACTGAGCATAATTGGGGAAATACCTGCGGAGTTCAGCGAATTGATGAGTATCTAAAATTCTAACCAATTTATCCAAACTGAAAGTCATGAACCTTAGAGAATCTATAAACCTTAGTTGGATAACAGAATTATTTTCATCCGCATTAACAGCATCATCATCACAATCATCGATTTCAGCGTCTTGACCTCCAGATAAGCGTGTGTTTTTTTTAAACGAAATAAATTGTTCTTTGTTATTTGGGATCACTGTAACGCTCTCCCCATCGCAACCCAATTGCCTTACGATAAAGTGAGCATCGTATCCTGTAAGGTTATGGAATACAACAGGGATGAAATTTGACATCCGGTATTGAACGTTGCACTGGCGATGTGCTGCGAAGCAGAACGAGTCAGATGCGTGACTATGATCCCTTACCCTGTCATCGCCCAAACGTTTCTGACAAATACCACATTCTTCAACCATATAAAAAAGAAGTTTATCTAAGGGTTCTAATGGTTTCATTGGTATATTAGTTTTTAAAATAGTACCCAATCTTTTTGATTCCTTTTTCAACATCACCATAAATACCTTGGCGGTGTCGGGTCCTCTATACGATTCAAATTTATTAAGTGACTCATCATATGAACATTTAACATAATAGGCAAAGCTGAAGCGTCGATGTTGCTCGGTGCTGTTGGTGACTGGACCGTTAGTGTTGGAGGTTGCAGAGCTAATCGGTTTAAGGATGCTCTCAAAATCTGAGTAAATCACGAACGGCACTCGCATCTGCTTGTGCACGTTCTTAAATTCGAGGATGTTGTCGGAGTGATTTGGCATTTTTGTCGCTACATGGTTACAGTCATGTTCTGAGTGTATACAGAGCTGGTCTTCGGATGAGAAGAACACCAGGCATCTATCCCAAATCCATTTGGGAGTCTTGTCACGCAATAGCTGCTTATTAACAAGTCTACCCAATTCCTTAATCAGACAGTAGTGAGAGTTATCGTCATCCTGAATGTACAAAAGATTGACATGTCGATTCCTTTTGCATTCGGTGAAGTGCAACGGCCCCACAATGCATTTCCCTTCAACTCCAAAAACATTGACGCTAATATCATTCAATTCTTTAAATTTGGAGATATCTGTTATCTGCATAGGGAAATTGATGCCCGTCAAATTTAAAACAACGGAGTAATGGGGGTATGAAGAGGTGCAATTGGGGTTACTACCATGCGACGCGGGGTGTGGAGCTGCAATCACGCTCCATCCAAAGCACGCGAAGTCGTGGTTTTGAATGTTCACCACAGCGTGCTTATCCACAATCCAGTTAGGTAGTTCTATATATGACGACCCACGCATGAGTGCATACTTGTTAATATTGAGCTCTAAATAGAGCACCTGTTGTAGCGTCAACCCTAAAACACAATAATTAAAATATATAAACAATGGGCTGTAAAACTTACCAGAATCTCGTTCTTGAAACTTGTCAAATTTTGCTGAGATTTTTCAACCAACCCCTCATACACTTCACCCAAGTTACTAGATCTTGTTATCACTATATTTTTTTGTATTAAAGAATATGACGTCTTCAACACGCTCTGTAACACCCATTTTGGTGTAAATACTAAACAACCCACAATTAACCTTGAGGGAGGTGTGTATAGCCAGTTGTTCATCAATTAAATCGCTGAACCGTTCCCGTTGATTTCGCAAGAATTCCAATATATCTAGAAATAATAGCGTTAATCACTAATTCAAATAGTTTTTTAAAACATACCACTAGTGTTAGTATTTTTCATCCTGTAAGTCGCTATTCTGTTTTTAAAGGCTGTAGCAACCATTTCGACCTCTTCGTCGACATCGCGAGCCTTAGATGTAGCAGTCTTGTGGGTGTTGGTACGTTGGTGGGCTAAGTTGGTGACGTCCACCTTACAATCCTCGCACCTGAAGCTCCTCGGCAGTTTGGGAGCAAGCCCCTCAACCGCTATTGGAGCAGATCTCTTAATCCCAGATGGGCCTGCAACTGGCGTCACCACACCATGCTTAGTATCCTTATGCCGTTTAAGGTTGTCCTTTCGCGAGAAGGATGCCGAGCACACATCGCAGTCAAAAAGCGGAGGGTTTCAACACTACTCCATGCTGCTGGAGCTGGTGCCTCTTCAAACTATAGCCCCTGGAAAAGCCACTCCCACACACATCGCAAACGAATGAAAACATTTTCTATAGAGAAATTATACTTCTTAACTAGCCAAAGACTAAACAGAAACTGGATTATATTGCATCGCACGGTGCTTTTATACACAATTGGTATAATTAGACTAGTTCTTTTTTAAATTAGGAGAAACCCAACGTAGTTTTATCCCTGAATCGGAATCTAAACCTGTCTGTTCACCTCGGTGAAAACCAGTTAGCTCTCTGCTTACTCATGCATTCTAAGTCCCACGTGTACAATATACGCATGCGCAACAACAATCCTAAAATATTTAAATAGATGATCTGCATAGGATCCTTTCTCAGTAATCTTAGTGAAAGCAGTGTGAAGCAATGAAGTCTGTAGATGTTAATATTGCACAAGTTTCGTATACCGAAAATCTGATTAATAAGTTTACGTATAGTTTAAATGAATCGGGTGAGCACCCGCTTGTGGAAATCGGGTTTGCTATAAACCAGACAATAAAACCTGCATTACGGTTGGTGTGTGGTAAGAAATATTGTAGCAACCATGTTTTGTAATTGTCATACGAAAATTGGTTAGCCTTTACTAATTTTCAAATGGAATTTCAAATTAACGTATTTTCTCGCGATGTGCTAAACAGCCGATTAAATAGTGCACCCGAAATGGAAAATCTACACATACAACTAGGAGGTTCGTTCTTTGTCGCTCTATCACCAGTGTTTGGTTCAACTGAGAACGAAACCTTTCCGTTAAAAATAATAATGGGTAATAGTTCGATAGTTATAAACGAATTGGAGTACCGTAAACTATTCCATATGCGAGAGCTGTTTGAGTATCAATTTAAGCAGTTGAAAAGTCGTGACTTTCCGGCATTATACAGCGAATGAGTAGGGTTTGTTTCTAATTCTAATTTAAATGATGGCGATCGGTTTACTACTCTGACTGAAAGAGAGAAACGAATTAAAATCTTGGTTGAAGGCGAAGTTCGAATTGGCAATATTTTATTCTACAACGAATTGAATCAGAGTGCACTAAATGCTTTGGAGCTGGTTATACGTTTTCCGGATATATTTGTGCGAGACGTGACACGTACAAGAACATTGGTGGAAATGTTTATACGTTTAAATTTGTGTGATTCTGAAGATTCTGGTTATGGTGATAACTAGAGGGTGTATCTTATAAAGGACGGTTGTGCGCAGTTATAAACAGTTGTAGTTGTAGTTGTAGGAACAAGTGCAACAGCTACGCTCACCTCCACCGCTCGAGAGAGACAAGATGTTCATGTAAATATATTGTTATTGTAAATATATTGTTTAAGTAGTTTGTGAAACTATAATATAGTGTAAATTTTTTTAAGCTAAATTGAAAAAAGTATAAATAGACTCATCGTTGTTTATTTATTTAGTATAGTTTGAGATTTTTTTGAGTAAACGCATGATTATCTGTAGAGGGCAGGGTTTAATCAACAGCGTTATAAACAGTTTACCGTTTGAGCTGCATATTCCGGGTTATCAGTACTGCGGTCCTGGGACTCGATTAGAAAAGCGATTAGCACGAGGCGATCTTGGAATAAACAAACTGGATCGCTTGTGCAGGGGCCACGACATTGAATACTCCAAGTACCCAGACGATTTCCCAGCTAGACATCGAGCAGATAAAATTTTAGAAGAAGGAGCCTGGGGAAGAGTTAGGTCCAAGGACGCAAAGCTTGGTGAAAAGGCTTCAGCTTGGTTTGTGACAAACGCTATGAAAGCAAAGAGAAAAATGGGTATGGGGTTAAAGAAGAAAATAAGTTTCAAAGGAGGATTCCTGAAGAAAATACGATCTGCAATAGACCGAGTTGGTTCAGACAACTTGAAACAGCTGCTAGACGTCGGTATTCTAATTGGTAGAAAAATCATGAAAGGAGCTGGAAGGAGAAGCAAAATTAAAGTCTCACGTATTATACTCGTTCCACAGAAAGGAGGTTTTTTTACCATTGATTCCGATATTCGCAGGACTAAGTGCTCTAGGAGCCCTAACAGGTGGAGCTGCGGGGATAGCTAAAGCAGTAAATGATGTCAATACAGCCAAGGAGCAGCCTAAGTAAAATGAACGGCACAATAGATCTATGGAAGCCATTGCCGTTGGGAAAAAAGGAAATGGAATGTTTTTAAAACCATACAAAAATGGCACCGCATTATACTTGAAACCGTACAAACAGGGGCGTGGTATTTGTAAAAAAGTATCATAAAACTAATCAAGTTACCTCGAAGAGCTCTCCCCGACGTGGATATAATAAACTACTTATCTAACATTCCTCATTTTCGAGGCGTCTTTTCTAGAGATCAGTTGCAGAAGATTAGACCGCATGTCAACGAATCGGGTGTGATTAATTTGGATACCACAAAAGGTTCAGGTACACATTGGATGGGATACCGAAAACGTGGAAATTGTGTGTTACACTACGATTCGTTTGGAGACTTGAAACCCCCATAAGAAGTAAGGAGATATATTTGAGGTTGCAGAATTTACTACAACAGTGTACCAGAGCAGACTTACAACACTTACAATTGCGGTCATTTAGTGTTAAAGTTTCTTAGTGACAATGACTAAAACAGTGAGCGTGTTCGGATCTTATTGACCGAAAACACGTTTCCTCTCTTATTAAACAGCACATTAATCTCTTTTTTGTTATAGGTATTTTTAAACAACAAATTAATCTCTTTTTTTTGTTACAGGTTTCTTTCAACTGCTTGGATTCGGCTACACGAAGAGGATAATGTTATTAGTATTCTATTAGTTTCTTAACTGTAAATCGGATAAAATACATTATTAAACTTTTGTGTGCTTAATTTCCTTGTGTTTGGTTAAAGGATTCTATACATTAAAAAGGAGAGATGATTAGAAATCAACATTGGTAAAAAATCTTAAAATGAGAGTAGCTCTCTGGTGGATGATGCTATCTGAAAAATTTAAAGAGATATGGGTAGCTGAGAAAAATCTAATAATAGTTATACCTAATAAGGTACATTTATCTCGTGGGTGTAAATGTGGAGAAAGATTTATCTCGCAGAGGGTGTATGTGTAAAACGGTAAGGGGTGGTCCTATGTTAAATCTGTTTACAGATTCGGATTCTGCGTAAAATTCTAGACTAATTTGATGTGTCGCGTGGCTAAAAAATTTATGCGGACGGCCAAAAATCGCTACCAGCAAAAAATCTTGAAATGAGAGTAGCTCCCTGGGGGATGATGATATCTAAAAAATTCTTAGAAATTCAGGTAGCTGAGAAAATTCTAATATTAATTGATACCAAACAAGGTACATTTATCTCGAAAGATGAAAATGGTTAGTCGAAGAAAACTGTTTGGTCCAGATGTGTGTGGAAATGTGAGAAGATGGTGGAAATGAGGTCACAGAAACCTTGATTTTATACTACTGGTATTGATTTTCTGGCAAAGATATCATCACCAGTACTGTAGGTCTTCGATTTTCGCTGGAGGTAGATGCATATTCAGTTCCTTCGTTAGAATAACTATTTGTTGGCGATGGAGACGAAAATAAAGATTGCCGATACATGACGTCTCTTTGTGACTTTTGCGAATATGTTGCAGAAACTGATTGTTGATCATTCGCCCTTAGCTCTGCTGATAATACCGAATTGCTTAATGCAAGTATAATATGAGCTTGTTCCGTTTTAGCCAATTGCTTTGTCATTCTTGACATACTAAGAAAGAACAAATCTGTATCATCCAGACTTTCAAAAAAGTTTTACTGCCCGCTACCGCTTTTTTTTGTTCATATCGAAGTTTTCTTAGATCAGAGTTTTCCTTCAAAATTTTATCCATTTGATGTGTTGGCGTGTCTTGGGAATCCCTTGATCGCTTTTGTTTTTTCTTAACGAATTCGTCTGTTTCAAGTAAAATATTGCTAGTTTCAGTGTTACTAACAGATAATTGATTTTCTGCTACTTTATTGGTCTGAGATTCGCGCTCGTTTCCTGTTTCCATATCATGGCTTATATGTGTAAGGGATCAGTTGTTGTAGTAGTTTCTTCATAATGATCTGTCTCATTCTCATAGGATAGATCTGCTTCAGTCGCCAATTTAGTAAAAGTTTGCGAGCCATTTAAATTACTAAGTGTTCTGTAAAAAACTTATTTAATAGAGGTAACAATAGTTACGTAAGCTGGCTGGACATACTTTCTTGTGTATGAACCTCATTAGCTTTTCATATCTCCAGGGAGATATCTTTTTTGCTGCCTCACCGCTTTTAGTTTCAACACGGCGTCTATACTTCTTTCAATGCAAAAGCATCGTCTTAATTTGTCCCAACGTTCTTTTGCTTTTTCCGTTAAAATAATGTATTTCAACATTAAAGCTTGTTTATATTCTCATTTTTTTTCAGATTTCTCGCATCTGGTAATTCCTTTAGAAGTATTGGCTTTAACTACAGATTGGGATTTAGTACCGTTCGAGAAATAGTTAACGAATTTGTTATGCAATTTGGGTACATCTAGGACCAATTGTAATGCAACAACCTACAGAAGAAATGTGGACAAATATGGCTGATAGGTACAAGAAATTGTGGCATTTTCCAAACTGCATTGGTTCTATTGACGCAAAAGTATTAACATACAGTGCCCTATTAATGACGGATCTACGTACTATAATTACAAAGGTAGCCATTCCATTGTACTTCTTGCATTAGTTGATACTGATTATAAGTTTGTTGCTATTGACGTTGGCTCATACGGAAGGAACAGCGACGGCGGCATTTTTTCTAAATCGGAGATTGGTATGAAGCTAAGTAGTAAAAAGTTCAATGTGCCAGAACCGACACTTCTAGTGGAAAAGGGAAGACCACAGCCATATGTTGTCATTGGAGATGAAGGTTTTCCTCTAAAATCCTACTGACTTCGCCCCTATAGCAGGAACAATTTAAGAAACAATGAGCCAAACGCAATATTTAATTATAGATTGTCAAGGGCTCGACGTGTCGTGGAAAATTCATTTGGGTTACTAGCAGCGCGTTGGACATGTTTTCGGAGGTACATAGAAGTACAACCAAACTTTTTTGACAAAATTGTTTTTGCTTCATGCTGTCTGCACAGTTTTCTATGTGCAGACAATATGTTTGAACCAGACGATAAATTATAGCGAATTTTCGAAGGTGCTTTTTTAGATCTGGACCCCGTAAAAAGAAATAGCACTCGTGAAACATGTCAAGTTCGGGAAAATTTTAAAGAATACTTCAATTCGAAAGCTGGTAGTGTTGCCTGGTAAATAAAGAGTGAGCGAAAGGGATGAATCTGTACATAGGTAATAATGGCCCACTGAGAAAATTGGTTCAAATTAACTGTTTATTTAAGTTATAAACATATTTCAGTTTTATAATTAAACCACGCCAATTAAACCGTTTTTATAATTTGTAATAAATTACTTACTAATTCCAAATATTCCCAGAAATAATTACGTTGCCATATTATATTTGCGACATTAGTTTAGTATTAACTAAGCATTAAATAAAAAAAAAAAAATATGTTAAGAAATACATACCGAGTATTTGTAGTTCATTTCCAATTTCTTTCCAGACTGACTGACGCATCTGTTGATCGCGATATGCATGCGATGTGTCGTTATATAAAAATTCATGTTCTCGCACCTTCTCAATTAATATTTCATCCATTTTTAGCTAAACTCAAATATCAAAAACACTAGAAATTGTAAGCACACCTGCTCACGTGAGCTAAAAATATGTATAGACCAGAAATTAAAAACGTGCCTTCACGTGATGCGTAGATCATACGACGTGATACGCGTGAGGTGACCTTATATTTGGAATTCCAATGCTCCACCCGAAGGTACTACATTGGCCAAGAAGCGAGTTTTTTTACCTGGAAAATTTGGAGCTTTGCCGAACCCTTGCTGTTCCAAGCAAGGTAGGGATCTTTAACGTGCATGACAACACACACACACGTGACCTCCATTTTACCTCTCATCCGAACGAAGGCTTTTTTTGTGAAAAATGGTCGCCTAACATTTTTCAAGAGGACCGTATCGGGATTAGGACTCGGGACCTTGGGATAGTAGTCACACGCATACCAACTACGCCCTGGAGCCGCCTACGTCATGTGACCGCAGTCTGATTCTAATCGATTTAAATATCATATAAAATAATACTCCACACTTTTTATTCGTGACGTGAGTTAACGTAACAGTACGTGAGCTCACGTGACGTAACGATAGTCTGTTTCCGCCTTAGCTAACATTTTCAAATGCAATCCAAACAATGAAGTAAATAAAAACTAAAATGAAAAATAAATATGACATTACTTCGACTAATCGAAGTAATGGCTCCATTGAACCTGTTTCGCAGACAACTTTTCGTAAGGCGATTAATATGTTGGAAATGGGTATCCTACAGTTCGTTTTCTCTATAAGCTGAGATCAGTATTTTGTATTTAGAGAAGTCACAGAGGAAAAATCGATTTTGCAAAGAAAAGTTGTTGGAAAAGGTAAAATTAGAGTAGACATAAATTTTTAATTTATAATTTTGTATTCTTTGATTTAATGCTAAATGCATATTTTTAAATCTCAACCATTTCATGACGATTAAGCTTTATTTGGACATCTTTTAGAAGTCTCGCACTATTATATCCTTTTATGTATTGAAGTATTTTTTGAGTGACGTTACCAGTGTAAATA
Source organism: Platerodrilus igneus (assembly GCA_036346225.1). Taxonomy (NCBI): domain Eukaryota; kingdom Metazoa; phylum Arthropoda; class Insecta; order Coleoptera; family Lycidae; genus Platerodrilus; species Platerodrilus igneus. The sequence continues at coordinate 4,811,485 of JARFIW010001701.1, forward strand.
TGCCCGCTAGGGGGCAAGTTTACACAGGCCCTGAGGTAAGTTGACACTTGTTTGTAAATTGCGAAGCATACCTATAGGTCAAATTCTTTTTTTCAAATTTTATCCAAACATGCCTAATATTAAGAATCAATCTAAAATCCAACGAAAGAAATTATAAGATAATGAAATAAATTGTAGTTATTTACCAATTAATTGGGAAGGGTCGTCTTCAAAGTCACTTTTGCAGTTAATGCGAATTGTTGAATCCTTTCCCACAGGAACGCAGTGGTTATCGGCCCCTTTTTGTACACTGTGTGCATCGTATGCACCCAGTGCCAAGTATAGAATTTTTGAATCTTTTCAAGCAATACGAAGGATGTCTTGTATGTTTTGCATACGTAGATATCGCGGGAGGATTAATCAAATTTCAGTACTAAAAACTAATCTCCATCTTCGTTAACCTAAATCCAAAGTTTCAGTGCGATGCGTGTAGTGTTGTAGCTACAACGAACTGTCAAAGTTAACAAGTTATTCAAAAAATGAAAACAAACTGAAAATTTTTGCGCAATAATTTTTTCTTACTTTCGAAGACAGTTATCACAGCAACGATACCTCGTCAAGTTTCTGTTTTCGGCAATAGAGCACCACATTGGTTCACAATTTCTCGTTCGTATGAAAAATTCAAACGTGGAAGAATTAGTCTTATCGACAATCTAAGAGAAGGTGCACCAAAAACGTCAGCTATTCGGGCAAACGTCGATACTGTGCGCAATCTCATCAACAAAAATCGACATGTGTCATATAGCAAAATTAAGGAACTATTGAATATTACAAAAACTTCAGTACAAAAATTTTTGCATGAACAGTTGTGTTTAAAAAAATCGGTGTCTCGTTGTGTACCGCATCTGTTGGCTGTAGCACAGAAAAAGGAGATTGTTCTCCTAGTAACAATATGCCTGTAAAAGATTTGATTAGTCTATAGACAACCTCACCTCGAAAGTGATCCCCCAATAGGTGAATCGTATTAAAGAACTGTAGACGGTTCCAGCGCAGAAGACTCTAAAAATGTGTTCAATATCGTGAGTGGTGATGAATCTTGGATTTACTCATACGAGCTTTAAAACAAACGCTAGTCGTTTGCTTGAGTGTTCCAAGGTGCCGACAATGGTCATCCGTTCTCGAAGTGTTTTAAAAAGATGGTCGCTACATTTGTCTCGAAAGCATGTTATGTATTAACAATTGCCGCAAGTCATAGCGAAACTTCGAAACGACGAATCATTCTCCACCAAGACAATTCAAATTCAAACACAGTTCGCAAGACAATTGAATCTTTAACGCAACAAAATGGCGAATTGTTAATCCATCTTTCGCACAGTCCGGACCTAAGTCCCAACGATTTCTATTCCTTTTTCAGAATCAAGGACTGACTGCGAGGTATAAGGTTCCAGTCGTCAGAAGAAACAGTCAATGCATTTTCAGAAATGCAATTTTGAGTGTACCAACAAACTAATGGAATAAATGCTTCTAAAATTGGTTCGAGCACATTCGAAAGTACATTAATCTTTATGGAAAATATTTGGAAAAACAATAAAATCTTTAAAAGCTATCTACTGTTTTATTACAGCTCTATATGCAAAACTTAAAGGACAACCCTCGTATAAGCAAACACAGTCCTCATCATCAGTTTCTTCTTTTTCAGTTTAAAAGAATCTTCGTATTTTGATTTCGTTTCTGTACTTTTTCTTTCTTTGTTTTTGCTGCGCAAAAATAGATTTTTAGTTGCTGCTCCCTTCTTTTCCTTTGGAACCTTAGCAATATATTTCTGACGCTGTTTTGCTTTATCGTGTTTTTCTTTTAATGCATCTTTTGTCTGCGTATCTGTTAGGATAACAGTTTGCCATTTCTTCGTACCTTTATTGGTTCCTTTCCTTGGATATGCTTTTTTAAAATACCTAACATTTTCTGGCAATGGTAAGACCTTGTACCGAATGCGCCACTGCTATATTGCCCAGAGAGAGACAGGTATGTTGCAGAAGTAGCAGCAGACATCGGTAAGCTTAGATGTTAATTTGAAGTTGTAGGAGCTGGCCTGTCGGTTACATAAAGTGGCATAAAATCTGCCTTTTTAAATATTTCCGTATTAAGAGAATATATACCTGAATCTCTAAAATCCGCTTGATATTTACCGAGGTATATCAATGAGATCTGCTGTCTGTAAAGTACCTGGGATATCCATCGTATATTGTTATTGGACGCTCATCGCCACTCACCAATTGATTACAGGCATTATTCACAAACTTTTTCAATTGGCCACATATGCTTCTGTCAAAGGGCTGCGGTGTATGACTGCAATAAGGAGAAAAGGGCAGAAGTGTTACACCATTATTTTACAGAAATCTATCATTTCAGTTGATAGGCGCGTATCGTGGTTACTTAAGATCAATAGACGTGGTTTTTCTGGAGAGCAAATAGCATGATAAGCAAAATTTTTTAAAAATTTTCAAAAAATTCTTCTCAACCATAGAACCTGGGGGGTTAACACCACCTTCATAATCAACAAAAACGTGTCGAACGAAGTTACGCTGGTAGTATACTCTAGGGAATATAAGAAATCAAGGTATGCTGTCACAGCTGCATTTACAGAATTTGCCATAGGAACACGTTTACCAGATGCCATTCTTCCGATTTGGCGGATCCTCCTCATCCAACTATCTTATTCGGCTTGTGGACTGTAGTTATTCCAGTCTCATCTGCATTCCATATGTCTAATGGCACCATATTCAGGCGTTTCATATTAACCGTTAAATTGATGAAGAACGCTCTACGTTTGTTTTGTTGAAACTCGCAGCTAACCTCGTAGCCAAAGTCGTCCGAATGGATAAGGTGTTGTGCATTTTTAAAAAACCTGAGAACCAATTTACTCTTGCCATTTCTGATTCACTTCAAGAGGGCGGAACTCGGCGATCACAAGCAACAGCATATATGTATGCCGATCTTCTTACTACCTTTGGAGTTAACCCAAAGTAAATGTCAGATGATTTGTTCAAATATCCTACTAACAGTTTTTCCTGCTTCGGTTCGAAAACCTGCAGGTATGAGTATTCTGTTAAAAATCATTTATTTTAGACTGACAATTTACACTAGAAATCTACGCTATTACAAGTACTTTGTAACTCAACGATCGTGTCTTAGCCATATCGAGGCTAGGTATCCACATCGAATTGAACATCAGTAGGCCTATTAGTTATTGGTACTGCATTTGTTTACACTTTCTCTCATACTGCTTGTTCAGACGCTGCCGTGTTTGCCGTTGTCTCAGCTATTATTTACATCAAAGATTCATTGAAAGGCGGTTCTGCTTTCAGGTTTTCTAAAAGAATGAATGAACATATTAATTAATTTATAGAGAGTCCTTTTGTTTTAATTAGAAACAAGGAAACAACGGAAAATTATAAATACGAGGCCTCATTTACCTATAGATCCTGATTGGTCTAAATTTTTAGATGGTCCTATACTTTGGTATATGGTGCCGCTATCACATTCTCATAATTGTTAGCGACGTTTGTTGTTGCAGTTTTTGCGGTAGTTCGCAAGTATTTTAAAATTAAATCAAAACTGTTCACCAACCTTCCTCAAAGCGCGCCCTCTTATAACCTCTTCTACATCCAACTTCATTAGATTGGGATCTACAGCAGTTCTATTTGTTTATCTTTTGTACGTCCGTACTATTGTTCGCCTTAAATGACATACTATAGTCATTAGAAACAGTGCGCAAATAACATCAAAAAAGCACTGGATACGTGTGGATCAGACACAAAATAAACGAAAAATACATTTTTTTCTTTCAAATAACACCCTCCATATGGGATGTTTCTATTGAATAGCATTTTTAAAGAGGTTTTCAATGATATAAAACTTGGTACAGGTTACATGAGAAAAATTCCAAAAAATTGCTGTTTTCAGAATAGAGAAATCAAACCTGACATCAAATATCTAGTGCCAACAGAGTACAGTAGCAAATAACAAACTTTTATTCATCGACAGAAAAAAAATTTAAATACCGAAAAATGATTGTATAATTAAAGAAAAAATCAAATTGACTACAACTAGTGTTCAAAAATACCTCCATTTTGTTTGATGCAGACAGTTAGTCTACTAGTGAAAGAAATTTGTACTCAGGTCAGCATTGCTTCGTCAACTGAACAAAATGCAGTGCTTATTCTATTCTTCGTATCATCAGGAGTTTTTGGACGAATTCTATAAACCTGTTCCTTTACAAAGCCTAATAGAAAGAAATCTAAATGCGTTAAATCATGAGAACGAGTTGGCCAAATAATAGCTCCACCTATGCCAATGAGAATAGTTTGTCATCAACAAATCAACGTTATAGTTATGTACAGGAGCATCATCGTGTTGAATCCATATATTTCTTTTTGTATTCAAACTGACATCTTCCGGCAAAGTGGGGAGATCGTCTTGAAGAAATTACAAATACCGTTCCCCATTTAAAGTGCCGTCGAAAAGGTAGGGACCAACAACATGGTTGCCAGTAATACCTCCTGAAACATTAAAAGTACAATCGATTTTGATGATCGACAGTTCTTAGCTAATGTGGATTTTCAGTTGCATAGCAATGCATATTCTGCTTATTAACTTATCCGTTGTTTTTGAGCGATGCTTTTTCACTGGACAAATTATTCGAAATATGATTTTCATCAACCACAACACTCATTCAATTTTAAAATTAAAGGCGAGTCTCAAAATCATCTCTATATAAATCTTACTAAAGTTGCATGTGATAATAGTGGAATCGGTGCTTCAGTATTATATTAATATCCCGGTTTTTGAAATAGCAGTCTCTAGAGCAATTTCTCTGATGCTCAGATTCGGATTATATTCTGTCATCAGCAAAACTTCTAGTTCGGATTCATCATCAATTCGTTTCGTTATCATTTCACGCTTGGAATATGCAATGTAGCTTCAAATCTGTCTTGTAGTTTTTCAATAGCAACAGTTCGTGGCGTTCTCAAGTTCGCATATTTTTGATTATAAATTCGACTTGCCAATTTTGGGTTTCGATTAGCTTCACCAATGCAGTACACCATAATAATCAATTTTTGACGTGTGATAATAACAAATTAAACGGCAGATTTGCAAGATAACTAATAATGCCAGGATTTGTCAGATTGGCTGGGATTACTTATTTATATTGTGAAAACAGCGTAGAAAAATCATGTTTCCGCAATTTTCAAAAATGTTTCTCATGTAACCTATAAAAAGTTTTATATCATTGGAAAGCTCTATGAAAATGCTGTTCAGTGACGACATCCAATGTAGTAATAGTAATAATAGAAAGTAAAAGCAATTAACTAACGCAATAAAAACTTGTAGTTCAGGATGTAGAAAATCAACTCTTCAAGTTTAATACGCAAACTTGTTCGTTTTTTCAAACTAGATATAACATCTACATAAGAATTACCCATAAATAGGTAACCGTTCATTGTAGTCCCATGTTACTCCTGCGAGAATATTCATATTTATTTTTACTTGAAACTGTATTTCATTCCACATTACTTTTAACATAACATTGTATTAATCTTTAAACCAGCAGTTTCATACGCCTTATCACTACTCGCTCGTATCTCTACATTTTTAATATTTTCTTATTATCGGCTTAGGAATAATTAAATTCATTTTCCCCGTCGGATGTAGCTATAAGGTTTACTTCTACAATATAATTCTATCACGTGAAAGATACATACTTTCCTATTGTTTGCACGGCATGCGTAATTTTTCTATATGTAACTCGGTTAATGCACTGTAACTTATTACATGAAAAAAATTAAACCATCTGCAATCAAATATCCGCGACTTTCACTACTCAGTGTCTGGGTTTGCTTCAGGGTAAATGCAATTACTTATTTTGAAACTATGACACATTGAATTGATTTCTTTCACTGAAATTTGAAATAGCGTTTTGATTTGAGATGCATATTAATGAATTCATTATTATTGCATACATCTGAAGCTTTCTTTAAAAAAATTCCATGATTCGAATATGGAAGTTTACAGTTATAAATATTTTGTAACACTTCTGTAGTTTAAATTGTTTTATGACCCCAAGTTATGTTTTAATTGTTATTTAACAGTTGTGACGTTTTTTTAAGTGTGTATAATCATATTTCATTTCAGCAATTTTTATATTAGTTAATCCCATCAACAGGATTAGGTTATTTCCTTTAAGAAACATAACTTTTAGGTTACATGCATTCTTGATCTACAGAAGGAGTAATTCTGTATTTTATGTTGTTCACACCCAAAAGTTGTCAAATTTATAATGGCGGTTTTTAAAGGTAAGCAATTAGACTATGCTTACCAGAAAGCAAAAATTAGTTAGTTCAGTTTTGCAGACAGCGAAATATTTTAATGCTAACTTAACACCAAAATTTGTAATCAATTTTTTATTAAAAGTAAAATGTTTACTAATATTAATGAATTAACACGGCAAAGATTTGTAATTGAATCCTGCTGATTAGTCTAACCTCTCCCTGTTCACTCGTTCCTTATGATTAATCTTTTTTCTTTTATAACAAACGCCTAATTGGATTGATGAAATTTTGTGTACTTCTCATCTACATTTTACACTGATTTTGACGTATATTTTCCTCCCATTTTTGGGAGTGCTTTTCTGATCAAGATTAGCAGATACAGGTCGCTAATATATTGAGGGCACGGCCAATGCCCTTTTTTGCGAGACTCTAAGAGCGCCAGCCCTTAGTGGTGCTATTCCTGTATCCCGCTATTATCTCACCCATAAAATAACGCTTTTTGCTTTTCTGGTAGGCCTCCTGCCGAGCTGCCTCTGAAAGAATGGGCAGAACTTCCTCCGGTAACCAACTTGCCATAACATTGCTCTGGTCTAAGTTGATCTGTTCTGCTTTTTTGTCTTATACCTTTGCGTATTTCTCTTCTAGTCATCTACCATTATTCCACATCCTAATTTTAATTCTTTTTTATTGGATCTGTTCCTAATTTAAGATGCGGGGAGAGTATATAAGCTGAAGGGGCACTAAAAACCGAGTGTCACTCTAGATTATGCGCTACAACCACGCCGGAATCCACTGTCTGGATACTGGTTTAATTATTGATCAGCCTTTAACAGAAAGAAAATCGTTTTTTATTGCATTAAAGTTATAGACTCACAGGAAGGAAAATTCAGAATGGGGATGGGGATTATGGTTTAATTTTTTAAATAGGGGAGTGGGTTATATTTTGGGAATATATGAGATAAAAACTATAAGGTTTAGGTACATTAGAAATATAAATAGCCGAATAGAGGACAGGATAGAGAGTAGGAGGTAGGGAAACTTTTCGGGAATATGAAACTACACTGGAGCGTGTTCGCAGGGATACTCCGCAAGACTGACTTCACCATAGGTGTTTTATATTCCAAAAGTAGAAAGGAGGACGCTTCATGATTTCGTACTTTCCGTGACACCTGAAACATTGGAATTTCACTTAATCGAGTTTAACGCGAGTTAAGGTTCGTGGCTTCGAGCGGTCCTTTTTAAAAAAGACTTCTTTGAACAATAACACATTTATTTAGTTTTGTACAGAATTTAATTATGGAATTTGAACAAACTTGATTTATAAGTCTATGTCGAAATACTTTAATTAATTGTACAGTGAGTTACCAGTGAACTGCAAGGTTAAAGCTGAACGTCTGATGAACTGACTAGGAGTGGAGCTCCTGGTCCTTATATAACTTTCTCCCCCTCACATTTCTGGTGGGAACCTGCGGACGTAATGTCCGCTTACATTCTACAATACTTAGTTGCTATCTTAAGAGCTATTCATAAATACATTGTTGCAGGCTTATTCTGCGTAATCACGGTACGTGACATCCGTCGACCGTCTGTGACCTGACTTCTGCAGTGTCACTTATCCTTGGGCTACTTTGTAGCGTTTCCACTCATGGGAACTGAAATAATCATAATAATATGTAATTAAAATGTTGCAACGACATTGTTGCACTTGTCTTTAGCATTTCTTAGTTTCCTAATATTTCCTAATACAAATATTAGTTTTATATATATATATATTAGATGGGGGTTACTATAACTCCTCCCAACGTACATTAAAAATTAAGGGTTTTAACCTTTTTCTTGATTTTTAATTAAATCATTTTCGTTTAATCTCATTTAAAATTCATATTTTCTAGGGGTACATTTGTTTGTTTGGGTTTCTTAAATCTAAAACTGTTTTCTTTATTATTCTTAAATCTAATACATATTTTGTACGTTACATAAATAGTCAATAAAATAGTCAATAAAATCAATATAATTGTCCATACACTAATATTATCATAGTGCACTTTGGGCGTCTTGATCTCGTTTAATTTTTCTTTGTATTCTTCCATGAGTTTCATGGCGTGGTTTAAGTTGTCTAATTCCAGGTGCATTGGTTTTTGAAGGGTTGCTTCATCTTCTTCTTGGGTAATCTTGATTTGCAGATCGGGTAGATTTGCTAATTTCTTGCTTTGTACTGGGTCTTGGTAAACTCTAATTATTTCATTTTTTAATTTTAAATAACAATTTTCCTTAAGGGTGATTAATTTACTTCCGGTTAATGCTAAATTACTTTCGTCTTGATTACAATACATTGTTGCGATTACTTCGGTGGGAAAAATGGCTATCCATTTATTTTCCGTTACTTTTTGAATTTTCATGTTGTTGATTGATACAGGTTTGGCTTCACAATTTTCATAATGATTGGTAAATTTTAGTAGTTGTACTTCGCAAGGGCTGTCTTCTTGAATTGTTGTGGTTGTTAATGATTGGCATAAGTATTGATTGGGTGTGACTTCATTACATTTGTCGTTCGTATAACCATATCTTTGTTCATTTAAGGATAGGAATTTGGTTTTTGGAATAATAACTTGGTATGTGCTAGTCATTTTCATTGGAAAAGCAAATAAGTGGTAATAATTGTAACTGTTAATCTCTACTATTGGTATTTCTATTAAAATGTTATATCGTTGTTCTTTACATAGCCTTTGACTATGGCTATTTTTTCAAATATTAAAATATTTGATTCTAATACTTCGAAAGGTAATTTACTGTTAGTTATAAAGATTTTATTCTCAATAATTCTGTTAATAAATCTATTGGTTCTATTATACTTGAATGTAAGGTATTTAATTTTGCAAAGGTTACTGCGTTTTCTAATGTTGCTAGGATTTGTTGAATTAAAGTTAGGGTTGATATTATCTGGTTATATATCGTATTGAATCTGATTAAATCTCGCATGCCTAACATAGTAGTTCGCATGTTATTTTCTAAGGTTTCTATTCGATTGGCTATACTATTTTGATTTCTAACTAATTTTCTAAGAGTTTCATTAAATTTGATGATCGTTGATTGTGTTAACGATATTTGATTACTAATTATAGTTTTATGTCGTTTTGATTTTCTATTAATTGTTGTATCGCGTTGTCATAGCGTTCTGCGTCTTGGTTATCTAAATTTCCGGTAATTGCTTTAATTACGTTTCCTAATCCGTTGATTAGTCCTCGTTTTCTTCTCGTCATTTGTTCTGTAGGTATTAGTCGATTAAATTTGTCTTCGATATTTTTCAAAATACTTTCCGTTATACTGTCGTAGTTCATCATTTCTATTGCGTATTCTTTTCCGAATTTTGTTGTGTCCATTGATTGTTTTAGTCGAAAATAATTATTTTTGATTATTTGAAATTCTCGTTTTAGCTCGGTTAAATCGAATTTTTGTGCAAAGGTCCAATAATCTATAGTGTTTTGCATACTGCCTAATTTTATTGGTAGTATACCGGGGTTGTTTTTTATGTCTTCAATTATAATTTCTGTGTCCGTTCTACCTGGGTGGAGGTTGACGGTAAGGGTGACGATTGTCCATCTGAAAGTACAGGGTGTCTTAAATTTTTGAGGTGAACATATTTAGTTATCTTGCCGTCGTCTATTGCGGCTACGTTTTTGTCTGATATTCGTTTGATTTTAAAGGGTCCTAAATTTCTCGGTGCCGTTTTGTGTCTTTTGCTTTGGTAATTTTTCTCGAATACGGTTGTAATTTAAATTTTAGTACCGTAATAATTTATTTGTTCTGAGTAGTTTTAGTTTGATACTTGAATAAAGTTTCCGATTGTAATTTTATAATGCTTGAAGTCTGAAAAGTTTCGCGATGTATTTAACTATCTTTTGTAGGTGATTTATTATTAGATTTTTATGCGTGTTTTATTCAAGGTTAGTTTCTATCCACTTTGATGAAGTATGATGAGATATTACGTTCAATTTGAATTCGCGCTTTGTTAATTCTCGTATTAAGATGTGGTTTTTAATTAATAGAATGCGATTTTTCTATTTATGGATGGTACTTGCGTTTGAATCGTGGTGTTATAAGGTTTTGATTTTTTTTATTGCTCGTTTTGCTTTCGCGTTTTTTCTTGGTGTATTTAAATTATTTTGTGCGTCAGTTAAGATTGAATTGGAAATTCTAAAATTTGTTGCGTTAGTTAGATTAGAAATTCTAAAATTTTTGGTGTCAGTTAAGGTTGTCGAGTTAGAGGTTTTTTTAAAATTTTCTTTTTCGCCAGTTAAGATTTCATTCCGCAATCTTAAGAGGTTTGAATTTGTTTTAAGAATTTTTCTTACGTTAGTTAAAACGTCTAGATCACGTCTCTTGCGCTTTGCGACTTTTTTTTAATAATTGTCTCTAGTTTTTGTTTTAGAATAATTTTTCTCAGTTCTTAGTCTCAGAATATTTTTGTTGTCTCAAGTTTTCATAAATTTCTCATATATACAAGTAAAATAATAATAAAATTTCAATAAAGGCTTGAAGATAATCTCTAGCAATTGCTAAGTCGATTATTTTCAACAATTGGCATAAAATATTTGTAACAATAGTCAACATATACATAAATAAATCATAAATCATAAATCATAAACTAGCAAATATCAATTGTCTTTGTTAATAATAAAATAATTTTTTAATTGGTTTAGGAAAATGAACTTACACTAGTTGCTTGGTTGCTTTCATTGATTTGTTTTCTTGTTTCTGTTTTTCTTTTGGGCTTCTTGGATTTGATCTATTCTTGTATCGCCTCAATTTTTTTTTGTTGAATTTGAACTATTCTTGTTTCTCCTTCAACGGCTGGATCTGAACGATGCGTGTTTCTTCTCCAGTTTTTGTTCTGCCAAAATCGGAATTGAAGTTCCCGGACCACCAGTTCCTCGAAGTTGGATTCGCTAGTGCCCTTTTGACATCCGTTACGACTGCGCCAGTTAAGGTTCGTGGTTTCGAGCGGTCCTTTTTAAAAAAGACTTCTTTGAACAATAACACATTTATTTAGTTTTGTACAGAATTTAATTATGGAATTTGAACAAACTTGATTTATAAGTCTATGTCGAAATACTTTAATTAATTGTACAGTGAGTTACCAGTGAACTGCAAGGTTAAAGCTGAACGTCTGATGAACTGACTAGGAGAGGAGCTCCTGGTCCTTATATAACTTTCTCCCCCTCACATTTCTGGTGGGAACCTGCGGACGTAATGTCCGCTTACATTCTACAATACTTAGTTGCTATCTTAAGAGCTATTCATAAATTACATTGTTGCAGGCTTATTCTGCGTAATCACGGTACGTGACATCCGTCGACCGTCTGTGACCTGACTTTTGCAGTGTCACTTATCCTTGGGCTACTTTGTAGCGTTTCCACTCATGGGAACTGAAATAATCATAATAATATGTAATTAAAATGTTGCAACGACAATGTTGCACTTGTCTTTAGCATTTCTTAGTTTCCTAATATTTCCTAATACAAATATTAGTTTTATATATATATATATATATATATATATATATATATATATATTAGATGGGGGTTACTATAACTCGCGTACACATATAAACACATGAAATTTTTCAATCTATTTCAAACTTTTAAAATGATGTCTTGGTGTCTGTATTTGTCTATGTGTGCTGATTTTTTTTAATTTGTTTGACAAAATCTGAATAATTGGAGGGGATGTGACGTTTCTTTGAAATATTTATACTCCTATTATATTTTAGTAGTTTTGAATTAATAAATCCTACCAATACAATGAGGTAATTTTCTATAAAAATATATAATTTCTAGGTTATATGCATTATTGATTTAAGGAAAGATTATTTCAATATCTTATATTGATCATACTCAAAGGTTTTAAAATTTATTTGGCGATCTTTAAAGTTAAGGAATGATATAATGGCTACACTGTATTCTAAAATTATTAGTTACACGATTTATTTGTTTTGATTAATAATGTATCACACTGACGCCAATGACAGCATCGTCGGGCACGAAGAATTCTCACAACCAAAATAATGCTAGTTAAAGAATAAAATTTACTTATTCTGCATCTAGTTAAAAATTTCAAAATAATACTATATATGTTACACAGAGAAAAATAAAAAATCAAGTAGTTTCAATTTGCAGTCCTAATTCCTATTTGTAATTTTTCCAGTGATATCACGAATGATATATGAAGGGAAAATAATTTGTTTAGAGTACTTTGTTTTTACTATCTAAACAGATAACATGTATCTTGAGTAGGTTATGGAAGCTTGAAGAAAAGGTATCGAACTGATTAGTTCGGATAATATCTTACCAGCTAAATTAATTTTTAATCATAGAAACACTTTGGTTCCCATTAAACCGACAACTTCACCTTGAACAAATGGATATTGATTCAGAACATCTAGTTTCTTCAAAGTCCCAGTAGCATCTGGTCAAAGCAAATTAAGTCCAGGAGCTAATGTTTTTTAATGGTTAACAAGTTATCTACCGGCAAATATTAAATACTACTTTATGATTAAATTTCTGAACGTAATACCTAGCGTAACTGTATATGAATGAATCTGTTTTCTATTTAGTTTTATGAAATTAATAATCGTAGCCATAATATGTTTTTGTTATTAGGTTAAGAATTTATATGGTAATTTTGTTCGCAGAAAACGTTTTTCATTAAGTTAAGTAATTGAAGCATACTTAATTTTTAATTTTTGCTTAGAAATGTCTATTATGACTTGTAGTGAAAAAATAATTGTGTAATAGAATTGAAAACATAATCGTGTAATAGAGTGAAGACATTTTAATACTGATGCGTTTTCACAACTTATGCGAAAATAATAGTTTCAGTTTTGTTGCAATAAATTATTTTGCAATTACCTAGAGGCCTGATTAAAATCTAGGTAATTTAACATTTAGAAACCTTCTTTCAGCTAGCAGTTTTAAATAGGTATATTAGTGGTATTATATTAAGTGTGTGTTTTAACAATAGTGTACTTAATGATTTATTTCTCGCGTGAATTTTAGATCAGCTGATCTCAGGTTTTGGCATCTTCTTGTTATTCCTTCTGCACCCTTTCCTTAGAAACCGCTGTACTTCGAGATTTGATGGCGGCCAAGATACTTCTCGATTAGGAGATATATTTCACATACGATGGCACTCCGGGACCCTCTTCGAACACTAACTTCACCCATCCCACTGATGAAGTCGACAACCATTCTTGTTAGTGCAATCGAGGTTTCGGCACTTTACCCAAACAGGATTTTAGCGGGGTGCTTCACCGAGTTTTTTGTGGATTATCAGCTAGATTTTCTGGAAAGAAAGCTGGACGTAACACAGGTTATATACCAAACTTAGTTCAATTTTTTATATTTTAGTACGTCCTAAAATATTTTTGAACTCGGCTTAATATACACGCATCAGTTGAATTTCTATGTGGAAGATCTAACAAAGTTATTCCAAGCCAAGCATCTTGTACTACCACAAAGCAATATACTTTATGTGACTCAAAGAATGTTGTCTCTATTTCAATATTTGCCTAAATTAGAAATGCACTGATATGACAATTTTTCTGAGAACGTACTAGCATCGTTACTAAAAAATTGTTGACATTCTACTAAGATACTAAAGTTAAAACATTCTATAATGATTAATCCATAGCTGCTGATCCAAAGTTATCAGAATTCCTTCAAACTATTAAACGTACTTGACGTGTAATGATGTATAATATTAAACTAAGCCACAACTACATAACTACCTACCCTCTGTATATCTCACATTCATCTAGTTAATAGTATACGAAACTTAGGAATCGGTACTTGACGCTTTTGTGATTTATGGCTTAAACGGCATTAGTTTCTAACAAAACTTGACCTACTTTTGCTACTGTTACAAGAAATCAACAGTGACAGGTAACCTTGCGGCAACTGTCAATTCCAGATGGTTTAAGTAATGGTACCTTAGAGAAACATTAACTTGAAGAGCACGGACGCATTATATTTTAGGAATTCGATTTGCAAGATAGGTAAAAGAAACTAGTAGAAGGAATGATGTATTTTAGTGATTCGTTTTATTCTGAAATAGAAGTAAAAGATACATTTGGATTCCTACATAACCTTGTTTTATGAACCCAATCGTTTTTCGTAAGAGCTTTGCAATTTTAAGGTGGTTTAGTACATACTTGGGTCTGAGTTATACATTTCCTTAATAATTTCAAACTCTATGTTAAACTATTTCCAACATATAAAGCTTTGCTGTAGAATGTAGTTCGATTTCAGTTTTGAATTGTGTTGGAAAGTAACTCAGGTTCGCTTCATATTTTTGCACGGAATCGATTAATTAAATTGAATAATTTTAAACAAAGTATAGTCTTTTTAAATGCACCCGATTATTTTATACTTTAAGAATAAAGCCATTTTACATAAATATCTCTAATGCCTTTAATTTTAACCTTTTGTAGAGAAAAAATCTTTTCTCAACAACATCACGACGATTTGCAACTTAACTTGCTAGTGTGAACTTCCCACAATATTGTGGTGAAAATGTTACGGTGTACGTTTTGTATAAAATATTCAACCTCAAATCCCTTTCTTTAGATCCAAACTAATACAAAACCATACACCAAAACACCAAGTGTTCGGTTAAAGGCTTTAAGGCATACCTTATACAGTAATAAATGTAAACATTCAGTTTACGGTATCTTAGAGTTTCGCAACCCTTATAAAATATTTATCTTTAATTGACAACAAAAATGCCACTCACTCTACACCGTAAACTTTCTGTTCCAACATGAAGATATAGTTCTTTACATATAGAAGTTGGTATCAGATGGCTTAACTTATATCAGCGATAAAAGTTGTTACCACTCAGATTGACCTCATCTCATTATTTTATGATCAAGGGCTATTCTCTTCTTCAATACAATGTGTAAGCTTAAGTTTTAAGTCCGTCATTCATTCGAATAAATTCTGGAAAAATATTTAGTTTCGACATTTTTAACTACTCAGTTAAATCCTGCAGTATAAATACAATTTATTGGGACTCTTTCCTGAGCAACATACTTTTACGAATTCTATATACAAATTCAAGCTCCTCAAGAAGTTTCTTAAAGTTTTCTTCGTCCGCGATACGGCTTCGGTTTCGTAAGTTAGCACTAAACAAAGTAAAAGTGTTCTTTAGTTCAATACTATACATTCTTTTAAATTTTCCGGTGCAAAAGATATCTATTCTACTACTCTACTACTCTCTCAGCACCATATCCTATACATACAACAAGCAGAGCCCGAGAAAACAAAAAATCTTTTTAATATTTTATAATACTCTAAATACTTCTTTTCAGTGTACAAACACTCTGTACATTGTACTTCCAAAAACTTTATCCATGTTACATAATAGTATCATTAAATAGAATAACACCTTTGTTAAAATATGTAAAAAGTGTTCGTGTTTCTCCAAATACAATTCTAAATCGCGTAACATATTATGTAGGTTGAAAACCCGTGTTTCTACGATCCTTTACTAAAAAAAACTAAATGCCATTTAAAACAAGTACTTCCCTTAAAGCATTATCAAAAAACCATTTAATTCATTTCACAGCAAGATTTAAAATTTTGTTACTTTCCAGGAAAAGATTGGAAGTATTTAACGCAAAGCATGTATTTTAGACAGAAAACTGCATTTTAGTTTACTAGATTTTTCATGTTTTAAATTTATTCATTCAGTAGCGGAAACATTCGATAAGTCAAGTTGAACCACAATCGTGACAGGTATTAAAACACCAGCAGCAAGAATAGATATTCTAATTAGCGAGGCTGCAATATAGGATAAGCAACCCATAAATCAAGAGATAACAGATAATATAGATAGTCTTTTTAGATTCATTCTTTAATCCATATCAATTAGAGACGATAGTGAGATACTCACGACGTAATACATCAAAACTGAACACAATTTTAGATAACATAAAATACATCAACCTTATGAGTCAAATCTATTTTTCCAGATTTTATGTCGTAAGAACTTTGATACTATAAAAAAATCGGCCAATAATCAGAACGCGGGTCAATTACAGACTGTCTTTGTGTCGATCAATCTTTTTTGTCACCGAATTAAGCTTAAGTTTGCTAGACAATTAAAATATTTGTCAAGAACAATATATTTTGAGGTTATGAGGTATAACGATCAACGTCCAAAATAATTTTTATTTAAATATGAACAACTCAGATTGGAAGTGAAACAATGAAGGTAGTTTATGGAATTAATGAAGTAAATTACTGCGTGGTAAATTTAAGTATAAATGCAAGAACACGATTTGGATTTTTAAATGCATTCAAATGGTGGATTAATTTTAAAGTAATTGAACAACACCAATATGGATTTGGGGGATAGGGTATGAAGTTTAATAAATACCAGCTTACCATGTAACCAGAGAGAGAAAGGACAATTAGTGGAATTACCGGTATAACTTTTAAGAGACATTCAATGCCCGTTTCTTTTATAGTTAGCGGGTTAGATTACCTAAGAATTTGGAGTCTAAATTATTTCTTTTTTTGTAAATGGATAATTGAAGATTCTTTTTGACGTCGAATTTCGATTTAACTCGAACATTAAAAAAATGTTTTAATTAAAGGCATCAGATCAGCTACGTTTATTTGCTGAAATAATACAAATTATTATAATTATCCATGTGCATTTTTAAAAATTTGTACATGACTTATACAAAAAAAGGTTTTGGAATATTAATAACAAAGAGAGATTGTATAATCACTATATTAGTATCTAGTAGTTATAAAATGTTTCTACACTTCAAATGTACTCTTCATTTGTAGACTTTAGTGGTAGTTTAATGTAAGTAATCTTTTTAGATAATGAGTATTGAAGATAGATGTTTGTGGATTAGCAACTATTATTATTTGAAGAATTGCTTGTCGATGAATATTTGATATTATAGTGAGCTTTCTATTGGATTCTTCTTGTTTCTGACAAAATAATACACGCATTTCAAGGCATCAATCGCTAAATTTGACAGCACTGTTTGTTGAACCCCAACGTCTGGGTGAATCTTCAAGTTTATATTTACAGCTATATATAATACACACACACACACACACACACACACACACACACACACACATATATATATATATATATATATATATATATGTATATATATGTATATATTGCTGCAACAACGCCTCGCTTTAATACGCCCTTAAAAGAATGCTGCGATACAGATACGGCAAATTGAAAAACTTGAAATTTTTGGCTTACCTTTTTTTCTAACTTTACTTTGCCTGGCTAGCTCAATGGAATTGACGGAGTTTTCAAAATGAAATCAAACACAGCAACATAATTAAGCATTTGTACAGTATGAAATATTTTCTCTCATACAAAAACAACATCGTTTCTTTCAAACATTAAATTATTTCTAACAAGCTCCTATTTACTTAAATATAAAATTGTTTCTTACCTTATCTAGGTTTAAATTTACAGCACTCAATCTCTTCTCGGATGGACAGTTTACCTGGCTTTTTATTTCCACACTTTTAAGGTTCGTTTTGGCAAAAAAAAATTCCCTGACAGATAGTCTATAAAAAAGGTCAGAGTGCTTCGAACTCTGAACTCAAACTTATTGGTAAATATACCTTTGATAAAAAAATTATTATATGATTAAGATTTATTCTAGCTTAAATTAAATGACAAAATTCAACTATCGGTTCCAAATAATATAGGACATTTTACTTATAAAACTAATATCACATCAATAAAGATTAGCTAAATAATTGATTGTTGAAAAAAATTGAATTACATGTAGTCTGCTTTGGTGATGAAGTCGAAAACGACGCAGACAAATAATATAAACCTAAAGGTAATACTTGCAACTGCCAAAAAACGCTCCTCCAATTAAATACCTTCGGCTTCTTGGTTTTATTTTCAAATTGGTGTTCAAAATCAGCTTACAAGATTTCCATTTAAATTTACATTTAGAAACCAATGTTCATTCTCAGTTTATTTATTCAATTAAATTTTTAAAGTAACTTTTTATCATGAGGAATTTTCCACTTTTCTTGTATATTACAAAATCAAATAAATGTAAATACTCTCTGTATGTTTGTTGTGGTTTGATTTGTATTTTTCTTAATCTTCTTTGGGAATTAAATCACTCATAGTTGTTAAAACCGTTTGTCAAAATAATTAATTTGACAACGATTTCTCGTTTGTATAGAATTCTAGTACGTTCGAGGTTTGTATGGAATTCCATTCCAGATACTATACACTTATCTGATGCAATTTTCTGGGCAGGCCTCATTAGCGCAATCCACTTATTAGTGTGGTGCGCTGCTTCGTCCTACTCTATCACCTATAGTAAATTGTTCGTGGTTTCCCTCACTAATATGTAAGGCTATTAAACCGCTTTCTTAACGATTTTCATTACATTTTGTGGGTTTTAACGTTCCGGCGGCTTTTTGGAATAAACGTGTCTTTATTTATTAATCGGTGATTTACGTTGTTCCAAGTACGGATGGCGCATTTTCTATATTCCTAATATTCTAGAAAATTATGTATATAAAAT
The DNA here is from genome assembly GCA_036346225.1 of Platerodrilus igneus. Lineage (NCBI taxonomy): Eukaryota > Metazoa > Arthropoda > Insecta > Coleoptera > Lycidae > Platerodrilus > Platerodrilus igneus. The sequence goes on from JARFIW010001701.1 coordinate 4,830,394, forward strand.
GAATTTATGTTATACAAAAGTCAATATATATGATCAATTAAAAGCTTTGTAATACAAATGAACTGCATTTTTATAGAAAATGTTTGCGTTCACGGTAAAATGTGTTTGAATACACATAATTAAGATTCATTGTAGTTTCTTACGCAAAATGCGTAAATCTAGCGCTATCTTATGCTAACTACAATACGCTTACATTATACAGGGTGATTATTTATACATACAAAACTTGGGTTTTGCTTGGCACTTTAATGAATAAAAGTATGCTTGTATTATACAGGGCGCAGCATAAATTTACAGAAATTTCTATTTTTTTTCCGAATTCTTGTATATTTTGGTGGGATTTATTTGTCGAATTCGGATATCAATGGCCTTTCGTTACCCCCTTATCACGATTCAACGTAATTAGCGCTTCAACAAAAGTAGCTTGATCCAACGTTCTGGGTATATTTCTTTTCGGTTTTTATTTTGTGTAAATTTTTCGGAACACCTTTGATAAAATGAATTAGAAAAGGGCGAAGCAGAACCAAGTATGATGTACCAGATGATCTTGTTAAAAGCTATGAACAACGAACGGTTAAAATTGGTATAGGTATCAAAACAAGATCATAGAAATTAATACGGGGCTGTGCAACAGAAATTAATTGGGATATGGTCAATGCCAAAAGGCAACGCGGAAATTTGGTTTAGGTTGGTGGGGATAAAGATCAGTACGTCCATAAAATTCGAGCGAAAAGTTTTAGACTAGTACTGGAAGGGATATTAAATAATATAAGGTTAGGGATAATTTATGAATGGAAACATTTTATTATGTCTGGGATACAGGATAAGAGAAACCCACATGACAAAATAGTCACTAAGAGCACAAAACGGGTACGCACAGCAAAAAATGAAACGGAAGCCAGCAATGTAAAAATTGACAATTATAAGTTTAGTAATTGAGGATAAAGTGATTAAATCGTTAGTTAATACTGATATGGAAGCAAGTTTGATCTGAAAGGATTTTATAATAAAAAAAAATTTATTAAACAAAAATGTACCTTTAAAGGAAAATAATTTAATACCGGAGAACAATAAAAAGTATGCAACAATTAACAGTATAGTAATTTTGAGCTTTTAAACAGGGATTGTTGTAAGACAATCTTGAATATTTGTGGATATATCCAATAAATAAATTAAAGATAAGGTTTAATGTCTAGAGCAAAACTATTATCATGGGGATTGCTATATAAGGTGGGATGATGAATGGAGCACTAATGTAGATATTGATATGAGTTAATGTCGATTAGATTAAAAATGGGGAATAAAAAGCTAGATCCATCAATTGACTTGGTGAATTTAAGAATTAATTGTTTCACTGATGATGAGGGGCAAATTGTCATAGTGAAGGAAAAGAGCAAGTTAATTGTAAAATGGAAAATATGTTACGAGTAGGGTATTAAAGACAAATCTTCAACGCATTCAGTGTGAATGGTAAAGAAGGAAAATTAAGCAATTTAAGTTTCTCTTTATTTTTAATACTTTATATTTTAATTGGGAGGAAAAATAAAAGAAATAAACACAATTTTAGTCAATCAGGGTGTAATTATAATTCAAAATATTTTATAATAAAAGCTTAAACCTGTATTGAAGCAATCGGTATATAGAACCACGTTTTACATTATTTGAATAAATGGATGTTTTACTGCGGTTATTTGTTTTGTTTATTTGACTAAAAACTGGATTAATTTTTATTACTCTAAATCCCTACATGTATGAAGTCATGTGATTGTTCATTATTCCATTCAATGAACTTAGCATTTGCAGTGATAAGTCGAGGTATCAAAAGTAAATATTTTATTTATATGGAAATATTTGTGATTTTAAAATTGCTATTATGACAGATAGCAATTTTAATGGTTGAACTTTACGTATAGAAAACAAAGTCGATTTTTACTTTTGCTGAAAGCGCTAAACCAATCAGATAGTTTGTCTTGAGCTAAAACCGAATTACTGGCTACGGCCTATATGATTTTTAACAAGCCTAATATTTTTGAGAACAGAAAGCTTCATGAAGCATGTTATTGCTTTTAATCTGGATGATAGGTTATAAACATGATGGGAGTGATTTCAAAACGGATTATTTTTAATATTCTGCTGACAAACGAAGCTATTTTAGGATAAAACAGGATGTGTAAAAATTATTGTAAGTTAAAGGTATGCATAAATGTTATAAAGTGCCTGCAATTAGTTGATTTTCGCAAATTTTGTAAAAACTCCCAGTAGACCTGCATTTGTTAAATTAGTATAACTCATACGGGATTTTTTTGGGTTTAATTCAATTCTAGTATATTCTAATTTTATTAAGATTAATTTAACTTGACTCAATTCAAATCTATTCGATTTTATTTTATCCCTTAGTTAGCTTTCTCAGCTTAGTGCTAACGAAAGTCTTGTGAATTTAAATTCAAGTCAAAAGAATCTTGACGTTAAGCAAGTTTTATCATAGTTTATATAAGGAGGAGACTTTCATTGAAAGAACATTAGTAGTTAAATAGTATAAAATTTTGAAGGGCAGATAAATCTGGAGTTATTTTAAGCCACCCGTAAATATAGCTTTCTCAATCTGTTGATAGAAATTCTAACTTTACTATTTTTGAATTCTTGAAACAAACATTTTAAAAACAAGACATTCTGCATAAGATATATACAAGAACACAGATAAATATCCAAATCTTACCATGCCTATTCGGCATCTGAATCAAACAAATTTTTTGGTAATCAAGCACACATGCTGCGTTATTATTCCTAACGCAGATTTCCCTAACTGCCCTGACAAGTTGTAACGCTAAAAGTCTGGTAGGTTCTTTCTTTCAACTTTTACATTTCACCCGGATTACACAAATCTTGGTTTCATTATAGCAGTCAATTAAAGTTTCTGAAAAACTTTGCCCAATTTTAAGAACGAGAAGATAATTTCTCAATACAAGCTCACGAAAAAGATAAAATCCCAAAATAATTCCCAAAATATAATCCCAGCATAAAGGTAAAAACCTCCAAGATAATTTCCAGGAGTAACTACAAAATAAAAGTACTATCTTAAGATAATTTCTAAAGATAACTCTAAGCCAAAGGAAAAATTACAAGATAATTTTCAAAGCACACCCCCAAGTTGAAGATATAATCTCAAACTAAAGATACCGATGGACTAGAGCCTCCCCCATGGAGAAATAGAACTATCCAACTATTCACAGCGGCAGCCATTTTTTTGGCCAAAGTAAACAGTCACCGTTCCATCTTTTGATATATTTAAAACTAAATTCAAGGAGTCGTAGGACAGTTAAATGGAAATTTTTATGAGCCAAAAATAAAGATTCGAAGAGCGATACCCGATTTGTTCAACACACGAGGACCGGTACACCGTGGGTACAGGCTCAATCACCTGTGCACTAGGTATGGTGTCCACAAAATATGCCAGGGTCAAAAAAATTGACAACAAGAAAATTGCCACCGCTAAGTACAAGGACAATGGCAACACGTGGTTGATAATAAGTTCCGCCCAACATACACAGTGACGTGGGTTTCCTGGTTATCATACCATATGGTTATTAACAAAAAGGAAAAGTTAGACAGATATAAGAAAAGCTATTAAAAGAAGAAGATGGAATCAGTTGGATGCCATAGTAGCTTCCGAGGTGAAGAGATAAGAATAGGGACTCGCATTTGGCAAAAATGGTATACGAGGTGAATACAAAAGCGCTACTAAACTCGATAAAACGAAGTTAGTATTCCGGAGTGGAAGAACACTACTCTTATGTGACAGACGGTAGTCTTTGGGAATTAAGACAGGCCTATCGAAGGAAAAGATAAGGTTAGAGTTTGCTGTTGACTTTCTAAACAGAATTGATGATGATGACAATTTCTTGAAAAATGTTTTCTTTTCTGATGAGGCTACATTTCATATTAGTGGATCAGTAAATCGTCACAACTGCAAAATATAGCGGAAAAATCATCCATATGAATTTATTCAACATCAACGTGACTTTCCCAAAGTTAATGTTTGGTGCGGTTTGATGGAAGATCGTGTGATTGGTCTTTTCTTTTTGTAGAACGAACAATAAATTGGGACAATTACTACGACATATTGACAGAATATGTCTTTCCACAAATGGATGATATTAAAGCGTAGAAAGGACTTGTGTTTTTCCAACAAGATGGCGTCTCACCTCGTTACAGTAACCAAATGCGCGCTACTCTAGATACTCGCTTTCCGCGAAGGTGCATAGGCAGAACTGGTCCAATCTCTTGGCCACCACGAAGCCCGGATTTAACCCTACTGGACTTTTTTTGGAGCCACATAAAAAATGTTGTTTACAGTTAAAAGATTCGAGACATCAATCATTAACGCGAAAAAAATCGTCGCGGTGGTTGGGACAAATACAACTCATATGTTGGTGAATACGTGGCGGAAAGAGGAATATCGTTTCGACGTGTCCAGGGCAACAAATGGATTCCACATTGAAGTCCATTAATCTTAAAACAAAACTTGAAAGTACTGTCTTTTATTGTATGTACTCGTTGATGTAGTTTTTCATTAATTTCAACATTAAATTTATACTTAAAACTAGGGAATTCTTTTTCAAACACCTTGCATATAAAAGAAGCAACAGCGTCTCACGCTAATGTTAGACAAAAAAAGGGAAAGGTGCAAGAAAATTTGCAGGTTACCAATAAAGGAAAAGGGTGAGGAAGCCGAATAGGATAATGAGTGAAAATTCCAGAACGAAAACACAAGGAGTAGAAATTTCCTGTATTTGCAACAGCGAAAGCTGATTTTTTCCAACATGGGTATGGTTGTCGATTTACCATGTTTATCCTATTTGAAATGCATCATATCAAAATCAGCTCCGACAAATGCTAAAGATTTATTGTGTTATCCGTCTTAAAGATATAACAATCATATGTAAAAGGGGGTACAGAAAATGGTAACGGATAAAGTGTTAAAGAAGCGAGCGAAGGTACTTTAAAAATCCAAGGACGATAAAATACACAATTAAAAGTATATTGTATGGATGAACAATCAAAGTCATAGGAATAAAAAAAGTTGAAACCAAATTATCAAAAGAATAAAACACATTTAGAAAAACTAAAATAATTTATGTTTTTAAACATGAAAGGTTTTCAACATCGGATAAGGAAAAATATAATTAAAAGAAAACGGCAACAGATATTATAAGGTATAAAACAATTTATAGGGCAAGATATATTTAAAACGGTAAATTAATAAGTATTCATTATTGTGAAGGAGTATTATCCGCAAAGGTTTTAGGTCTGTTATTTGCCACCTCCCTTGTGGTTTACCATCTTGAGCAATTTTGAAAATATATTTATATGGTCAGATTCAGTATACGAATACATAGTGGTAATGATAAAACGATTAACACGTTCTCTTGAATTTACTTGAGAATGATATTTAGCATTAAAACAAATTTTCTAAACTTCATAACTTGAAACCAAGTTCTAGAATTCTATCCAGATAATTGTGTACTATTGTCACAGAGAATAGTTTAAGGAATACCGAAAATTTTGTAATCTCAGAAGATGCGGTCTTTGCTAAATATGAACGAAAACAAATTTGGAAAACCAATCCGTTACAACCTATAGATATTGGTTACTCTTCTTGGATCGAGGAAGCGGTATTAATAAATCAAGAGAAATTAACTGAAATGGATAAGATACTTTTTAAATGTAGATAATTCACTTAAAAGTTTATATTTGATTTTCAAAAAAAAAATCTAAAAAATTTTCCTGACAGGCTTTTACTGGTATCTCGACGAATAAATATTATTAAAAGATTAAGTTGAGTCAATAAATAGATACACCAAGTGTGCAAGAAGGAAAGCGTTTTACAAAAATCTAATGAAAAAAGAATTTTACCGTATAAACGAGAAAAATGATTATTTAATATCGAAATCTTAAATGAATAGGTAAAAGTTATTTTAAGCTAAACATCTTGAACACTTATTAAAAACTAAGAGCATTTATCCTACGGAAATTTACATAAACGATGAGTATACATTAATGTAATAAAGAAAAACTCTATTCAACAAAGCCAAATTGCAGATGAGTCAAAGTCGTTTACTAAGGAGTGTTAGATAAATACCTTGGTGTTTCAATAAAAGGTAATCTGCACGTAGAATTCTGAAAATAAATTATTTATAGGTTTCGTGCTAAACACGAAATTGTTATTGTGTACCAAAGTTTAAAGCATAACATCCAGATAGTCATAATTTAGGTATAGGTGTTCGTAAAAAGTTACAACGGACTCAAACGTTAGTTATCACTTCAAAAAATGTATCCAAATACGAGATAATTAATATTACCTGTGTTATTTTAAAGTATTTCATTATAAGCTGAGCGGACTAGTACAAAACAAAATCACTAGGGATTGTACGACATCTATTGCAAAGTATTAAAACCTAAAAAAACTATACAATAACGAAGAAAATTATTAAAAATTTATCCTTCAATAAATTTAAAAGACGCTTAATATAACTTCCGATGTTTATTTTAGTAGTTATAAAGTTTATTTAGTAGGGAATTTTAAATGTATTCTCCAGTTCACTAACAGAGTGAAAACTTTTAGTATAAGTAGCAATTTTTACTTAATACAAAGAAAAAAGTAAAAGGGTATAAAGGCAAAATTAGGACACATTTAAGCAAGCGGTAACGGTTCTCTTCCGTGCGTCCGTAAAGCCCAGCTTAAAGAGCCCACGTAATTACCACTTGTCCCTGACCTTTTTTCGTCTTTTACGGGATTGAGCAATTTAAACCGGTTAAACCAATTAAAATAAAGAACATCGTCACTTGAAGAGCGCGTGTTCAAATCAACCCCACGAGAGCGATCAAATTCCCGAGGGTACCTAATCGTATCTATGCATATCAAAATCATGTTATTCTTACAATGTAAATAATAATTTATGAAATAACTAAAGTCAGATTTAGGAAACAAAGGGAATGTTTTTACTTTTATACAACATACAATAGATTTAATAGATCTGAGGCGGAATTAGGATATTCAGAAAATAAAAAGACACATTGAGTGTCAATTCACTTGACGCATAACATTCTATACACTATTTATATTTTGTACTTATTTAAAACCATGCCTGAAATTGTTCATAAAGTACTGTAGGTTTTAAAACCGCACTTTTTAGCAATATTGCAACAAACTTGTGTGCTCCTTGTAATATTTTCCTAAATTTTGTGACGCAAGATGATATATAGCTACGGTATCAAGAAAAAAGTTTAATAACTTATTAATGTTTTGTACTTCAGTATACTGTCAAAGCTCCTATTTTGATTTAGCGAATGCTACATTGCAACCAGACATAACGCTGCATGCATTTTTGGAGTATGTACTCAAACATATACAAACTATCGCAATTGTAGATTTATACTGCTTAATTTTTCCGAATTAAAATGGTTTACTTTAACCATTTTTTTGACAGTCGACTTTTTAAACTCATAACGTACGTGAAATTGACAACAAATTATTATAGATTAAATAAAAGTAGCTAAGATTTTGGCAACACTGTTATAACTGCTAATTTAAATGTTGGTGAGTATAGGAAAATAAAAACTCTTCCAATAGGAATATTCGTATCATCATCATTTTGCTTTCGATCTTACTTAAGGTCGGTTTGACGCAACTCTAACTTCTTTTCTATTCTGTGCTAATCTAAAACCTTCTACATACTCTTCACAACCTAAATTTCTAATAATGTGACTAATATAGCTTGGTCTAGGTCTTCCTATACTCTTCTATCTTTTTCCTATCTACCTGGCTTTACATAGATATAAGCAACCTCATGGTTGTTAAAGAACTCCAACATGTATACATGATTTCCATTTATAAGATAATGAAATATTACCTGGTTAATCCTTCCAAAAAAGGAAAAGTGTTAAATTATATGTTATGGTAAGGCTTAATCAACGAATCGCAGCCAACATGTCAGACCGCTAACTAATTGTGAGTTATGTCATGGTGACTTTTAGTTAACTGATTTCTATTTATTAATTTTTTTTGTTTTCTTTTCAAACTATTTAAGATCGATTTGACGCAGCTCTAAATACTTTTCTATTCTGAGCTATTCTAAAAAGGTCTACATACCCTTCACAACCTAAATCTCTAATACTTTGACTAATATAGCTTTGTCTAGGCCTTTCTACTCTATTTTTATTTGGTAGTCTATAATCTAAGACATTACTAAATAGTCCTCATGTCTTAACTGGTATCATTCTATCTTTCCTGACCTTTAATTGTTTCCACATACAGGGTTCCTCACCTATCTTTCTATAAACTTCCTCATTTGTTACTCTGTCTGTCCAACTAATCTTTAACATTCTCCTATAACACCAAGTTTCAAAAGCTTCTATCATTTTCTTATCTACTTCTTTAATTGTCCAAGTCTCACTACCGTATAGTAGAACGCTCCATACGTACGACTTTAAGAAACATTTCTTATTATCTAAACTAATACTATTAGCTATTAGTAAGTTTTTCTTTTTTAGAAACATTTTTTAGCTTGAGCTATTCTAGTTACTACATTCCTTCTGCTGCGTTCGTCCTTTGTAATTATACTACCTAAGTAGCAAAATTCATCTACCTCCTCTAACTCGGTATTACTTATTTTTAATTTTGGTTTAGAACTAGGCTGTAACTCATTTGTCATTATCTTTATCTTTCCTGAGTTAATTCTCATACTATAGTTACTCTGTAGTATCCCATCTAAAATATTTAAAAACTCTCCTAACTTTTTTCTAGACTCTGACATAATGGCTATATCATCTGCAAAACGTAACATGTCGATTTTCTGTCCCTGTATACTAATACCTATCTATTTTCTCTCTCTAGCTAAGTTCAAAGCTGCCTCAATATAAACATTAAATTTCAAGGGAGATAATATACAGCCCTGTCTAACACCATTTCTAATCTTAGCTTCTTTTTCTATTTCATCAAATCTAATAACTACGCTTTGGTTTTTATATAGACTGTAAATAATTTTTCTATCCGTATGAGAGATTCCTATTTTTCGCAAAACCCTAAACATAATAATTCAATTAACCCTATAAAATGCTTTTTCTAAATCTACAAACGCGAAATGAGTTTTTTTATTTTTTGTAACCTTTTTTCGATAATTACCCTAATCATTAGTATGGGTGCTCTAGTCCCTATGTCTTTTCGAAAACCATATTGGTATTCGCCTAGATAATTCTCAGTCAAAGCTTCTACTCTATTTTTAATTATAATTGTTAGTATTTTGGAAGCGTGGAAGTAAACTAGCCGTTCTAAAATTCTCACACCTATCAACTCCTGACTTTTTTGGGATTGGGATAATAATAGTTTTTTCTATATCTATTGGGACCTCACCTGTATCATATATTACTTTTACTAGTTCATATAATCTGTTTAAAGTTTTCTGACTTGCATATTTTATTAATTCTGCGGGTATATCGTCTATCCCTAGCGCTTTATTTAGTTTAAGATCCCTAACAGCTCTATCAAATTCCCCTCTTAATATTGAGAACCCTATTTCTACCTCCTCTTTTTGGCCGTTCTCTAACTCATCCATATCGTCTCCCTTATATAAATCTTCTAAATATTTTTTCCATCTACCTGCTGCTTCAACTTTATTTATTAGAAGCTCATTATTCTCGTCTTTAATACCATTATATTTTTTCCTATCTTTCCCGAAAAACTTTTAACTGCCCTGTAAGCCCTGTCTGTCTTACCTACTCTCAAATCATCTTGTATTCCCTTACAATTGTCCTCTATCCATTTATTTCTAGCTTTTCTACACTCATGTACTATCTTATTTCTAACTCTATTATATTTTTTCTTACTTTCATTTCCAATTCTCTGAAAGGGTTAAGCTTTCTTCTATTCTCTGTTGAATCTAATATCTCCTTTGTTACCCAGGGTTTTCTCGTTTCTATTTTTTTCATACCTATAGTCTGCATTGCTGTATCATATACAGCTCTTTTTATTTCTTTCCATCTATTTTCTGCGTTCGCTCCTATAGCTATCTCTTTGATCTTATTATCTAATATCTGTTTATATTCCTTTTTTATCTCACTATCATTAGGCTTGCCTAGATCCCATCCCTCTCTTTTAACCTTTCTCAGTTTTTTAAATTTTAGCTTTCACTTCATTTTAACTAAGTTATGATCGCCATCTATGTCAACCCCTGGATAACTACGAAAGTTTTTACTTGGTTTCTAAATCTTTGTTTAACTAAAATATAATCTATTTGGTATCTAGTCCTATCACCTGGCGCTTTCCAGGTATATCTTCTTCTAACATGTTGTTCGAATAGGGTATTTACAGTTACTAATCTATGTTCCTGGCAAAACTCGACTAATCTTTCTCCTCTATTATTTCGTCTGCCATGCCCAAATTTTCCTACCATTTTTCCCTCACTACCTTCTCCCACTGTCGCATTAAAATCGCCCATAACTATTAAATTCTCATCTCCCTTTACTTTTCTCAATATACTATTTATATCTCCGAATACCTTTTCTTCTTCCTCCTCCTTGTACTGAGTTGTTGGCATGTAAACCTGTACTAAAACAGTGTCTGTGGGTTTTGTACTCAATCTAACCATAATTATTCTATCACTAAATTGTAAGTACTCTTTAACTTTACGTCCTAATCTTTTACCTAACACTATTCCTACCCCTGCCTGTCCATTAGTTGAAGAAGTTGTAATTATTCTATAATTATCTTTCCAAAAGTCATTACTATCTGGCCATCTCACCTCACTAATACCTAAAATGTCCAGCTTTCCTTTTCTCATTTCGACTAATAACTTCGTTAACTTATCTACTCTAAGTAATGGCCTTACATTCCAAGTCCCTATCACTAAATCGAACCGTTGTTTTAAATTCTTATGACGACAAGCCCCAAGTACCCCTCCTGGAGATCCGACTGAGGGGGTATTTTACCTCCGGATAAGAATTTTACTTGTGAGCTCTCCATCATACATATTTCGTGTTTTAGGCCACGCATACCTGGGAAATATTGTGGTAAGTTCCCATATCTTTCCACAACGCAGTTTTTAAAGATTTTAGCAAAACGCCGTATCTGTCACGGTCACCCCCTACAATTTTGTAATTTGTTGAGGATCGCCCGAGACTAACCGACTCTCATATCTTTCATTAAATAATTTAGAATCTAAACTAACATATTCAATATAGCATTTTATCCAGTCGTGACGTCATTCTAAAATTAAAGCGAATTGACTTTATAAATGTTTAAGTTTTATTAAATAAAAGCAAATAAACACCATATCATAATATGAAGAACTGTGATGTGAACGTATTGTCTTCATTAGACATGCTTACAACATTGATAATTAGAAACCTATACCTAGTAAATGAAGCCATTGGAAAAGATAAACTGAATACATTTGCCGCTTCTAGATTATTGTTCAGGTGAGTGTGAAATACTAATTACACTGCTTCTTTAACGTGCAGCTTATTAGAAAATAAGTTTTAGGCAATTAACTCTTAATTGGCAATTATGCGAAACGATCTTCTTTAATTATACTATACATTACTCAAGCGGAGTGACCACATAAAAACAAAACCAACTGTTTTATATTAGTGGTAACTTATCGAGTAAGATCATTCTAGCTTCTGCAAAAGCTTCATTTCCTGAAGCGAATGATTTTCTACCTACATAAAGTTCTTGATGTATTGAAATTTCATTCCGTGACCAATTGCGACCCTACTACGATAATGTCACATCTGTTCGTTAGGCCCATTCTTACTGTTCCGCAAAATTTTGATTAGTTTTGCTTAGCGGCGCTCTATAACTTCGATGTCTTGCATCTGCCTATAACAAATTTTATTTTAGAAATGATTTTCATATGTGACGTTTGTAAGGGTGGACTGGATGCTTTTTATCGTTTTCCCTTTAGAAGCAGATTTGTCTATGACAAAGAATATAAACTGACTAAAGCACGACTAATAATAACGTTACTGTCGATCATGATATATAAAGAATGGACGCTTTCCAGTATATGAAACCTAAAATTTTGCTTAGAATGGAAAACAATGGTATTTAACAAACCAGTGCTTATAAAGTAGCAACTACGCAATAGCTGCTTCATCCATTGGGCAAATTTTAAAGTTGCCTATGTGCAATGGGCAGACTCAGATTGAGAAATGTTTGTTTAATAAGATTTTTTTCTGTTCTCGTAAACTTTCTATAGACCCTTTTTAATCTAAAAAGGCTCAAAATTTAATTTATTTTAAGAATTTTTCTATTTGGATCAACCATACAGACTTCTATCTGCTTTAAAATCCAAACACAAAATTTTTTTCTTACCAATATTGAATTCGGTTACCGAAGACCTGTAATAGAATTTCCTCTCGAAGTTACATTTTTTCTAATAATTTAAATTACAGTACTGCTTACCGAATTGCAGTCCCTAAAGATCAAGACTTCTCAATAACTAGATTTCACGCGGTCTTTCGCAATCTAACGCATGTCGATTTTTAAATGAATTTAAGAAATTTTTTGTAGTTTTGATATAGCAAAGACTCCTACTGAAATACAACTCTAATTTTTAAATTGTTTTTATTTAAAATAATTTCCTAGCATGTAAAGTAAAATATTACGAAAATTCTCTACAAAGATCAAATTTTCAATTGGTCTTAGTGGGGGTTAGGTTATAATATCAATTGAGTCAATAATACAGGGGAGAAAGACTAATCCCTAATAAAAACAAAATAAACAAAGTATCAGCTATGGCGGAATGTAAAATTAATCAGCATACATACTTGCGATAAGGTACAAAACCAGCAGATACAAATAGCTTTAAGCCTGTGTTGCTTGGTGCAACTTGAAAAGCACATCACGACACACCAATTAATTGTTGGAAACCAGAAGCGGGCTCGAATCGTCCATCATGCCGTCCTTCGTAAAAGTCTTTCTCTTTATCGCTGCTGACAATGCACAAGCACAAATACAAGATATGTTTGCAAACACAATGTATGGAGAGGAACTACCAGCATTAGAACACAAATCAGACATTGAAAAGGATGACTTAGGATCCTATACTTAGAGATGAGTTTGAATTAACATTAAAGGGTTTGAAAAATAATAGGGCACAGGGTATAGATAAAGTGCAAGCAAAAACTCTAAAAGCTGCTGGACAAGCAGTAACAGAACGTCCTTCTAACTTGTAAGTTATAAGTATGAGACGGGCGAGATACCCAAAGATATCAAACGTAACCTCATAGTCACTATACCTAAAAAGAGAGGCAGTGATAGATGTAAATATTTTCGAACAATAAGTTTGACAGCACTCGTATCAAAAATATTAACTAGAATTGTACAAAGACGAATGGAAAGAGCTGAAGAATTACTAGAAGAAGATCACTTTGGGTTTAGGCGAAACAAGGGAACACGGAAGGCTATTTTAGCACTGAGGGTAACTGGAGAAGACGATAGAAAAAGATGAAAGTGTGTATATAGGGTTTGCAGATCTAGAAAAAGCATTCGACAATGTAAAACAGAAAAAGATTGGAATGGAATGAGGTTTAGGGATAGACGGATAGTTCATAGCTTATACAAAATCAAACAGCGGAAACAGAATTAGAGCAAGAATGTAGAGAAATGGAGAGAAATACGGAAATAAGGAAAAGGAAAAGGAAAAGCGTGAAACAGAGATATGCCTTAACACCGTTATTTTTAATTTCTACATTGAAGGGGCACAAATACCGTCAAATGCATGGGATTACTATGCAGGTACAAAAGATTTATATGCATAGATTTGCAGATGATATAGCGGTATTAACATCTACCAGGCGGTTCCGTGGCGTAGTGGTATGTGTGTGACTACTACGCCCAAGGTCCCGGATTCGAATTCCGACACGGTCCGCCTGAAAAATGTTAGGCGAGCATTTTTCACAAAAATACACCCTCGTTCGGATGAGAGGTAAAATAGCGGACCCGTGTGTAAGTGTTGTCACGCACGTTAAAGATCCCTAGCTTGCTTGGAACAGCAAGGGTTCGGCAAAATTCCAAATTTTCCAGGTAAAAAACTCGCTTCCTGTCCAATGTAGTACCTTCTGGTGGAGCATTGGAAAATCACATGTAAACTATTAACATCTAGCAAAGAAGAGTTACAAACAGCTCTTAATAAAATAGAAATCGTTCTAACAGAGAGGTGCGGTATGAAAATTAGCAAATATAAAACTAAAGTACTAGTATGCAAAGGAGGGGAAAATAAGTCCAAAACCAGAATACGAATAGGAAACGAGAACTTACAAGAGGTTAAGGATCTTTGCTATCTAGGAATAACACAAATAACACAAGATGGAAAAAGTGCAAAAGACAAAATAAAGACTAGCGCAACATCGTGCTGCATTTATCAAGAAAAAGCAACTACTATGTTCAAAGACAACATACATAGAAACAAGGAGAAGATTACTGAAAGCATATGTGTGAAGCACAGTACTGTATGAATGTGAAACTTAGACAGCAGGAAAAGTGGAAAAGAGAAAGATAGAAGTCTTTGAAATGTGGTGCTACAGACGTATGATAAAGGTATCATGAACAAACAAAGTTAAGAACAAAGAGGTTTCAGAAATTGTAGGGAAACAATGAAATCTGTGGAAAACAGTGAAAAAACGGGAGAGATAGTATGATAGGTCACATACTAAGGCATGAAACAATAGTGCATAATATATTAGAAGCAAAAATAGGAAGAAAGAGAGGTAGAGGTAAACCTAGATTAAACTATTGCACACAGATAGGCAAAGATGTAGGTTGTGGGAATTTTAGGAAACTGTGTAGCCTATCTCAGAATAGAAATCAATGGAGATATGCATCCAACCAGTTCCAAGACCGAAAACCTAATAACAAAAAAAATAATTGTGCTTGAACTTGATAATTATTATAAACAACAACAAGTGTTGATTTTGCAATACTCTCAACTAACGTTGTCCTGTGCGAAAAGATTTATTGGAAAATTATTAATTCGGCCAGCAGTTAAGTGATTGGGAAATATTGGTAACCGCAGGTTACTTAACCCTCTTCACTTAACAATATCGGTAAAATCGGGTATATATTAAAAAAACAACAGAAGTGGAACCGAGCTGTATCTAACAAGAAAGCGCAGAGGCTATGTTCGAAGACAACAAACATAAAAACAAGGAAAGAATTGTTGAAAGCCATATGTGTGAAGCACAGTACTGGGTGGGTATGAAATAGGGACGGACAGTAAAAGCAGACACCAAAATGGTAGAAGTCTTTTAGAATGTGATGCTTCAGATGTATGGTGATGATAGTATGGCCAGAGAAAGTAAATAATAAAGAGATTTTGGAAATAGTAGGGGATGAAAGATATTTATCGAAGACAAAAAAACAGTAGTAATAGAAGGACAGGACACGTTCTAAAGCAATTGGGGAATGGTGCGGGATATACTACAGGCAGAGATAGGAAAGGGAAAGAGGTAAAAGGAGACCTGTAAAGGACTATTGCACACAGATGGTGAAAAATGTAGGCTGTAGGTCATCTCAAAATAGGAAATATCGGAAGTACGCGTCTAACCAGTTGCAGAACTGAAAACCTAATGACGATGATGATGAAGCTTATAGATAGTTTTTTAATGAAATCACTCAATTGAAACAAAGTAGTTTATATATCTGACCTCTTTAACAACTAAGTGTACTTTTGTGGTTGGCCACTCTTCAAATATCCAAATATAACGATACCCCAATTCTTATAAATCAATACCAATATTCTACTCTCTGAAATCGTTTTAAACTGCAATTTAATTTTTGATTTTATAAATAAAACTTTAGTCTTCAAATTGTTTTATTATGTATTAGATTGCGGATCTTGCTTTTTAAAATCATATACTTTAAACAGTAACTCTTTGCAAAATATTGTCTGTCCTACGTTTGAAATTAATTACGTAACGTATTACAACATGCTTGTGAAGGCATTTCAAAAAGTGCCAACTTCTCATTAATTATAAATCTCCAAATTAATTATTTTTAACAAGATTTCATGTGAAAATAATACCTTTTGCTAATAAATACAAATGAAATCCTTTTAAAATATTGTTTTATGCATCAAATGCAATTATGTTTAAAATACAATCCTTTAATTATTAAATATGAATGAAATTTTGTTTTAAAACTATCCATTTGTCACCATTAAAATTTTTTATAATGACAGAATGTACCACCGACGAAATTAATTGAATTTAAAGAAGGAAAAAAATTGGTTGCGGAAGGAAATCACAGAAGATTTAACCTTGCTAGGACAAAAACAAATTACAATGACATTTGGGTAGACTATAGCGAGTGAAGGTCAACTATATAAAATTTAAAGTATCTTGTATACAATTCATATGTAAGAATTCGTATACTTTATTTGTAATATAGAATAATTTCAAATATCGATAGTGGTGCTTAAAGGTACCATAAGAGGTTTGGACTTCAGCGGCACGCATGGTTCCGTCCATACTGGGAAAAACATTAATAATGCGGCTTAACGTCCATTTTAGCGGGAAAGCAGGTCGTTCTTGATTATGCCTATAGTGTATTTTTCCACTAGCCGGTTACCAGCATTAAAATTCCACTGATTGAGAATATGTAATTCATGTCTCCAGCGAGCCCAAAATCTTAGAGGGGCTTTTAAAAAATCTTCCACCTGTTGTTTGGCGATCCGATTTTGTTAGTATAGTGCTCACTCGGTGGAGCGGAAATAAGTTCCATGGTTAAAAAATATTCGGTGTTTGACGTTGCAGGTCGTTTGGATAAGAGCCTAATGTGCGGAGTAGCCTTGAATTCCACAAAGTTTCAACTTGAGCCTGAACACTGTGAAGTTCTTCAAGGGTAAGTTTTTGTGCGCCGATTACTCGGACTATAGCTGTCTTTACCGACTTAACACCGCTTTTCCACAAGCTACCTGAATAAGAGGTGCTAGGTGGCTTAAACGGCCACTTTGGTTTTTTTGTAAGTTACTGTGTTGTGTAGATGAATCGCAGGCTAGCGATTGACGCCTACGAAATTTATCATAACCACTAAATGCTGGCATGCAATAAATTGTTATTTAGCAGCGAAAAGGGCGTCTGTGGGCAAGGCGGAAACTAGTTCGATATGAACTGCCTAGATGGCAAAACACACAACCTCGTGGGCGATTAGCCTTTATTTAAAGAGGACCAGCAAAATGAATGCCGACAATAGTAGAATGTTTGACTTAAGATATCCGTGCCGCAGGTTTTGTACATATATGACAGAATGACAAATAACCCCGGTGTGAACTTTCAATACAAATAATCCAAAAATTTTGTCCTATAAAGTAAGTTGTGGTATTTACACCCGGATGGCGATACCTTTCATGAATAAAATGTATGGTAAGTGTATGGTGCTAAAGTAATAACACAGAAAACTTTTCGAAATAAGAGAGCAAAAAATGTAACATATGCCTAACTATTCTTAAAATATTTTGCGGATCAACAAATGGAGAAAACCTTTGAAAACTTTTAAGTAATTTACATTTTGGTTCGATCGAATCTATTTCTTTGAAAAAGTAGCACTTTGTACAGTCCGAACACTAACCACGAGTGCATTGTTTAATTCAGTATCCGTTAAAAAACCCATAGAACATTTTGCCTTGGGTGAAAATGTACCGATATAAGCTAAAATACCTTCAATTTTACTTAACGACGAGAAACGACTTAATAAAATGCCAATTTTTGGCTCAGTTTGAATTACGAAAGTTAAAATGTTCTTTTCTGATTTTACGTCAGTAAGTGAGGTTGACATGTCGGTTGTGGTGGTGATGACTCACTAGGATGGTGAAGCCATTCAATTAATCTTAGTGGATGTTAGGTTATTTTGTCGTTTGAGTCAATAATACTTAGATAAGCGACCAATCGCTAATAAAAGCAATATAATAGAGCACCAGCTGTGGCGGTATGTAAAATAAATCAGTATACATACTTGCGGTAACGTACAAAACAAGGGAATATAAATATATTTATGCATCATGCGCCAACCTACTCTTAAACTATTTTGCGGATCAACAAATGGAGAAAGCTTTTGGAAACTTTAGGTGATTTACATGTTGTCTTGACTGAATCTATTTCTTTGAAAAATGTGGCACTTTGGACATGCCGAACAATAACCATAAGTGCATTGTTTGATTCAGTACCCGTTAAAAGGCCCGTAGGATATTTAGCCTTGGGTTTAGAAAATGCAAAGATATAAGCTAAAATGTCCTGAATTTTATTTAACGATGGAAAACGACTTAATGAAATGTCAATTATGCTGGTTCGGTTTGAATTAGGACAGCTAAAAGTTTTTTTTTTGTGGTTACCTCACCAAGTGAGGTTGATGATGTCGGTTGAGGTGGCAATAAACTACTAAAATAGTGAAGTCAGTCCGACAGCGCTCACGATAGCGACATGAAAGAACCGTGGTTGGTATTAATCTCCGACATGCAAGTTAAGTTGGCTTATATGATAACTTTCTAAAACCATCTGCTTGAAGCAATCATTTCTAGAATGTGGCTAACACGATTTGCCACAAAAGGTTTCTAACGAATAAGCAAAGAATGTATCCAAATGAGAGCAATAGTAGAATCGTCATATGGAAAAATATAAGAAATATCAATTAAGTCTCCATAAGACCGGACTGTAAAGCAAAATAAATCTGTTAGGAAGACAGCGGCACATAATTCCAAACACGGAATAGGCATATGCCCAATCTGTATTGGTGGTGTTTTCGCTGCTACAAACTGCACAACTGTTTCTCTAATAGCACGATTAGTGAACTAAAGATAAACCACAACGGTGTAATGAACCTTGCTAGAATCGCAAAACTCATGTCAATTTGTCAATGCAAGTCAAAAATTAACAAAAAGCTATGTTTATATAGAACATCTGCAATATGCACGTTATGATGAAATAACTAAAATGAAAAATTTTAGAAAATGTTTTTTGCAACTACTTCGTCAAGAAAAAATTATTATAAAAAAGTAGTACAAAAAAAATTACAGAAGTAATTTAGCGCAAAGCGTTTAATAAAGTAGAGAAGATTGTCACAAAAAAGAAAAATTAAAACATAACATATAGACAAAAGGAGTTGTGTGAGAAAATCTAAAATTCTGAATGTCGAAGGAGCAAGAAAATGTGGTAGTCTGTAATGAAACCCAAAGTAGTTTTTTTTTTAGTTTTAACAGTTTCATTTGTTCTTACTAGTTTGGGAAGTTAGGCTACCTTAGGTGCATGCTTTATTGTGTGCGTAAGAGCGAGAAGCAGCTGTTTTGTCATCCTATCATGTGAGATCGAGAAGAGATTAGCAGTTCAGCTAGTTAATGCGAAACACTGTTCCATGCGTCTTCATGCTTCCCTCTCTTAGAGTTGTGGTGGACGACGGATTGCCATCACCATGCCTGGTTCTTCTTGGCAGACCTACAAGATCAAGACCAGTCGGTTCAGCTGGCAGTTAAAGTAATTTCAGTTGTATCCAACAGAAACAAGAATATGACATTAAGGCGAATAGTAAAGAATGTAAAGAATGTTTACAGACGTTAAATAGTTTTCAACGCCTAACCGGGAGAAGTTAAGTTCATTGTTATTTGTATGTAAAAAATGGATGACCCTAGGGCATTTATTTATATTGGCATTAAAGATCAACCAATGTTGGCGTTACTGGATACAGAGACGACCCATACAGAAATACGAAACACGGGATTACTTATGGTAGTAGAGTTATGGTTAATACCTGCGATCACAGATAGGTCAGTGTATCTATACTCCATTCCAGTTAAGAAAGTACTGAAGAAAAAGATAGGACTGAATTTTAGCGATTCTCATTGGTGGATGGATGAGCCAAGTGTACACAAGTATAAATATCCCGTATGTTTGTGTTGATTGTTTGAACATTTTTATTATAAGACAGATTGTCAATTAGCATTTTGACATTTGCTATTGCCCTTTCATATTTTCGTTTTTGTTATTTATTGTATTTTGTTATTAGTTTGCCTTTGAAATTTTGCTCGACCTTATTAATTTGTGTTAATTTTATATTTAGTATCAAAACAGTTCCTGTCAGAGCTATAAAACACCAGTGTCTTCATAATAAGGTAAGCATGTCTCATTAAAGATAAGCATATACTACTAACAATGAATTCTTTTCAGACTTTTATTTAATTATGGATCACCAACCTATTAAAAATCCGAAGGGCAAACATGTTATGAGCGGGCAAAAGCTTATTGCCTATAATATATATTTGAAAATTTCCACCAATGCATCCAAAACGCAATCTGTGAAGCAAACTGCGTTAGAAGTGGGTTTAGGTGTTCGATCAATGTGGAATATTGTAAAAGAAATGGAAACTACTGGTACTGCTTCCTCGCCAAAGACTATAAGAGTGCGTACAACAATCTACGACGAACTTGAAGAATTTGAAAGATGTGCGATTCGACGGCATGTTCATGCATTTTACTTTAGAAATGAATTACCAAATTTAGAGAAAGTATTACATGTAATAAACAATGATGACTCTTTACCAAACTTCAGTCGCACATCACTTTATTGGGTAATGATGAAATTGTGTTTTAAATATGGAAAGCGTAGCCGAAAAACAATTTTAATTGAAAAACCTGAAATTGTGTTGTGGCGAAGAAAATATTTAACTGCAATTAAAAAGTATAGAGCTCAAGGCAAAAGAATTTATTATACTGATGAAACGTGGGTGAATGCTGGACATGTAAAGAACAAGGTATGGCAAGACACCACTGTAAAAACAGCAAGGCAGGCATTAATCGAAGGTTTATCGACTGGTATACGAGATCCCTCTGGCAAGGGCAAGAGATTAATTGTTGCGCACATGGGTAGTGATATGGGATTTGTCAATGGTGCATATTTAAACTTTCAATCTAAAAAAACAGGTAGCGTATTAACACTATAAACAACTTAGGACCCTGAGTTCATAATTATCGTTTTAGGAAATTATCACGAAGACATGAACGGTAGAGCGATTTACAACTTGGTTGTAAGGTGTATTACCTCTTCTTGATAATGATAGTGTAATCGTGCTTGATAATGCTCCTTATCACAGCGTCGAAGCCGATAAGGTTCCAAATCAAAGTTGGCGGAAAGAACAAATTTATAATTGGTTAAACGCAAAACACATTGAAGTTACCAAATAGCTATTAAAAGTTGAATTATTAGCCTTAGTAAAGCAGCACTCTCTAGCTCACCCGGCACCTTATGTTGTTGACGAAATTGTAAAACGCTCTGGCAGAACTGTATTAAGGTTACCCCCATACCACTGCAATCTAAATCCAATTGAGCTGATTTGGGCTCGAGTAAAGCAGCATGTAGCTACCAACAATTCTACTTTTAAAAATAACGACGTGAAGGTGCTTCTGGATGAAGGAATTGCAGCCATAGATAAAGGACATTGGGTTAATTGTATTAGCCATACAATTAAAGAAGAAGAAAAAATGTGGAAATTGGATGGCATTGTCGAAGAACTTGTCGAACAAATTGTAATAAATGTTGGATATGAAAGTACAACAGACGACGAAGATACCTCTGGGAATGATATGGAAGTAGATTAAATATAAACTTGTGATATCATTGTTTTGATATTTTGTGATGTGTTTAATTAAAAATAGCTTATATATTGTTCGATATTAATATTTTATTTAAACTTTAACCAAACAGGTAGAAAATAAAGTTCAATAATGCTTGATATGTTTTAAAACCGTGTTTCTTGGATGTATTTATTCAAAAACCTCAATCTTGCAAAAAATATAAATAAAAATCTGTATATACATCGATGCATTGCTTTAATTTCAATCATTGTTAACAAACTTACAACCTTTCGAAAAAATGAAACTGACAGAATTTTATTAAAGCATTCTATAACTCCAGGTGAATGTTTGTTTCTACCATAATTGTTAAGTAAAGACTAAGGGCAAATTCATAAAGCACACTTAAGCCACACTCATACTTAAGTAATGCTCTATCTCAATTTTTGGTATTCGGAAAAATACTAAAAGTTGAGATGGAACATTGATTAAGTATGAGTATGTGCTTTATGAATTTGCCCCTAAGTTTCGTCCGTCTTAAACTTAATGTAGTTCCAAGTCCAATTTTATCTTCTGAAATTTAATACCAAATTACAAACACTCCTTGTTATTATTTAGACAACTATCCTAAGAGAGGGATCGAAACGTCAATAAAATCATTTTCAAAAAGCAATGTGGTCTTATTCCTTAAGAAGAACACCAAATTGCAATTACTGAATGCAATAATACTGAAAAATTAACTAATACAGTCAGCCATTTGCATTGTTATTTTTGAAAAACTATCGTCACAAAATAGTAAATATACAACCGACGCCGGCAACTTTTCAAATACAGCAACTAATAAATTTTTGATCTGTGTAAATCTGACTCAAGCATAAGCGCCATCTACTACCTTCTTAACTGGAATGGAGTATAGATGCAACCGATGGGATAAAAAGACCATCGATAAGTCAAGTAGAGTTACCATCGAAATAAATGGCACAACTCACAATATCACTGCCATGATATGTAAATCCATTAACGCTAATTTGATATTAGTGTCGAACGTGTGTTGCATATTCAAGATTAGAGATAATTAATAATACATTTTTTTATGAGAGAAGATGGTCTGATAGTTGCAGTGTTGGAAAGAAAGGTAATAAATTCCGCTAATGATTTAACAGAAGAACACTTAAGCAAACTGAAAGTCATACAAGAAATATATAAGTCTATAAGCGGTCCACTATTAGGCAGAACGTTTATAGCTGTACACCAAATAGATACAGAAGACGCTGAGCAGAGATATTATCCAATGTCACCACATATGCTATATATATTGCACAAGGAAATTGACGAGATATTAAAGTTAGGGATATACAGACATTTACAACACCGTAGAATTCACAACTATTGCTAGTTACAAAGAATAATAAAGAAACACGAATGTGTTTTGACGGTACAAAATTAAACTCTGTCACCAAAGAGGATGCTTATAGATTGCCTTACGTAAACGACATATTATTCAATAAGCTCAGAGATGCAAAATTCCTTACTGCCATTGACCTGAAAAAAGCTTTCTACTAATTCGGATTAACGCCCGAAACAAAGAAATAAAAAGTATTTACAGTACAAAGAAAGGAGTTGTTAAAATTCGTTGTTTTGCCCTTTGTCTTTTGTAGTAGTCTGCAAATAGTGCAAGGGCTAATGGAGAGTATTCTGGACCCGCGCTATGATGTGTTCGTTTATCTCGATGATGTCATTTTAGCTTTGGCTGGTTTTCAAAACCACATTAATACGCCACAAGAAGTTTCTCAGGTTATAACGAAGCCAATCTTAGTATCAACTTCGAGAAATGCGAATTTTGTAAACCATAAATAAATACTTAAGTTACGTGATTAACAGAGAGTAGCCATGCACAGACTTAAAAAACTTCAGCCAATGGTAATCTTTGTAACGCCCACAACAGTGGAAGCAATTAAAGAATTTTTGGGCATGTCAGGGTGGTTCAGATTTCTCCATACCTGTTGAACCAATTTTTGCGTTAATTAAAGATTGATCGATGAGACTACCCATCAATTGAAATTCTGAAGCAGATAAGTTTTTTGGAAATTAAAATCTTCGTTAAGTACATCACCAATCTTTTGTTTAGATATATTCTTCTGGAGTTTGTCTGTGCGCAGCCTTGCTGCAGGGCGAAGTAAGTTCTGAGACAGTAATAGCCTATGCTGGTAGGTTTTACACAAACAGAAAAGAGCCTATTATGCAGTAGAAAAGGAATTATAAGCTGTATTTTTTGGAGTAGAGATATATCAACCTTGCATCGAGGGGGATGCATTAAAATTATTCGTTAATATGGTTAGAAAGGCTGAAAAATCTACCAGGCAGATATTAACGTTGGGGCCTTCATCTACCTTTTTACGTACAAAGTAATACACAGGAAAGCTAAATACAATGCTGTGCCGGATGCACTTTTAAGAGCGCCGGTAATAATCAATGCCATTAAAATAAATGACAGCCGATTTGACCCTTGGTAGAATAAAATGGTTTGTATATAAAGTCAACTGCACTCAAAAAATTATTCTCTTAGAGGGTGAAAAAAAAAAGAAAATGTACAAGTACGTTGCAAAGAAACATAATATATGTGCAAACTTAATAGAGAGGAAGCGTATGTGCCAGAGGCGTGCATAGAAGAAATTATCAAGCAGAATATGACGTGCCTGCATCTGCTTATCTTGTGTGTGTGTTTGTGTGCGAGTATGTATGTGTGTGTGTGCTTGTGTGTGTGTGTGTGTGTGTGTGTGTGTGTGTGTATGTTTAAAACGTATTTCAAAATTTGCTAAAAAGTATTACTGACTAAACCAGTCTCTTAGAAATTGATTCCCAAATATGTCCGTTGCTGAATCATAGAAAAACGTATAATGTTACTTAACGTCTAACGAATAGCGAGTGTGAAGATATAGGTGTATGGCGTGTATGGAGTTTGAAGCCAGAAACCAAACCTATGTTCAGAAAAAAATGTTGGCATGCCTTTGTAAGTTAACTCTTGCAGGATCGATATTCATTGAAAGCGTTTTGTTGTATCTGTTGGCGTATTTATTTGTTATATGAGATTCTCATGTGAGGCGGGGGTATTGTAACAGTATGATTTCCTGTTACTAGTTTGGGAAGTTAGGCAACTTTATGTGCAATGCTGTATTAGTGTTTAAAGATGAGAAGCAGCTACCTTTGTCATCCTATCAATTGAGATTGGGAAGGAATGTGCAGCTCCGCTTATTAATGTAAAGCGTCCGCGCATCATCCTAGTTACTTCTTTTAGTGTTAAGTTGGACGATGGATTGCCATCGACATATCTGGTCCTTTGATATTCTAACAAGAATGTGACCAATTTGTTCAGCTGTCAGTTGAAGTAATTTTAGTTCAATACGAGCTACTATGTACAAATAAACTTTCAGGACTCTACATTTTATTGAAAGCGCCATATTGCTTTTCAAGAGAATTTTTTTTTGTATTGCATTTTAAAGGGTTTACTTTAGAAATATTTGAGTATCGACGCTTTCGGAAATTTGGGGTCAACAAGTGTCAAGGATACTTATGTCAACAGCATATTTATCAATTCCCATTGATTTAATATAATTCGTTTGTTTTGAGGTACTTATATTCGTTAACATTTTTCTTACAAGAATAACAATAATATAAAGTACAACAGTACATTTAAATTGATTTGTTGAGTAAATTATGCATTCGTCTAACAAGCAGTTCTGACCAGATACTTTGAGCTCAAGGTGCTGGTAACTAATTCTTAACTTTTGGTTGCCAAGTTATTTTCTCATTGTTTTATTTTTAAGGAAGTATCTTATTACGGACTGACTGTAAAAACTTTTTATTTTATACCAGATATAGGACCTTTAAAAGTGTAATTACAGATTTAGTTTTCTTGTTTAAGGTAAATGAACGTGGTGGTAATCATTCAGATGTTTTATTTAACAAGTATCATTTATCAAGATGTTGTATTAATTTTATAGTGTTATTAAAGTGCCTACCTCTTGATAACTTCTGCAACGAAAAACAAAGAACCCACTAAGTGATCCAGAGGTAAGTTCTTCTTGCACTGCCATTGTTTAATCATTTTAAATAGCTATTTTTGCATTAAAAAAGGGATTGCTATTTAGTGTTTTGAACAAGTGTTAAACAGATTACGACCGCTACATAGTCAAGAAAAGATACAGATTCTCCAGATTTTATACGTAAGAGTAGAATATGATAATAAGCAATATCCAAGTTTGATAAAGTAAGTAATGGCAAAACTATAAAATAAGTGCAATGCAAGAAGCTTTCAACAAGTTTGAAAGATCTTACTCTTAACATAGTTAATACTCCCTGTATGTTTGCTGTGGTTTGTGTAGCATTCTTCTTAATCTTCTTTGGGAATGAAACCACTCATAGTTTTTAAAATCTATTTTATTTACGTTTCGATCCATTAACTAGGATCGTTGTCAAAATAATAAAAACTTCAAGTTTGACGTTTATGACATAAATTGAAGGTTACTTTGATTTATTGATGTTTGAAATATTTGGTTTGAGTACACTAAGCAAAAATTTTTAAAGTTTAAAAGAATGATTGCCTTCAATTTGTGTTGCGACCTGGGATCGACTTTCCTATGGTAGCCAATACGCTTAACGTGAAATCAGCTGATTAATTTTTATTGGTGAATTTTATATAAATTCAATAATTTGGGAAACATCTTTTAACATGTTTCTATTTATACAATTGAGAGATTTCTGATTTTATGTCTTATTTTACCGAGATTCAGTGAAGGGGGTTAAGCAACCTGTGGCTACCAAGATCCCCCAACATTTATAATTTGCCGAAATAATAGTTTTCTAGTTAATATGCTTATTCTTATGTAATTAGTTATTGTATGCATAAATAGAAATCATGTATGTAGGCTGTATTTCATGTTAATATCGCAAGGAAAACCCAGGAAAAACTTGCAATGCTACCATGATATTGTGGGCATTTGATCTTCATTTGTTATTTCTTTTGTTATTTCTTTTAGTAATGGAATCCATACTTTACTTTACACCACAAAATGCTCTCAATACCATACATAAAAGGATTCTCCAAAAAAATTCAAAGAATAGGAAACAAATTTAGAATTAAAACAGTATTTAGAACCAACAATACACTAAGAGCACAATTAACAAAAACAAAACCCAAAAACGCAATACAAAATTCAAAAAACTGTATCTACAAAATACCGTGCGAATGTAATAAGTTTTATATAGGAGAAACTTCCAGACCATTTGAAGTTCGAATAAGAGAACATAAATCATATATAAAAAATAGAAAATTTGAAAAATCCATGATTTGCCAACATGCATGGAACTCCAGTCATAAAATAAAATGGGAAGATGCAAAAATTATCGACAAAGAAGAAAACCACCAAAAACGCAAAATCAAAGAAGCTGCCTATATAACCCTACATAAAAATAACTGCGTTGCAAACGAATCCGTGACTTTCAGTAAAGAATGGATTCCATTACTAAAAGAAATAACAAAAGAAATAACAAATGAAGATCAAATGCCCACAATATCTAGGTAGCATTGCAAGTTTTTCCTGGGTTTTCCTTGCGATATTAACATGAAATACAGCCTACATACATGATTTCTATTTATGCATACAATAACTAATTACATAAGAATAAGCATATTAACTAGAAAACCATTATTTCGGCAAATTATAAATGTTGGGGTATCTTGGTAGCCACAGGTTGCTTAACCCCCTTCACTGAATCTCGGTAAAATAACACATAAAATCAGAAATCTCTCAATTGTATAAATAGAAACATGTTAAAAGATGTTTACCAAATTATTGAATTTATATAAAATTCACCAATAAAAATTAATCAGCTGATTTCACGTTAAGCGTATTGGCTACCATAGGAAAGTCGATCCCAGGTCGCAACACAAATTGAAGGCAATCATTCTTTTAAACTTTAAAAATTTTTGCTTAGTGTACTCAAACCAAATATTTCAAACATCAATAAATCAAAGTAACCATCAATTTATGTCATAAACGTCAAACTTGAAGTTTTTATTATTTTGACAACGATCCTAGGTCATGGATCGAAACGTAAATAAAATAGATTTTAAAAACTATGTGTGGTTTCATTCCCAAAGAAGATTAAAAAGAATGCTAAACAAACCACAACAAACATACAGGGAGTATTTACAAGTCAGGTATGGGCCTGAAATTTGTATTTGTTTTAGACAGTTGGACAATCTAAACCTAAAGCTATCGCATTCCAAAAATTTACTCACATTCCTAATAAAGTGCAGAAACAACGAAATAATACCAAAAGGATTTAGAATCAAATTTGGAAAGACAAGCAATAAACTGTCAAGAATTCTCGAAAGAGCAAGTTACAGTATGATGAGGGAAAGACTACAAAACCACCGACACATTATTTATAAGTTAAAACAAGATATTGAGGGCATTATAAATTTTATACGAATAAAGGTAACAAAATATGATTTTGATAAAATTCTCGTTAGTGCAAAAACCTACTAAGAATCAGTATTTTCCAAACAAAAAGAAATTCACATAAAGAAATTTAATAACCTATTTATAGAGAAAAATAACACACAAACTACAACGTTAGAAAACAGGAACACCATGCTAAACACCGTGATAAATTTATCAAACAGAACCATTAACGACACAGAAAAATCAATTCTTTCAAAAGGCCTTAACTTTGCAGTAACACCAAAATCAATACCAACCTTTGAAATAATTAGCTGTATTGAGAAAACAGCAAACCAACTCAAAGAAGATCAAGCAAACGAATTTAGAATACGATGTAAAATTGAAATAGAAAAGAATCACAAAATAAAGCCAAATGTAAGTAATAACGAAACAAAAGCAATTCGCAATCTAAAAAACGATAACTCAATTATAATTCTACCTGCTGACAAAGGCAATGCAACAGTAATAATGAATAAAAACGATTACAACACAAAAGTCAACGAACTATTGAACACTGAGAATTACACCAGTTTAGAAACGCACCCAACAAAATCAATTGAAAATAAAATATACAAAACTCTATTTAAATTTAAAATGAATTCGAAGACAAAGAAAGAAGTAAACTAGTCCCACATTACAGTAAACCACCCCACTTTTACGGTCTACCAAAATTCATAAAAAGACATTCCTCTAAGACCTATCGTAAGCTCAATAGATTCACCATGCCATAATTTAGCAAAATTTCTACTAAAAATTATAAATCCATTAGCAGGCAAAACGGATTCTTTCATTAAAACAACCAACACTTTTTAGAAAAACTATCAAACATAAAAATTGAAAACACACACACAATGGTAAGCTTTGATGTAGTAAATCTCTTTACAAATGTCCCTATAAACAAAACGCTTAATATTATAAAAAACAAACTCGAAAAAGATGGCAATCTTAAAGAAAGAACAAAACTAAGCATATTATCGATTATGGAATTACTTGGTTTATGCGTCAATACCACATATTTTCAAATAAATGATCAATTTTACAAACAAAGCTTCGGAATGGCAATGGGAAGTCCACTATCCTCAATCTTCAGTAATATATTCATGGAGGAATTCGAAAAAGATGTGATATTCACACAAGAATTGAAACCATTGATCTGGTGGAGATACGTTGATGATGTTTATGCTATTTGGCCTCATAATATAGAATTAATTAAAAACTTTATACAGTCAATTAACGAAATAGAACCAACTATTAAATTCACATATGAATTAGAACAACATGGAATCCTTCCGTTTTTAGATATTCTAGTTAGCAAAAACGATACAACAATTAATACATCGGTATATAGAAAACCAACGCACACAAACAGATACTTAAACTTCGATTCAAACCACCCACAATGTGTCAAACGAGGAATTATCAAAACCATGTATGATAGGGCAAAATTAATATCATCAAACGAAGAAATTTTAAAGAAAGAGAAAGACCTAATCAGATGTACACTAATAGAAAACAAATATCCTAAAAGAATAATAGAGAAAGAAATGAATAAAAACCCTAAAAATAAAGAAAAAGAAAACAAAAGCAACGATACACACCACAAAATGCTCTCAATACCATACATAAAAGGATTCTCCAAAAAAATTCAAAGAATAGGAAACAAATTTAGAATTAAAACAGTATTTAGAACCAACAATACACTAAGAGCACAATTAACAAAAACAAAACCCAAAAACGCAATACAAAATTCAAAAAACTGTATCTACAAAATACCGTGCGAATGTAATAAGTTTTATATAGGAGAAACTTCCAGACCATTTGAAGTTCGATTAAGAGAACATAAATCATATATAAAAATAGAAAATTTGAAAAATCCATGATTTGCCAACATGCATGGGACTCCAGTCATAAAATAAAATGGGAAGATGCAAAATTATCGACAAAGAAGAAAACCACCAAAAACGCAAAATCAAAGAAGCTGCCTATATAACCCTACATAAAAATAACTGCGTTGCAAACGAATTCGTGACTTTCAGTAAAGAATGGATTCCATTACTAAAAGAAATAACAAAAGAAATAACAAATGAAGATCAAATGCCCACAATATCTAGGTGGCATTGCAAGTTTTTCCTGGGTTTTCCTTGCGATATTAACATGAAATACAGCCTACATACATGATTTCTATTTATGCATACAATAACTAATTACATAAGAATAAGCATATTAACTAGAAAACCATTATTTCGGCAAATTATAAATGTTGGGGGATCTTGGTAGCCACAGGTTGCTTAACCCCCTTCACTGAATCTCGGTAAAATAAGACATAAAATCAGAAATCTCTCAATTGTATAAATAGAAACATGTTAAAAAATGTTTCCCAAATTATTAATTTATATAAAATTCACCAATAAAAATTAATCAGCTGATTTCACGTTAAGCGTATTGGCTACCATAGGAAAGTCGATCCCAAGTCGCAACACAAATTGAAGGCAATCATTCTTTTAAACTTTAAAAATTTTTGCTTAGTGTACTCAAACCAAATATTTCAAACATCAATAAATCAAAGTAACCTTCAATTTATGTCATATACGTCAAACTTGAAGTTTTTATTATTTTGACAACGATCCTAGGTCATGGATCGAAACGTAAATAAAATAGATTTTAAAAACTATGAGTGGTTTCATTCCCAAAGAAGATTAAGAAGAATGTTAACATAGTTGATTTCAAATAATTTTCATTAACTAAATTGACATACGTATAAGTACAAACAGTTTGTAATTTGGAATATACTGAAAAAATTTCTAAATACACTTGGCTACATATAGCAGGCTATTACTGCTATATAAAATTAGACCTGTCCTTAATTGTTCGTTTCCTATTTTTTACCATTTGGTAATCGATACATTCATACGACTAAAAGTTAAAACTGTTAAGCACCAAACCTTAATATTTCATTTACACGGAATGTTAAAGCTAACGAAATCGACTTAACAAACAGATTGAATGACACATAAAATCCATTACGTTAAGCAATAAAACATGAGAATTGCACATAATCTCGTTTATTTCGCAAAGAATTAAAGATTGGAAAAAATACAGGTTTGAAAGTAGCGCTTGACGTGTTGTGAAAGATATCACTCACTTTTACATAAAAAATTAATCAAATTTTTACATACGTTTTGATTTAAAGTTTAAATATATTGACGTATGGTGGATTTTATAAGTGATCAAAATTAGGTCGACTATATGAAAATTTCACAATTCAACACCAATATTCTGTGTTGTCCTTGGATTTATCATATACTTGGTTATGTATTGATATCCCCAGAAGTTGAAAATTTACCTACTTCTTAGACACTCATTCTAGTGGTTTTACATTACAAACTACCGTTTTACACGAAGAAGTTACAATAAAACTTCTATTTTGCTCCAACTGATGCGTAGTGTCATACATTTGCACGACAGTCTACTTAGCCTGTTAAAAATCCTGTTTTTAAAACAATATATGTCTGTACATCATGTTCCTGTATTACAACGTTACTGTAGCAATCTAATCTCGTAACCTACTGTTTGGAAAACACAATAATTTTGTAATAGCCCGATCTTCGAAAAGGCTGCTTTGGATATGCTTTTCTGCAATATTGGTATTTCTGAATATCATTATTTTGAAACTGTGGTTCTTAACACAAATTTGTCTTAGGACACGAGGTTGATTTAGAATCCTTGGAAGTTTTTTTTTAAAAAGTATATTTCCTAAAACAAATTTAACTTTATTCATTAATTACAAAAATAATTTATTTCATTTTACAATGAACTTGAAAGCTTATATTCCATAAACGCAAAGTAAATGCTATTGAAAATATTACAAGTTAATATTTAAATTAATCAATAATTAATAATTAAGAATAAGTAGTCTACACACCTACCAATGTTAAAGTTATGAAGTTCGAAGACTAACTGAGTGGGTGAGCTTCTTACATTTTACATGAAACCTCCAGCTGCACATCGTTCTGTGGGAAACTGTAGATATTGCTTATCCTGTTTCTTGATAATCATACATTGTTTTTATTTTTAAGTAATTATAAATAAGTCTACTTTGTCGCAGTTCATTGTTCCTTACCCTATTGTATCAACTTGTGTCATAGTGGATATGTAATTCTTCCCGACTTAGATAAAAATCAAAGGTTGATTACTTTATTTTTAGAAACTCATTGCCCCTAAATGGTCATTAGTGGTTTCTTTGTCCTTCACTTCTGGTGCTTTAATCTTATATCTAATGTACATTTTGTGTAATAAGTATACAGTTAATAACAATAATGGAATTATCAATAAAATTGTCTAGACACTGATATTATTATAGTGTAAGTTTAGCACTTTTAGGTCGTTTAAATGTTCTTTCTAATTGTCCATTAATTTCACTGCGTGGTTAAAATCGTCTAGATCCAGATGTTCCAGTTGCATCGGCTTCTGGATAATTTCGTTGTTTTTGGTTTAAGTAATCTTGATTTGTAGTTTGGGTAGGTTTGCAAATTTCTTCGTCACTGTTGGGTTTCGATATACTAGAATAATTTCATTTTTTAATTTTAAGTAACAATCTTCCTTCATGGTAATCACTTTGCGTCCTATTAGGGCTAAACTGTTTTTGTCTTTGTTGCAGTTAGCGGTTGCTATCACTTCTTGCGGAAATGCCGCAATTCACTTGTTGTCCATAACTTTTTTAATTTTTACGTCAGTAATTTGTATGGAATTTGGCACACAATTTTCATAACGGTTAGAGAACTGTAATAATTGCAGTTCGCAAGGGTTATCCGTTTGAAAAGCTGTTGTTATTGATTGACATAAATATTGTTCGCGTGCCACTTCCTTGCATTTTTCATTTGTAAATTCGTACCTAAGTTCATTTAGGGAAAGTCGCTTGGTCTTCAGGATAATAACTTGGTATTGACTATTAACTTTCAGGGATAAAC
Organism: Platerodrilus igneus; assembly: GCA_036346225.1. Lineage (NCBI taxonomy): Eukaryota > Metazoa > Arthropoda > Insecta > Coleoptera > Lycidae > Platerodrilus > Platerodrilus igneus. The sequence goes on from JARFIW010001701.1 coordinate 4,863,476, forward strand.
AAATAAATGATAATAATTATAAAGGTTAATTTGTACAATTGGAATTTCTTAATTTCATGATTCTTTACGTAACCTTTTACTATGCCTGTTTATTTTAATACGAGTATGTTAGATTTTGTAACTTTAAAAGGTAATTTGCTATGGGTTATAAATGAATTGATTCCTAATAGTTAGTTTAATAAAGCAATCGGTTCCATAATACTAGCATATAAGGTATTTAATGTTACAGCATTACTCGCGTAGCTAAAATCTGTTGAATTACAGCAAGAGTTAAATATTGTGTTAAAATTTATTAGATTTCGGATCCCTAATATTGTAGTGTGCACGCTACTTTAAGGAGTTAATATTATACTTGCTATACTGTTTTGGTTCTTTATTAATTTTCGGAGTGTATCATTAAATTTTACTATGGTTGATTGAGTTAAGGAAATTTGGTTTCTAACAACAGTTTTTATGTCATTTTGGTTATCAATCAATTCTTGCATTGCACTGTCGTATCGTGAAGCATCTTGGTTATCTAAATTACCTGTGATAACTTTTATAATATTACCTAATCCATTAACAAATCATCTTTTCTGTCTTGTGGTTTGGTCTATCAGTATTAATAGATCAAATTTGTCATCCGTATTCTATAAGATATTTTCCATAATACTTTTGTAGTTAAGCATTTCTATCACACAATTGTTTCCAAATTTGGCTCTGTTCATTGATTTCTTCAGTCTGTCATAATTGTCTCTAATTATACAAAATTCTCGTTTTAATTCAGTTAAAACATATTATTGTGCGAAAGTTCAATAGTCTGTGTTTTTTATACTTTTCAATTTTACTGGTAGTATACCAGGGTCGTTTTTTATGTCTTCTACTGCTATTTCGCTGTCGTCAGCGCTACCTGTAGAGGTTGACAGCAAGGGAGATGGTTGCCCATCTAAAATTACAGGATGTCTTAAGTTCTTTAAATGGATATACCTTATGGTTTTGCCAGTGTCTACTACTGCTACATTTTTATCTAAAAAAATTTTGCTTTTAAACGTACCTAAATTTCTAGGGGCCATTTTGTGTCGCTTACTTTTAAAATTTCTTTCATAAATCGTCTGTCCTACTGCAAATATCTTTATACTGAAGTTTTTATTGCGGGTTTTTGCGGTACGTTCCTTGTCGCTGTCTAGTTTATTTTTGACGTTATTATAAGTGATTTTTAATTTTTCTTCGTGATCTTTAGCGTACTGTTGGTAAACTTCTTTATTGTAGTGTATACCATAAGGGTTGCGATAGTGTGAGTGTCCTAATGGTAATTCGAGGTGTGTAAAGTTAGTTGAAAAACGAAATGTATTGTTATAAGCAATTTGGGCAAATAGCATTAAATTCATAATAGGATCTTTCTTGTATGTTACTCTTAAAAGTCTGATCAGCTGTTATAATGCCAAATGTAATCGTTCAATTAATTCGTTTGAATCCGGATGATTTTCAGTAAGAAAATGGATTTTTATTTTATGAAGTTTTAGGGTATTCTGTATAGTATTGTTTCTGAATTCATTTCCATTATCTAAAGTAATTGATTCAACCGTAAAAGTATCGTTAAAGTCCTTGAGTCACATCAATACTTTTTTTAAAGTAATAGGTATCGCTTGTCCTACTTTTGTGAATGCGTCTACAATTGATAAAGAGTTCCAAGCTTCTACTACCAAAGTGTCTGCATGTAATTTCTGAAAATGTTTGTCGGGTGTTTTATTTAGTATTAAGGGTACTTTTGGTGGTGATCTGTCGTATTTTGCTCTGTTACATAATTTGCATTGATTAATAAAATCTGTAGTTAGTTTTTTAATGTCCTTAAAATAATATTTTCGTATTAGTTGTTTTAGAGTTTCGTTTATTCCACGATGATTTGTCTTACCGTCGTGTTGGTTGAGAATTACGTCGTTTATTTCATCTGGGTTGTCCAAAGCAATCAGTTTTTGTGTGCATCTAATAATCTCTGGTCTTAAGCTATTAAATAATCAAATATATGTCTAAAAATCTTTGGTACAGGTAATCTGTTGTGAAATAAAAGTCAAAACGTTTTTTCTCCGGCGTATATTCTTTAAAAATTTTAATTATTTAATCCTCCTTGCCATCTTTCGCTATTTGAATGTGATATATTTTCCAATTGGCTGTTTTTGTGTATTTTACCATCTCAGGGTTGATTAGAACTTCCGTAATTATAAATTGGTTTGGTATTGTATCTATGGTTTCATTTAGAATTTTAATTCCGGTTTTCGGATCGTTTTGACTTGAATGTATAGATTCGGTTTCTTCTGAGTCGCCTGTGTCTTTTCTTGTTTCAATTCCATCCACATTGCCTGCAACTGACTCTATCTCTATGGCGTTGTTTTGTATCCGGCTCAATGCGTTCGCATGTTATACATTCCATTCCTATACATGATCTCGTAGTCATACTCCTCTAATCTAATCCTCTATCTCTGTAATTTTGAGTAAGGTTGCTTTAGTTTATATAACCACACTAATGGTCTATGGTCTGTGTATATGTAAAATTTCCTTCCGTATAGACATGGCCTAAAATATTTTGTTGCCCAAATTATGACTAACAGTTGCTTTTTAATAGTGCTATATTTCTGTTCTGATTCATTTAATGTTAGTGATGCATAACTAATCGATTTATTGCTGGCTACTTTGCCTTGACTCAATACAGCGCGTAAAGCAACCTTGAAAAGTCAGGATACTCCAACAATGGGCGATTCGTAAGATTACATTTGATTTTCTCTACTGCTTTATTAAATTCCGGTGTATGTTCGATTTTATGACCTTTGATTAAACAATTCGTTAGTGATTTAGTTATTAGTCCATAGCCTTTAATGAATTTTTATATTATTCACAGAGTCCTAAAAACCCTTTAATTTTTTTGTTCGTTTTTTGTAAGAGGTAGTTTAATACGGCGTTTGTCTTATCTGGATTTGGCATTACACCTTGTGGTGTTATTATGTGTCCCAAGAATACTACTTCTTTTTGCAAAAACTTGCTCTTATCCAGTTGTACTTTAAAGTGAGCTCTTCTTAAACGCTCAAAAACTTCTCTTATTCTCTCAATGTGTTCGTTAAGAGACGTTGAATATACAATTATATCGTCAAGATACACCAGACATTTCTCGGTGTGTATCTCTCTCAAAATATTGTCCATAATCATCTGAAAGCCAAACGGAATGCGTTTGTTTTCACATTATCCTCTGGGTGTACTGAAAGCTGTTTTAGTGATATCTTCCTCATCCATATCCATCTGGTGGTAACCTGAGGCGAGACCTAACGTCGAAAAGTATTGACCTTCTTCTAGCTTGTCCAATATCTCTGTGATATTTGGTAATAGGTTCTTTGTTGAGATTCCTGTAATCGATAACCATTCGGTATTTGCACTTGCTTGAGGCGTCTAATTTTTTGGTTAGTTCAGGGCTGTTCCATGCTGAATTTGAGTGTTGAATAATGTCTTGGTTAATAAGTCTGCTACATGTCTATATGCTTCTTCTTGACCCGCTTGAGGTAGTCCATATTCTTTATTGAAAATCGGTTTCTCATCTGTAGTTGAATACTATGTTTGACTGTGTTAGTGAAATTTAAAAGTATTTCTTCACAATGGAATATATCTTTGTATTTGAAAGATACAACTTTTATTTCTCTGTCTTCTTGGGTGTTAATATCATCATTGAAATAAATGTTAATTAAATTTTCTTTTAGCATTTTATCATAATGTATGGGTTGGAATAACTTTCAGAGACCTCTTCGATTTCCATCTCGCAACAATTTAATTCTTTCACTTCTATTGGTGCAGTTAATGATATTTTTTTGGGGTAGTCGTTTGCGTTCAAAATTGTCGTAGTGGCGTAAGTATCTTTTATATGGGTCAACGCGGTGGGCGCTTCAATTCCCTGTTGAAATGACATGTGTTTTACATCCTACATCCCGTTTTGAATGTACTAAGATGTTTACCTGATTTTCTGTCCTTCTATTGTGTATTTATGATCGGTTTCAACATTACTGTTTTGAAAGGTAATTGGTGTTTGTCAACGTTTTGTTTTTAATAAGCCGATTTCTATATCAATATCTGCTAATAATCTTCTTAAAAGATCCGTGCTTTTCAATACGTCATATTATTCGTTGAATTCATAGATACAACGCAATAATTTCACCTATAGAGTTTATTTTCTCCTAAATATTACACGTGCAGATTACATTTGGCAACAAAAATTACGGTCCGTGACGTCACTACACCGATTTGTAGAATGGACTATATGAATACTTAAAAGGCATAATCAGCAGTATACCGAAAATAGTTACATTTGGTCTATTAGCAATATTCGCAAACTTAATAAAAATATTTTTACCTAAAACTAGATAAAAAATGAAATAAACAAAGGACCTGTTACCTACAGAACTTGGTTGTTTTGCAAAAAGGAATGCGTCCGTCTGATGATCTGCAAGAACAGTGAGACCGATCACGGACTTTTCTTTTTGCAAAATAACCAACAATTTATATTGATTTTCGTTCCCTATGCTCGAATTACTTTCCCCATGCCAGGCAAAATCATTCAATAAAATAGATAAAATAATATTTGCCTATCTGCTTGTACTAGTGAGGAGTACAAAACGTTCGTCTTCTTCCAGAAACAGATTTTGTTTAAGTGTTGTGTGTACAGTTAGGGTTCATCACCTCAATACACTGTGTATAGTTTAAGACGTAGTACATAGGGACCTTGAAACCTTTAGGAGATACCACCTTGGTTAATTGGGACGAAGTAGTACAATAATGAGGGTGCCTCAGATCAGTTTTCAAATTTCAAATATTTTTTATAGGTAACAAGATGTATACAAAAAATACAAAATTGCCGTTTTCTCTATTTGCTCGTTACTAGACTGTTAATTAAAATAGAATGTTGAAATTTTGTACATCAGTGTAATTCAAAATTGTGCTTCTCACTGTGGACTTAGATTTTTGTCAAAAGCTCACATATTTTGCTTGCAGATATTCAGCTTTTTATTTTTTAATAGACGCCACATTGGTTTTTTAAACTTAATTTTCAGTGGTAATGAAAGCAATTACAGATTAACAACAATTGAAAAAGCTGCAATAGTCAGACATGAGTTCATTGATTCATTCAAATGTTCAAATAACCCTCCATTTTTTTGGACACACAACTGGTACCTTCTATAAACAGCTTTGTACGACGGTTTTATCGTAGTTGAAGTTATTTCATGTATGGCATCTTGGACTGCGTGTTGAAATTGGGCTACGTTTTCGTACGTTCTTAAACACACACAATTTTTTAGAGGGCCCCATATAAAGAAATCGAGAGGTGTGCTCTTGCCGGCCACTTGATTGGTACCCAACTTCCAAGTTAGTTTTTGTTATAGTAAGAATTTTAAAAATCGGCAATAATTTAAGCAGTGTGATGTAGCGTCATCATTCTGAAAGAACATATTTGCAATGTAGCAAGTGGAAGCTTTATTAGTCTATCTGTCTCGGTTTCCTACAATAAATTTTATCCTCATTTGACTTGATATCTAACTTGATGGTTTAAATGTGGATTTTAATCTGATCAAGAAATTGTGTTTCTGCGATGGAACATACCACAATTGCTAAATCGACTTTGGTCAGACCACAAAATTTTATAGTGAAAAAGTAGATTTTTGTTGTGCTTTCTGATATACCAATCGCAAAATTCTTTGAATTTGATCTTCATTATGTAATTCCTTACATGGTCGTTTATGATATGGGCGGTACTTGTAACGCTTGAAAATAGTTCTTGCCTTAGAGTGAGCAATACCTGTTACATTCAGAATCTGTCTGAGAAGAGTATATGGATTTCCGACAACTGCTTGTAAAACACCTTGTAGCGGCGGTTTAGTATACATAGATAGAACAGGACGGTCAGTACAGACTAAACGAACATAAGCGATGCTTAAGAACAAGTCAGTACAATCGCTCTGCGGTGGTCGAATACCAACATGAAACAGGCCATACCATTAACTTTGACAAGACGAAACTAGTTGCCAAAATTTCATCTTTCAACAACAGAAAAATCAGAGAATCCGTAGAAATCACTACGAATTCTAACATTCTGAACAAGGCCGATGGTTACTACCTTTCTCCCATTTGGAAAACGAGCCTATGTTCACCAAAGCAAAGCCGTAACGTTCACTGATCCGCTACACACTCTTCTCTATTCATGATCATTCAAGCATCAATTTCTCGCCCTATATAAACTACTACTTTCGCTAGTTTCACCAGTTACTTAGCCACAAGACACCTTTTGGATTAAATGAGCTGGTGCATCTGCTAGTTCTGAAGTAATTTTTCATACTTTTTATACTTTTTACACTTGTCTACTTAACATTTTATCATTTTTATCTTAATTATTATTATTTTTATATTTATATTTCATTTTCTTTTCTTGTCCTGATGAAGCCCCCTACAAAAGTGGGCGATACGTCGGCCTTAGTTTATAAAATGACACGGCCCCAAACCTGGAACCATAAATATTTATATACTTTGACCTCTCTAATGCGTAGAGCAATTGCTTCCTTTTATCATAATGGAAATTACGGCCTAGCACAAACAAAACTTAGATTTTTACTTTTAACGTTATGTTTCAATCAGACATATGCACGTTATGCTTATTTCAAAGGATTTTCTGTTAACATACAAAAATGTAACAATACAATACGGATGCTATTAGAAAATAAAAGTTGAACATCATCAACACAAAATATATGTGCCTTAGACAAAATCTAAGTTCACATTGCGAAGCAAAATGGCGAATTGTAATAATGTACAAAATTTGAGCATTCTATTTTAATGTATACGCTAGCTACGTGTAAATAAAGAAAACGGCACTCTTATATTATTTACCTATATCTTGTAACTTAAGACAAAATTTTGAAATTTGAAAACCCATCTGAGACACCTTTAGAATTGTGCTACTTTCGTCCCATTTAACAAAAGTCGTATCCCCTATAGGTTTCGAGGTCCTCACGTACTAAACTGTATAATTTGTCTAGACTCATTGTTTTAAGTACTGTACGCGTAATATCATCTACATCTATATGCAGTTATTATGTCATCATCATCATCATCATTGGGTCTTCAGTCCTTAACTGGATAAACGCATACCATCATTGTTTCCTATTCTGAACTAACCTACAGATTACCCCGAAATTTGCACAGTCTGCATCTATCACTATCTGATCTAGGTCTACATCCACCACTTTTTTCCTATCTCTGATTGTCATATATCCCATACTATTCCCCAAAAATGTCTTAGAACGTATTCTGCCCTTCTATTTCTCATATTTTTCCCCAAAGATAGCCTTGTTCCCCTACTGTTTCCATAACCTATTTGTTATTACCTTTTTCTATTCATCCTCATACATCTGAAGCACGGCATTTCAAAAGCTACTACCGTTCTTCTGTCTGCTTTTCAGACTGCCCGTATTTTGTAGGCATACTGTCTGTGCTGTGCTCCACACATACGCTTTCAACAACTTTTTGTTCTATGTTTGTTGTCTTTCATCATAGGCGCCGTTCTTTCTTGTTAGATGCAGTTCGGTTCCCTTCTATTGTTTTACAATTATATACCCTATTTCTCCGACATTCATTGGTTGCGAAGGGGGGTAAGCAGCCTGTGGCTGCCAAGTTCCCCTAGCACTTGAACATTTGCTGATTTATTATTTTTTCTAATATACCTTTTCGCACAGTCGACATTAGTTGCAGATATTTCACAAGCAACACCTGTAGTTGTTTATAACAATCATCAGATTTATCTGCGCTTATTTTTTCGTCATTGGGTTTTCCGTCTCAAAACTGGTTGGACATATACCTGCACTTATTTATTTTCTAAACTAACCTACATAGTTCCCTGAAATTCTCACATAGCAATACAGCTCGGTTCCCCTTCCATTGTTTTCTAATATTATGCTCTATTTCACTGAGATTGATTGAAGGGGGTTAAGTAACCTGTGGCTGCCATGATCCCCCAACACTTAGACATTTGCCGAAATAATAGTTTTCCAGTAAATGCTTTCACGCAATTACCATTATTCGAGAATATTGCCCACCCAATGCTTGTAGTTGCTTATAATAAATATCATGTTTAAGTGCAGTTACTTTCTTCGTCATTAATTTATCCATCTTGGGACTGGTTAGATGCGTACCTCCATTGATTTCTATTCTGAGCTAGCCTACACATTTCCCTGAAACTTCTACAGCCTACATCTTTCACTATCTGTGTGCAGTAGTCTAACTTAGGTCTGCCTCTTCTTCTTTTTTTCTATCTCTGCTTCTAGTATATTCCGCAATATTCCTTCAAGCCGTAGTATGTGGCCTATCATCCTATCTCTCCTATTTTTACCGTTTTCCACAAATTTCTTTCTTCCCCTACCATTTTTAGTACCTCTTCGTTCTTAACTTTGTATGTCCATGATATCTTCATCAATCGTCTGTGGCACCACATTTCAAAGGCTTCTACCTTTTCTTTGTCTGCTTCTCCTACTGTACAGGCTTCACAGCCGTACAGTGCTGTGCCCCATACATATGTTTTAAGCAATCTTTTCCTTGTATTTATGTTTGTTGTTTTTGAACACAGTAGTTGCTTTTTTTGTTAAATGTAGCACGACCTTGTGCTAATCTTTGTTTTATATCTTTTGTGCTTTTCCCATTTAGCTTCCTAGGTAGCAGAAATCCTTAACCTCTTCTAAGTTCGTGTTACATATTTGTATTCTTGTTTTTGATTTATTTTTCCCTCCTTTGCATACTAGTACGTTAGTTTTACTTTTGTTAATTTTCATACCGTATCTCTCTGTTAGAACCGTTTCTATTTCATTGAGAGCAGCTTCTTACTCTTCCTTGCTAGATGCTAATACCGCTATATCATCTGCAAATCTAAGCATATCAATTTTTTGTCCCTGCATAGTAATTCCAAATATCTTCCTGCATTTGACAGTATTCATTGCCTCTTTAACGTACAAGTTAAAAATTAATAGGGAGAGGGAACATCCCTGTCTCACGCCTTTCCTATTGATTACTTCTCTACGTTCCTGCTCTAATTCAATTACTCCTGTTTGCTCTTTGTATAAGCTATGTACTATCCGTCTATCCCTATAACTCATTCCAATCTTTTTGAGTATTTCAAACATTATTTTCTATTTTACATTGTCAAATGCTTTTTCCAGATCTACATACCCTATATATACGCTTTCCCTTTTTTCTATTGTTTTCTCCATTATCACCCTCAGAGCTAAGATAGCCTGCCGTGTTCCTCTGTTTCGCCTAAACCCAAATTGGTCTTCTCTTAGTATTTCTCCGGCCCGATTTTCCATTCGTCTTTGTACATTTCTAGTTAATATTTTTGACACGTGTGCTGTCAAACTTATTGTTCGAAAATTTTCACATCTATGTGCGCCTTTCTTTTTTGGTATAGTTACTATGATGTTACGTTTGAAATCTTGCGGTATCTAGCCCGTTTCATACATATAGCTTACAAGTTGGAAGAGACGTTCTGTTACTGCTTGACCGCTTGCATTATCTGTACGCGGCGGCCGGCGCCTTACCATTTTTCAGACCCTTTAATGCTAATTCAAATTCATCTCTAAGTATAAGATATCCCAAGTCATCATTTTCAATGTCTGATTCCTTTTCTAATGCAGTTAGTTCTTCTACTGCATATAAATTCCCTATATATTCTTGCCATCTACCCACTTTTTCTACATTTTCTATAATGACATTTACTCCCGCGTCCCTTATATTTTTGCTATACGGTTTTATATCCCTAAAATTGATTCTAATTAGTTTGTATGCTTCATCTGTCTTTCCTACTTCCATCTTAGTTTGTATCTTTTTGCATTTTTCATCAATCCATTGTTCTTTAGCTTTCGTGCATTTGCGAATAATTTCCCATTTTATGGCTTTGTATATCTGTTTTCCTGTTTTGTCTGATTTACTTTTGTATTTTCGTCTTTCTTCTATTAAATTCAGGATATCTTTTGTTATCCATGGTTTCTTATTTTCTTTTTGTGTATACCCCAGAATATCTCTGGCCGCCATGTCGAGGCTGGATTTAATGTTATTCTATTCTGTTTCTACTTCTTTAGTATCAGATATTTTCCCGATATCTTTGAGCAATTTATTTGACCTTTTTTCGAATCTTTCTTGAATATCTTTCTCTTTTAGTTTCTGTAGGTCCAAGTGCCTTTTTCCGTTTCTTTTTTTCAAATTTTTAAATTTAAGTGCAGCCATCATAATTACGATGTTGTGGTCAGTGTCTATATCTGCTTCTGAGTAGCTTCTACAGTCTTTTACTTGATTCCTAAAGCGTTGTCTAACAAGAATGTAATCTATTTGATATCTTCCTATATCTCTTGGCATCTTCCACATATCGTCTTCTAGCATGATGTTGAAATAATGTGTTTGTAATGATTAAATTGTTCTTGTTTCAAAATTCTACCAGCCTATTTCCTCTGTCGTTTCTAGTGCCTAAACTTAATAAATCTACTACCGCTCCTTCCCTACCCTTACCTACCACTGCATTAAAATCCCTCGTAATTATTAAATTTTTATGTCTTTTAACGTATCTTAGTATGTCTTTGATATCTTTGTAGATCGCCTCTAGCTCTTCCTCACTGTAGCTAGAGGTGACCATGTATACTTGTATTATTACTGTGTTTACCGGTTTAGATTCTAATCTAACCATGAGCTAACAAATATTTACCCAACAAGGAAATTGAAAGAATTAAAGTAACAGATATTTGTATCTTATCAAAGTAGATTAGTATGAAAGTTATGGTTTTTGATATTGTGGTACAGCACAGTCAGCATTTGTTTTACCGCTTTTCTAGAAAATGCGCTGTAGGATGGTATTTAATAGAAAGCATAGACAGTTGTGCAGATTCTTGCTAGCTTTCTACACATTCACGCAATCGATCCCCATTACATTGGCTTACTTTGTAACTTTAACTTGCCGTCTTCCAATAACATTAGACCGACTGTTATGAGAGTTTACTTAGTATGCAGCGTTCTCTGTGTTATCTTTTCTAGGTTTAAAAAAATATGTTGCAATTACTAAGTTTGAAAGTAAAATTGAGCCTGAATACACTTCGCTGTTAATTATGATAACTTATTACTAAAATATATATAAAGGTTTTTAAAATTTTTATTCGTTTACGATACAGAATTTCGAATACGAAAGATAGTATGACTCTGTTTATGGAAAGATGCACCTTCCTCCCTCCTCAGCGTTGCATGGTAAATTATAGTTACATGTTTCTGCAAATTCCATGTATTAAATTCTTAGTGCACTCGTTTCACTGCAATTTTTCCCTTGCATAGGAATAATTTTAAATGGGACTTCGTAACTAGGCAAATGGAACTTAACCATTTACATCAACAAAATTTTATTTTTATTGTTAGAAGCCTTGAATTAGGATTACGAAGTCTAAAATTATTAGTTGAATTATTTCAGAGTTGCTCACCAGGCTTCAATTGTGGTGCTAACTAGGTTGTCTATTTTAAGCAAGCGATTTTAGTGACACATTGCAATGATGAACACTAAAAGTCTCAGTTCGTGTAGTCAACATACGAGAAACTTACAAATGAAGCATTGTAAAAAAATTAGCCAAAATATCTCAAAAAAGGAAATAGTTGTCATTTCAATAAAATCAGCTTACAGATTACGAAGCCACGTGAAAATCATATCCTTAGAAAAGCACAAGTTTAAAGTAGATCGTTTTCCTTACTATTCTGTATTACGAAAATGCCCAATGAATGCGTGATTTGGAAATTTATAAGGATTTTCTGGTTGTCAGTGTGTCTTAGTTTAGATTATGAAAAAGAAATTTTAATAACACACCTACAATGTCACACTTCGTATTTACGTGGATGTCTCGGTAGTACATCACTTTGTACAATACCATTTGAAAGATTTTCCACTTCGATTACTTTTTAATGAAGCTTACTTTCTTAGAATAAGTATGCTGTTAAATCGTGACATATCATTTATTCAAGAGTAACAACGATTGCAACGTGTGACAACGTGATGTTCGTATTTGAATTACAATTAGGGGAATGCTTGTGATATATTTGGTTATTTTACTTGAATAATGTAAGTGAATCCGCGAAGAAACTCGCAAGATGTCTCTAAAATGCAGACAGATGGTCTCTTGTGGCTTGCATTTCAAAGTTGCATTTGTAAAGCGTGACAGTGATACCAAACTTTGCTGCATGCATGTCTGAATTTGTAACTTTGCAATAAATTGAAGAGGGAATAAAAATTTGTAGAGATGTTGAGATTGTGCTTACACTCGAACACGGACTTTTTGATATATTGAACGTTGTGGTGTACTGTAAGAATATAATGACATACTAATTTTACCTAATAAATGTCCGTATACGTACATAGAGATTATAATAAACTTAATTTAGAAATTTTCAAGAATTTTATTTCCATACATATAGTGAAACCAGAATACGAAATTTCCTGTTTCCAATTAGTAATTTAGAATCATCGTTATGAAACACATTTACTGTTAGTAGTAATACAATGCGACTATGGACCCAAAGTACGTCAGTAGGTCAACTGGTCCTAAGGTCGATGTGACTATGAACTCAAAGTAGGTCAACTATGTGACCATAGACCCAATGTAGGTCAATCGACTAAAAACAACGTGATTATGGAACTAAAGTAGGTCATTCAACTAAAAGAGTATAATACTTTGGTCCCAAAGTCTATGCGACTATAATCCCAATGTAAGTCAATGGTCAGCGCTTTTAAAGAATAACAAGTCGTAGTTATTAAATCGCGAGTAATGTGAAATGAAAGCAAACGAAAGAAGAACACAATGTATTTTTTTTTATTGTGATTTATAAAATATATATAATTAGAAAATATATTGTTATGTACTTTAGAATAAACATACTATAATTCACGCACCATAAGGATTTCCATGTTAAATTTTTAATGTTCAAATATTGGCTCACCAAATTATTTTATAGAAAAAGTGTAAATATGTTTCTTGTAGAGAAAGAAAAGATACTGAATATAACCATATCATCACTTATTTTTCTACAAGGGTTAAATTGAGGACATTAAAATTAATATTTAAGCAAAAATAGCGAAAAATAGGTTGTACCTTGGAATTATTAAAACAATGGTTGTTTTTCAATTACAAATTTAAACGAATTTAAATTAGTTTCTTGTTCAACGAAAGTCTATTGAACTTCGGTTGAATTGTATTTTATGCTTTTACTTGCATTTCCTTAGATACCTACGTTATGTACTGTCTTTATAGAAAGTGTAAAAGCCAACGCTATGCAATCAGATCAAGGCACATTTCTAATTTCAGCAAAAAAAATTAGAGTATATGTAGGGAATATTAAATAACTCATAGCATACTACAATAGATTTATTTCTTCGATAGTTTTGAAGTTGAAGCATTTTCATAAAAAATTTTCAGTATATATTTCTTGCAGATAGTCGAGTTCGCGATGTTAATAGATAATACAATAATATTGAATGAGTTTTTAGATTAAGAGAAAATTTTAAATTGCAGTATTATAGATAATTTAATAATTGTAGTCGACCGCAGTGAATTAAAACTTTTTTCTGCATTGTCCTAAGCGAATAAAATCTAAAATGCATCAATTAAATTTACCAAGATCTACATTCAACATATTTTTGATGCACTGTTAAAGAAACAATTATAATTTGGTTTTTGTGTAAAAAATTCAGTTAGGCAATCACCTTATTTATGATACCGCATCCATTCCAATAAACGTTAAATAATTAAAAATAGCAGTTACATATATTTGTAGAGGTATCTAAGGAAATGCAAATGCAAGCATAAAATACAATCCAACGGAAGTTCAAAAGACCTTCGCTGAACAACTAGTCACAAGCAGAACCGATATTCTATTTCTTCATGCAACGACTTGTTATTTTTTAAAACCGAGAACGAAAAAATTGATACAATTAGTCATATACATGCAATGCTCTTCTACCTATTGCTAGGTAACACCTAATAAAAATTCAAAGCGTCGCGATTTAATAACTAATACATTAATATTGAATGAGTTTTAGATTATGGAAAAATTTTAAATTGCACTATTATAGATAATTTAGTAATTGTAGTCGACCGCAGCAAATTGAAACATTTTTCGTTGTTGTCCTAAGCCAGTAAAATCTACAATGCATCTATTAAATTTACCAGGAAATGATTTAAATATTTCAATTTACTTTTCAGTAAAAACTGAAAAAATTGACTTTTACGCATTTAATTCCCAACAAAATGATACAAATTGCGTTTACATCGAAAGCAGCTTGTATTTTATTTTTGATAACAACCGAGTTCATTACATTTAACACACATGAGTCACGCATCGTCAGGACCTTCTTCATTGTCAAGATGCTGCAATATGGCTTACGAACGAGTTGTTTATATATATAATTTTTATATTTTACGCCCGTCCCTAATTAGATATAAAAAATTTGTGGTTTTGCAATTGGCAACATTAATTTGGCATTTCTTAATAAATAACACTTTTAAAAAATTTTAAACATGCCATAATAATTGATAACTGAGGTTCGAACTCAAGCAATATTTATTTACTAAAATTAATGTGTTTAAAATTTATGGGAAAGCAGTAACCAGCTAATATTAGATTGCGTTGATCAATTATAATTGCTTTCAGCGTTGAAAGTCCCATTCGTGCTGCCTGCGTTAAATCGTTATTCTGCAGACAGCATTAAATTTCTTGCTAACTACGTTTATTTATTTTTTCTGCGGACGTCAACATTCAATTTTTTGATGACTAGGTTTATTCATTTTTGTCGACATCAGCATTAAATTTCTTGTCGAGTGGGTTTATTTATTATTCTGCAGATGTCAGCATTACATTTCTTGCTGACTAGGCTTATTTATTTTTCTGCAGACGTCAGCAATGAATTTCTTGATGACTGGGTTTATTACCGTTTCTGCGTATGCCAGCATTAAATTTCTTGATGACTGGGTGTATTACTGTTTCTGAGGATGTCAGCATTAAATTTGTTGCTGATTGGGTTTATTTACTTTTTTGCAGACGTCAGCATTCAATTCCTTGATGACCGGGTTTATTACTGCTTCTGTAGATGTCAGCATTAAATTTCTTGCTGATTAGGGTTTTACTTTTTCTGCGTACGTCAGCATTAAATTTCCTGCTGATTTGGGTTATTCATTTTTTGGATATATCAGCATTAAGTTTCCTGCTGTCTGGGTTTATTTATTTTTCTGCGGACGTCAGCATTAAATTTCTTCGTGACTGGGTTTATTAAATTTTCTGCAGATTTCATGTTTCTACAATTGTTATCTAGACAATGCATTAGCATTAAAATTCTTGCTTACATGGGTTGAATTTTCTGTCATTCTTGTTGTTTAATAACTTTATATACCCAAGGTGTGTGATAATCATTCGACCTTTTTTGTCAAGTTGTAGTTGAGTGTTCTCTAAACAAATCAAAAAAATTAAAACTTTTCAAAATTGTCCTTGTCGGGAATGAATAATATTAGTGGCCGGGTTAAAATTATTGAGCAGTTTATAGTTAATGCAAATAAAGTGCTGGAAAAAATAGTTGGCTCCGTGAGCAACGTACGACCTGATGCCACCCGAAGTAATACAGTATGTATTTGTTGGCTTAATATAGATTTAATTTTCTTAATGCATTTACTTGATATAAGCTTCATCTGAATTTTTTAGTAAACAAGAAGAAGAACAACCAGAAACGACCGTGACTAGTTTCACGGTCTCTGAGGCGTCAAAGATGAAGATGACAGCCATCACAGAACCGATAAGGTAATATTCTACCGTTCAGAGTTGTAGTTGTGAGTGTTCTGTAAAATAAATCAAAAATAAAAACTTAAAAAAAAAAGTTTGGAGCGAGTTAGAAAAGCAGCGAAATGTTTAATACTATCTTCAGTCCTATAACTGGTTAGACGCATACACATTTCTCTGAAATTCCCACAGCCTACATCTTTCACTATCTGTGTGTAATAATCTGATCTACGTCTACCTCTAACCCTCTTTTTCCTTTCTTTGCTTCTCATGCCTTAATATGTGTCCTATCGTTCTATCTTTCCTATTTCTTAGTGTTTTCCACATATTTATTTTTTCCCCTGTCATTTCTAGAACTTTCTGGTTTGTAACTTTGTCTGTGCATGATATCTTTATATGTCTCTAGCACCACATTTCAAATGCTTCTACCTTTTTCCTGTCCGCTTCTTCCACAGTATACGTTTCAGAGCCGTACAGTGCTGTGCTCCAACCATATGCTTTCAGCAAACTTTTCCTTGTATCTGTTCGTTGTCTTTGAATATATCAGCTTCTTTTTCTTGTTAAATTCAGCACGGTTTTGTGCTAATCTTTGTTTTATATCTTTTGTACAATTTCCATCTTGTATCTCTCTGTTAGAACTGTTTCCATTTCATTAAGAGCTGTTTCTAGCTCTTCCTTGTTAGATGCTTTGGCTACCTAGATAGCAAAAATCATTAACCTCATATAAGTTCTCCTATCCTATTTGTATTCTAGTTTGATTTATTTTCCCATCCTTTGCATACTATTACTTTAGTTTGATTTTTGTTAATTTTCATACCGTATCTCTCCGTTAGAAATGCTTCCATTCCATTAAGAACTGCTTCTAACTCTTTTTTGCTAGATGCTAGTACCGCTGTATCATCTGCAAATCTAACCATATCAATCGTTTGTCCGTGCTTAGTAATTCCAAATGTCTATCTGCATTTGACAGTATTTATTGCCTCTTCGATATATAAGTTAAAAATTAACGGAGATAGGGCGCATCCCTGGTTAAATATTTACTTCTCTACGTTCCGGCTCTAACTCTATTACCAATCTTCATTCCAATCTTTTTGAGTATTTCGAATATTTTCTCTCATTTTACTTTGTCGAATGTTTTTTCTAGATTTACAAACCCTATTTACATGCTTTCTCATGTTTCTATTATTTTTTCCATTAACGCCCTTAAAGCTAAAATGGCCTGCCGTGTTCCACTGTTTCGACTAAATGTAGTATGGACTTCAGTCATGGTCCCCTAGGCATCCTGACTTTAATAGCGTAAATTTTTTCTAATGGGGGCATCTGAAATCTTTCGTATATACAACACCAGTGAATACCGTTGACTTACGAAATCGAATAGATACATTTTTGACCGTAAGAAATATTCTAGGAGTGTTCGAAAGAGTACGGACATCAACGAGTAGAAATGTGCATGCATGTATAAGGATTAAGAGAGTGCACTTTCAACAGTTGCTGCAACGTTACTTTAGCACCCCGTAGAGAGCATTTATAACTTTTACACATTATAGTTTACAAATTAATCCTTTAGTTATATAAACATATAGAGATACAAGTTGCGATTACGAATGCAAACTGTCAAAATTATTAAAAACAAGAGATTAACAACAATAATGCCAGAATCTACTAGACCATTTTAAAAATTATAATATTATCTGGCAAATTACAGAACATCGTTTTTATTTTTTTTCCTCGATGATGGCTGTAGGTATGGAAAACCGCAAGAAACCATAAAGTTTCTAAAAAAAAGAAAATTCAGTTTGTATTTTAAAATTTACCAGCTGTGCACCGGGAAAAGTTCAGGAGAAGAAAGCAGGGCGTCGTCCTTGCAAAAATATTACCCTGTAGATTCTTACACCTATTTGACATTCGCATGGATGTGAGTCCTACAGCGTTACCTACCAAATTTGATCTAAGAATCTCGAAAACTGCAGGAGCTATAATTTCAACACCTTGTAGCACGGTAACGAAGCTTTTGTAGAACTATGTCTATCTGAATTTTTAATCATAAAATAAGCCGAAGAATTACTCTCTTTCGTATGTATATAATATTTGGAAACACCCCCTAATTGAACATTAGCTTAGATTCCGGAAGTGCTCGTATTATGCCCGTCCTACCAAAGTTTTCAATAAGTTTTATGATAAATTCATTATTGGTCAATTGCTGTTGAATCATCTACAAGTCAACACTACTTGTGGATCTCTTTTTTATTGTAATTATAATTATGAAAAATTTTAAACCTCAGACAAGTGGTCTCATATTTTAGTGCCCATATTTGATCAATGTAAAAATTTCTACTGTCTTTTTGCTTTTTGTTGGACTTTAGATAAAATTCCTAATTTTATAAAGCGGTAGTCATTAAATAGGCTTCAATATTTTTGTTTCTTCTAACAAATATTTGCTATAAGTGACTTTAGTAATCAATCTTTATTAAATTTGTTTCTATTTTGCTTCATGTCGATTTTAAAACCTTTCGTAATTTCAGCACTCTCCTTATTAGCGTATGAATTTCTGTTTATACCTTCCAATACCTTGTAACAATTTTATCTTTCCTTGGCGTATTAATATGGAACTCAAACTCCTCTACCCACCTTTTGCACTGATCGGTCAAAGGCGTATTACATGTAGTAAACAGGTGTAGTAGAAGATATACGCGTTATCACGACATAACACGGACATGCCCTTTGCGTTAGATATGAGAGTTGTCGTAGGTTCGATGTTTACTTGGTCAAATAACAACACCACTTCTAATACTCCTACAAAAAGATGGAACAATGCACAAGAGGAGAGGTTGAAAGTTGAAACGCTTATGCTCAAGACACTAAAACTGACATCTCAAGGATACTCATTAGCGGTTCCGACTAGAAGCGACTTTAAAAAGGAAAGTTATAATTAGTGCATAAAATGGGATGCCTATGTGTGATCCAAGATAAACAACGAACTTACTGATCTTCAATATTTTGTTTAAAACACCTAACAATAATACGAGCATTGCCAAATATAGTATTGTAAATTCTCAAATTAAATAAATTTTGATGTTTAGTTGCAGGTTTTATTAAAATATTCACAAGAATAATACTTAATGAAGCATCCTAGATCCCAAATAGTGGCTGAGTTCGTTCATTTAATAAAATTAGTAACATTAATGACATATCACGTGTATGAGTCCTATCAGCCTTCAGATCTGAATACTTTTCAGGTTGTTAATAATATTTTAAAATACTTAAGGCTAACCTAAAAACAACATTGATAAATTAGTTGTGTTAACTATGCATTTGGTATAAACCTGGTAACAAAGCTAATCATTCGCAATATACGCATGCTTAAACAATCTCACATATTTTTAATACAGATAAATAATTAATGAAACAAACAATTTAGTTATAAAAAAATTTCATCAAGAGAACATTTGGTTTTACACTGTATGATACTTTCCTCAAACGAAAATTTTTCAAGGATTAACAAGCTAATTCGTTAAACAACTAATGAGCAACTCTTTATAAAATTCCAAAACATTGAAGTTTTAATTTTGCAAATAGAGATATGTGTTACCTCTACTAAATGAGATACTGAACCTGTAGCAACATATTTGTAACAACTTATATCATACAGAAAACATTAGCAGTCATGAAAAAAACACGCTTGCTTCATTTATCGGAATAATCGATAAGCGTTGAAACTACTTAGTTAAGGAGTAATGCCGAACGATCAAACTCAAATCTGTGTGATGGTTGTTGTTTACACTAATATCGTCAAGTTTTTATTTAACAACTGGACGTGTACTCGATATTCCACATGTATTTAAAACATCACTACAACCAACAGCTGTTCCAACCTTAACTGATCATTTTATTTTGTTTGCAAATTAGCGCTGCAAATAAAGAGTGTTACTAATAATTACAAGCAAATTTCTTACAAATTACCAACGAAGAGATTACTTACGGAACCAACTAAGACCTAT
The DNA here is from genome assembly GCA_036346225.1 of Platerodrilus igneus. Lineage (NCBI taxonomy): Eukaryota > Metazoa > Arthropoda > Insecta > Coleoptera > Lycidae > Platerodrilus > Platerodrilus igneus. Next base: position 4,883,308 of record JARFIW010001701.1, read on the forward strand.
GTTACTAAATTTAGAAGACAATTCTCATATTGCACGTCCTCCGAAAAGGCTTGAGCTTCATTTACTAGGTCTTAGAAGGACACATATTAGTTCTTAATATTCGTTTCCGGAAAACGTTTGTTATAGGTGCAAGCGTAAAAAAACACCGGTACGACTGTGTAAAAAGACACACAGGTATTTAGAATAAAGGTGTTTTAGCGCCTAAATATACCACAACCTACAATACGTGTAGGTATAGCTTGCAAGTTTTTTAATCTAACCATTAATAATAATAGCTAGACCTTACAAGATATAATGCAATCGATTATTAGAATTTGGACAAAAAATACCACAAGTTAAAGACTGTGGGATTTATTCATGCTACAATCTAATTTTAATTTCATAGAATAACTCCTTAATTCTTTATTTATTTTTCTATATTTTGGTTTAATAATCGACTTTATTTTTCAAATTTCTTGAAATTCGTTCTATTTTTCTTCATGTCCTTTTTAAGCTTTCCTTAATTTTAGAACATTCCTTATTAGTATCATCCAATTTGTGTTTAATTTTTATTTAGTTTTTCAATATTTTGGTTTGATAAGTGACTTCAGTAATCGATGTTTCTGAAATTCGTTCTATTTTCTTTCATGTCTAATTTTTATTTAAACTTCTCAATATTTTGATTTCTTAAGTGACTTAGTATTTAGTGTTTCTTGAATTTCGTTTATATATTGCTTTGTGTGCAGTTTAAACTTTGCATAATTTAGAACTATGCTTATTAGCAATATCCAACTTCTATTAAAATCTCTCAATATTTTGCTTTAAGTCCTTAAGATAATTTCCTAATCTCTTATTTCTCCAATGCTTTGGATTGATAAGTAACTTTGATAACGTTTCTTGAAATTCGTTTCTGTTTTGCCTTAAAACCTACCCTAGTTTTTAAACTTTTCATGTTCGTATTATCTAATTTCTGATTAAACCTTTCAATATTCTGTTTAAAGTCTTGAAATAATTCCTTCATTTTTAATTCAACCCCACGACATTTTGATTTGATTAGTAATTCTATTATTCAAGGTATCCTGAATCCGTTTCTATTTTGCTACATGTACATTTTAAAACAATTATTATTATCTGCTTTCTGATTATCCGATATCTTGTTCTAACTTGTTAAGATAATTCTCTGGTTTTTATTTAATTCCTCAATATTTTTGTTTAATAAGTGACTTTAATACTCTATATTTTTTGAAATTCGTTTTTACTTTCCTTCATCCGTTTTAAAACATTCCCTAATTTTATAACTCTTCACGTTGGTTATCTAGTTACTCACTAAACTTCTCATCTGATTTCAAGCGCTTGGGATAATTTCGTAATTTTTTATTTAGTTCCTCAAAATCTTCGTTACTATCATCTAAGTCTTAGCTCCCCCCCCACATATTACTGACTGTCAAATCCCGTTTTATCTACTCTGACATCCTTAGTGCTACAAAGTGTGGTCGGTCTATATCTTATATATTCATGCACAAACAGAATCTCAAACAATAATATAACGTCGGAACTCCACTAAAGTAGTTGCAGGTTATTCAAAAACGTCTATTTACCGATTGAATATGTCATATAAATTGCGTGAGCTTTAGTGAGATCAGAAAACGTTCATTGGTGGTCATGAAGCAACAAAATAGGTCGAAGGTATATTTAGATAATCAAATAACGTCCTCTACATGATTGTGGCCGACAGTAGTTGTTCAATTTTTGAACGGTGTTAGATTAACATTGGTACTAGTATAATTTTAATTACAAAATTCATATCCTCCCAATCAATGTTGCTTTGGTTTTGTGTTTTAAACATATACAAATACATTTGGAAAAGTTGCGTATCTGTCAGCGGATGCCCGATCCCAAGACTAAATTACTAGATACTCCTGTATTGTATATGTGATATAAACGATTAAAATATGCAGGATATTACGGTACTAACAAAGTGATTGAACTTATACTACTACCACAAGTCGGTTTTGGTGTAAAAGTTTGTACTAAAGGTCTTATGCAGAGCAGTTTGTGGTATGTATTTGAACTACATGTCGCAATTGCTAATAAAATTTGTTACTAGTAGTCGAAATTAGTATACTCATTTGCTGGTTTTTATATTAGATTTAGAAGGGATGTCGTCATATTCTTTAACACAAATATGCACAGCCATTGTATATAAAAGTTTTTAGAATGTAGATTTATTCATTATTAGAGGAAATTACTATTTAGAATGTTATCATTTTGTACTGATATAGGTTATAGAAGCTTTGCAATATGTTATTTATGCAAAAGAGTAAATATTAAAATTCATACACATACTATTATCAGTATAATCTTTGAGAGATATTTGATAATTTGAAGGCGTTTTAATTTTGCAACATATATCTCCCAGTTGGTAAAGTACTCTTCGTTTATATTTTCAGTTTTTCTGGGCACAAATTTCATTTTAAATAATAAGCACATATACCCCACAAATAAAAGCACCAAAAAGTATATATTTTAGTAAAGTAAACAGACTTGTTAAAATACGTAGAGATTTATTTATTATAATACAACATTATTGCTAAATTGGATCTGAAAATTGTTCAGATGCTGACCTAAATATCATATTGTGCGCTACATCATTACTTCAATTAAAATCCAAATTTGTATAATTTTAGTAACTACCTCGGTCAAGTGCTGACGTCGAACCGACTCAAGATTGATTCACCAAATAGGTATAGAAGTGGGTAGCTTACAGGTCATGCTACCTGACAGTATGACAATCAGGTGTGAAATGCCAACGTCTCTACTAACGTTAAAACGCTGCCTGGATCATGTCCTTTCAAATTCTAAACCGTATATTTCATTATAAATTTTAACAGAGAAAATTGTACAATTCTATTCGCGATTAGAGCTATTACTTAAAATAGACGGTGATTAAAATTTATTGGATTTAATTCATATTCTACTTAAAAATCACTCATGCATATGTTAATCTTTAAATCAAAGTAAGGTGTTTTGTGAGATTCATACCCCACTTGTTGGATCGGCAATTTTTATAGGTTAATTTTTAGCAATATGTAAATTTAAATCAAATTCCTGCACCACTTAACGATTTTCTAATTTCATATCCTGTCATACTCCAGTGCAGGTAACCTATGCTATATGCTAGCTACATGCATTTTCTTTATACTGAACGTATTTCAGTGATCACCAAATATATTTACAAAGTTTATAACAAAAATTTAAGGAAATAAATATAAACTCTAATTATAGAGTCAATCAAATATTAAGAAAAATAAATTCAACCAATCATTATATAGAAGCACTTACAATTAATTAGGCAAGTCAGAATATACTTGTTCTATCTCCCTTGAATGTATACTGTTTTGCCACGCCACAAGTTAATACTCAATATGCAGCTTGCAATCAGAAAAATCAAATGTCGAATTTTACGATTTTATCTTTTACACCTCATTTTCTCCAAAACGTTGTAAATTGCGTAACACTTACAAATATAATTATTAAATAAATATGGTAATACAGAGATTAGAAATGATATCGCTGAGAATACAATATAATTACATTAAAATCAAGATTACGTTCTGGTCTTATTCAGTCGTTTTGTGAAATTTCGCACATTCATATAAACTAATATTTTCGCATTTGACAAATCAATTGACAATCTAAAACACTATATTTATTCAATTTACCTAAAAAGACAGAGTTTCCAATAGGTAGCTATTTTCTTAGAGGTTAAGCATTTTTAAATATAATGATTGTAGTTATGATAGTTCCTTCTACCTAGCTATTGTGAAATACATTTTTATTTAAAATACACATATTATCAACTTTTGTTCTATAAGTTATATGCCAATCAAGTGTCAAAACCTTTAAAATGTAAATCTCGCAACATTCTTCTTCTATCAAGATCGATATGACAACAATGCAAACAAAGCAAAACCTGGTTATTTGGCATCTGTAAATTTGCCACCATAAGGAACTATTTTATTTTACAAGTACGTTATGAAGTATTAATTATCATAGCTATTCACATACTTTAACAGGAAAGTTTGATTACGGTAATTAGCATTGTGTCTGTGGGGATTTGTAGGATAGGAGCGGTTAGTGTTTTTGTCTTTTTCAGCAGGAGACCTTGATAGGCACGACATTTACGGTAGTTAGCAAGATAGAGGCCTAGATAGTTAGTGCTTTTGGGTGGATCTTCTGGTCGTTTCTTGCAGTCTGTTGCGTGGTGTGAGTTTGCGCATTTAATGCATCTTGGTTTGTATCCGCAATTGGCGTTTGAGTGATTGTAACGTTGGCAGGTGTGACATTGTGGTATAGTTTGTGATTGTTCGTATGATGTAACTTTGATACGTGTACAATAGCGTAATGTTGTGATGTCGTATATAGAGCGGCTGATTTCCTGGTTTTTGAGTGTAATGAAAAATGCGTTCGAGTATGTTTTGCCTTTTCCTATCATTTTGTTAACGTATGTGATTGAATAGCCTCGGTCTGTTAGTTCGGTTTTAATGTCCTCTGCAGTGATGTTGTTGGCTAGTCCTTTGATTACTATTTTCAGTTCGCGTTCTTGGGGGAATGTTGTAGGTGTGATATTCGATTTGGTGTTGTTTTAAGTACTGTTGGATATATCTGTTCTCACCTGGTGTAGTTGGGTATATTTTAGCTCCGTGTCCGTTAGCCCTTATGTCTGTTGTTTTGTTTAGTGCAGTGTTGATGTCTCTGGCGTGTGTGATAAAATTTGGAAATGAGTTGATGATGATTCGTGGAATTCTGACTGTCGTTCTGTCTTCGGTAGGAGTGCTGGTGCTTGTAGATGGTGTATGTTATGGTGTTGGTAGTTGTTTTCCTTTTTTTATTTTTCGGGCTGCCTTCTTCGTTGTCTGCATCGATGGTCTTTGTTGCCGCTGTTGGAGTTTTTGCGGTCGCTGTCGGTGTTGCCGTGGTAGCTGCTGCGCATGCGTAGCTTGTCGAGGGTGTTGTTTGTTGGGGTTGTTCGTTCTTTTCTTTTTGATGCCTTATCAGAGGATGACATGTCGTCGTGGCTTCGGCGGTATTTAATTTGCTCGGTGTCCATTATATCTAAAACCTTTATAGTGGCGCGCGCTGTCTGTGTTTGTTGAGGATTGTGTATGTTCGGTGCCTCAAGATCTCCCATCCCGGCTGAACCCTAGCACATCACCGAATAACAAGGTAATTGTTTAACGCTGCTTACAATAATGATAACTATCGAATCTAACCGACGGATTTAGAATTCTCTCTATACACGTCTATACTCGTCTGTGTCTAGATGAATACTACATCAACTAAGAGTTTTGTTCTGTATATATAACTATAGAGTGGCCATGTGTTACGTACAATGCAGTCAGTCGCGCTTTATTCGAGCGTACAGGTAGCTTACAAAAAAAAACTGTGTATATAATGACATTATATTGTATTTATAACAAATCTCTTCTTATTAAAGTAAAATATTATGTAAATTTTGTCACACCATATGGTTAATTTATAATGCAGTGCTAGAACTAGGTTTTTCAATTATCAACACTTTCTGACGCATATATTTCACTGTCACCATCTACTTGGATTATTAGCTCATTAACGGTTATGTCCAACGCTTTTTCATTTTCATACCTATGGGTCGGTCATTAATTTCTCTGTATGTCTGATACATTTTTTCAAACCTCTTCCAAGCATTGACCTACTGCTTCATTCCACATAGCTGAACTTGGTCATTACCAAAACTATGTTTTCCGATATGTATATTGTAATATCCCTTTACATGAGCCTAAACCATTCATATTTAGGTCGAATTGGCAGTGATATGGAGGTAAACTGAAAACTTTGTGTCCAAGACTACTCAGAAACTCATATGCTTTATAAAGCCTCCCTTTTACTGTGCAATTTTACTAACAATCTGCCAATTATCTTCGATGGTATTTGTGATTAACCATTGTATTATATTGGCATTATTCCAAGATAATGATGGCATTTTTTTCAATTAACATTAAATGATAAGGTGCATTGTCCAACACAATTAACGATAGTCCTATTCAAATTATCATTGTTTTGAGAATTGCAAGCGAATAATGGAGAGATACCTGGTACAAAACCTTCTTCTGAAGCTGGATGTATAATACAAATCCTTTCTCATTATAACCTCCTGGTTTTCTTACGCCTCGTACACCATTATCTTGTCATAATTTTGTTAGATTTTCTTTTAAAATCGACCATGTTAAATCCATGAAGTGCCGTTTACTATCAGAATCAATGTTTTTTTATATGCCGTAAGAAATTAATTTTAGCATTAGCAATGGTTAATCTTTTACTTAGAGCTCTCCGCTTTCCCTCTGTTTTGAACTTAAAACCAATATCATACAAAACTCGTTTCTAAGTGATATTCATTAGAATAATTTCTTTCTCTCGAAATTCTGGGAGCCTACCACAATATTTCCCAGGTGTGCGTGGCCTAAAACACGAATTACATATGATGGAGAGCACACAAGTAAAATTCTTGTCCGGAGGTAAAATACTCCCTCATTCGGATCTCCGGGAGGGAGTACTTGGGGCTCGTCATCGTAAGAATATAAAACAACAGTTCGATTTAGTGGTAGGGACTTGGAATGTAAGGTCATTACTTAGAGTAGATAAGCTAACGAATTTATTAGTTGAAATGAGAAAGGAAACGCTGGACATTTTAGGTATTAGTGAGGTGAGATGGCCAGATAGTAATGACTTTTGGAAAGATAATTATAGAATAATTACAACTTCTTCAACTAATAGACAGGCAGGCGTAGGAATAGTGTTAGGTAAAAGATTAGGGCATAAAGTTAAAGAGTACTTACAATTTGGTGATAGAATAATTATGGTTAGATTGAGTACAAAACCCACAGACACTGTTTTAATACAGGTTTACATGCCAACAACTCAGTACGAGGATGAGGAAGTAGAAAAGGTATACGAGGATATAAATAGTATAGTGAGAAAAGTAAAAGGAGATGAGAATTTAATAGTTATGGGCGATTTTAATGCGTCAGTGGGAGAAGGTAGTGAGAGAAAAATGGTAGGAAAATTTGGGTATGGCAGACGAAATGATAGAGGAGAAAGATTAGTTGAGTTTTGCCAGGAACATAGATTAGTAACTGTAAACACCCTATTCGAACAACATGTTAGGAGAAGATATACCTGGAAAGCGCCAGGTGATAGGGCTAGATACCAAATAGATTATATTTTAGTTAAGCAAAGATTTAGAAACCAAGTTAAAAACTGTCGTAGTTATCCAGGGGCTGACATAGATAGCGATCATAACTTAGTTAAAATGAAGTGTAAACTAAAATTCAAAAATTGAGAAAGGTTAAAAGAGAGGGATGGGATCTAGGCAAGCCTAATGATAGTGAGATAAAAAAGGTAAGCTTAATGATAGTAGGGTAAAAGAGGAATATAAACAAGTATTAGATAATAAGAGCAAAGAGATAGCTGTAGGAGGGAACGTAGAAAATAGATGGAAAGAAATAAAACTGACTGTACATGATACAGCAACACAGACTATAGGTAAGAATAAAATAGAAGCGAGAAAACCCTGGGTAACAAAAGAGATATTAGATTTAATAGAGAATAGAAGAAAGCTTACACCTTTCAGAGAAGTGGATAGTGAAAGTAAGCAAAAATATAATACAGTTAGAAATAAGATAGTACATGAGTGTATAAAAGCTAGAAATAAATGGATGGAGGAGAATTGTAAGGGAATACAAGATGATTTGAGAGTAGGTAAGACAGACAGGGCTTACAGGGCAGTTAAAAAGTTTTTTTGGGGAAGATAGGAAAAAATATAATGGTATTAGAGACGAAAATAATGAGCTTCTAGTAAATAAAGTTGAGGTAGCAGATAGATGGAAAAGATATTTAGAAGATTTATATAAGGGAGACGATATGGCTGAGTTAGAGAACGACCAAGAAGAGGATGTAGACATAGGGTTCTCAATATTAAGAGAGGAATTTGATAGAGCTGTTCGGAATCTTAAACTAAATAAAGCGCCAGGGATAGACGATATTCCCGCAGAATTAATAAAATATGCAAGTCAGAAAACTTTAGATAGATTATATGAACTAGTAAAGGTAATATATGACACAGGTGAGGTTCCAATAGATTTCGAAAAAAATATTATTGTCCCAATCCCAAAAAAGTCAGGAGCTGATAGGTGTGAAAATTTTAGAACGGTTAGTTTAACTTCTCATGCTTCCAAAATACTAACAATAATAATTAAAAATAGAGTAGAAGCTTTGACTGAGAATTATTTAGGCGAAGACCAATATGGTTTTCGTAAAGACAGAGGACTAGAGAACCGATACTAATGATTAGGGTAATTATCGAAAAAGGTTACAAAAATAAAAAACTCATTTCGCGTTTGTAGATTTAGAAAAAGCATTTGATAGGGTTAATTGGATTGTTATGTTCAGGGTTTTGCAAAAATAGGAATCTCTCATAGGGATAGAAAAATTATTTACAGTCTATATAAAACCAAAGCGTAGAAATTAGATTTGATGAAATAGAAAAGGAAGCTAAGATTAGAAATGGTGTTAGACAGGGTTGTATACTGTCTCCTTGATTTTAATGTTTATATTGAGGAAGCTTTAAACTTAGCTAGAGAGAAAAGAGATAGGTATTAGTGTACAGGGACAGAAAATAGACATGTTACGTTTTGCAGATGATATAGCCATTATAGCAGAGTCTAGAAAAGAGTTAGGAGAGTTTTTAAATATTTTAGATGAGATACTACGGAGTAACTATAGTATGAGAATTAACTCAGTAAAGACAAAGATAATGACAAGTGAGTTACAGCCTAGTTCTAAACCAAAATTAAAAATAGGTAATACCGAGTTAGGGGAGGTAGATGAATTTTGCTATTTAGGTAGTATAATTACAAAGGATGGACGTAGCAGAAAGGATATAGTAGCTAGAATAGCTCAAGCTAGAAAAATGTTTTTAAAAAAGAAAAGCTTACTAATAGCTAATAGTATTAGTTTAGATGATAGAAAAAGTTTCTTAAAGTCGTACGTATGGAGCATTCTACTATACGATAGTGAGACTTGAACAATTAAAGAAGTAGATAAGAAAAAATAGAAGCTTTTGAAACTTGGTGTTATAGGAGAATGTTAAAGATTAGTTGGACAGATAGAATAACAAACGAGGAAGTTTATAGAAGGATAGGTGAGGAACCCTGTATGTGGAAACAATTGAAGGTCAGGAGAGATAGAATGATAGGGCACCAGTTAAGACATGAGGGACTATTTAGTAAAGTCTTAGATTATAGACTACCAAATAAAAATAGAGTAGGAAGGCCTAGACAAAGCTATATTAGTCAAATTATTAGAGATTTAGGTTGTGAAGGGTATGCAGACCTTTTTAGACTGGCTCAGAATAGAAACCGACTTTAAGTTAGAAAACAAAACAAAAAAAAAATAAAAATCAGTTAACTAAATGTCACCATGACATAACTCACAATTAGTTAGCGGTCTGGCATGTTGGTAGCGTTTCGTTGCTTAAGGCTTACCATAACATATAATTTAACACTTTTCCTTTTTTGAAGCGGATAACCAGGTAATACTTCATTTCCTTATAAATGGTAATCATGTAAACATGTTAGAGTTCTTTAACAACCAACAAGTTGCTAATATCTATGTAGAGCCAGGTGGATAGGAAAAAGATAGAAGGATATAGGAAGACCTAGACCAAACTATATTATTCAAATTATTAGAAATTTAGGTTGTGAAGGGTATGTAGAGCTTTTTAGATTAGCACAGAATAGAAAAGAAGTTAGAGCTGCGTCAAACCGACCTTAAGCAAGGTCAAAAACAAAATGATGATGATGAAATTCTGTATTTAAAGATTGCACAGTCACGTGTTTTGCTGTAAAGAAAAGAAATTATCACTGTTTCCTAAATCACTGTATCGCATTTATCTTTCGCGTATATAGTTTATATAATATCCCTAATGCTCATTTTAATACATTCAGGGATGCCGATAGTCTTGATCTTCTTACGAAGGTCATTTCTTTCCAGAACTAGTTATAATTGAATTTGCATGGCTTGACATTTAATTCGCAACGCAGTATGGACAGTGATTTTTAAAGGAGTAGCTACTTGCTAAAACACAAAGTTAAGAAATTTAATTGTACTGATTGTGTTGAAATTAAAAGGCCGTCATTATGCTTCTCACTTTCAAAAGATCTAATTGATAAAATAGTACCTTTAGATGGCATTACAAAATTTGGTTCAAGAAACCAACAATAAATATAAAGAATTGAAATAAACACGAAGAAAAATACACTAAATGTTAGCAGATATAAACGAAAAAGCTGACCAAAGTTAGGTTACGTGTTCAAAGTGCAAAGCTAGTCAAATAATAATTTGATACGTTCAATTCCTGAATTTGCATCTTTCCAATATCCTTCATTGATAAATTATTACCAGTTTAAATAAATATCCTAATTCGCTTTTTGACTATTTTCAAAGTTATACCTATGATAGATAAAGCACATTAACATATCGGTTTATTCATAAATCAGTTTATTTTCTCTATTTATATTAGTTTCTTATCACCTATACTACAATTTAGTATCCAAATTATTGTCTTTATCAACGCCTGTTAATTTCTTTTTTTAACGGTATTACCCTATAATGTTATCAGAGTGGAGATTCTAAATTGTTCTGTTGGGAATCAATTCATTTTTACTTTGTACTTGATTGCACGTTGAGCAGATGCTCTTGGACAGTACTTAATTCTGAACGAGCAAATACACGCACTTCCCTTTCTGTTTCTACTTCTTGTGTATTTTGTAAGCGAATGAAATGGTTGATCAATTACTGATTTTCATGTTTACTTTCTAGCTCGTATCGTATGGTCATATCGTAGAACTTAAAAGTTGTTCGTACCCAAGGTTTAAAACTTTCCCGTACGTGTAGAGTTTTATCGTATGGATTTGATTGTATGTTCAGGTTTGGTATTAGACCACGTGGCTTGCCGACTACTCACAACTCTTTTTGGTTTACCAGAATCCTCGAGCTACCAGGTATTGTGACTGTAAAAGAAAAGGCATTGTCACAGATCTTGGCTGGTTACTGGTATGTTAAACATTTCTTTGTCCCGTTATAAGTACGTGGACAAAAGCAGACTATTTTTCTAAATTCTATTTTACTAGTAGTTCATACAATAAATTATTTCCCACATATATGATAATAATTGCGTAACACTTTCCTCACAAGCAGTGCTTTACTATAGCTCTGATAGCTACAAATTTTACTGTAATGTTTAATAAGTTTGAATCATCTACAATCCTTCAATACTAATACGTTATAGTTACTATAGTAGTTACTTTTGAGATACTCTCACATTCTTTATGCATCATTCCATTATGAACATCAGTGTTTTGGGTGGACCCCTTTTGTATAAAAATAAGTATTCCATCTTCTTCTTCTTCCTATAAATGTGTTAGAATGTAATTACACGAGCTCGTTAGGGTTATTAATTATAAATTATTTTCTTTATCCTGATTGCGTCAGGGGCGTACTTGTAATATTTTATCATAACGCCAAGTGTTACAGACGCACAAACGTACTTATTGATTAGTAAACGTTCCTTAAAAGTCTATTTTGTGCTTTTACCAATCATATATATTTATTACTGAAATGATTATTGATTACAAGTGATAAGCAAATAAATTTAATTTGTAACTTGAATTTTTTTAACAAAGTTATTTTTTATTACCTATATGTTTTGGTTGGACGGACTGGCGTCCTCTCACTAATTATTGCTTTTCTTTTGCAGGTACAAACCTTATTTTATTTCAATGATTAATTTTCTCCTTGGTGAGTTACTTCAGTTTTAGCTTACTTCCACCCCCCTCCCAATCTTCGGCTGCAGCCTAGTCGGCACATCCTTTTAGTTATGGTACGAGAATATCGTGACAATTCTGATCCAATTTTCTAATAAAGATCTGCCATACAATGCTGTAGTTTTCACTTTCTAGCTCATACAAAAAAAGTCCGTTACGTATGTGTATTTTTAAAACACGTATCATTAATTCCTTGTCTTTATTTTACTCACTACAAAATTGGAATCTCTTTAAATATTTGTGTTGATTCTAGAATCTGGCATTAGAGTAACGCGAGTGCCTTCTTTCTTAGTCCCGACTATAGGTATTAAATTATAGTCGAAAAGCAATCAAACTGCATAGGATATTAAGTCCTACCGTACTTTATTAGCATATTTAAATCGTTCAAGTTCTCACTTGCTGTCTGAAATTTAAAATAATTAAATCCCCAAATAATGAAATTTAGGCGATAGTTAGACGTTTTTAAAAACTACGTATTGCGTTCATCTGCACCTAAACTATATACATTTCATAACTTTTACATTGAAAACAGTGCTAATGTAAACCCAGACACACAGTCAACAAAATAAAAATCAAACAAGTTTCAAGGTATTGTCATACCAACCGGGCGCCATATTTATTAGCTCGCAAGTTAAAACTGCTACTCGCTTTACCTGACAGTAAATAAAACTCCAATTAATATGAAGGGTCATTTACATATCATCAGTTAAATTATGCAAAGAAGACAAGCAAGGATGAAAAATTTGAAATTAAAATTAGTATAGCTTGATATTGTTTCACATATCATATTATGTTGTTTATTGTGTCTCGGATTTAGATAATAAATGTCACTGACAGAAGAACAAGTGTTTAAGAATCTTATTACAACCAGTCGGTCGTCTACAGTAAATATTTGAGGAAGGACCAGGTAAGCAAGACAGGTACGGTAAACCGAAGATATATTCTATAGCGTAGCAATTTCGTTTACAAGATTTATAAATGCCTTAAAAAGAGGGTGCTTTAAATAAGTTATTGTATATTGGATCTTAGATTATATCTATCCTATTCCAGCAGAGTTACTACGTTCGAAAATTATTTGTATAAACAATTAGATACTCTAGCAGATGTATATTAAATTTGCATAAAATATAAGAATATGATGATAAAAGTCAAATATAAAACAGCATGTAACCCTATTAACCAAATTATGGTTTATGACACAAATAGTACCAATAAAATAACTCTGTCAATTTGTAGTATTAATTTGTTTTATTGAAAGTTTAATGAATACTTCATGAATATTCCAGAGAATAATAACTTTCATTTCTTAAAATACTAGCATATTAATTTATTACTATACCTTTGGTTTATTCAGCCGGTTAAGTTGGTGTACCGTGATCTACTATGGTACTGAAATGCTCTTAACAACCTTAGATATTTTTAGAAGTTCATAGATAAGTACGGTTTAGGCATAATTGCTAAATTGCATGTTAAGCGTTTAACTTTGAAAAGTGAGATTGAATTAAATACGGTAATTAACATAAACATGCATAATTTTGAAATAAATCTATTTTAAAGTTTTTGACTACATCCATATTTCAGTTTAATACATCGTTCCAATTTTACAATTTAAAAATGAAGCAATTTAATCAAATATAAAATACGGTACTGTTCAGTGACGGTTCGTGGCATCAAGAATAGGGAAAGCAAATTTAGGTAAAAACTAGTCTTTAATTTTTCAAAGCTATAAAACATGAGAATTTTTAAACCCTTAGAAATAAATATTGAACATAATACATACATTCGTCATCATCAGTAGGTCTTCAGTACTGGAACTTGTTAGACGCGTACCCTCATTGTTTTCTATTCTAAACTAACCTACACATTTCCCTGAAATTTGTACAGCCTGCATCTATTACTATCTGCTTGCTAAAGTCTGATCTGGGTCTACCTCTACTTCTTTTTTCCTATATCTGCTTGTAATATATCTCATACTATTCGAACGTATCCTGCCCTTTTATTTCTCCAACTTTTCTTTGTTTTCCACAGATACCTTTATTCCTCTACTATTTCTATAACCTATTTGTTATTAACGTTGTCTGTCGATACTGTCATCCTTATACATCTGAAACACAGCAATCCAGAAGGCTTCTATCTCTTTGTCTGCTTTTCTACTGCACCTACTTTATAGACATACTTTGCTGTTCTCCACACATATGCTTTGAACAATGTTCTACCATGCTCTGTTTGTTGTCTTTGAACATATCCGCTGTACTTTTTTGTAAGATGCAGTTCGGTCACCTTCTATTGTTTTACAGTCATATAACCTACTTCCGCAATATTCAGGGGTATGTGAAGAGGGAGGGCAGCTCCGTGGGGTAGTTGGTATGCGTGTGATTACTATGCCCTAAGTCCCGGGTTCAAATCCCGATACGGTCCGCTTGAAAAATGTTAGGCGAGCATTTTTTACAAAAATACGCCCTTGTTCGGATGAGAGGTAAAATGGAGGTCCCGTGTGTGATTGTCGTCACGCACGTTAAAGATCCCTATCTTGTTTGCAACAGCAAGGGTTCGGCAAAATTCAAAATTTCCAGGTAAAAAGAACTCGGTTCCTGGCCAATGTAGTACCTTCGGGTGGAGCATTGGAGCAAAATCAAATGTAGGTGTGCAAAGGGGGGTAATCAGCCTTGAACATTTGTCGAATTAATAATTTTTCCAATATATCATTTCGCACGATCAACATTAGTTGAAAATATTTCACAACCAACAACTGTAGTTGTTTATAATAATCATCTCGTCATTAGATTTTCCAACTTGAAACTGGTTGGCCTTGTACCTACACTAATTTATATTCTGAGCTAGTCTACACAGTTCCCTGAAATTCCCACAATTGCCTATATACAGCTCGGTTCCCTTCTATTGTTTTCTAATTATATGCCTTATTTCACCGAGATTCAGTGGTATGTGAAGGAGGTTAAGCAGCTTGTAGCTGCGAAGGGTCCACCAACACTTAGACATTTGTCAAATTAATAGTTTTCCAGTAAATACTTTCGTACAATTAACATCGGTTGAGAATATTGTAAGACCAATACCTGTAGTTGTTTATAATACTCATTATGTTTAAGTACATTTATTTTTTTCGTTATTAGTTTTTCCATCTTGGTATTGGTTGGATCCGTACCTCCATCGATTTCTATCCTAAGCTAGCCAACACATTTTCCTGAAATTCCCACATCCTACATTTTTTACTATCTGTGTGCAGTAGTCTAACCTAGGTCTACCTCTACTTTTCTTTTTCCTATTTCTGCTTCTAATATATTCCGCACTATTCCCTCATGTCTTAGTATGTGATCTATCATCATATTTCTCCCATTTTTTACTATTTTCCATTTAATACTTCCTTCCCCCACTATTTCTAGTACCTCTTTGTTCTTAACTTTATCTGTCCATGATATCTTCATCATACGTCTGTAGCGCCATATTTCAAAGGCTTTTACTTTTTTCTTGTCCGCTTCTTCTACTGTCCAGGCTTCACAGCCGTACAGTGCTGTGCTCCACACATATGTTTTAAGCAATTTTTTCCTTATTTCTATGTTTGTTGTCTTTGAACACAGTAGTTGCTTTTTCTTGTTAAATGTAGCACGGCCTTGTGCTAATCTTTGTTTTATATCTTTTGTGCTTTTCTCATCTTGCGTTATTTGGTTTCCTAGGTAGCAGAAATTCTAATTTCTAGTAAGTTCTCGTTAGCTATTTGTATTCTTGTTTTGATTCATTTTCTCCTGTATGCATACTGGAACTTTAGTTTTATTTTTGTTAATTTTCATACCGCATCTCGCTTTAGAACTGTTTCCATTTCATTAAGATCAACTTCTAACTCTTCTTTGCTAGTTGCTAATACCGCTATATCATCTGCAGATCTAAGCATATCAATTTTTTGTCCCTGCATAGTAATTTCAAACGTCTTCCTGCATTTGACAGTGTTCATTGTCTCTTTATGTACAAGTTAAGAATTAATGGGGATAAGGCACATCCCTGTCTCACCCCTTTCCTAATATTTACTTCTTTAGTTCCTGCTCTAATTCTATTACAGCTGTTTGCTCTTTGTACAAGCTATGTACTATCCGTCTATCCCTAAAGCTCAATCCAATTTTTTGAGTATTTTCATACCTTAATATGCAAAAATACAAGTAACTAAATATTAAACAACAAATAATATTAAAACTAACCAAATAACTTTTTTACTGCTTAAAAATAAGATAAATGCTTCTATCCTTCATACTTGCAAACTTGTCGATAATGTCATCATAAAATAGCTGTGTATTTGTTAATTTATTTAAAGGTTTTTTTTCAATTGAAATTTGTGTCAAATTTGTTAGTTTATCTTCTGTCTTGTATTTCATAAATACGTTTTAATTCTTTTTAAATGAGAGAAACTTCTCTCTACTAAAACATTAGTCGATGGAATGGCCATTATTAACACAATAACTTGAAGTATCGTTAAAAATGTTTCTGTTTTCTGTTAAAAATCAGTTAGATTATTGCAGTTTATATCTTTATGTTGTTTATTCGCATAAATTAATTGCAGTTCATTTTTTAAGAGCTGTGTGGTATTGTGTAAGTTTGGATAACTTAGTTTTAAATTACGTACAGCTTCTGTGGAAAAATTTTGGTTATAGCGATCAAACTGCGTAATGTCTACTAGGGCCAAGAAGTTAAGCGTCTCCATATCGTGGTAACTATTGTTAATCTGAAGAGAAATAATGTCCACGATTTTGTAATACAAAATTTTATCGCGCCAGCGTGAGCTTTATTTTTCTATGCCGCTCGCGATATTGTGTCGGAATTGTAGTTTTTGAAAGAGCTTAGATCAGAAATATTTCCAAAAAGTTCCTCATTTCATTTTTTGTTGATTAACATTTGCGTAGTTTTAATATTTGATACCTAAAAAGCATATGTCTAATAACTTTTTCTACAGCACATCAAAAAGCACACCAGTCAAACCAAAAACATCGTTGAAAGCATCTGCAAAAGATGCAAATTCAGTCACTAAATTTGTTCAAAAAATCATCACTCTGTCTAATAGAATTTGTTTATAATATCAGTAAAAATTTCTTTTAGAGAATCCCACTCATTATTTATTATTTTAACAATTTTAGAGTTTGACGTTCACCGTGCATTGGCAGAAGCAGATATTCGGTGTCCAAGTATTACAGTGTTGCAGCTTTGTTGTAGTACTAAATTTAAACAATGTGCTGAGCTGTTCTACTTCTTTAATATTTGCCTGGAGATTATTTAATTGCCCAGACATTGCGCTTGCTCCATCAAAGCACTGGGCAATTAGTTTCGATTTATATGTAAACTGTTGTAAGCAAGTTGATGCTACGGTAAATATTGTGCCGTTGCTGTACTTTAAGTAATATCATAAAATACTAGAAATCGTTTTGCCTATTTTGCTCCAGAAATAATCTGCATGGTTGTAATATTATACTGGAATATCTGTGGAAGCGTATACTTGAATGAAAAAAGGTTAAAGCTGTTGATCTTGTTTTTAACGTATTCATCAATATATCGAGAAATACAATTAATTAATTTTTTGGTATAGTTTTTTCAACCGCCAACAACAACCGGTGCAATTTTCTTATAATGCTCTCGAATATTTGCTTGACATCTCAAAATGAAAGGGTTCAAGGGTTCCTTAAAGTTGTCATGGCTAGTGGAAGAAACATCCTCACAATGACCACAAAATGCTAATTCTTATATAAATAAATAAATAACCGTTCGAATAGGTAGCTGCATGAAGCGCCTATTCAGATGCCCGTTGTCTTTAAAGTTTTTTATATACAGCCTACAGTTCTATCTTAAGACATTCTCAATGCTACTTAAATTTGTTTTAGTGTAACACATCCTAAAGCATTACGAATATGTGCAGAAGAACTTTCATGTTTATGAAAGCAGGAGACGTATTGCCAAAATCATTTAAACCTGTCTTAACCCAAACACCTGGTACAACACTAATTACTAAGCGTGGCATAAAAAAAGTTTATTGAAACAATAACTACCACACAACCACTCATGTTCTGAATACCACGATCTCTAAAAGTTTCTAGTATATTCTCTGTCTTTAATTTTTACATTCTTACTTACACTAAAAAAGTATTGGCCTCTTACAACTAAAAAAGTTTTTTTTGTCATCGTTTTTAAATCTTGAAAGAGGCATTTATAAGAATCATTATCTAACAAATAATTACCCAGTCAGTAGTCACAGATTCACTAACCAGCTAAGCACACAATATCAGAATATCGGCATAAATATACAAAAAATAAATCGCACGAAAACCCCAACGGGAAAAAGGGAATAAAAGTTTTCCAATGCTTCACGTACTAATCGTGCAGCTACTGGAATACCTTCAATGTCATGCATGCCTTTGCTATAGCAACAATACTATAAGGTGGAGCAGTTGAGCAGATAAATAAAAACTGTTTCACCATAGTGTATGCATTACTCAAAGCCGTTGCATTATGAATGAAAAAAGAAGTGAAGTGTACGTAGAGTGAATGAATAATTGACAATACACTTAGGCGCTAAAAAACTAAATTAATTTGTTGTTATGGACATACTATTTACAATTTCATTGAAGTATGATTATGAAAGACCATTTTTTTAAACGATAGTGAGCTGAAAGCTGCTTTAGACAAAAGTAAAACCCTCAATAGTATGACTTATTACAATATTCATACAGTTCCTTGATGACAGCTTCCTTTTGATAGAATTGGCCTAGTCAATACTTTTATTCTTTGCTTGTTTAATATATACATCAGCTTGAATGTGAATGTCTGAATGATAATAATAATTATAAGTATTGTTACTGCTCATATATAAGAAAAAAATCTAATCTTGTCAAAATCATTTTTTATTTTTAAATTTTTTAGATTCGTCGAAACAACGCTTTATCTGCGTCACCCAACAAGCCCCCACTGGTACTGTTTAGGTAAATGAGAATGCCTTTCTGCCACTTGAACTACATTTATTAAATCTACCTTCTAGCCACTTAGCTCATTTGATCAATTAGAATATCCTTTCCATAAAAAGGGGAAATGAGTATGGTACTCTTTCCTACTATAATACCTTTCCTGACAAGTTAGCAATAGATGAAGATCGATACGTTTTTAGGGACCTTATGTAGACTTCAGGTTAACACGAAACATTATTTAAGCGGAGTTTTATGAGACACAGGGGCGTTTAAAATAACGGATATGTCCAGCACCACTACACCTTTAAAAATGTATATAAACTAGAAAACATTGTCTAAAAAGGTGCAAAAACCTCGCTCTAGACACGTGTTCAAAAGTATAAATGCTTAGTGTTACAAGTTACGCAAATCCAGAACTTAGAAGTGAAACATATTAGTTACAAGTGTGAGACAGCAGTTTGCGTCAAAAAAAAAATTAAAAATATTACAAAATATAAGTTTTGACGAATTAGATAGATACCTTTTTAGCGAATGCCATTTTTTATATTTTAGCACTTAACGTAATAAACATAATCAAATATATAATTATATTAATTGTTAATTATTTTAAATTTACAGAATGATAACTATTTACAGAGAGTTATTAGGTCATTTTCAAGATGTTAGAGAATTGCAATTTTGATTTATTTTTAGGATTTATCTCAAAAATACAAATTCATGGTTCGCTTGAAATCTGTGTTCGTGTACCTAATATTCAGGTCTGAGGTATTGGTATACAAAGCCAATTTGTAATTAAAATTTCGTATTAGAGGACAATAAAATCGGAAGTACAAAATAAATGGTGCTCATTAATACAAACATAAGTTGTTAAAAAAAAAGTTTATTAAGTTCATCTTTACATATCAAATATACAACTGCATTACGCGAATCAACGCAAGCATCACTGACGTTCTAAAATTTTATATAAAACACAGCATATTTTATAACTTCATTTCAGTTTGAAAATATCGAACTATAATTAGAAACATATGATGAATTTAAATCGTAAACTTTTATTATTATACTTTCTTAATTTATCAACTGAATTATTTAAATTTGAAGGCAAAATTTTCCATAATGGAGTATCGAACGTTCAAAATAATTTCTAAACGAGCGTATAACCAAGTTGTTTAACTTACCGATAATATGACATACGACAAATATTTTGAAACAAATGCCAAATTTGAACTTGGAAATTTAACCTCGTTGAGCCTCTTCAATATGTAGTTACACCCGTACATTTGCTGGACGCGACGCTCTCAGCGTCGCTATAATGCCTTTTAACTCTAGAGTTTTTCGGCTTGTAGATGTTTTCGTTTCTTGAGTTGTTGTGGTGTTTTTATCCGGTTGATCTTCTTAATTAAATAAATAAATAAATATGTAGGACTGGATTCCAAGAGCATGCTCCTGGAATCCTCTTGTTTTGGTGCAGCGAGCAGTTTCCCGGATCTTCCCCTTGGTTGTCCTCCAACTACACAGTATTCCGGATCCTGGGTCCGCTGGCCTGTGGTTTTCGACCGACAGGATGGCTACTCGCTACAGGCCGCTCGTCTAAATAGGACTAACGGATGTGCATCCCCGACGACTTCACTTGTGTACCCTTTCCTTGGCACCCCGCATAGCTGGAGAACTCCTTCAGGACGTCACCGTTTCGCTGCTCACCTTTGATCGCCCGGAGGCGGTGGTAGAAATACGCGAGCTGCTACCTCGTCGGCGTCTGGGCAACAACTAATGTAGTGACAATGATGTTAACTGGTTTTCAACATTGAAAATTGCAGAAGAAACCCAAACAAAAATTATGGACATTGAGCAGATCCAACTTCGACCGAACTTCTTAGAAACTTAAAAATTTGATTGCCTAACGTACATTTTTATACAGCTACTCCACTTAATTGTAGTAATTCCCGAGTTTTTATTATCTATGTCAGTATTAATATTCTTAAACAGTTGTAATTAACCATAGTCAGCTTTATAAAGTCTAATTAGTTTATATTAAGTGTCATTAATTTTTACTGTCTGTATAATTCTTCTTAAGCGTGATTAGTTTACAACATATATATGTATTTGTGCCAAAATTTAAATATAATTAATCATTTTCAATAAAAAGAGATATACGTACCATTGTGCTGGATTCCACCAAGAGGTATGACCTATTTCGCTATTCCAATTTCACAATAGCGATACGAGCATCACTTTTAGCTCTTAACATTCTGTGTAATTTCTCCGTTCGAATGAGAAAGAACGACGAATTCTCTATATAGGTGTTGGACACAGCAAGAAAATTGATCGCGTGTTTGTAAGCATAACAACGAAAATAGGGGCAAACTTGAACGTCAGCATTTTAAAACATGGCAAGAGTAATATTTAAAATACCAAAACACGTTTGTTTTCGACAACAATAAGAGGATCACATAGAGTATTGCAATTTTATTGACGTTTTGTATAAGAAAAATAAACGTGAATATCTATAAGAAATTGCAGTGTTACAGGGGAACCCCAATATCTCCAAACAGTCCTAACCGATGACAAAACCTAGTCAATTTTCCAGGGTAACAAAAAATATTGAAACCCTGAAATTAGGCAATTGCAAAATCCGATACGTTCATCCTTTTATAGAATTTGTGACGTTCCTTTACAAATAATTATGATCACTTTTCAATTGAATAGGTTCTATATTGGTAAAGTCCACCAATAGGATTAGGTTATTCCTTTTAAAAAATGTAAGTTTTGGATTACTATAAATTTTAATCTAAGAGAAAATTGTTTTGCATCATATTTGATCTACAGTCAAAAGTTAGCAAACTCATATGTCAGTTTCTAAAGGTTATAAATGATGTCATCATTGTAATCCGCTCAGCCGTGATTTTATTTTGTCTACAAAGAAATAACGACGTCAGATGATTTCATCGGAACAGAGACAGGTCATATATAATTTTGTGCTGACTTAAATAAATGTAAAATCCCGATTTCTGATTGTAGGTTAACAATACGTAAATATAGTTAGGAAGAAGTAGACGACACAAGGCATGTTCATTTGATACGCTTAATTCACTTGTCTCCAATGACTTAGAAAAGGTAGACCCATTTTCTATAGGGGACTTCATTTGTAACATCCATTATGGTAGGTCCATCACCTTGACTAGAGATTATCGAACACAGCCAAGTATGCTAACTATATTTGGATAATTGCCTACCAAGTGGGTCGGTTTCATTTTTAAGAGCACATTGGTTTCTATATTTGCAACCCATGTGTTTGTGGTCACCATCTCGCGTCAGATAGAAATCAGTATCAACATTTATTGGAACAATATTCAATCAAGCGGGAAAAAGAAAAGAAACTCCTGAAACTATACCGGAGTGGAAGTTTGTAAATAAACATTCATAGTTCAATGCATGAACTGACTGAACGTACCTACAAGTACGTCTGTGTATAGGTTAAGCTTTAGTTAGTAAATTTCTGATATACTTGAATTCTTAATACTTGTTTATGACTGTACTGTGTATTTCTAATAAAAACCTGTATGCTATGTTTTTAGAAATGTCAGATAAAATTGTATATATTTGATTTTTCCATTATTGTAAACGGTATAGTTACATTTTTGCTGTAAGAAATTGTTTTGTGATTGACTATTTTAGGTCATTTAACATTTGCTTTCAGGGATCTTCTTAGAGTAAGTAGTCCTAAATAGGCCTACCCGTTTTTAGGCTTCATTTTTGTATTAGGTTTAAAGTAATTTTGGTTTTAATGAATTTTGAACCACATTTTTAAGCCCGAATCATCGCCCTCCTGATATCAGATTTTGGTACCCCTTTGTTATTCTTTCTAAGGCTTTTCCCCAGCTACCCTGCGAGATTAGGTGGCGTCCAAGGTATTTCCCGATCAACAGTATATTTCATACCGGATAGCTTTCTGGAACCCTCGTCAAATACTTACACCACTCGTCCCACTGAACAAGTCGACGATCAACTTTTTGTTAGTTCAATCGAGGTTTTCGGTATTTTACCAAAACCGCATTTTTAGCGGAGTACTATACCGAATTTTCCGTGAATTACCTGCTAGATATTCTGGGAGAGAAAACTGTACGTAACAAGTTATAAACTTTCACGCTGTACAGAAATATCATAGTAGGATATGTTAGAAAAGTTTAATACGAAAAAGAGCAATTTTATAAGTTTATTTATTGCTTTACATTAAACTAGTATCGATATAAGGAATTTTGTTTGTTTTTAAAGTAAATATTGCTACTAATAAGAATTAATTTTTCTTCTTATTTGCCTTATTATCTTTCTGGCTTGTATAACACAAACTATAACCTGTCTGTTTTCCCTTATGCCAATGTTTTACTGTTCCACCAATTTTGCAGTTAGTTGTAATATAGGTATAGGTGAGAATTATTAAAGGGTATCCAGCCACGCCAACGATGAAATAGGATTTCGGAAGAAGCCTTAATTTTGGAAAATCATTTCAGTTTGATAAAATGTTAAAAGGGTATCTTTAAGGTGTGATTACGAAATGTAAAGATTTGTGGTTACGAAAACTAGAAGATGAGGGGGCAACGTTGAAACATAGTGCGCAAGGAAAGCTATTTCGAATAACCATTTTCCGGGTAGCAAATATATCAACATAATTCCTAAGATGTGACGGTTTGGCGTTTGTAATTTTGGACAGCAAAGCCTTTCAAGATAAGTAGTATTTTCAAAGTAGTTTTATATTTTGGCCACTGTGCATTCTACATTTTATTTTTTTGTACGAATCCACTACCGCACCACTGAAAATTAGCCGGCGCACTTTTGAAATTAATACGGGGTTTCCGTCCTTCTGGGCAATTCAAAATTAATAACACAATGCCATTTTCACCCGTAGCAAACGTTCTGTACATACTTTAGCTATTCTCAGTTGTTCACTTTTTGTTATTTATCTGTTGACTTCTTTATGTACCACGGAGAGAAAAACAAAAAATTTTTGTTACTGTCTGTAAAAAATAAGTACTATTTTTTCCTGAAACTAAATGTAATAAAGAACGAAATTGTTATTCCTAACCTGCAAAACATAGATGAAATTAAGATTGCTTGTGTGCCACTCACTCTATAGCAAAATGATAGCCTAAAATCAGGTGCATTTCTACATACACACAAACTGCTTCCACACCCCGCTTCCATTCACCCTATTTCAAGTTTTCACGAAGTTACCTCGTTTTTCTTCTTCTTCTTCTGTGCTTTTCCAGGTTCACGCTGATACAGCTTTGTCTTATCGATCAACTCTTGCCACAAGAATTTTTCAAAAACATCTCATGGTCTACAATTGGTAATAGATCTTCGTTATATTTGGTCAATGTGTTTACTCTGTTATAAGTTTTCCATCTACCGGGCTTGTGTTTGCCGTTTCTATCGGTCAGTCAAGCATTATATGCATGGCTCTTTCTGCAACTAATTTACATTCGCACTCGTCGTACAAGTAACCTTTAAATGCTGCGTGACCACTTCCAAAGTGTACCAATCTATGAACCCGATAGTTTTGTTTTTATCCTTTTAACGCAGTGTAAAGTTTTGTAACCTTCGTATAGTTGCTCCGGTCCATATACAATTCCATTTTCAAATTAAGAGTTTGCATAGTTTATTTTAATTAACGACTGCGGGCAATATTGGAGAGTGTCGTTGTTGTAATTACCAGGCGGCTCCGTGGCGTAGTGGTATGTGTGTGACTACTACGCCCAAGGTCCCGGGTTCGATTCCCGACACGGTCCGCTTGAAAAATGTTAGGCGAGCATTTTTCACAAAAATACACCCTCATTCGGATGAGAGGTAAAATGGAGGTCCCGTGTGTGAGTGTTGTCACGCACGTTAAAGATCCCTACCTTGCTTGGAAGAGCAAGGGTTCGGCAAAATTCAAAATTTTCCAGGTAACAAAAACTCGCTTCCTGGCCAGTGTAGTACCTTCGGGTGGAGCATTGGAAAATCACATGTAATGTTGTAATTACCAATTGTGAATTGGTTTGTTAGCTCATCTGCTATATCGTTTTTCCAATTTCTTAATAGACATTTACGTTTATAAACCTGAGTGCCGTTTGTTTTATTCTTCAGATCTTCGCTGTATGACCTACTCATATGTGAGAAGTGCCAGTAATGCAGGTTCTCTATTACGTACAACGGAATTGTTGTTTTGCAGTCTTGTATATCGTTCTTACAGCCTGCTGTATAGCAATTAATTCGCATCGGAATACAGTACTCGATTTCGTCGTAATAGTGTAAAGTCGATAGATAAATTTCCATTCTTTGTATACTAATAACACCGCCTTCGCCTGCATGACGTAGATACACAACCAGTCCATGCATATTTTTACTTTCGTCGGGTTCCTTCCTCTTCGGTGAATTCAATTCACTTGGTAGGGAAATAAATATTTTTGCTACACACCCCTAGTTCCTAATACTATTACATTCCAAGATTTTGAGGCAAAGTATTCTATCGACTCCTTACGCGAAATTTTCCTTTCTTGGTTCTGTTTCTACGGAGGGGGGAGTGGTTCTAGATTCATTCATAAACACGCAGTCTCCTATTTGGAGCTATTGACTTTAATTTGAGTTGCTCAACCATTCCTATATCCTTCCTAATACTTTAAGTAGTTTAGCCTGATTTCCATGAGTCTTGGCGTCACTATGAATAAAGTATAGTCCACAAACCCCACAGAAGAGCATTTTTGTTGCTAGTAACCACAAAAATATATTTTCATACAATCGCTTCTAAAATGTGGGATCAAAGCATAATTTCAGCAAGCAACCTCTTTCCACTTTTTGCGAGACAATTTCTTGTAATTTCTACTTGCACAAATCTATTACGAAATAAGAAACGAAAGCCATCAGGTTTTGCAAACAATTTTTTCGCTTAAATTCCCGAATTATTGATAAATATAAGGCTCCTTCTAGGGCTTATAAATTGTCTGTAACGTAATTTTTTCCGGCATCTGCTGTTTGTTAAAAATTGTAAAATATGTCAAATCCTTAAATTCATTTGTTAAAAACGATTCGTATTAGTTTTCTGATTGGGGATTCGTTACTTGATATTGTATAGCAGTGTGATGCTGTTTCAGTGTGTGCATTGTTAGCAAGATGTTCATTATGGCTTTGTAGATGATTTCATTGTCGCCTAATTTGGGTAGCCAAATTTGCTGGATAGATCAGAATGCATTAACTCTTGGCGGCATAAAATGGTATCCAACGGAGACTGCGCGTAGTGGTTTCCTTGTTTGTAAAATGATTTAATTTCGAAGTGTGTACGATTAACGATAAGTTTTGAAATGTTTAATTAATTCCTGTGGTATTCTATATTATAGCACAACCTTACATGTATAATTTTTGATTTTTATTTAAATGTTAAAAGTTAGAATTGATATGTTGGGTTTGAAGTTGCGTTTTGTTAATGAAAAAAAGAAAGACTTTTTCAAATATTATGTTTAATTAAGGTTGGAAACTTATTAGAGAATGGTGAAACCGAATATAAAGCACGTGTGCGATAACACCTCCAAACGTTATCAGATGCAAGGCTGATTAGTTCTTACTATGAATCTGGTTTGTTTCTGAGGATAAGTATAATCATATTTCACTGCCGGAGATATATTAATAAATTTTATCTTGAGTTCGAAACGTTCTATCAATATACGTTTTAATGATACATACAATTAGCAATGTGATTTAAAACTGTCTGCTTTTGTTGAAATTAAACGCCGTGATTTTATTAACCGTTTTTGAAGAAGCTATAAAGTGTTCAAAATTTTTGCTTCCGCATTACTTTTTTTATCTAACAATTTTATAATAAAAACTAATGAATGCGTAAGCTCTAAAGCATTAAGTAAACGTCAGACTATAAAGATCTTTGTAAATGAAATGCATAAACAAAATATGTTCATTCTCGTATAAGATCTAAAGTTATTTAAGTTTCCTTTAAAATAATAACGCTGGTTTAAGGTATTGATTTGATTTTCAATGATTCCATAAAATATAATGTTGATTCCCAACAACTTTTTTTATGTTCCAAGGATTCTACTAAATGTCCATATGTATCTTTTCTTTTGATAAAACGTAAGGATTATTAAACTTTGTCTCCCTATGTTTTGTCTTTACAATATTTAACAAATAGGAATTTAGGTAACTTAGGGATTGGATCTTCTAGCATGAACCGACTCAAAAAGCAAAGAACAACTTCACTGTCTCATTATCATTAGGTCTTCACTCCTAGAACTGGTTGGAGGCGTACCCTCATTGCTTTCTAGTCTGAATCAACCTACCGTTTCCCTGAAATTTCCACAGTCTGTATATTTCACCATCTGTGTGCTAAAGACTGATCTCGGTCTATCTACCTCTCTTTTCCTATCTCTGCTTGTAGTATATCCCGTACTATTCCCCAGAAATGCCTTAGAACGTATCCTGTCATTCTATTTCTCCTATTTTTTCATTTTTCACAGATATCTTTACTCCTC
Organism: Platerodrilus igneus; assembly: GCA_036346225.1. NCBI lineage: Eukaryota > Metazoa > Arthropoda > Insecta > Coleoptera > Lycidae > Platerodrilus > Platerodrilus igneus. Next base: position 4,910,668 of record JARFIW010001701.1, read on the forward strand.
TACTATATATACAGCCTATTTGTGATTAACTTTGTCTGTGCATGCCACCATTCTCATACATCTGAAGCACAACATTCCAGAATGCTTCTATCTCTTTATAGCTGCTTTTCCTACTGCCCCTATTTCATAGATGTACTGTGCTATGCTCCACACTATGCTTTGAACAGTTTTCTTCTTGTATCTATGTTCGTTGTCTTTGAACATAGCTGCTGTTCTTTCTTGTTTGATGCAGTTTGGTCACCTTCTATTGTTTTACAGTTATATACCCTATTTCCCCGATATTCAGTGGTACGTGAAAGGGGAGCGTCGCCGTGGATCAATGTAGTAAGCGTAAGACTACGGATCCCAAGGTCCTGGGTTCAAATCCTGCTTGAAAAATGGCAGGTGAGCATTTTTCACAAAAATTACGCCTTCGTTCGAATGAGAGGTTAAATGGAGGTCCCGTGTGTGAGTGTTGTCACGCACGTTAAAGATCCCTACCTTGCCTTGAACGGCAAGGGTTCGGCAAAATTCTAAATTTCCAGGCAACAAAAAACTCGCCTCCTGGCCAATGTAGTACCTTCGGGTGGAGCATTGGAAATGTAAATCAACGGTACGTGAAAGGGGGTAAGCAGCCTTTGGTTGCCAAATTACCCCAGCATTGGAACCTTTGTCGAATTAATAGTTTTTCCAATTTATCCTTTCGCACATTCAGCATTAGTTGAAAATATTTCACAACCAACACCTGTAGTTGTTTATAATAATCATCAGATTTAGGAGCACTTATTTTTTCGTCATTGGGTTTTACATCTTGAAACTGGTTGGACTTGTAACTCAGCTTATTTATGTTCTGAGCTAGCCCACGCCGTTCCCTGCAATTCTCACAACAGTCGATATACAACTCGATTCCCTTCTATTGTTTTCTAATTATATGCCCTATTTCACCGAGATGCAGTGGTATGTGAAGTGGGTTAAGCAGCCTGTGGCTGCCAAGGATCTCCCAACACTTAGACATTTGCCGTATTAATAGTTTTCAAATAAATCCATTCACACAATTAACATTAGTTGAGAGTATTGCAAAACCAATATCTGTAGTTGTTTATAATATTCACCATGTTTAAGTACAGTTATTATTTTGTCATTAGTTTTTCTATCTTGCGGCTGGTTGGAAGCGTACCTCCAGTGATTTCTATTCTGAGTTAGCCTACACATTTCCCTGAAATTCTCACAATTTACATCTTTCACTATCTGTGTGCAGTAGTCTAACCTAGGTTTACCTCTACTTCTCTTTTTCCTATCTCTGCTTCTAATATATTCCGCACTATTCCCTCATGTCTTAGTATGTGGCCTATCATCCTATCTCTCCTATTTTTTTTTTATTGTTTTCCACATATTTCTTTCTTCCCCTACCATTTCTAGTACCTTTTTGTTCTTAACTTTGTCTGTCCATGGTATCTTCATCATAGGTCTGTAGCACCACATTTCAAAGGCTGCTACCTTTTTCTTATCTCCTTTTCCTACTGTCCAGGCTTCACAGCCATACAGTGCTGTGCTCCATACATATGTTTTAAGTAATCTTTTCCTTGTTTCTATGTTTGTTGACTTTGTACACAGTAGTTGCTTTTTCTTGTTAAATGTAGCACCGCTTTGTGCTAATCTTTGTTTTATATCATTTGTGTTTTTCTCATCTTGCGTTATTTAACTTCCTAGGTAGCAGAAATCCTTAACCTCTTGTAAATTCTCGTTACGTATTTGCATTCTCGTTTTTGATCTATTATCCCCTCTTTTGCATACTAGAACTTTAGTTTTATTTTTGTAAATTTTCAAACCATATCCCTCCGTTAGAACTGTTTCCATTTCATTAAGAGCAGCTTCTAACTCTTCCTTGCTAGATGCTAATACAGTTATATCATCTGCTAATCTAAGCATAGGAATCTTTTGTTCCTGAATATTAAATCCAAATGTCTTCCTGCATTTGACAGTATTCACTGCCTCTTCTATGTACAAGTTAAAAATTAATGGGGATAAGGCACATCTCTGTTTCACCCCTTTCCTAATATTTACTTCTCTACTTTCTTGCTCTAGTTCTATTACTGCTGTTTGTTTTTGTATAAGCTATGTACTATTCGTCTATCCCTATAATTCATTCCAATCTTTTTGAGTATTTCGAAATTTTTTTTTCATTTTACATTGTCAAATGCCTTTTCCAGATCTACAAACCCTATATATGCGCTTTCCCCCTTCTCTATTGTTTACTCCATTATTACCCTCAGAGGTAAAATAGCTTCCCTTGTTCCTCTGTTTCGCCTAAACCCAAATTGATCTTCTCCCAGTATTTTTTCAGCTCGTTTTTTTCAATCGCTTTGTACAATTCTAGTTAATATTTTTGAAATGAGTGCTGTCAAGCTTATTGTTCGAAAATTTTCACATCTATCCGCGCCTCTTTTTTGGTATAGCTACTATGATGTTACGTTTGAAATCTTTGGGTATCTCGCCTGTCTCATACATATAGCTTACAAGTCGGAAGAGACGTTCTGTTACTGCTTGTCCAGCGGCTTTTAGAGTTTCTGCTTGCACCTTATCTGTACCCGGTGCCTTACCATTTTTCAGACTCTTTAATGCTAATTCAAATTCATCTCTAAGTATAGGGTACCCCAGGTCACTTTACTGTCTATAAATTTTATTTTAAAGTTTCTGGCATTGTCGAGAGTTTGATAATTTGCTTGTTCGATGTTGCTCTACATCTGTGTACCAATTGTTTTAGTGTAGTTATATGCGCGTTTCGCTGATTTTGACTGAGTTTAAGTTCCATGAGAAATTATGTATCGATAAAGTTTTGTAAAATTTTAATGTGCCTTTCACTATTTCTTTTCATTAGCGAAAGCTAATAATTTCAGATTATACTCTTCTTTCTTAAAAGGGGGTCCTAACCCTCCCACTTTTTGCTCTTGCCTCTGCGGACATGACCCCAGCTATCCGTACCCTCTCCTGGTGTTTGTCCAACTTTCTTGGTCATTATTTCCACCCCTATTTAACAGAAATCCTTCTATACGTGTAATATCTCCCGATAACAAGACAAAACTCATTTTTCAAAACGCCACGCAGAAAAAAGTTGCCGTCATGTCTTGTGACACGAAGACGCTTTTTAACTTCGCGTACTTGTTTTATGTGTTCAAAATGAGAACACCAATATAAAAAGTCTGGATTTTTCAATGTTGGTTTTCTGTTATTGGTTGCAAGCAAATTGTCAACGACATGTCAATTAAAGTAACATTTATTTTGGCAATATGTACGATAAATATAATATGTACCTACATTTAATCACGCTACATTTCCATACACGTCAACAAAATACAGAAATTTAATATAAAGTTCAAATATCTTAAATTTTAAAGCACATGAAATTGTGAGCCCTGATTTATTCCACAGGGTATTCACATTGCGCTCGGGGGTGTGTTCAATATACTCTTGATTTGTATGAATAGTGGGCAAATGCAACCAGAAAAGGCCAGCAAACGATTGTAACAGATTTTATTTTATTAAGAATGCAGCTTTTGTTGTCTGGTTATGAGAACAGCGGTTTTTTCTTTGTAGTCTGTACATAAGGGCGTATTTTGCGCCTCTTGTTTAGTAACTCATGTCATATTGTGTCCTGCTATGAGGCATTCCCTACTGTGAATAATAGCTAGAATAAAATTTGTGGATTGTTGGCTTAAAACACCTTTGATTAACGATTATAATCAAGCATAGCACGGGATAAATTTATTATGGACTACGTCGGCTATTGTCGCCATAAAATTATTAATCTTTATGTAAATTCCATTTTTGTTTTGTTTTACTCTTTTTAGGTAGCTAGCAAGACGAGCACCTGCATTCATTTTACGCGTTTAGTTTCTTAATATAAGAGTTTTGACGTATCTGATGATGCATGTGCACATAGAGCTTAACCAAAAAAATGCGCTTGATCCCTGTCCCAGGCCATAAAATAGGCTAATACCCTTGTAGAACTAATTGGATAGAAGTAATTAAAGGGTCCGCATGCATTTAAACCTCCATATAGTTACCATCACATAAAATCCAGCTATAAAATTGTTATTCAGACATGCACGACAATGCACGACTGCACAACCTATAAAAGTATAATCTCACGATTATCTTAGGAACGATAAGCTCATTTTGTATTCTTTTCAGGAACGTTTAATTTAAATACCAATACTGAAAAACGTGTTCAGTGCGATTAGAAGCAAATAAAGATACGGAACAGTTTGTTGCAAGTACATGAAGCTGTTGTCATATGTTCACAATGTTTTGCTAGAACTAATCTACTTATATTATTTAGAACGTTTTCCAAAGGGGCGCTGTAACTAATTTGTGTATTGTTTATTGTTTTAATTCGTTCTATATCGCGTTCCTGTGCGAGTGTATATGAGAATGGACAAGCTGAATTTTGGAAAATGCTCTTGACAATCAAAACATTGTCCTATCTAGTGATGGATTCGAACCGAACCAAACCGAACCTTGCCCTAGATTTGGTTCGGTTCGAAAACTTTTTAGTCCGCTTCGGTTCGAGGTTCAGTTCGAAAAAATATATTCCGGTTCGGTTCGGTTCGGTTTGAAAAAAACGAACCGAACCTCGAACCGAACCGAACCGATTCAACATTTTGATATTTTAAACAACTAGTACGTTCAACTACAACAATTTAAATGTTTAATGTAGTTTTTATATTTAGTATCTGCTATTTTCAAATAAACCCAACATTAATTTGTTTTAGATTTTAGTAGCATAAATTATATTAATACTATTTGTCCAGGTTTTATTTTTCAATACGTACTCTCTTTAACAAAGAGTAATTACGATTAGGTTAATAGTGAAAGCCACCACTAAAATTTAGAATGTGTTAATACTTGATGCTTTTTACTAATGTCATTTTACCGCGCAAGAACGATATCACACGATCTTTGCGATTACTTTTATTTTAGTTTTAGTTAGTATAAAAAAAAGTATCAAGTCAACAAGGTGTTGCTGATTTCTTATACAGTACAAACAAAAAGCTGTTTGTCAGTTTATATTATTATTATTTTTTTTAAAAAACAATATCAGATGGTTCTCGGAAAGAATCGTAAATCTACCTCAAAGAGCGTTTACGTTTTTCATAATAAAATATAACAGTATCTATGGCACGGGCATTATATCTGCTTATTATTTGCATTATACTGTGTTATTTTATGTCGGCATTGATTAAAAAGTTTATGCCCCTATGAGTCATAAACTTCAACCATTGGTTGTGGGAGAAAGTTTGGGTCATTCTTCTGGAGTATCGGCTACTTCTAAGGGCGTTGGTGGTAATGGCCACAATAAATAAACCGTAAATATTATGGTATAGGTTTTTCAAAATCTAAGCGACCTGCGCAGAAATACCAAATACTAATGACGAAACTAAAGACCAAAATGAAAATATAGTATTGTGAAATGATAGTCATGGCTCCAACAGCGTTGACGTTACTGCAATATAATTTTAAAATCGATGTTACCATGTGACGATAAGATTAAATTTATATTTATTAGATTACTCTGTTCTAAATCATATTTATTATTTTGATTAAATCTATGTTTATTAATGTAACAAAAAGTCACGTGCTTCTATCATGAAAGTGGCTTATCTATATTAACCTTATCTAATCTATGTTCTTAACTTACCGCCGAACCGATACTGCATATTCTGGACACTTAAAAAATATCCCATAATCTTTCTTTATATGATTTGTTTAATTCACTTAGTCCCAAGAAGTAATATAAAACTCAAAAATGAAAACGCCTTGCCTTTTATCGTAGATTAGTAGTAAGTTTAGGTATTTGTTTACACATTAATATTTTGACATTACATTAAGGGTTATTTTCGCGAATCGTGATGTTTTTATGTTGAACTGAAACACCGTGTTATATCCTTTTCTAAAGGTTTCTCACTTCCTCCATTGCGCATCCCAGGGTCGCTGAGATTTTGAAACAGCTCTACCATGCTTTTCGTAACACCATTTGTTAAGCGATTATGTACAAAAGAAAAGGAGATTAGTTTTTGCTACAAGGTCATATTGTTTAATATTAATAAAGAGCTGGTTTTCATATAAAAGTAAAAAATTTTAAATGATGGATTAGTAATACATACTTAATTAAAAATTAAATTGTTTCGTTTATTCTGAAAACTTCTGTTGTCTCTAGACCGTGACCTGGGCTTGTATATGTTTAAAATGGTTTTCAATACGACTTGTGTTCAATAAATAAAACAAACTTGTTTTTAAAACCAAATTTTCAAAATCATTTCGAGTTTCTCTAATATCTAATACTATTTATAAACAAACAACAATTTGAAATAAGGAGCATTAAACAAATCGAACCAATCTAGAATTTTTTGATCTACAAACGTGCCTCGATGACAAAATTTATTAGATATGTAACACTAATACCTATTACATTTTTTACCTATTGCCTTAACACTCGATGACCATGTACATTAGAAAATGGGTCTTTCTTTTATACTTGCCAGTAGAGATTTTAAAATGTGCGTTTGGGAGATATTAAGATTGACATGTTTTAGTGAAAATTAAGTTTTTAAACTAAATTTTTATTTAAAAAATCGAACCTTGAGCTAGGTTCGGTTCGGTTCGAAAAATTTGCCGGTTCGGTTCGAGGTTCGGTTCGAAAGTAAAATGTCCGGTTCGGTTCGTTCGGTTCGAAAAATCGAACCGAACCTCGAACCTGTTCAGTTCGTGACCATCTCTAGTCCTATCGTAATTTTTTAAGAATGCTCTTCTGTGAGGTCCAGTATTGTGGCTGCCAAGGGGGCACTTTCAAAAATTCAGTGGGGCTATATTCATCCAAATACACCCAGGAATTCGATACTAAAAGAATTAGAACAAAACCAAAATACAAAAAAAGTTACAGCGGCCGCAAAAGAGAAAACATCTTTATATGACCCATTTTTTCAGTGTGGGCGCTGTAACTTTTTTTGCATACTGTTCTTTGTTCTAATACTTTTTGAATTCTGTTCCCGAGAGTGTGTAGATTAGAATGGCTAGATTTTTGAAAAATATTTTATTTTGGTGTCATTTTTGCATGTTGAACAAGTTTTTGAGGAATGTTTTCTTCCGTACGGGCACCGTAACTTTTTTTCTATATTGTTTATTGTTTTAATTCTTTTCTTATGGTGTTCCTGTGCGTGTGTAGATGGGAATAAATATTATGTTTTTGAAAATATCCTTGACAGCCAAAATATTGTCCATCTTTATATTTTAAGAATGCATCCTTCTGTGCGGAACAGTAATTTGGCCGGCAAGCGTGCATTTTCGGGAATTCAACCTGTGCATTCCTATCCGCACACACCCAGAAATACGATAAAGAAAAAAATAGAAAAAAAAATCATAAACAAAGAAGAAACCATTCTGTGTAAGGTTCATTTCCTCCATGCAGTCGCTGTAATATTTTTGTATACTGCACTTCGTTGATACTTTTTGCATTGTGTTCTTAGGCCTATGTAGATGAAAATCAACCGGCTAAATTTTTAGAAAAAGGTTTTATTTTTTGTTTCTGTGTATTTTTGCATGTTCTTGAGAAATATTTTTTCCGTGCAAGCGCTGTAACTTTATTGTGTAAATGTTTATTGTTATTCTCATTTGTTTTTATCGTGTTCCAATGCGTGTCTACACGAGAATGTACGTCTGAATTTTTGAAAATGCCTGTCCAGCCAAACTGTTGTTTTCTTATTATTTTTTAAGACTGCTTTCTTCTGTGAGGAACAATATCGTAGCTGCTAAGGGAGCATTTTTAAAAACTCAGCTTGTCTATTCTCATTTGCACACGCCTATGAATATGCTACAAAAAGAATTAGAACAAAAACAAAACGCAAAAAAAGTTGCAGCGCCTGCAAAGGAGACAATTTTTTTATAATCACACCCTTCATCGATATTATGAACTGTAGCTTATCAATTGTAAATGGTTATAATCAAGGCACTAGTCTTTAGTGAATCCTTTCTAAATTCATAAGGCTCTACAATTTAAATAAAAACTGATAAAGAACTTATACTTACATTGAATACAAAAAAAATGTCCAATTAATTTAACAGATACAGCTCGGATCCCCTTGTTATTGTTTTCTAAATGTCTACCATATTTCACCGATGTTCAGTGGTATGTGAAGGAGGTGGGTACAAAGATTCCCCAACACTTAGACATTTGCCGAATTAATAGTTTTACAGTAAATCCATTCGGGCAATTAAAATTAGTTGAGAATATTGAAAAACTAACACCTGCGGTTGCTTATAATAACCATCAGGTTTAAGTACAATCATGTAGTTTTCCGCCTTGGAACTGGTTGGGCGAGTTTTTCCGCCGATTTCTATTCTAAGCTAACCTACACATTTCCCTGAAATTCCTACAGTCTACATCTTTGACTATCTGTGTGCAATAGTCTAACCAAGATCTACCTCTACCTTTTTTTTCTATCTCTCCTAATATAATCTGTACTATTCCCTCATTCCCTAGTATGTGACCTATCATCCAATCTCTTCTATTCCACTTTATTCTTAACTTTGTCTGTACATGATATCTTCATCATACGTCCGTAGCACCACATTTCAAAGATTTATATATTTTTTCTGTCCGCTTCTCTAACTATCCAAGTTTCACAGCCGTACAGTGCTGAGCTGCACACATATGCTCTAAGCAGTCTTTTTCTTGTTTCTATGTTTGAACACAGTATTTGTTTTTTCTTGTTAAATGTAGCACGACCTTGTGTTAATCTTCCATTTATAACTTTTGTGCTTTTTCCATCTTGCGTTATTTAGCTTCCTAGATAGCAGAAATCAATAACCTCATGTAAGTTCTCATATCCTATTTGTATTCTAGTTTCGATTTATTTTCCACTCCTTTACATACTATTACTTTAGTTTTATTTTTGTTAGTTTTCATACCGTATCTCTCTGTTAAAACTGTTTCCATTTTATTAAGAGCTACCTCTGATTCTCCCTTGTTAGATGCTAATACCGCTATATCATCTGCAAATCTAAACGTCTCAATCTTTTGTCCCTGCATAATAATTCCAAATGTCTTCTTGCATTGGACAGTATTCACTGTCTCTTCAATGTGTACAAGTTAAAAATTAACGGAGGTAGTTCTCTACGTTTCTACTATAATTCTGTTACCGCAGTTTGCTCTTTCTATAAGCTATGTACTATCCACCTATTTCTAAAGCTCATTGTAATCTTTTTGAGTATTTCAAACATTTTCTCCGATTTGACATAGTCAAATGTTTTTTCCACATCTGCAAATCCTATATATCCAATTTCTCCATTTCTCCCATTTTAATTGTCTTCTCCATTATCACCCGCAGAGACAAAAGCCTCCCAGGTTCTCCTGTTTCGCTTGAACCCAAATTGATCTTCTCCTAGTATTTCTTCAGCACGTTTTTCCATCCGTCTTTGTACAATTCTAGTAAATAGTTTTGACGCCTGTGCTATTAAACCTATTGTTCGAAAATTTTCACATCTATCCTCGCCTCACTTTTTTGGTGTAGTGACTATAATGTTACGTTTGAAACCTTTGGGTATCTCGGTCTGTCTCGTACATATAATTTACAGGTTGGAGGAAACTCTTGGTCCAGCGGCTTTTAGAGTATCTGCTTGCACTTTATCAATACCCGGTGCCTTACTATTTTTCAGATCGTTTAATGCTAATTCAAACTCATCTCTAAGTATAGGATATCCAAAGTCATTTTTTCAATTTTCTACTCTAGTGCTGTTTAGTTCCTCTCCTGCATATAAATTCTCTTAATATTCTTGCCATCTAAACACTTTCTCAACATTTTCTATAATGATATCTCCATCCGTGTTTCTTATATTTTTGTTATACGGCTATATATTACTAAAATTCATTCTAATTAATTTGTATGCTACCTCTGTCATTCTCGATTCCATCATAGTTTGTACCCCTTTGCACTTTTTATCAATCCATTATTCTTTAGTTTTTCGCATTTCCGAATAATTTCTTATTTTATGGCTTTGTATCTCTGTTTTCGTTTGATCTGTTTTTGTATTTTCGTCTTTTTTCTATTAAATTTAGAATATCCTTTGTTATCCATGGTTTCATTTTTGTTGTGTATAGCCCAGAGTATTTCTGTCCGCCATGTCTAGGCCGGATTTAATGTTATTCCATTTTGTTTCTACTTCTTTTGGTATCAAAAAATTTTTAGGTATCTTTCAGTAATTCAGTTGACATTTTTTCAAAGTTTTCGTGGATATCTTTATCTTTTAGTTTCTCAAAGTCAATGTGCCTCTTTCCGTTCCTTTGTTTCAAATTTTTAAATTTAAGAGTGACGATAATTACGATGTTGTAGCTAGTGTCTATATATGCTTCTGAGTAGCTTTTACAGTCCTTTATTTGGTATGTAAACCGTTGTCTTGCAAAAATGTAGTCTATTTGGTATCTTCCTATATTTTCTGACATCTTCCACGCGTATCGCTTACTAGCTTGATGTTGAAATAATGTGTTTGTGGTGATTAAATTTTATTTATCGCAAAATTCTACCAACCTAAATTTCCCCTGTGGTTAGACGTGCCTAAACCAATAAACCTACTATCGCTCCCTCCTTACCCTCACCAACCACTGCATTAAAATCCTCTGTAATTTTTAAATGTTCATGTTTTTTTACGTATTTTGGTATGCCTTTTACATCTTTGTAGATCGTTTTTATCTCCTCCTCACTGTAGCTAGAGGTGAGCAAGTATACGTGCATTATTACTGTATTTACTGGTATAGATTTTAATCCAACCATAAGTAATGTTTCGTTCCTTTGTAAGTGGTACAGTGTCCTATCTGTTGTCGCATAACTATCCCTACACCCGAAGTTCCTTCCTCTGATTCTGTATGAATTATCCTAAAATTTTCGCTCCAAAACCCCCCGCCTCTAGCCACCAAACTTTGCTGATCCCTACTATGTCTAATGTTAACCTATCCAATTCAATTCCCAAATTCATTGGCTTATTTACTTGCTTCACACTTCTGACATGCCACGCTCCGACTCGCAAAATGTTCCCGACTCTTTTCTGAATTTTCCGATCACATCCCCGAAGTAGTCCCCTCTCGGAGATCCGAATGGGGGACTATTTTAACTTCGAAATTATTTACTTCAAAGGATGCCATCATCGTAAATAACAATTATTGTACACTGTATACTTGAGCGGTAACGTGGTGGTTAGCCGTTGCCTTCCACATCGTAATGGTGTGTATGAGAATGCCATACCGACCCCTATGGTCTCTGCCACTTTAAGTACCGAAGGTGCTGCTGCCATTTTTCGAGTACCTGTCTTAGTCTGGTTTCTCGCTAAAGACTCCACTAATTAGGTTAAACTTGCAATCTAGTACTAGTAATCTAGAACTTCTTCAAGGTGCAGGTCTATTCAGAACGGAAATATTTCTGAAAACTGTAGTAATAGTAGTGCGTGTATAAATTTGAATATCTACTCTTTTGCATCAATCAAATATTACAAAAGCCGTACAACCCATATCAGTATAAAATAAAAAAATCTTAGACAATAATTTCATCTAATAATTAAAAATCTACCTTTTAAAAGTTTGCATATACAATGGCCCTGCACGTGTGTGTGTGTGTGTGTGTGTGTTAAAAACAAGACGACATCCATTTAAAATCTAAAAAAAAAACAAAAGGACAAAGGGTATACTAACTCTGACTATTACTAACAAAATCTAAACAGCGCTTATACCAATGCCGATATGTAGTCTAAAGACGTACCATATACTGCACTGAATAAAATTCCAACAACTTACATGTACACTAAACCCGACCCTTCAAATGGTTTTGGAACAGTATCTTCGACACATATACCTTTCATTTTACTTTCTAATTTATCCAGTAATATCCGTAAAAATTCTTGTACAATGTGCGTATAAAACATATGTATAAGGATATACTATTATTGTGAATCTATCGATTGATTATATAATAAACTTTTTATTGATTTATTTTGGTCTATAGCTGTGTTTAATTATCAACGCTAGGAAACTGGAACTAAAAGGTATAGAACCTTTTCAAACAGAGTAAGTATCTTAAACGAACTTACGACTACACTCGGAGTCCACAGTTTTGCCTTTAATATGAAATAGGGTATATTATTCCATTAAAAGTGAAAGTGAAAGTACCGAACTCGTCTTTTCGATGAATGATCTTAAAGGCTGCAAAAAGGACCAGAATTGATTTTAGACTTTTTTATGTTAAATTCCATAACACCCGGTTTTTGCGCCCGTACAGACCTATCCTATCTACTAATAAGCAAATGTTAATTTGTAATTGGATTCATAAATTGAATATGTTAGCTTATATATTCGCTTATCTTTTTTCATACTAATCACTCATGAGGAGCTTTATTGTATTAGCTTCACTGGAAGCGATTTGAGTTGTATTGCTATTTAGATACATTTTGGGCAAAAAATTACTTACAAATTTATTATTTCAGTACTCTCGAAGCTCATTTCATACGCTATAACGTTTTGTCTTACTAAGGGGTTATTTATTTTACTCCTACATGGCCAGCTGAAAGACACTAGGATAGATAACGAGGATTTCCTGAAGATGTAAAGAGCCCACGGTTAGTTTCGGTGAAAAATGGCTTGTAGATGAGGAAACCTTTAAAGGCTAAGCGGCTAGTCGAGCGAATTGCTCTGGGTAGAACATGAGCTTTGGGTCGGGGTTGGACTGCGACCAAAATATAGTGTTTATGGCGCCACCGAATTTTTGTATACTAAGAAGACACAACTTGAGTCTTTTGTATAAGGCGAATGCGGAAACCTATACTCAAATACCGCTATACAAAAAATATTACGAGAACCCTATCCCTAAAGTTTTCTTACCTTATGGCTCGATATTGACCTTTAAAGATGCACTGCTACACCTGTAAACAGATTAAAACAAGGCTAGCACAGTTTGTGCATTCATTTCAAAAAATTCATAATTAATAAGAATCAAACCTCATTCATTCCAACTAATAATCATACTCTTGAACAAAATGAATATCTATTACTTTAAGTTGCAGTTTAAAATTATATACAAAACATCATCTTTAAAAATTTGACTACACTATAATAATGAAAAATATGTACATATGTACTTGGTAATAATCAGCATCTCTCAAAAATAGAAAAATGTAGTTTTTCTTACATGATAAGAATCTAGCAAAATTTATTCTTGAAAATGTTTAAGTTTGAGTTTTTGAATTAGTTAAATTTATATTACAACTTTATATGGTCTTGGTAGTACTACATAGACTTCACATTAAATGGTAAAATATTCCCATTATTAATTAATAAAATGCAAAATGAAACAATTTAGTTCTTTAAAATAGCCTTAATGTTTGTTAATTCTGAAAGTTAACCTTTTTTATCTTTATATCGACATCTACCATTTTTTGTTAGTACTAAGACAAGAATTAAAAGTAAAGCTTTATAGATTCCTTTCACCAAAGTTTAAAAATAACTTGTTTGTCAATCACCTAATGAACTAGGAAATTTCCACATGAACAAACAAAACTTATTTGTCTGTCATACAAAAGTTACAGCTGACGTATTAAAAAAACTATTTACATACCAGATATTAATCCATCAGAAAAATACTTGCTAGGTATTAGGACCATACCCGGAATAATCACTAATAAATTGAAATCTTCTTATTTCAACATTTACAGGTTAGGAATCTTCAACACCATACAATCCAATAAACTGGATACTGAATATCTAATAACATTACGGACGTTCGCATCGAACAAATGAACCACACCAGATTGATTTCCATATAAAGTTAAATTTCAAATAGTTGCCAATAAATTTTCCATTGATTACTAAATAAATTTTATATATTCCTTAAATTAAAGTAACTTACACAACATGCACTGCAAATATAAATTAATAAGGGCTTTAAACTCAGTAATACTTACTGTTATCCTAAAGCCATTCAGAACAATTTAACGTCCCGTCTTATGCGAACTAATACCTGCCAAGCGTGGACATATAATGAGTTTCGCCGAGACGATTTCAAAGTGAAATCGACTTTAATCTTTTGGTGCTTCCAACATGTGGTCTGCAACGCTATGTTCTTGTATGTAAAAGAACAATTGACCTTTCCTAACAACAGCTCAGGTGGAAGTGTTCTATTGACGTATGCTGCCGTCTGACAACAGTTATGATTTTACAATCATCAAAAAGAGGAGCCCTTCCAGTGACGCTAACAAATGGCATTTTCTGTCACCGCTTAATTTAAAATTTTATGCTCTCAATTCGAAAGCTTATATTGTATTCAACAATATGTAATATTTATCACGTTGATTGTGTAGAGATATTATATTTAAATTGACTTTTTATGAATTAATTAAATTAGGTATTTGTGAAAATATTGCCAGAAAATAAACTTGTTACAACGCAAAAGAGCGGTAAAGGGAAATTTTAGAAATTTAATTTTGAGTAAGTAGAGTTTTTCAGAATTAGTGCAAACTAAATTGAACTGTTTACAGATTTTTTGAGGTAGTTGGCAACAATCCAATTAAAAGTTAATGAGCGTGAAGCTGGCATCAGCTATTTTATTTGTTTATCGCCTTTTTGTTTTTCATTTTGAAGATTAATTTTAGGATACGTTATTAAGCAACAGCGGTGCGATTAAGTTCTAAGTTTTAGATTTTTAACCCGTCGCTGTGATTGCGATTGCACAAACTTCGATTTCTACCAATTAGCTCATTCGAGAACAATTTGAAAAATATAGCTTTATTATATAACAGAACTGAAAGTATTTCCAAATAAGGTCCTAGTAGACGCTACCAGTAAAATATGCTAGATAGTTGTACGTTGTGTACGTACAAACTTAGGTACCTTAAAAGAAATACGATGTAACCCTCCGAAATAATTATTTTTCACAAGCCAGTGAATTAGGAATTTCTGTAACCTGAGCGTTTTATTTTATTAGGTTATACTAACAGGAAAATCAAGAAACCCACTGCCTCATTTCCCCCAGAATCACTCATTTCCCCACACATCTGGACCAAATTTACATGTAAAAACTCACTATAAAGTCTTATTTTTTAAGAATCTCCTCCTGCTCTCTCCTTGCTCTCCTCCTTGCTCGGACATCTCCACAACCATTTTGATTACGTCACACCCGCATTCTTTCCACCCGCTAGATAAATCTTTCTCCACATTTCCACCCACGAGATAAATATATCTTGTTTGGTATCAATTAATATTAGATTTATCTCAGCTACCCGAATATCTTGGAATTTCTTAGATTGCATCACCCCCCTAGAGAGCTACCCTCATTTTAAGATTTTTTTATCGCTAACATTCTAAACCAAATAGTTTTCTTCGTCTAACCAATTCATCTTTCGAGATAAACCTATCTTGTTTGGTATCAATTAATATTAGATTTTTCTCAGCTACCCGAATCTCTAGGAATTTTTTAGATAACATCACCCCCCAGGGAGATACCCTCATTTTAAGATGTTTTACCAGTAGCGATTTTTGACCGTCCGCATAAACCGTTTTTATACATGCAATACATCAACTTAGTCTAGAATTTTACGCAGAATTCGAATCTGTAAATAGAATTAAAATAGTACCACCCCATACCATTTTACACACACCCTCTAAATTATAATTTTCCTGCAGCTCATATCTAAAAGAAAATCTAAAAACCATTCTTAAAACTTTTTATTACAGACAATTTTTACTGATACAGTTTAAATTTTGTAAACCACATTTCTAAATACATATTTACAATTTTTTATTCTTAACCTAGAACTTCTCATATCGGCTTATACTTATTAATATTTATTTCTAAATAGAGCACCTTTTCCAAAGACCAACCGGACCTACATGTTTGAAATTCCCCTGATTTTGTTCTTATGGTTTCGCTTAAGACCTCGTACATATTATCCAGATTACTAGAAGACGTTATAACCACATTTTTTGTGTTAAAGGATTTCACATCGGTAGTATCTTCCGCCATTTTGGTGTAAACGCCGTACAGTTCGCAATAGACTTTTACTGCTGTATGTTGTATTCTTTTTTCATTAATTAATCGAATAAATCGCTCCTTCTGCTTCCAAAGAAACTCGGGCACTCCATCGTGGACACTGGCATTCTTTATGCGATAGCTAGCCATACGGTTGTTAAACGCTGTGCTAACCATTTATACACATTCGTCCCTAGTAGCGGTAACTGATGCATTTTTGTGTTTGTTGCTTCTTAAGTGTGCGGCATAGGTAGTCTTTTCCATTACGAAATCGCATACTTTACACATAATTCGTGGTTGTTTCGTACAAGGCCCTTTAACAGCTGGCGGAGTTGAACGTTTACGGCTTAATGACATGCCGTGCTGTTTTTCCTTGTGTCGCTGTAAGTTGTCCATTCCTGTAAAAGCGATACCGCAAGACCCACAGTTTAAGTACTTTGCTGCGGACGGATGTAGAAGCTTAACCGTAGACGATGTTGACGATTCAGCGGGGAGCTAAATGACGTCATTTTTTGCCAATCCTTGCTGCTCGTCCAGTACATTAAGCGCCAATGCATGCACCTGGTTCGCATCGTCGATGGTGCGAATGCCGTTAGTAGAAACATCGGAAACGTCTTCCATGTTATACAAATCGCGTGCAAATTAAAAATCCAAAAGGGTGGTAGCACACGCACACAAATTGTGTGCAAGTCGTGCTGTAGAAGATGCAGTGCTACTATAAACAAAAACTTAATAAAAACACTTTAAACATTTACTTAGGGAATACCAAACTTGTTGTTTACAGAATACTTACTAATAAAGCAATTTAATTTTAAATAACTTCTACGTCATATTTTAGGAAACGGTAGGCTTGAATATTTTCTAAATGAATCAGCAAGCGAAAGTATATGCTTAGCGGTATTAAAATTAACCATTAATTTCCCATTTTTACAACCGTGGTTAATTCTAGATTAAAATTTAATTTGTTCACGTTTGAGCTTTCCGTAAACTAACATATTTTATAGTAACAGTGCGCTGTATAATACATGCATACCCCTTCGCCGCGCTACTGCTATTCTTGTAGTTGCTAGAAAAAGTCACTTTCCTTTTTACTGTTAGGACCGATGCAAAGCACCATTTTATACTTTCTATAGCACATCGCGCACTTTTTCGTCTGATAATTAATTTTTGCTTCGGTAAGCTTTTAGACTTTCGCATAGCGGTCGGCCGCACGTAATGATTTCTAGAACCGGTAAGTATTCGATATCGCCCAAATAGAGAATTAGATGCTCGATGTCTGTCAACTTCCGACTCCCTCGTAAAAGGTAGAAAAAACTCGGTCAATCATCCATCTAACTTAAACTTCGACCCGCTCCCGTTCTGATATTTTCCAAACATTTTTCAAACGACAATGGGCTCAGAATTTTTTAAACCTTTGAGGGATCTATATGTCGTAATCAATTACACGTTCGAGCTACCCGTAAACTAACAATGCGCTGTATAATACATGCATACCCCTTCTCTGCGCTACTGCTATTCTTGTAGTTGCTTGAAAAAGTCAGTCGCCTTTTTTACTGTTAGGACCGCTGCAAAGCACCATTCTATACTTTCTTTAAAAGTATAGCACATCGCGCACTTTTTTTGTCTGATAATTAAATTTTGCTCATGTAGGCTTTTACACTTTCGCATATTTAAACATCTATTACAATCGATTAACCACTTTCGATTATTCTAACGGGACCCGCCATACATTTCGCCGCACCGTTCCTTTTGAATCCAACGATCCTATGGGCTTCCACACACTAACACCTAACGTACTTTCCTACTAGTTGTTAAACAAAAACTACCGGCATCCCCATGTCCGTATACGGACGTAAGCAGATGTTTGTGGATGTGTACGAGAATATGTAACCATATACATTAATCAGTCTAAGCTATTTTATTTATTCCACGAAAACTATTATTTTTCTAAACCGCAATTAATAATCGCCGTTATAGGTTTAACATTTCTACCGTTACCCAATGACTGGTGCTACGTACATGGAAACTTTAATTTCTTATTGGAGAGAATCCTTATTCTCCCACGCACTGTTGCATTGTGGCATGCCCACCCCTTTTGAGGATATATGCTCGTTATAGGTTGTAGCATCCGCGGTTTTACTTAACTACACTTCGTGAGACCCCTTTAATCTTTTTAATCGTGTCTTTCTCGCTAACAATACAGTAGGACTTAGCCCTACTACCAACAAGTTATAATACTAGATCCCCATTAAATTCGTCTTTAATTTTCCCTACAACTTTTTTGTTGACCGCATGTATCTAGTGTTTATTATCCGCGGGGTAGTCACTCTTTTAAGATAAATATATCTTTTTTTTTTGGTATCAACTAATATTAAATTTTTCTAGGGAGCCCAACTCTGTAAATAGATTTTAAATAGGGCCACCCCATACAAGGTCACGCCTTTTAAAGTCCCAAACCTCTAATTTTTACCCCTCTTTATTTAGCTACATCTTTAAAACCCTTTTTTCGCTACCCAAAGCATATGTTTTAACCAATCATTTCCCTAGAAATCTAAAACCGATGTGTCCCGTAAACACAACGTGGAGGTAACACGTATATTCTGTCAACCAGGATAGAAACCAGGAAGGATTTGGAAGGTGGGCGAAGAACTTAAAAATTATGGATTGTTAAAACTAATATATACGATAGATTTACAAGCAACTACAAGAATAGCAGTAGCGCAGAGAAGGGGGAATGCATGTATTATTCAGCGCATTGTTAGTTTACGGGTAGCTCGAACGTGTAATTGATTACGACTTATAGATCTCTCAAAGGTTTAAAAAATTCTGAGCCCATTGTCGTTTGAAAAATGTTTGGAAATTATCAGAACGGGAGCGGGTCAAAGTTTAAGTTAGATGGATGATTGACCGAGTTTTTTCTACCTTTTACGAGGGAATCGGAAGTTGACAGACACCGAGCATCTAATTCTCTATTTGGGCGATATCGAGTACATACCGGTTCTAGAAATCATTACGTGCGGCGACCGCTATGCGAAAGTGTAAAAGCCTACAGAAGCAAAATTTAATTATCACACAAAAAAGTGCGCGATGTGCTATAGAAAGTATAAAATGGTGCTTTGCATCGGTCCTAACAGTAAAAAGGAAAGTGACTTTTTCTAGCAACTACAAGAATAGCAGTAGCGCGGCGAAGGTGTATGCATGTATTATACAGCGCACTGCTACTACAAAATATGTTAGTTTACGGGAAGCTCGAACGTGAGCAAATTAAATTTTAATCTATAATTAACCACGGTCGTAAAAATAGGAAATTAATGGTTAATTTTAATACCGCTAAGCATATACTTTCGCTTGGTGATTCATTTAGAAAATATTCAAGCCTACCATTTCCTAAAATATGACGTAGAAGTTATTTAAAATTAAATTGCTTTATTAGTAAGTATTCTGTAAACAACAAGTTTGGTATTCCCTTAGTAAAGGTTTAAAGTGTTTTTATTAAGTTTTTGTTTATAGTAGCACTGCATCTTCTACAGCACGACTTGCACACAATTTGTGTGTGTGTGCTACCACCCTTTTGGATTTTAATATGCACGCGATCCGTATAACATGGAAGACGTTTCCGATGTTTCTTCTAACGGCATTCGCACCATCGACGATGCGAACCAGGTGCATGCATTGGTGCTAAATGTACTGGATGAGCAGCAAGGAATGGCAAAAGATGACGTCATTTAGCTCCCCGCTGAACCGTCAACATCATCCACGGTTAAGCTTCTACATCCGTCCGCAGCAAAGTACTTAAACTGTGGGTCTTGCGGTATCGCTTTTACGAGAATGAACAACTTACAGCGACACAAGGAAAAACAGCACGGCATGCCATTAAGCCGTAAACGTTCAACTCCGCCAGCTGTTAAAGGGCCTTGTACGAAACAACCACGAATTATGTGTAAAGTATGCGATTTCGAAATGGAAAAGACTACCTATGCCGCACACTTAAGAAGCAACAAACACAAAAATGCATCAGTTACCGCTACTAGGGACGAATGTGTATAAATGGTTAGCACAGCGTTTAACAACCGTATGGCTAGCTATCGCATAAAGAATGCCAGTGTCCACGATGGAGTGCCCGAGTTTTTTTGGAAGCAGAAAAAGCGAATTATTTGATTAATTAATGAAAAAAGAATACAACATACAGCAGTAAAAGTCTATTGCGAATTCTACGGCGTTTACACCAAAATGGGGGAAGAGACTACCGATGTGAAATCCTTTAACACAAAAAATGTGGTTATAACGTCTTCTAGTAATCTGGATAATATGTACGAGGTCTTAAGCGAAACCATAAGAACAAAATCAGAGGAATTTCAAGCATGTGGGTCCGGGTCTATTAAGAAATAAATATTAATAAGTTTAAGCCGATATGAGAAGTTCTAGGTTAAGAATAAAAAATTGTGAATATGTATTTAGAAATGTGGTTTACAAAATTTAAACTGTATTAGTAAAAATTGCCTGTAATAAAAAGTTTTAAGAATGGTTTTTAGATTTTCTTTTAGATATGAGCTGCAGGAAAATTATAATTTAGAGGGTGTGTGTAAAATGGTATGGGGTGGTCCTATTTTAAATCTATTTACTGATTTGAATTCTGCGTAAAATTCTAAACTAATTTGATGTATTGCATGTATAGAAAAAGTTTATGCGGACGGTCAAAAATCGCTTCTGGTAAAAAATCTTAAAATGAGGGTAGCTCCCTGGGGGTGATGCTATCTAAAAAATTCTAAGAGATTCGGGTAGCTGAGAAAATTCTAATATTAATTGATACCAAACAAGATAGGTTTATCTCGAAAGATGCATTGGTTAGACGAAGAAAACTATTTGGTTCAGAATGTTAGCGGTAAAAAAATCTTAAAATTAGGGTAGCTCCTTGGGGGGGTGATGCAATCTAAGAAATTCCGAGATATTCGGGTAGCTGAGAAAAATCTATTATTAATTGATACCAAAAAAGATATATTTATCTCGTGGGTGGAAATGTGGAGAAAGATTTATCTCGCGGGTGGAAAGAATACGGGTGTGACGTAATCAAAATGGTTGTAGGGGTGTCCGAGCAAGGAGGAGAGCAAGGAGAGAGCAGGAGGAGATTCTTAAAAAATAAGACTTTATAGTGGGTTTTTACATGTAAATTTGGTCCAGATGTGTGGGGAAATGAGGGATTCTGGGGGAAATGAGTCAGTGGGTTTCTTGATTTTCCCCTACTACTAACATACAAGCAATATCTGTGTTTGTTAAATAATCGGTTATAAACCTGCAAGAAAGCATAATCGGTTACAGACAGGTTTAGGGGATCTCTAACAAACATTACCAAAAGTTCCCTTTTAAGGGAGATCAGCAATTTTTAATTTAAGTACAGAAAATTACTCTGATTGATGAACGATCTCTGAAATTGATTTCCGACAGACACTTTCGACACATCTAAGTCATCTAAAATAATTTAATAGCGAGTAGGCAGTGTTCTTCAGATATTAATTATAACCGCTTTCACAACATTCGTTAATAATACGATTTCCAACAAAAAAGCAAATAAATCAAAGAATGCTTGTCTAGATGTGAAGTAAATTGTTGTCATATGAGCCTCTATACACCCACTAGCTTCGGCTTTATATTAACGTAAAGCAACACTCTGAAGATACCACGCCGTTTGACACTTTCTTGTGGTTTACCACATCGGTGAGTAGTTAGATGCGAAAATCGAACAGTGCAGTTCAAGTTATGCATTTGTTTAAATCTGCCCTGAGGATACGTATTTGTGGTGTGTATACACACCGAAAATTAGTACGAATAATAAGCAGCTTACTTGTTGAGGGCACTGCAGTTAGTTCAAGACGAAATCAAATAAATATTAGTTGTATTTGTTGTCAATTTTAACACAAAACAACCAATGATCGATTTCACCGTAATTGCAACTCGTCAGATTGGTCTATTTTTCTACACAAAAAGTCAAAGAGAGTCTCGAATATGATAACTGCAGATACAGCAAAACTGGTCGCGGGCTCTTTTCTTTTTGCAAGTTGCTAGCAAGCGCAAACTGATGTCTAATTGATTTCGGCTTGAAATCGATAACGAAGTCCTTAATATAACTATAAAGAAGTACTTTATAATAATATCACCTACAGCATTAATTGATGAATTAGGCTAGATGGCATCTTTATTTGAATGAGCTTTGTGATTTCAACACTGGCTCTGTGTGACATGAAAAATAGCAACTAGCAAGTCATAAATAGAGCGAATTAGGCCATTGATTGCTTTCTGTTTAAAACATGTTAGAAATACAACTTATCTTTAATAAATATACCTACTGACCTTTCAATTCTTTTCGTTTATTTTTTGACCAATGTCTCGTTTTCCTTTTTTGTAATATCTTTCTCCTTTTAATCAGAAATATCCAAATCCGTCTACTCATTTAACCATTTTTAAATCAAAATTGTCGGTACTTTGGAGAGAGCCCTCTTATAATTACACATTTCAAGTGTTTGAGCAACAGGTACAACCTTCTTTACTCTTAACTGATCCCCTTTTAATTCATGCGGACTTAAAGGCATCATCGAAAAAAGGAGTTGTTGTGATGAGGGACCACGAAACTATTGTTAACTATATCGTCATTCGTGAGGCTAAGTATAACTACAATGATGTTCAATATTGCTATACGGTTAAATCAAGTTGCAGTCCAGCATCAAAGATGGAATTAAAGAAAGGCTGCTGATGCACGATATCGCCTTTTACCACTACTGTCCATGATCCTTCGAGCCGGATCTTAGTTAAATTGTAGTTCACGTCCTCAATACTTTCAATTATACATTTTGTTTGATCAGGACAGTGATATAAATTCCATCATCGTTATAAAGCTATATAGACATTTTCTTAGATTTTTGTTTTAAAATGGTTGCAGTCTAAGAAGATTTTCGTCTTGGTGTTAAAGATATTTATTTTGCTAAAGTTTTAACCGGAGTTTTAAATTAAAATAAACCCTAGGTGACTATACAATACAAGTATACAGCAGATCTTAACGGAAATTATCTTAGACGCCAACCAATCTCAAATTACGGAGATTTGCAGAGAAAAGTCCTGGAATAAATAACAAAAACATTTTAAAGCCCGAGATCAGGAAAGTGATGCTGGTGTAAAATTCACACGCGGAATGTTCGAGTGCATTAATACTGAAACAAACTTCAATTAACCTATTTAACTTATTTAAGAACTGGTAGCTGAAAGAAAGGTTTCCAAAATCAAATGCTAAATTACTTGTATTAATCACACCTCTAGGTAATTGTCAGGCTGGAACTATTACCTTTGTATTAGTAATCAGAACAACAATTTACTCTATTACACAATTATGCTTTCATCAGAAGTACACATACATATTCTTAAGCAAAAAGAAAACAACATATATTACAAATTACTGAGCTTAATGAAAAACGTTCTCCCCGAACACAACGACCTTCTAAGTTCTTAAACTAACACGAAACTAATGTGGGCCCGTTTATAAGTTCAAACCGTTAAAGTTCAAAAATTTACAGTTACTGCATGATATAGCCGTTCCAAATGAACCTGCACCTTAAAGAAATTCTAGATTACTAGAACGGATGAAATGGCTTCCGCGTTCCAGTGATCTAAATAGTAAAACTACAGGTCCAACCAAAGTAGTAGGGTCTTTAGTGAGCAACCAGACTAAGACAGGTCCCCGAAAGAGAGCAGAAGCTTTTTCGCTACTTAGAGTGACAGAGACCATAGGGATCGGTATGACATTCTAAGACACTATTGCGATGTGGAAGGTGAGGGGAAACCACCACATTACCTCCCAAGTACACAGCGTACCTAATTTGTAAGTAACATTGAGGCTTCCCGTGGAGTAAAATATCCCGGAGTTAAAACAGTCCCACATTCGTATCACCGGAAGGGGACTCCTTTGGAGAATTTGATCGGAAAGCTTAAAGGAAAAGCAAAGAACATTTTGCGAGTCCTAGCGTGGAATCTCAGGAGTATGAAGCAAGTAGGTAAGCTAGAGAACTTGAAACTTGAAATGGATAGGTTAGCACTAGACATGGTAGGGATCAACGAAGTTCGCAAGTCAGAGGCGGGAGATTTTTGGAGTGGAGACTCTAGGATAATTCATAAAGGACCAGAGAAAAAAATTCAGGTGTGGAGATAGTTATGCGAAAAAAGATAGGACAATTTGTAGAAAACTACTTACAAAAGAACGAAAGAGTACTCATGGTTATTTTAGGAACTAAACCGGTAAATACATTAATAATACAAGTATACATGCCCACCTCTAGCAACAGTAAGGAAGAGGTAGAAGCGAGCTACAAAGATATCGAAAACATACTAAGATATGCAAAAGGACATGAAAATTTAATAACTACGGGGCATTCAAATGCAGTGGTATATGAGGGAAGGGAAGGAGCGGCAGTAGGTTTATTTGGTTTAGGCACGAGAAATGACAGGCAAAATAAGCTGGTAGAATTTTGCGACAATTTAAGCATCACAAACACATTATTTCAACATCATGCTAGAAGATGATACACGTGGAAGATGCCAATAAATATAGAAACATAGCAAATAAATTACATTCTTGTTAGACAACGGATTAGAAATCAAGTAAGAGACTGTAGAAGCTACCTAGAAGTAGATATAGACACTGACAACATCGCAATTATGAAACACGCTTTGAAATTTAAAAATTTGAAACATGGAATGGAAAAAGGCACTTTTACTTTGATAAACTAAAAGATAAAGATATCCACGAAAGATTTGAAAAAAAGTCAAATGATTTGCTGAAAGATATGGGAAAATTTTTTTATGCTAGGGAAGTAAAAACCGAATGCAATAACATTAAATTCAGCTTAGACATGGCGGCCAGAGATATTCTGGGGTATACACAAAAACAAACCATGAATAACAAAGGACATCCTGAATCTAATAGAAGAAAGACGAAAATACAAAAATAGTACAAATGAAACAGCAAAAAGAGATACAAAACCGTAAATTGAGAAATTATTCGCAAATGCAGGAAAGCTAAAGAACACTGGATTGATAAAAAGTGCTAAGATGTGCAAACTAAGATGGAAATAGGAAAGACAAACGAAGCATACAAGCTAATTAGAATGAATTTTAGGGATATAAAACTTCGTAACAAAAATACAAGGGCCACGAGAGAAAACGTCATTATAGAAAATGTAGAGAAGGTGGATACATGGCAAGAATATATAGATAATTTATATGCAGGAGAAGAATTAACAGGATTAGAACAGGAATCAGACATTGAAAAGGACGACTTGGGATATCCTATACTTAGAGATGAGTTTGAATTAGTATTAAAGAGTCTGAAAAAAGGTAAGGCACTGGGATAGATAAGGTGCAAGCAGAAACTTTTAAAGCCGCTGGACAAGCAGTAACAGAAGGTCTCTTCCAACATGCATGAAATAGGCGAGATACCCAAAGATTTCAAACATTACATCATAGTCACTATACCAAAAAAGAGAGGCTTGGGCAGGTGTGAAGAATTTCGAACAATAAGTTTGACAGCACACGTGTAAAAAATATTAACTAGTATTGTACCAAGACGAATGGAAAAACGAGCTGAGGAAATACTAGGAGAAGATCAATTTGGGTTTAGGCGAAACAGGGGAACACGAGACGCTATTTTAGCTCTGAGGGTGATAATCGAGAAAACAACAGAAAAAGGGGAAAGCGTGTATATAGGGTTTGTAGATCTGGAAAAAGCATTCAACAATGTGAAGTGGAAAAATATGTTCGAAATACTCAAAAAGATTGGAATCAGTTTTAGGGATAGACGGATAGTACAAAGCTTATACAAAGAGCAAACTGCGGTATTGAATTAGAGCAGGAACGTTGAGAAGTAACTATTAGGAAAGAGGTGAGACAGGGATGTACCCTTGCTTCATTAATTTGTAAGTGGTACATTGGAGAAGCAATGAGTACTGTCAATTGCAAGAAGACATTTGGAATTATTATGCAGGTACAAAAAATTGATATGTTTAGTTTTTCAGATGATAACGGTATTAGCATATAGCAAGGAAGAGTTAGAAGCTGCTCTTAATGAAATGGAAATAGTTTTAGCAGAGGAATACGGTATGAAAATTAACAAAAATAAACTAAAGTACTAGTATGCAAAGAAGTGGAAAATAAAATAGAAACTACAATACAAATAGGTAACAAGAACTTACAAAAGGTATAGGATTTCTACTACCTAAGAAGCCAAATAACACAAGATGGGGAGAACGCAAAAAATATAAAACAAGGACTAGCACGAGGTCGTGCTACATTTACAAGAAAAAGCTACTAATGTGTTCAAAGACAACAAACATAGAAGTAAACAAAAGATTGACTAAAACATATGTGTGAAACACATCACTGTGCGGCTGCGAAACCTGTAGGAGAAGCAGGGAAGAAAAACATAGATGCCTTTGAAATGTGGAGCTACAGATGCATGATGAAGGAATTATAAACAGAGAAAGTTTAGAACAAAGAGGTACTAGAAATGATAGGGAAAAAAAAAGAGTATATGGGAAACAGTAAAAAATTGGAGAGATGCTATGATAAGCCACATACTAAGGCATGAGGGAATAGTGCCGAATGTATTAGAAGCAGAGATGGGTAAAAAGAATGGTAGAGGTAGACCTAGGTTAGATTATTGCACACAGATAGTGAAAGATGTAGGATGTGGGAATTTCAGGAAAATGTGCAGGCTAGTTCAGAATAGAAATCAATATAGGTACGCGTTCAACCAATTTCAAGATGAAAATCCTAAAGACGAAAAAAAACTTGCACTGAAAACCTGATGATCATTATAAGCAACTACAGGTATTGGTTTTTGCAATACTCTCAGCCAATGTTAACTGTGCAAGGGATTTGTTGGATAACGATTAATTCGGCACTAAGTGTTGGGGATTCTTGGTAGCTACAGACTGCTTAACGTACCAGTAAATTTTGGAGAAATAAGGAAATCGAGCAGTATTTAGTCTGTAGAAATTTCAGGGAATAGTGTAGGCTAGCTCAGAATAGAAATAAGTGAAGGTACGCGTCCAACCAATTTTAAGACGGAAAACCTAATGACGAAAAAAAAACTGCACTTAAATCTGATGATTAAAATAAACAACTACAGGTGTTGATTTTGAAAATTTTTAGCTAACGTTGATCGTGTAAAAATATTAGAAAACTATTAATTCGAAAAATGTTCGAGTATTGTGGAATCTAGATAGCGCAGGTTGCTTAACCACCTTCACATACTACTAAATATCGGGGGGAAATGGTATGTATTTGTAAACAATAGAGGGGGAACCGAACTGCATCTAACAAGAAAGAGCAGCGACTATGTTCGAAGACAGCAGTCATAGAAACAAGGAGAAAATTGTTGAATGTATAAGTGTGGAGCACAGCAAATACGTCTATGAAATAGGGGCAGTAGGAGAAGCAAACAGAAAAACGGTAGAAGCATTTTAAGATGTTGTGCTTCAGATGTATGAAGATGATAGGACGGACAGACAAACTTAATAACAAAGAGGATATAGAATTAGTAGGGAAATAAAGATATCTGTAAAGAACAAAAAAAGGGGAAAAAGCGCAAATCTAAAACGATGGGGTTTTAGACGCCAGCGTTATCAATTATTAATCAAAACAAATGTATCAAAAAAGTGCTCTACTTTGGAATACAAACTAACAATGATATAACCTTAAAAACCGCTATAATGAATTTCACAACCTTTGAGTATGAACAACGTAAGATAAAGGAAAATCTTTCCTAACCTTAAGTATGCATGTAACCTAAAAGTTGTACTTCTTAAAAAAATAATGCTAAACTTATTGATGAAATTTACCAATACAGGAACTATTAAAATGAGATATGATGATTAACATTTCAATGGAGTGTTACAAACTATCCCTTTTAGAGTTTCAGTTTTTCCTTAATAAACCTAAACTACCTTTGCTAGCAGGCGTGTAATGACGATAGCATCCCAAAATTTATAGTCAGAACTTTTATTTGTTAAAAGCAATGGAGCATAATGAAATAGATTTTCGTCACGACAATGCAGTGTAGATTTTTTAACTCTGCGTGTTTATAGATATTCCCTATTTAAACATTTCATAAAATTATCGAACCATATACTCTAAGAAACACTTTGCTTTCTACATCCACCTTATTCCAGAAAGTGTATCAAACGTTATTAATTTTATTCCCAGCCTATATTTATTTAGGTATTAGAGATCATCTAGGAAATTAACTTCCTGTGGAGTTAGTGCTAATAAAGTTGTTTATTATATAAAATGCTTTATAAAAACAGCTGTCTACAAGGGTTTCAGAATTAAGTGAATCTAATTGTCTAAATTGTGGGCACAGAGCGTAGAGAAATAAGTGTCATTAGTTTTTATTACTAAATAAATGTAATTGCTAAATTACTTGAATATGTTTTGTAATTGTACCACATTTTATTTTTCTTAAATGTGTAATGATACTGACAATTATAGTTAATTTGAGAAATAGAGCCATTATGGTACGTTGCTTGAAATTAGGAGAAAACTGAAGATTAATGCATTAACGGACTTCCGCATTTGCTAACACGCAAATCTGAATAAAAAAGGCTGTCTATTAAATCACTTTTCAATTTCAAGCGTTTATATTAAGATTAATGTGCACTATTAGCTGCACGATGCCCATCAATGCAATTATCGGTTTTCTCTCAGGTCCATTGTAGCATAATTTCGACATTAGTGACACCCGCATTAGTGATGCTTTGCTTCAAATCAGTAGTGTTCGTATCTTTGTTCGGTATATGGTACCTTAACATACCCCCACAGAAAAAATCTACAGGCGTGAAATAAGTTGATCCAGAAACTCAGATACATGTAAACCTCCGACATGTCTTGTTGTTACAAAAACGATTGACCAAAGGTCATCTTTTAGTGGTGTTACACTTTCAGCCAAAAACTGACACAAAAATTTGCAGTAATTGCACCTTTGACGAATAAAAATTAACCAACGATTTGATTGTATATACGAGGGCCATTTTTTTCAACCTCCGATAGGCTGTAAATAAAAGACAAGTTCATATAAAACAATAATTTTATTACCAAAAGATTGGTACACTTACGGTTACTTTTCGACATAATCACCGAAGAGATTAAGTCACTTGCCATATCTGTGGACAAGCTTTTCAATACCCTGTTCAAAGAAAGTTGCCGCCAATGAATTCAAGCAGTCCTTGACTTTGGTTTGAAGGTCCTCATTGGTTTGAAAGCGCTTCCCACCAAGCCACGTCTTCAGGTTAGCAAAAAGAAGAAAATCGCTTGGTGCTAAGTCAGGACTATATGGCGGATGATCGAAAATGTCCCATCCAAATTGTTCGAGAAGCCGTTGAGTTGCTCTAGCAGTGTGTGGACGGGAATTGTCGTGAATCAGAACAACTCCAGCGGTCAGCTTTCTTCTTCGTTTGTTCTGAATGTCTCTACGCAACCGTCGTAAGGTTTCACAATTAACAGCTGCAGTGATTGTGGTTCCGGGCTCCATAAACTCCACAAGCAACACACCTTGTTGGTCCCAAAACACAGTAGCCATGGTCTTTCTGTTGTTGAAGGTTTGTTTGATTTTCTTTGGTTTGTTTGGTGAAGTTGAATGCATCCATTGTTGTGTTTGTCGTTTTATTTCCGGTGTGTCGTATTGAATCCAGGTTTCATCCCCAGTCACGATTGATTTCAAAAAGTTGTCTCGTTGATCATGATAATGATCAAGGAACCCCAACGCTGACGCCATTCGTCGAGTTTTGTGGCCGTCCGTCAGCATTTTTGGGACCCAACGTGCACAAAGTTTTTTGTAGCCTAACCGTTCAGTAACAATGAGTACAAAACAGACCTTGAAACTTCTGGAAATTGCATAAACAAAGTAATAATGGTGAATCTGCGGTTTTCTTTAACCATTCTCTTAACACGTTGAACCAGGTCATCTGAAACGACAGATTTGCGCCCTTGGCCCTCTTCATCATGCACATCATTACGGCCATATTTAAACTTTCGACACCATTCACGCACAACACCATCACTCATGAAGTTTTCCCCATGCACACGACTCATTCTTCGACGGATTTCTGCAGCACTATGACCTTCAGCCTGTAGAAAACCAATCACACTTTGCACTTCACACTTGGCGGGAGCATCAATAATAGCGGGCATGTCTACGTGGCTGTAGCACAACGCCGACTGACGCCTGAATGTCAACCATGGCGGAGTGTGTAGTGCAAGAGCTGCGCAGTCGCCTACAGTGCATGCCCGCTTTTTGCTACCCGCGTAGCGTCTGCACTGAGCGATCGAAGGTTGAAAGAAAATGGCCCTCGTATATCATTTCACACTACAAACTCATTTTGGGATATCTTGATCAAACTCCATGTGGTTTACCTGAGTACCGATTATAGAATTATGTGGGGAAATAAGCTACCGTTGATCTGAGCTACAGAACAGGTCTTTTTCATGTATCTTCTTATACAAAAATCTAAATTCCGTTATTCAAATTTTTGTACTCTTCAAGGTCATTCAGTCAAGGACCACGATACGTCATCATGGACGACCTTTTACTATCACTTTTCAAGTTCAAAGTTTAAACCTACACCACTACCGCTCAATTCTTGTCTCGACCAGTAGAAAAGCTTAAAAAGCATTTGATAAAATAATATCTCCCTTTTTATTTAAGGGTGTGGGCTACGGGTGTGAGTGTTGACATGCGTATTGAATATCCTAGCCTGTCTAGGTTTTTTGGGAAAGTTTTTAGGAGTACCTGTTCCAGGTGTTCGCTATCAATAATTAGGCAACAGAAATACAAAATCTCGAAAGCTCTCACAACAATTTTGTTCCAGTTAATTGCAAACAATATAAATACTAACCTCTAACACTACTTAATTACCTATTACCAAAGAACAACAATTAACTATACAAGCACTAATTATTAATTTATATCGAATAGAACGATTTACATCAACAGTAATTTATACCTCATCTTCCAAAGCATTAAGCTAGAACATATTGTAATCAAGGTTTCAATCAGAACTAAACTCCAATATCAACAACGGCAAATTATATGCATCTTTAAAACCTCTAGGCTATTCTAAAACGTGCCAGAAATTATACAAATAACATCTTGAATGCACCAATAGTAACCTAAACAACTCAAATGCAGAACATTTGTACCTGTCAATCAAACCAATCACTGCTTTTTGGGATGCAGGCGGAACCATCTAGATGGATTACTTGGAAAAGGGAAAAATGATAACAAGAGAGTAATTGCGTCGTTATTGAACCAGTTGAACGAAGAAATCAAGGAATAACGTCCTCATTTGAAACGAAAAAACGTCATCTTTTATGAAAACAATGCACGGGTGCATACCTGCGCAGTTGCGATGGCCAAAATTAAGGAACTAAAGTTCCAATTATTACAACATCCACCGTATTCGCTAGATTTGGCCCCCAGTGGCTTGGCGGACAAAGGTTTACGTCTAACGAGGAGTCATCGCCCAACCAAATGCCTATTTTGAGAAGCTTCCGAAATTCTATTTTCTGGACTGCTTAAAAAATTTGGAAAACGTTTAGAAAGATGTATAGAGCTGAAGGGAGATTATGTTGAAAAATAAAAAAAAATCTACCCAAAAAATATTTTTCTACTTATTTCTAAGCACTTATTGAACGACCCTCGAATCAATCATTTTTTATGCACAAATGCCTCGCTTACATTCCAATGTAATTATTCTGGTCAGAGGCAAATCTATCGGCGCTACACTGTTCTCCTCATACGGCTGTTCTGTCTCAGAACACCATGTCGCACGGGTATTAAAAGTACCAGTTGCGGTAAGGACAGTCAAAACCATTTCTGCAATTTTCATATTGATTGAAGTAGTAATCAATACTTTACATAGCAAGCGTCGTACTATTTGTATTGTAATCACACACCAAAATCAGGATTCCGGTTTTTGGAACAGTACCTCTAGTTTATTTTGTTCCACTTTCCAGGCCAACCTATCGACCCACACCCGATTCTCGCTTTGCCTCTGCCGTAGTACAGAGACATGAACCATTCATACCTCGGTTCAGACCTTCGTTCATTCTCACGTGCATAACGGCATGTTCATCTCACTGCTTTCCGTTCTTCGGCATTACCGCCATCGCCACTATCGTGGAGTGCTAAATGTTTAACGTGCACCACTGTTGTTGTTCCCTTTGGGAGCTTACGAATCCGATACACTACGTTGTTGTTTCCTTTTGCAACATTCTACAGACCACCTCAAGGTTTATGTAACTTTGACGGCAGTCCACGCTTTCGTGTGAGGTTGTATAGCTAGGTACGGTCAACCTCTTGAAAACCAGACTCGTACACCTTGATGTCATGTCTGGTCTTCAATCGATCGCTTGCGACCTGCTTATATTTCAAACAGTGACATTGGATATCGTGCATCCTGCGCTTGAACGTCTCACTGTAGCTCTCGCCTACGATCTCACCTCCGGGTTTACTCCCAAACTGAAAATCACGCGGAAGACATACCACGCATCCCATTATAGCACATGCAGTTGTCTGTCCAGTTCTTTCATGAACCGAAGACCGATAGACCAATAAAAGCAGATGTTGGTCTTAGTCTCTCTAGTGTTGGGAGACAAAAGACAATCTTGGAAAGATTCTTGCCTAAGGTGAAGTTCAGGCGCTCTACCATGCTATCTGATTACGGGTGCAATAGTTTGTTTGGTTTTTTTTTTGTTTCCAGCAACCGGCAAGTTCTTTGTAATATGACCAACTCAAAATTTCTGCCCTGATAAACGTGCAATTCCATAGGGACTCCAAAGTGATAGCACAGTTTATTTACCAGCACGTCATCGACGATTGCGGCTGCTTAGTTTGGTTTAGCATATGCCTGGGTTCACTTTGTAAGATAGTTCATGGCGACTAATATGAACTTATTCCGGGAGTAGATCTCAGGTAATGGAACAAGAATATCGATTGACACTCTCTCAAGGAACTTCCCCACGTTATATTGCTTTATTGGAGCCTTACGGTTTCCCATTGTTGCGCACAGCTGACACTTGCGGCGCCACTCTTTTACATCGTCCTTGCAGTCTACCC
Organism: Platerodrilus igneus; assembly: GCA_036346225.1. NCBI lineage: Eukaryota > Metazoa > Arthropoda > Insecta > Coleoptera > Lycidae > Platerodrilus > Platerodrilus igneus. The sequence continues at coordinate 4,943,857 of JARFIW010001701.1, forward strand.
AGTAAAATTTTGTTCGGCATTCTCCACTCATCTTAACTCCGAAGTGTCCTCCCGAGTCGCCTTCCCTCCGGCGCAGGGTTCCTAGGAACAACCAACCTAAGCGTACTCGTGGTATCTCCATCTTCAGGGAATCGTGCTAAGATCCAATTCTCTACTGTCAGGGAATTCAATTGTGCCCAGTACCACTTCAGGGTGCTACCCAATGGGCTAGTGTACAGTCAGAATGGACTTTTTACTCTGGCTTACCAACCCAAAATAACACCTGGGGTTTGACATTTTTCTCTTCCGTTATCAACTGTAGTGGCCGCTAATCGGCGTTAATGATTGTACTCCGACCAACAAGATCAGTTTTTCCGTGCAACGCGGACGACCATTTTCGGGTCAGAATCTATGCAGGTCGGCTTTTGCCCTGTTCCGTCGACTCTCTCTGTTATTTCGGCTCCTCATCCTTTTTCTTAAGCAGTTTACATATGTTCCGTTTGTTCCCAAATCCGCGGTTATGGCGTTGTGGCCGCTTTTCTTCGGCTGCTCGTTCTCTTGGCTCCGCTTCTCTCCAGAGCGTCCTACCTTGCCACAGATTAAACGCATCACGTTAAGTTTTTGACAAGCCCAGCAATAGTGTTTGCTTGATCTCCTCGTCGTATATTCCACAAATGGAGGCGTGCATTGCCAGCTGTTCTAAGAAGCTATCTGGTACTCTTGGATAAGCTAGTTTTCAATTAGTTTTTGTTCAACCGTTTTTGATTTTCTCATCTGATTGCGCTGTAAAACATTCTTGTAAATTCACGGAGGTTTCGTTGCTTTTGTGCAAGGTTTACGGATTTTTTCTGTAATTTTTCTGTAAACCTCCTGCTAGTTTCTTCTAATTTGGCTGTCATGGTCCCAGAGTATAGGTGCCGTTTTTCAGTATTTTCCTGTAAATTGGCTGAATTTTCAGTCAAGCTCCGGCAAAGCTTGACTTGTGCTTCCACAAGAAAAAAGAGTATTGCTGTCTGTTTTCTTATTTTTACTAAAAGTTACCCAAATGCAAGTAGAAATCGTTCAAAAGTCTTTGATTCCACTACTTGACGCCAGTGCAACAAAAAAATCTATTTGCAGTAACAACAGTTCTTCGTTTTTAAACAGATTATAAAAGCTTGTTTAGCAACTGGTAGTTACAATAAAATCCTAAAAGCTTTTACAACTATTTCTTTCCTAATTGCTAACAGTGCAAATACTAACTTCTAAAATTACTTTCTGTCTTCCTAATTACTGTAATTAACTTCCAAGCACTAGTTATTAATTTGTATAGGAAGCACTGTAATTCATTTATATCTAATAGGAAAATTTATATCAACACTATTTTATACCACATTTTGCACAGTTTTAAACTAAAACATATTGTAATCAAAGCGTCAATCAGAACATCCACGACGGTAATTTATATACATATATGAAATCTTTATAATTAAACGTGCCAGAAATGTAGCTACTGTAATCTAAATAACTCCTAATTGCAAAACTCTTGTAGCTGGCAATAAAAATCATTTGAAAGATGAGCTGCCATCATGATCTATTAATTATTGTTGTGTACTAGCGTCTCGTTTACATCCCAATGTAATTATTCTGGTCAAAAACCGACCGACCGGCGCTGCGATAACTTCAAATTTATGATATAGACTATGGAGTTGCGCTCCACAGCATCGAAAGCAAAATAAACTCAGGTTTGACACTTAGGTTTAAATATCTTACTCATCTCCTATCTTGGACAGGATCAGCATTACCCGTAAAGAATTTGTCATGTTTGTACAACAAGTTAACAAGAGCTACTAAAAGGTTGTTTCGCAACGTCTAGTTCAGAGAATCCATCAAGTATAGCATGGTCACAATTTCATTGTAGTACATGTTAATATTTGTCCTCACCTAAGCGTCTGTGTAGGAATTGATAGGTAATAAGGAAACTGTAAAACCTTTAATTTTTTTAACTTGCTTTTGTAAGCTTTATGTCTTCCCAAAGACGAAAACAAGTTTGAGAGAACACGGATTTGAAAATTTAATGAATATCAAAGAAGATGTAAAAACTTTATTAAAAAATAACAAGGAACGTAAAACATGTTTCCAAAACTTGTATGAATTCTGAAAGAAGTGGGCAGCCTAACAAGTAAACTATTTAGGAAAAGTTTTGCAAAACATATGTCTTGTAATTATCAAATCGTTTCACTCTTCTTTACTAATTGTTGCAACTTGTGTATTAGCTAATAGTTTTAGTTTATTTGGAATGTTTAGTTCGTACCTCAACGTAAAGACTAAATCGAATTTACACCATACTAAAATTCGTATTCTGCCTTTCAGGTCAAACAATATTTACTTGCAGAAAGCAAACTCTGAGCTCTTTGTTCTACAGAAAACTCCCTTATCAAATATCCACTTTAGGAAAAACAAACTGTTTTCTCAATATGGCGTTTATCGTTGAAATTACAAAATCTTCTTACGATCCTCTTAAAACCACTCCAGACTACGAGCTTAATGCAATTTTATACTTCCCGCATGTTATAGCATTGGGCATTGCATTCAATTTCCTTATCACACAAAACAACGTCCCCGCGTTTATACACACTTCTAAGTATTGTTGTTAGGTTAGGCATGAACGGAATCGAACACATGTGTTAACATTCTCACCAAGTTTCCACAACCACTTGGATGACAAGATTTTCATCTTAAAGCATGTGGTGTTTTTTTCTCCTCTTACTTTACTGAATTCACAATGCATAACCACATCTTTGAAGAGAAAAATTATAAAATCGGTTCGCGTTCTCGCTTTATATTTTTATCCTTTTGGGCTGACATATTGATCTAGGAATTTGCACAAGCACAAGCTTTACGTGCATTATTATCCCTACTTGTACTCCTTTGAAAGTGTAATGCTGCAAAGAATCAAAAGCACGTACACAAAGGTTTATGACCTAATTATAACAACTTAGTTACAAATCTCCATATCTATTCAAAATGTCATTGCTTGTACGTTAAGCACTAAAGCAAAACAAATGTTATTAACATTTAAACGTTAACAAGCTATTGGTCCTTCGTGCCGAAAACAAGCTAAAACTCTTTTAACCATTGCACCAAGTGTTTATGATCATATTTCGGAAATATCTTAAGTATAAAGACTGATTACTAAAAAAACATTGTAATCAGAATCATAAATGCTGTCTGGGTAGACATGAAATTTTTTTTCTACCAAATAAGTTTCTATTACTAATGGAATACTTTGTTTAATATATTCTTTCTAAAATCAAATATACTTACTTGTGCTGAGCTAAAATAGGCGACAAATAAAGGTATTTTTACATTTCAACGACTGTATGTGTAACATAATATGAAATGCAACCAAGTTCAACTCTGAGTTACAACTATTTTGGATGTATATTTTGTAGTTGATGGTTACCGCTGAATTTTGAAGTTTTTAATCATATTTTTGTAACATGAAAGGTCTTATTGATAGAACTTTTCGTTTAGCGATTAATTACAAGGTACGTACAATATATCTGAAACCTTCTACAAAAAGCACAGCGACCAATATACGAGGGCTTTTGTTCAAGATCATATCGGTCGTGAAATGAAAGTCACGGTGAAAATAAAAAAGAATTAATTGGAACATTTTGATAAACCTTCCAGATACTTCTTTACATACTCATTGCTCCTAGTTAGATATTTGCTGTAGCGTGGTACCAACCTTACCATATCCCATACACTTGCGTTAGAAGGTAGCCAGCTGTATTTTCAACAAATTATCTTCGCGGTTCTACAACGAATCACTCAACATAGAAATTCTAAACTAACGATTTTTGTGAACCATCTGATCCACTCGATGAACAAGATCAATGGTTGGTTGACACTCGTTTGCTTCCCTGACCGTCTGCATCATGAACGTCTTTACGTCTTGCTTCTAGGTTTCTGCAACATTTCCGCACTTTGATATCATTCATGAAAGTTTTACCGTGCACATTACTCATTCGTCAATGAATTTCGGCTACACTGTGCCTTTCACCATGAAAAATTCGAATAACAGGATGCACTTCACACTTGACGGAAGACTATTGTTCCAGGCATGTTTACTTGTTTATTAAAGCTCGGAACTAACAACTGCGCCGTGACGCGATCGACACGCATACCCTGCGTCGTCGGATTTTTACTGTAAACTAGGAAGATCAAGCTTTTCTTTTAGCATGGACCGTATTTGATGTAACTCAACCAGAGGGCGTGTTCTCGAAATATGTTGCAGGTCTCTTCTGAACTGGTACATCACAGGCAGTAACCCAAATCTGTGGTGAAGGATCAGCTAGCGGAGTGGCAACAACGCAGAAAAATCCGATAAATGGAGCTGATCAAAAAGAAAGACGAAGGCTCGTCTGGTGGCGCAGACTGCTGTCGGTAGTTTGGCTGGTTCTACGGCTAAACTATCTCTGGTCAACCCCGATCTGCATCTGCATTTTTACGTAGCCACGATCGACAGGAACAACTGCGAAGGCAAAATCGCTAAGACGCAAGGTGAGGTGTTGCAAGAAGCTATTGAAAAAACGTTCGATGACCATTTGTTTGATCTTCCCGCAAACATCATTCCACCAACCTATACTTGGAGTAGACCTATCTTCACTAATACGAGAACGACAGCCTCGTAAAGAGGATAACGGAGGTGCTTGCAACCTCCCACAACCGTAAGCAGCTGCACACCGTCGGTCATTCAGGTGGAACTGCTATCCAAGCTACTGATGGCAACACTATTGATTCCAGATCTTCCAAAAGAATGTCGTCAAAAAGCGCCTGCAGGTGCGGAACCCCTGAAACAACTTCTTCGGGTGGAGTATTTTCGCATCTACGCTAGTGACCAGCCTCAAAGAAGGTTGGTTCTCTATGGCATTGAGGAAGACGTCAAGAGTGCAATAGAAAGCAAGACCGTTTGCTGGAGTAGTCCCTTCTACTATTGAGCAACAACATCAGCAACTTGCATCTCTAGCACAGTAGCACCGTGACGCTGTCCAGCTCCAGTTCCTAAAAGTCATGACAACCCAACCATACACTGAGTCAGGCAGTCTGATGGATACAACTGACTCCGACCTCCCTTCTAGTAGAGTAGCTCTCGGGGAGGTGTGGAAAAGTATCATTGGGCAGTCCAATCAGAGACGTTTAAAAGGTAAGTCTTTGCAAATACATGACGAGATTTGGTATGTACAGATAAACCTCCAACACTGGGTTAGACCCACCTCCTTTGAATTTAACTGCGGTCACCAATTATTGCAAAAGTCAAAAAAGCATTATACTATAGGATGGCATTCCATCCCACACCACACAGCATGGAGAAGTGCTAATACTAAGCCACTGGGCACGACACTAATAGAATGCATTTTGCGTAAAAGCTTGGAAATTTTAAACTGGAGCAGCAGGTCCACGATTGTGATATCTCGCTGTCAAACAGCAATAGACATAACGCTGCCTTTGACAAGGATTTTCCAACACATCTCAAACTGGCAGATGTTGCCTCAAACAATCCTGTGCATCAAGATATAGTTGAATGTTTAAAATAAAGGCAGCGGAGGTTGCCTGCAAAGAATACAGGAATTCAAAAGCCACAACCAGAACAAATGTTTGTTGACCGACTGGCTGTGCGGCTTGTAAAACAACAAGGTGTGAGTAACTCTACGACTGTAGAGAAGATGCAAAGAAATTCCCATTTTCTACAAATATCTGTTATAGAAGCCTTTAAGCAACTCTGCCCGGTTAGGACAAGCTCTACTCGTTCTACCGCTCTATGGTAGTGCGACGAAGTTTAGAAGCTGAAGAAAACCGCTGGCAATCATTCAATAAAATAAAAAATACCTAGAGTGTGGCTGATTGGGAGGCTTGTAAAAATCACCTGCCACAATACAAAGTGAAAATTAGAAAGGCACAGAGAGACTACAGGGAAACCTTCTGTAACTTAGTAGAGTCTGCCAAGGAAACTTCTTGAATCAACAGAGTTCTGTCTAAAGAGCCACGCCACGATTTATTCTGTCTGAAACGTCTTATCGGCAGGTACACTGTTAGCGAGAAAGAAACTGCTAAACTAGTTGCTGAGAAGCACTTCCCTGGGAGTGTATCTCTCGTATTCACCCTCGGAACGGGTCTACTCTTCTTTAGCCCAGATGAGGCCGACTGCGTCGAACCGGAATGTAAACGAAAGGAAAGCAAAAGGGCCATCTCCATCCTCCAACATTTTAAGCCCGCTGGTCTGGATGACATATTTGTTGCCCTGCTACAATGGGATTTGGAAAAGTTGCTTTCGCTTCTGGTGGCGCTATACAGGGGTTGCATCGCCTTTAGATAAATTTCCAGACACTGAATAGAAGTGGGGGAGGATTTTATTCCCAAACCTGGACAGAATGATTATTTCCTGGCAAAAGCTTATCGTCCGATAAATCTAACATCTTTTTCACTAAAGACTCTGGTATGATTGTGCGACATTAATATAAGAAAGGGGTATTAAAGGCTCATCCACTGCATCCAAATCAGCATAGTTTCATACCAGGCAGATTCACGAAATCTGCCCTTCATGCAGTTGTAGGGCGTTCTAATAAATTTCTCAACAAGGTGTCAGTCTTAAGCGTTTTCTTTGATATCGAAGACGCGTGCAGTGAAACGACATTCGCAAGCTACGACAAAGCCCTGCGGGAACATGGGGCAGAAGGTACTCTTTAGTAGCTAATTATATAGATTTTGTGATGCCGTAGAGTACGTGTTAATGTAAATCACATCTCAATCGTTGTGACGGTGGGGAAAGACACTCCTCAGGAGGGGGTTCTGTCACCTCTACTATGGAACCTAGTAGTAGACGGCTTTCTCCAACGCCTTAACGAGACAGGCTACTACACGATAGGATATGCGGACGACATAGCCATATTGGAAGTCGACAAATTCGAACATGCGCTGTGCAACTTAATACAAATAGCACTTACCCTAACAGAACGATTGCGTATTGTCAATTTCATGACTATCAAATTCAATAACACGGGATCGATGCTGTTCAGCTAATGGTAACGAGGTTGACACACTTTTCCAAACAAATTTAGCCATTTCCGATTATTTCAAGGATCTAGGCATTATACTGGACAAGAAACTGAATTGGGTTAAACTTCTTTAAACGAAAACTAAAAAAATAGCATGGTTTTTTAGCGGTGCAAACGGGCAATTGTTAAACTTTGGGGTCTTATTGCGCTGTGGCTGTCTTCCGCGGTAGTCTAATCAATGCTTTGCTACGGCAATGTAGTTAGTTGACCCAGGGTCCGACTAGTGCATGCAGCCAAGAAACGTACAAATATGCAAAAACTAATCTGTTTAAGTGTTACAGGCGTGATATGAGTTACACCCTCTGCAGCTTTGCAAGCCATTCACGCCTTCACTCCACTAGATCTACATCTGGCGGAATCGGCTTTAAGGGTGACACTAATGCTGCGGGACAAAGGGTTATGGATCAACAAGGTTGGGGGAGGTTAACACCACAGCATCCTAAAAGAGGCGACCAGCAGAATGCTACTATTGAACGGGAGCGGTGTGCTCGATTGCACCGCAAATAGTATTCAGGAAACTCTTTAGGGTCTTCTTCGACCCTGAGGAAGCGTCCCCACTAGACATCTCCATCTTCACGGATGGATCCAAAACAAAAGAGGGATCAGGGACAGGCACCTCTTCAGATTACTTTGCCCTTCACAAAAGCGCGACGTTGGTCGCGTTAGCAGCTATCTTTCAAACGGAGTTAATTGCCATCGCGCACGATTCAAATGTCATTTTGAAACTTAGAATTTAAAATAAATCCAAACGCATATCGTGCGACAACAGGATAGCCTTAATGACCCTAAATAAGCAGACGTTATTGTCAGGTGTGGCACTACAGTGTCGCCACGTGTTAGGGCTTGCTTCTGCTACTAATACCCTCAAACAGGTCTAGATCAAAGGACACTTGGGGCACATGGCAACGAGCAGATGCACGATCTAGCGATACGGAGCATTAAGCCTTCTGTTCCCACATCGCCTTCTGTAGTGGTCAGGATGTTAAAACTAGCAATCTCTCGTCGTCTTACGGAGAGGTAGGCTTGCATGAGAGGTTACCGACAGGCAAAATTGTGTATCACGTTCCCTGCGACCAGAAATGGTAACTTTTGCATCAACCTGTCAAGACAGAAACTACGGTTGGTCGTGATGGTTCTAGCTGGGCACGGTAACTTTATGAAGCACCTGCACATGTTAGGCTTATCTGACGACCCACCTTGAGGCGAGTGTCAGTAAAGAAACAAAACGGCCGCACACTTTTGTTACGTCATCATCGAACATTTATTGGAATTGGTGACAATAAATACTTTGTGCGGGTATCCTACAGTTTTTCAGTGAAACATTATATACCGACAGTGAAAGTGCGTGAACACAGTCGCATTCGAACCCTTGCAGAAGACGGTTGTACGAGAGCTTTTGAAAGCGACATCGACACCCAATCGTGCGTGTTATTGGTTGTCCGTCGAAAGCTTTTGTGTGTGAATTTTTATTGCCCACAGCGGCACAGGCTTTAAGGTATTTATACCCTTTATTAAGTAGTTTGGTGTAGTTGTTTTTAGTTATTACATAACCGCTTCACCGCCAATCGGTATTGCTACAAAAAGCAATTGGTCCTTCCCTATAATTAGCATATTTATATCACTCCTTTATCATTCCCAATAAGCCATTGGTCCTTAATACGATCCGCATTCACCAGTTCTATGGTATACACATATCCTAAACTTTGCATTCCAGCGAGCTTTTTAATTAATTAATGATTTAGCTTTAAATTTGTGTTCAAGCTCCATATTTAGCGGGTTAAAATATGTACAATATTAGCTACATACTTTCGTTAGACTAAACTAAGTGATTTCGCCGTAATTAAACTAGCGTTTAATTACAAACAAATCCTTAATATAAAATTTGTTAATTTGCACTAAAAGCCATTGCGCGTTTTTAGTTTTCACATACAACTCTTTGAGTCGTTTTACAACGTAAAATATTGAATACATCTGCAAAGGGAATAAAGTTGTAAAGCTGAACGCTTCTTGCAAACACGTTAAGCCGCATGCTCCTGTGATCTTTTGAGGGTAAAATCCGCCCGGGTTGTAAGCTGCAAATCTTATCTAAACGCTTTGTTTGACAAACCGTTAGGTTTTCGACGTTTAGCATTAAAGACCCCATTGCAGGCTAATAGTCATAAAACGTGATTTATTGGTTTATGCGCTATTTTACATTTTTCGTGCCTTGAACAACAACCCATAATATTTTAATATTTCTCAGCGCACATCTTGAGCTTTACCGTTTTACAGCATTTTTATAGTGTAGGCCTTTCAGAATGGCTCCCAAGAAAATACAGGTAGCCGAACTAGAATTGCTTAAAATACACGTTATAGAAATGTTGGAACTTGGCAACGCTATACAAAGTGACCCAACTTTAAAAAAGTTGTTCCTAATTCAAACAAGGGGAGTAAATGACCTTTACAGAAATTTCAATAAAATTTTAATTGATGTCTTAGCTTCAGGTAACGATGTAGAATCATTAAATTACAACGCTTTACGGAAGGAAGTAGATTCCGCTTATTATTGCACACTGCTGCATCTCGAAACGATGCAAGAAATGAAAGCACCACAAATCATTGAAAATGCTCCAAGCAGCTCGGGATCAAAATTGTTAAAGCTCCCACTTTTTAATAATGAGGTAACTGAATTCACATCTTTCATCGATTTATTTGACAGTCTGGTGTATAATAACGCGTCGCTGTCCAATATCGAAAAAATAAATTACCTTATTAGTTGCTGTAGCGGGGAGTCTTTGAAAATCATCAAATCGGTACCCATTCTGGAGACAATTTTATCATTTCCTATAACGCCTTGTGTGAGAGATTTAGCAATCCGCGTTTATTGGCAACTTTGCATTGGAAAGCTATGAAAGACATTCCACCTTTTAAATCAGAAGACCCTAAGAAACTTAGGGCACTTATTGATTGTTTTTCAGAGAACCTTGATGTTCTAACTAACTTAAAGTTTCCCATGGAACATTGGAACTTTATTCTGGTCGATTGTCTTTTACAAAAACTCGATCCGTTCACTAGAAAACGCTTCGAACTCCAATCGGATCCGAAGCAAATACCCAATTTCGATGATTTGAGATATTTTTTAACTCAACAATGTGCAGCGTTGGAAACCTTTTCTTCAACCGCACCTGTTTCTTATTCGACGACTGTCCATACATCTCACATATCAGTGCCTAAGAAATCCTCAGCGTTTCAATTTAAACCAAGAGTTTCTTCTAACGTAGTCTCACTGGACACACCAAGTAGCTCAAGTGACTCAAAAAATTTATTTTCCCACCATTGTCCTTCTTGCAAAGGCAATCACTTAATTTATAGATGTCAATCGTTTCTAAAGAAAACTCCGACAGAACGTTTCGACATTGTCAAACGTTTACGCCTTTGTTCAAATTGCTTACGAACAGACCTTGCGTCCATGCAATGCAAATCTTATAATTCCTGTCGAACTTGCGCCAAGCCGCATCATACCTTGCTACATTTTGAAGCGCAACCTGCTTCTAGCCGTTCATCTGAACCGACCGGTACACACATGCATAAAAATGCCAATAGGACGCAGTCAGCCTCTCCTATTCCGGCAAATGTTTTGTCTTCACAGACGAATTCAAATCTTGGGGTTACTGTCTTACTCTCCACTGCTGTTGTGGAAGTTCAAGACCGGTCTGGTAGATAAAAACCGATCAGGGTACTCTTAGACCCTGGCTCTCAAGCTAGCTTTATTCGAGACGATTGCGTGAGCAAACTTTGGCTTCCACGCATACGTTTTCAAGTTCCGATTTATGGACTTGGGCAGACAACTTCAGCAGTCAATAGGGGTGCCGTCAGCTGCACCATTCGCTCTATGTTAAACTCTGAAAAATCTCTAGAAGTCACAACTTTTGTGCTTTCGTCAATATCTGGCAAATTACCTAGCGTTGAAGTTCCTAATAATTGGGAACACTTATGCGGCCTGCACTTTGCAGACCCGACCTGGAACTCTCCAGGAACTATTGACATGCTCCTTGGAGCAGATGTTTATCCGTTCATCATCAATGGCGGTGTTATACATGGCAAATTTCTTTAGCCTGCCGCCATAAATACAATTTTGGTTGGACTATTATTGGTCCCACAAAAGCTTGCAGTCTGATACTGTCCAAGCATTTTTACTTCTGTAGAAGATCCTATCGACCAGACCCTAAGGCGGTTTTGGGAGATAGAAGAGTTGCCATCAAGCCTTATACTTCTCCAGAAGAAGAAAAGGCAGACTTGATTTTGAAAACACGTTTTCTCGTGACCCTAGCGGTCGTTTTATTGTTGCGTTACCGTTCAACGATACTTTGCCCGTTTTAATAATTGCTTTGAGATGGCTAAAAAGACTATTTTCGTTGGAGCGCAAATTGCATGCTCAACCGGAGCTACGCGCCCAATACAACAATTTCATGCAGGACTATCTTGATGCGGGTCATATGGCATTACTCGATTCTCCGCCCGTTGGGAACGATAATTTTTTTACCCCATCACCCTGTGTTTAAAGAAGAAGGTCATACTTCTAAAATTCGTGTGGTTTTGACGCCTCTGCAAAGGCTAAAACAACGTGTCACTTAATGACACTGAATTGGCTGGACCTAGTCTCCAAAATGACATTTCGTCAATCTTACTTAAATTTCGCTCTCATCGTTTCGTTTTTACTTGTGATGTTCGCCAAATGTATCGACAAATTTTGGTTACCGAAAAACATCGAAAGTTTCAATTAATTGTTTGGCGGTTCTCCGCAGAAGAACCCATTCAGACTTATCAGCTTAATACAGTGACCTATGGTATTAAGTCATCGCCTTATCTAGCATTAAAAACTCTTCAGCAATTAGCCATTGACAAAGGCAAAAGGTTTCCGTTAGCCGCTGAGGTTATACGGTCAAATCTATATATTGACGATTTCGTCGCGGGTGGAGATTCTATACAATCGGCCCGCGAAATTAAAGATCAACTTATCGGACATTTACATTTGGCTGGTTTTGAACTTCGAAAATGGAGTTCTAATTCAGTTTCTATTTTGGAAGGCATTCCGTCAGATTTTTGCCAATATACTTCTCTCGATTTCGATTCTGACGAATCAATAAAAATATTAGGTCTTCAATGGTCACCTACAGAAGATATTTTCTCATTTCGGGTTAAACCATTAAACCCAATATGTACAAAGCGCAACATACTTTCACAAGTTGCCAGAATATATGATCCATTAGGATTTTTAGCACCACTAACACTTTTTGCAAAACGCCTAATCCAGCATCTGTGGATGTTAGGTTTAAATTGGGATGACATCCCACCAGCAGACATTTCGTCTCAATGGCAGCAGTATCAAGAAAAGTTGCCGTTATTATCGTCATTAAAGTTACCACGTTGTATACACCCTTCGGATCCTTTTACTTGTCATTTGCATGGGTTTTGCGATGCTAGCGAGGTAGGGTATGCAGCGGTAGTGTATTTCCAGTTTATAAATCAAACTACTGGAGAAATAACTGTACAATTTGTAACCGCTAAAACAAAAGTAGCTCCAATTAAGCGCATTTCAATTCCATGTTTGGAATTATGTGCCGCCGTTTTATTAACCGATTTACTTTCTTTTACCATTCGGTCTTATCAAGGCTTGATTGAAATCTCTGATGTTTCAGCGTGGAGTGATTCTACGGTCGCTCTCACTTGGATACGTTCTCCACCTTTTCGTTGGAAAACTTTTGTGGCAAACCGTGTTAGCCACATTCAAGAAATCATTGCACCTAGCCGATGGTTTTATATTAAATCTTCGCATAATCCGGCTGATCCTGCATCTCGGGGATTAATGCCAAGCGCGGTTATTTCATGTTCGCTATGGTAGGCGGGGCCTGAATGGCTTCACTACCCTAGTGACTCGTGGCCGCCTCAACCAACATTGTCAACCTCAATTGCTGAGGTAACTACGGAAAAGAAGATCCTAACATTTGTCGCTCAAACAGATCCAAACGTCATTGACATTTTAATAAGTCGCTTTTCATCGTTATATAAAATCCAAGGCATCGTGGCTTACATTTATAGATTTTCTAAACCCATGGCTCAACGTCATACGGGTCCCTTAACAGACATTGAATTACACAATGCTCTCATGATTATCGTTCGGCATGTACAAAATGTTACATTTTCAAAGGAAATAGCTTCGATCAAGGCAAACCGTAAATTACCTAAAAGCTTGCAAAAACTCTCTCCATTTGTTGATCCACAAAATATCTTAAGAGTAGGTGGGCGCTTGACACATTCTTCGCTTTCCTACTTCGAAAAGTTTCCTGCGTCATTGCCTCAGCGGCACCGATTAACCGAACTTATCATTCGGTCAACTCATGAAAGGTATTGCCATCCCGGTGTTAATACCACAGCGTATCTTATCCAACAGAATTCTGGATCCTTTCTATTAAAATGTTTTCGTACCAAACCGGTCCTGGTAACTCCTCCTATGGGAGACCTACCGGCAGCACGTATTACCCAAATCAAACCGTTCAGTATTGTTGGTGTTGATTTTGCTGGCCCTCTTTTAATAAAGGCTAACCGCCTACGAGGTTCTAAAACTCTTAAGGCCTATATTTGCATTTTTGTTTGTTTTGCCACTAAGGCAGCACATATTGAACTTGTTTCGGATTTGTCGGCAGACGCGTTTCTTGCCGCTTTGCGACGATTTATAGCACGTCGAGGACGCTGTTCTCAAATCTTTAGTGATTGCGGTACTAATTTTGTAGGTGCCTATCGTCAGCTTATGAGTTATCTGCATAGTGCAGTAACCTCAGAAAAGATAAAGTGGTCGTTTAATCCACCTAGCGCCCCTCACTTCGGTGGCTTGTGGGAAAGCGGTGTTAAGTCGGTAAAGACACACCTAGCTCGCGTAATCGGCGAACAAAAACTTACCTTTGAGGAACTTTACACAGTTCTTACACAAATTGAATCTGTTCTAAATTCAAGGCCACTCTGCGCTTTGAGTTCGGATCCAAATGACTTGCGTTGCCTAAGACCAGGTCATTTCCTAACTATGGAGCTTCTGTCTGCACCACCAGATGAGGACCATTCAACCAACGTTTTATCATTAAAGAGCAGGTGGAAACTCCTGCTAAAACTCCATCAAGATTTTTGGGCTCGCTGGAGCCATGAGTACTTACATACTCTGAATCAAAAGTTTAAATGGCACTCTAAGGTGGGTGTCCGACAAGTTGAAAAGGACACTATTGTCCTCATAAGGACGACCAGCTTTCTCCACTTCAATGGAAGTTTGGTCGTATTATTAATACCTTTCCCGGTGCGGACGGTATTATACGTGTCGCTGAAATCAAAACGGCACATGGCACACTAAAACGACCTTTAGTCAAACTGGCGCCGCTACCGGTATTTTAATTTTATTTTTATGTTTAGATGTATATACACATTTCTTACATGTATAGTAGTATATTATTTTTACATATTTGCTTATTTACATATATATTTTTATTTTTGCATAGTTGGTAATATCGCTCGCTGTAGTGTACCACCCTATCTTTCGTTACCTGTTTTCCTAGCAAGGTCAAATCCCATGTGATTTCCTTCACCCAACCTACTTCCCTCCTTTTCAAAATTCTATGAATTTGGTGGGCGGTATGTTACGTCATCATCGAACATTTATTGGAATTGGTGACAATAAATACTTTGTGCGGGTATCCTACAGTTTTTCAGTGAAACATTATATACCGACAGTGAAAGTGCGTGAACACAGTCGCATTCGAACCCTTGCAGAAGACGGTTGTATGAGAGCTTTTGAAAGCGACATCAACACCCAATCGTGCGTGTTATTGGTTGTCCGTCGAAAGCTTTTGTGTGTGAATTTTTATTGCCCACAGCGGCACAGGCTTTAAGGTATTTATACCCTTTATTAAGTAGTTTGGTGTAGTTGTTTTTAGTTATTACATAACCGCTTCACCGCCAATCGGTATTGCTACAAAAAGCAATTGGTCCTTCCCTATAATTAGCATATTTATATCACTCCTTTATCATTCCCAACAAACCACTTATTGTGTTCCTGTCCAGCGACTTCTGGCACAGCCAGAATCAGCAGAGCACCATTGTCTGATATCCTTAAGTTCACCTGCAAGGTCAGGTGGATGAGTGATAGAAGCTCAGGCTAGTGTAAGGAAGGTAGCACAACGGGTTCATGTTGTGGCATAAATGCGTGTGGCGCTAGCCACTATTCCATACTTTAATGAAATAGAATACGGTGTCTTCTGTTTGTTAAATTTCTCCACTTTCATGTGTTAATTTTCACTGGTACATTAACAAATAGTTTGATTTTATTAGTAAATTTTTGTAAATGCGGTAACGTAATTATGTATATGTGAACCTACAGCATACAAGTTTCTGTTCTGCCTTTTAACTATAATAATATTTACTTGCATAAAAAAGCAAACCCCAAACTCTTTGTTCTACAGAGAACTCCCTTATTAAGTATCCACTTTAGCGAAAAGTAAACTGTTTTCCCAATACGACATTTATCGTAAAAATTGCAAAATCTTCTTACGATGCTCTTAAAACCACTCCAGAGTACGAGCTTAATGCAATTTTATACTTCCCACATGTTATAACAGCGGGCATTGCGTTCAATTCCCTTATCACATAAAGCATCAGACAAAGACAACGTCCCCGTGTGTACACACACTTCTAAGTATTGTTGTTAGGTTAGGCATGAATGGAATCGAACACATGTGTTAACATTCTCACCAAGTTCCCACAACCACTTGGATGACAAGATTTTCATCTTAAAGCATGTGGTGCTTTTGCTCCTCTTACTTCAACAAATTCACAATGCATAACCACATCTTTGAAGGGAAAAATTATAAAATCGGTTTACGTTTTCGCTATATATTTTTATGCTTTCGGGCTGCTATATCGATCTAGGAATTTGCACAAGCCCAAACTTTATGTACATTGTGTTATTGTAGCTGTACTCGTGTGAAAATGTAATGGTGCAAAGAGTCAGAAGCACGAACACAAAGGTTTATGACTTAATCATAACAATTCAGTTACAAACCTGCATTTCTGGTCAAAATATTTCGTGGTTTCTATGTTTAGCACTAAAGCGACGCAACTGTTATTACCATTTAAATGTTAACAAACTTAATGGTTTGTCTTGTCGACTCCAAGCTAAAACCCGTTTAACTATTAAGCCAAGTGTTTATGTCATATTTCAGGAACATCCATGATATAAAATCTGGAATTACTTTGACTACTAAAAAATATTGTAAGCAGCGTCATAAATACTGCATAGGTAGACATGTAGGTTGTATCAACCAAATAAGGTAGCATTAAAGGAACAGATTTCTTTTATTTGTGTAATAATTTGTTTAAACGTGATGCTTTAAAACAGATTATACTAACTTGTGCCGAGTTAAAATAGTTTAGCCTTTTCTAATTATACAAATAAAAGAATTTTTACATTTCAGCGGCAGTAACATGTACATTATTTGAAATGCTGAAGTTGACAGGCAACTAATTACAACGTTGGGTTGAAAACTACTTCGAATGTGTTTGTAGTTGATGGATACCGCGAAATTTTTAAATGTTTAGTCATTGTATTTTTGTAACATAAAAAGCATAGTTATAGAACTTGGCTTTAATATATAATTATAAAGTTATGTGTGATTTATCTGAAATCTTCTACGAAAGGCTCGGAGACCAATTTATTTTGCAAAGTAAGCACTTTAGTTTCGTTAGGTTTTATAATCTGGGATTAAACGTGAAAGATGGTTTAAGATCCATATTAAGAATTCGAATTAAGTCCGGATGGAATTCTGTTTCATTTACTCATTAAAGCACTTCCTTTCTATTAGATCATTCGGAAATGAGGTGTAGCATCATTACCGTAGAAATTTGATTTTATTTAGGAGCGAAATGAAGCCAACCGCTTTACAGTACAAACGAGTAACGTTAACGAACTCAAACCATATGCACATAAATAATTTTTACCCTAACAACATGCAACTTGTTCGCGTTACTTTAACTATAAATCATATAAGAAGATAATAGTATTAAATTTGGATGGACAGAATAATTATGGATGCAGTCTGTACGGTACAATTTTACGAACAATAAACTTTAATTAAGCAAGATATTTCAAAGTTTTGTATCATAAAAGTAATTCAGAAAAAAGTATAACATTATTTCAATTAAATATGTTGTAAACGTACTAATCCAGGACGATGACTCATTTTAAAACCGCAAATGAAAATAGATCTTAATACTACAAGACTAAGTATGCTTTTTTTACGGTTTTCCACGAGTTACATATCCCCCATATTAAAATATATAAAATTAAACGCATTTATTGTCTTAGTAATAGCATGTTACATTGTATTATATGAAGGTTATAATTAAAGGTTAATCAGAGTTCATATCAGAAATAAGAAAGGAAGCAACTTCTCTGTATTCCGGACGCAACCTGATACTGCAAGTGCAGAAACAATGAACTGCTATAAAGCAGTCTTAATTAAAATTACGTAGACTAAGACATTGTATGTCTATCAAGAAGTAACGGACGGTGAGATCTGCACTTTCCCACAAGATGACATGAGAGCAGGAATTACATATAAATCGTGAGGAGCCCCAGATGGTCAGTCAGTCTTTGAACTTCATAACTTTAACATTGTTAGTGGTCCAGGGTTCTCACCGTAATTTTTAATTATTAATTGTTGATTTATAACTTCAAGTATTTTTGTCAATTTCAATTATTAAATGTCTAATGAATATAAACGTCTAAGTTGTAACTGAAACAAGTCATTTTTGTAATTATACAATTAAAAATAAATTTGATAGAAGTGTTTTGGCGACAAAACTTTTTAAAAAAGAGCTCCCAAAGGCCCAAAACCTATTTCGCGCAGACAAGAAAGAAAGCAGTAAAGTAAGTAGAGAGAATCGCCTACACCAAATATCGCAACAAAATAGGGAGAAGGATAGAATAGAAATCCAAAAGAATTAGATTTCGGGCTATCTCAAGGTGTCGTAGAGTGGAGTGGGTCAACAGAAATAAAAATAGGACACCTCAGTAAGTAATTTTATGATAAACCTTTAATTAAACACTAAAGGCGCAGTCATCAATGGAGATAGCAGATCTATGGGTTATGATGAAATCCAGGTAACTGATACTCTTTTAAATTGTTTTGTGCATAACTGGTGTAATGACTTTTGATGACTTCTAGGTATTTTACTATGAACTGAACGGACAATATTTTTTATGGATTATTAATTAAACTCTCTTGATAATTTAATTTATTATTTTATTTATGTAGAAAATTCTGTGTATAAAATTTTGAAATTTGATTTACTTATTTATGTGCAAAGTAAAAGAGACTTTTTGGCAATTTATTGTGCAGAAATTTGCACGAGTTGTAGTGGTTACTATGAGGTCGTATTAATCCAGGGGTAACGTATGGTTGGAAGTAAAGCCCTGTTACTTTATTTGAGTAATAGTTAATCTGGGAATTACATGAGCTAGAAATGTTTTATTTTTGAGAAGGGAAATGTATGTAAGATAATTAATATGTGAATAAGGAGTTGTTGATGGTGTTTGATATTTTATGAATCTGTAAATAAATCTAGGTAAGTTACCAGAGCAACGTTTATATTTTTTTAGTAGAGTAGTTAGTTTTATTTTTCAGACTGCAGAAGAGCAGCCATGGCATATTTTAGCCGTGGAGATTTCAGAGAATCTGTGTCAACCCAAATCGTGGGGCTCGCACCAATTATGACAACCCAGAAGAAGGGCTTTAACTTCGCAACAATTAATAAATATATATATATATATATATATATATATATATATATATATATATATATAAGGTTATCATAAAGTAAGGGATATATTTTAAATTATGATAACTTTTAACAAATTAAGTTAGTAACAAGAAATAAATGAAATCTAATTGCTTATGAAATGGGAATTAGTATGCCCAAAACCGGTTACGGCAATTGCTCAATATGACCTCCATTTTGTTGTTGTAAGATCACCATCTTTACCTCCAAATTGTACACAGCATTTCGTAACATTTCTGGTTGAATTGTACCAATTTGCTCCGTAATACTGTCTTTTAATTCTTGTAGCGTAGTTGGTCGTCTTCTAACACTAAACTTTTTAAATAACCCCACAGCCACTAATCCGCTGGGTTTAGATCAGGTGATCTTGGTGGCCATGAATTTACGAAATGTCTGCTTAACACGCGATCTTGAAAAACGTTCGTTAACAATTCTTTGACTGGTCGAAAAATGTGCGGGGGTGCTCCATCCTGCATAAAAATGATGTTTTCAATTCCATAGTGCTCGTTTTGCAGCTGTGGAATAACATAATTTTGTAACATTTGCAAGTATCGTTCACCATTTACAGTTACAGATTCGGCTTGTCCGTTCTGCATTTCCTCGTAGAAATACGGACCAATAATAAAATCAGCTGTAAAACCGCACCAAACGGTGACTTTCTTGTCATGAAGACCTTTTTGAACGATTTGTTGCGGATTTTCTGCAGACCAGATTCTACAGTTTTGAGTATTGACTCCACCATTCAGAGTAAAATGTGCCTCATCTGTCCATAAAATACGGGATAACCATTCGTGTTCAATTTCCATCTGAGCCACTACTCGCAAAGAAAAATCGTACCTAGTAGCCAAATCTGCGTCCTTTAATTCAAACAGCATTTTCAGTTTATATGGATACATGTTTAGAATTTTGCGTAAAATTTTCCAAACCGTGGTATACGGCATTTGCAATCGCTTGGTTATCGCATTTGCACTGCTGATTGCGAGTGAATTGCTTCTGGCTATGTCTTGATTTTCATGAAGAACCTCTGCAAATTGGACATCACTAATTATTAGTCTTCCTGATCTTGGTAAGTCAGATACAGACCCTGTTCTTTCAAATTTTTGTATCAAATTGCGGTACGCTTTCATTTGACAGGGTCCCGCTCTCAAACCCATTCTCGTGCGAAATCTTCGTAATCCAGCGGTGTAATTTCTACCGGATTCATAATAGCACTGAACTAAACCAATTCTTGTTTGTAAATCCATGTTATTACAGTTGAGTCGTTTGAACTCAACGTTTACTTGAGTTTTAATTTCAAAATAAAACTTCTAATTGAATAATTTCGTTTTGACACTAGTGTCAACAATTGTTATTACAACACTTTTGTTTCTCATAGATACGGTAAAATCCCATTCATTAAGCAACTAGATTTCGTTTATTTTATGTTACTAACTTAATTTATTAAAAAGTTGTAATGATTAAAATATATCCCTTACTTTATGATAACCTAGTATATATATATATATATATATATATATATATACTATATATATATATATATATATATATATATATATATATATATTGCTGTGATATGTACAAAAGCCTCTCATTAATCTTAAACTAAGGTTTTCAAATCGGGTCCCACAGATTGGGCGTCAAGAATGCTGTGAACCCTTCTACATTAACTGGTCCGTTGACTTTCTTCTGTTAATCGCCTCTTTACTCTTTTCCGCCTCGGCTGCTCACCTAGTTAAACCTTCATCCTCATTCATAAAAAAAAACCAACACATTCCTACCACAAACATCAACGTTAACTCTATTTACATGAATATTCACAATACATTAAAATTTCAAAATTAAAATTCAGCATAAATTTCAGTATCAGAAAATTTCAAGATTAAATTTGTTATCATTTTAATGTGCATCCAGAATTAAAGTCCTTGTAGGATGCCTACTAATTACTATAACAATATATGCAGACCTGAGTCTGAGTACAAAGGGAGCATCTCCCACCCCTTTACGTTAATTAACCAGGTTCGTCTAATTGAGCTCAAAGACATACCCAAATTTTCATCATAATCCAGCACATCAATACTAAATACTCTTTTCTACTTAAACAAGAAAATTTCACCTTAAAGTTAAAAATTTGTTGTTAGTACAAATTCACTACTGTCCATTTTAAGTAAATAAATTATAAAGTTATTCAACACACACCAAAACATCAAAAATCGAACAACAAAGCATAAGTTCCCTGAAGGTTAATGCACTCGTAGCTTCAATGTACATCGTCTTTTGTTAATCACGCCATTCCAACTGGGTTATGTTTAGGTCCTCGGATTACTGGTTGCCTTTAAAAATTTTCTACACCACCATTCATCTAAAGTTGTTTCAGGGCTTTTCCGGAACTCATCTGTGTATATCTGTATCTTGTTTTGTGGATCCAGTCACGTTTACGAATCATTTAATTATTAACACCCCCGAAAAATAGCAAAGAAATTCATACTTCTTTCACGCTATACGCCAAAACTGCCTACTTTTGTTTATTCATTCGTTGCAAATTTGAATAATTGGTACAGTACTCGCGATTATAACTAGCCTTTATTACCTTGCATCTTCTTTTCTAAGTGCACTAAATTACTTTCATTGTAGCACGTAAAGAACAAACTGTTTTAAAGTATTAAATAATCACCAAAATATACGAGCAAACTGTTTAAATTATTGCATCAAAATCGAAAAATTAAGAGAGCGAAACTCATATTAACACGGGTATATATAATCGCTAGCCTATACGTCGCTTTTGTCCCCAAAACGGACAGTTTCTAGAATTTCGCATACTATGTTCCCATCTCGACCGCCCGGCACGCGGTTCTTATTAAATTTGCACACGCACCAGTTAAATCTCAGAAATTTTACACACGGCACGCAACGTCTGAGAATAACTAATTAATTTTTATACAGAAATGTTATTTTTACCTCTCAAGTTTGCCTCTTATTTTCAACCAATCGCAACCCAGTGACGTTGCTCAAATCACGCCTTTACTATATGTGTCTCTGTCTTGCGCATATTATCCGTCTCTATCTACCCTGTTCTGAGTGGTACAAATCAATATTCTTTAGTATCGGTTATTTTCAATCCACGTGGACTGTGAAATAACCCACCTTATTAGCATTTCTCGTGAATATTAAGCGACTGTTTCTCCAACATTCTCTGTAACCATTTGTTATCTGCAAAATTTACGCAGAACGAGACTTTTAAAAATACGCAGGTGTTCAATCGTCCTACTTCTAACTAACACTTCTACGATTTGAATATTATTGGGTTTTTACAAGCTTTTATGCATATTATATGTTACTAATGGTTCAATTAACTCCAATTAAAATAATACCCTTTAATTTTTAGTGAATACTAATTAAATATTCAATTATTATTTGTACATCTTGTTTAATACTCGTTACTTATACTTGAATTAATTAATATAAATTTTGCACGTAATTTCCATTTGTTTCTTTACTTGGAATAATTAAATTACACGTTGAGCATTTTAATACTGCTTCTTTTATAGAAAGCGTTTTGTAAATAATTTAAATCTCTTCTTTTTAATGAAACGAATGAATTTTTATTCTCCACGGTTTTTTAATAAAGCGTATTATTTTATAAAATTCCTTATACACGGTGATTAAATTATTTGATGTAATTAATTAATTTTCTACCCTGGTCTAAATATGAGTAATATATATATATATATATATATATATATATATATATATATTATATATAATATAGGTAGTTTCTCGAACGGCAGTAGTATCTATAAATGTTATGGTTTCTTGGAATGCACTCGTTCGTAAAATGAGAACTACAATATCAAACCAAAATTTTTATTCTGACGTTTCGGCATCAATATTTTTGCCTTAATCATAGACTAAAATTTGAGGAATTTAGTGTTAAACAGTATAGTTAATCTACATAAATAATTACTATGCCATAAAAAAGTTCTACATACAAAAACTAATACATCAATTACAATTATGACTTTTTGACAAATATGAAAACAATAATAAATATTTATAAAAGCTAACTATGAGTACGATATTAGATTTAGTGAAATTAGAAATACAAGAGAAAAATGTAGTACGAACTTAAATAACTAGTATAAGGGTATTAAATTTTTAGTTAGTGGCAAGAATAGTGATTAGAAATTGATTTGAAAACAGAAAAATATGAAGGAAACGTAAAAAGAATAATTAAGACTGTAGGAACGAAATGTTTGTTTGTTAATAGAATCTAAAAACGGTTTGTGAAAGTGGATATTGTTAAATTTATATAGGGAAGAATGTACTAAATTTAAGTTGTATGTATCTTGTTTATTGTCGAGTGGATTTTGTTGTTGTTGAATGTGAAAAATACCAGGAAGCGTCTTTTGTAATAGTTACTGTCGATGTCTAAAATCTTGGTGACTTCAAATTTTGTTTTGTTGCGTATAAATGTGATGACAAAGCACAACTTAGTTTCTGGCATCACTTTTGTGTTGAATTATACGATTTTTTAACTATTGCTTAGACTGACCAACGTAAGTTCTATTGCAAGTCTTCTACTTGTGAAGTTGGTTTTGTTTCACATTTTTGGGAAACAGAAAAACCACTGCCACGCAAAATAATAAACCGATTTAAAGAAAAATAAAGGTACCCAAAATATTCGGCCGAATACTAATTTGCAATTTATTTAAAATTCGGCTACTTAATTTTTGTTTTATTTGACGCAGTTCGTTATTTTTAAATGCTTTCTTAGGATACAACATAAATTGCAAGCTAAATGAGTTTTAATTACGAACCCATTGCTTTTTCTTTATGTTATATAAAACATTTTGCATTGTTATTTGAATAAAGTTAAACAGTTATACCTATATATTGCTACGTACAGTTTTGGTCCCAGAATATTTTGCCGGTGGTTCACAGAAAACTCTGTGAAATACTCCGCTCAAAAATTCTGCGCAGCAAAATACCGAAAACCTCAAACATACTAACTAAAATGGTTGCCGACTAACTCGGTGGGACCGGTGGTGTAAGTATTTGAAGATGATTCCAGAAAGCTGTCGGGAGTGAAATATAACTTGATCGGAAATATCTTGGTTACTACCTAATCTCGCAAGGATGCTAGGGGAAAGCCCTAGAAAGAATAACAAAAGGGTGTTAAAATCTGTGATCAAAGAGTAGTTCTAACTTAGAAATGTATCTGAAGAATCATTAAGATAGTATTACTTAAGCATGAAGCAAACATGAACCCTAATAACACATAGATTGCAAAATAATTTATTAGAGCAAAAGTGTTACCAAACCATTACACGAATAACAAAAACAAATATAAACATTTTTTTACACTAGTATACACTTGTTTCTAACTATATAGTACTGTAACGTATTTTTTTTCTTGCTACGCTTCGTTCTTTAATATAGAATAAATCAGCAATAATATAAAATATATAATTTATAAATTTCCGTTCGGTAACAAATTAATACATAAAATTAATAATGGCATATAGACTCCTTTACCTTTATGGTCTAAGATTCGTTACTAAGCTTTGTCGAATTGTCAATTTGTCACTTCTTTATCAGCGTTCGAACGGGTAAGCTGCTCGGCAGGATAGTGAAGTCAAGATGGTCGTGTCTAAACACGTGGCCTCTAACACAGTAAGAAAAAAGATGAATAGTTGATTGATTCTTCGTGTCTGGAGGTCGAACCTAGCAGCTGTAGCGTAAGGATGTTTTTGTATAAGTTCCACCTAGAGCGGTTGAGTTGATCCCTACAGGCCTAAGGAGATGGAAGCTCTCCTTTAATCATTAATACATGCAATATCATATAAGGCAATTTCATATATGTTTCATATAATTCAACTTCACAAATAAATAATATCGAATAAGCAAATCTTGGATCTAGAAAATTTGTTGGAGTATTAAATTTAATCAAGCAGAAGTTAGTTACGTTAAATAATGGTTGTATTCAGAAGAACTTTGGTAATTCCAGTAATAATTTTGTAAGTATTTACATGTTATCTGTTGGTGCGTCGCAGATAATCGATGGTTATGGAAAATTCCGACAGCTGAGGTCAAAGTCCTATTTCTTTCGTTCAGAGCAGTATTACAACACGTGAGTGTTCCTTAGAATTTAATCACTTTGAATATTAATTAAGTTGCAATAAGAAAATAGTACATTAAAGACTTTATAACGTAAAAGGCTTTTAAGGAAAGAAAGAATTAAATAACAAATCTATTGTTTGTCAGAATGTTTGCACATGCACACAAAGTTTACATTTAAGAAGTTGTGAATGACATTTTATGTCAGATATAAAATACATAGATTCAGTTGTTTTACTTAGACCTCACATGTCGTCTTACGTTAATTTAAAAAATATTTAAATATTTTGAGGTCATGGACTTTCATTTTTAATCGACATGTAGAATTCGTGTAATAACTGTTAAGTAAAAGTAACTTAGGGCAACTACATACTATTTTATCAGCACTTAGGTAATTAAATTTCACTGTGAAGGTCGAAGAAGTACTTCTATGGCTTGAAAAAAAATATGTAATATGAATAATTAAGAAAACTCAAATCACTACATTTAAATTTTGTAGAAAGATCCATTCAGAAATCTTTATATTATCGAATACAATTCTTTACTAGTATATTTCTGTTCCATAAAAATTATTAAGTGAAAATATTATAGAAATACGAATTAAAAATATTATAGTAACATGAATCCAGAAATTTATTCAAATAGAATCTATTTCGTTTTTGAATGACTTTATTATTTAAAATTCAAGTAAAAATTACAAGTCATCCCTGATCAGAAGTTGTGTGTAATGAAAACAAATTCCCTGGGTGTATATTTTAGAAACCTAAATTTTATTATTTTATTTTTGGCAAATATTTTTGAGGACACAAATGGTGTCCATGTTGTACCTTTGTTTGTTCACAGTTCAAGCCGAGACATCTGTATGACATCTGGTGTTTGAAGTTTTGGTAAGTGTGTTTAAAAGAGTGAAATTCAGGTTTTATGGCTATGTTAGTGGTGTTGACATAAGGTTTTCGCATTCCCCTAATACAAGCACAGTTATATTTTGGTGGTTGTTGTATTGAAAAATACGGTGGCGCTCATTAAATATATTTTTGGTCTTTTGATAACCCATGACCCAAGCTCATGATCTACCCAGAGCTAACACTCGATTAGCCGTTTATGTCTTACGAGTTTTTCTTTGTCTCAAGCCATTTTCCATCCAACTTTACCTTGGGCTTGTATTAATAATAAGAAATTCTCGACTTTTTGTGATATCAGGTTAGGGTTTAGGAAATTTAAAGGTGTAATTTATTAGCTGATATCCACGAGGATAAATAAATTTAATAAAAAACAAGTTTAAGAAATAAATTTTTTATTACAGTACGATACGTTTTCATTACAGATACATAATACAGTCTTAAGCAAGTATTAAAAATCAAATATATCCCAAATTTGCTTAACAAAAATTTTAACTTAAACACACAGACGTACGAGTAAGTTTCATCAGTTCATGCAGTAAATTTCAAATGTTTATTTAGTAAAAACTCTCTTTTTGTGCTACAGTTTCAGATGTTTTTCTTGTTTTTTAAATTTATGAACACATACACAGTATTATTTATTAGTTTTAGAGTGTGTTGTTCCTAATTTACGTAACTGGATGATTTAATTCCTTTTATGTTGATTTTTGCAATAAAAAGAGAATGAAGAGACCTTTTAAATAATATATCACAAGCCCATATTTCCTATTTAAAAAATTGAGAATCGTAACTGTCACTCGAAGGGGATTTAATGTAGGGATGAAATTTATTCGTTGCAGCAAGTCACTTTATAATCTAAAATTGACATGTTTCGGGATTTTCTATAAATATTTACAGTAACCGAAATAATGAATTTATTCCATTTCGCTGGTCCACACTGTATATGTACAGAGATCTCCATTGACGATCAATCATTAACATTATAATAATACACAACATATATATTTCGTCCGAAGAAGTTTTGAATAAAATAAAGCAAAACATCACATTTTACAGTATAATTATTTCTTTAAAATGTATTTAACACTGGCTGCAGATTTTTCTTCTTACCGTACTTATTTCCTTAAAACTATACCTTTTATCAATGATACGTATAAACCGCCCTTAGTTGTATATAATTTGGTAGAGTTTTTAATTTAAAATTCTGTAGTTAGGCCTTAAAGCCACAACACCGCACAGTAAAACTACTACTTACAAAATGCACATTTAAATATTCTCATAAAGCCCTTTACAAAAAAACACAAATCTTAATAAGCTAATCACGAGCCCTGAATTAATTACAGACCCAACAGTTTTTTAATGCTTAAAACATTAAGTACTAACTTCTTCTACGAGAATCGCGTCTTGAATAATGTTACACAAAACCATTATTTTAAAAATTTTTGCAAACTCATTTCAGCAAAATACATCTCTTTCTTATTGAAATGTTTTGCAGTCGTATAGATTCGAGTAAAATATGCATCTATTTAACTATCACAAAACGTAACCTCATATCCCAAGTGTTCCTATTAAAGTTTGGGATTCTATAATCGTTGCAAATTAGGATTTTGCCCTTATTGATCAAGATGACGACTTTTTCTATACATTTTTAATTTTGCAAGGTTAATTTTAGCTCTACAACTATGATTTGTGTTTGGGTGGGATTGAGCTTTAAACCCCGTTCACTTGACCAATCAGCGACCAAGTTGAGATCGTCGTTTATAGTACACGATTGATGCTATAGATTGTATCAATTCTCAGTCCAGACCTCGCAGAGTGAACATCGTGCTGCTCTGCGAACTAGACAACTTCAGCTTCAATTAAAAGTGCTTCGAAAATTAAAAGTGCTTCGAACCTCAAGTGACGCCGCCGACAACCCAAGGTGTACACTGGTGTGTACGCGAACACAATGGAACCCCTATTGCCGACTTCTACAGCCCTGTTAAGGGCTAACAACAACAGCATCACGACCACCAACACAACCAAAGACAACAAACAACAACGAACACGAGCAACGATACAGATTTCTGATCAAGAAGACATGGAGACGCAATCAACGAAAACAGCCCGACCAACATCAGAACCAGAAATGGAAGAAACTGTAATCAAACGACAACGGACGACACCAACAACACAAAACGCACAACCTACAACAAGCTATGCCGCTGCTGCGACAACTACAAGACCATCGACGTCTGCAGGACCATCCACCACGAAAACAGCAACCACAGGTAACGTACCACCACAAACAAACACTGAACGTATACCACCGATATTCATCGACACATTCCCAAGTTTTATTACACACGCTAAAAACATAAACGAACTGACGAAAAAGAAAACAGACATCAGAGCATACGGACTAGGCGCACGTATTTACCCTACAGACACCAACGAATACAGACTAATACAAGAGTATCTAAAGACACACAAGATTGAATACTTTACTTACACGTTAAAATCAGAACGAGAACTGAAAGTAGTAATCAAAGGACTTGCCAACTACATTTCAGACAATGACTTAAAGGACGAACTCACAGACAGAGGCTACCCCGTAACTTACGTGACAAAACTACAATCTAAAGACAAAACGTACTGCAACACATTCTTCGTCACGCTTAAAAATCAGGAAATTTCACGATCGATATACGACATAGACAATATACTATACTGCTCACGGATAAAGGTGACAGCATACGAGACACCACAAACAATTGCACAGTGTTATTCCTGCCAACGTTTTGGACACTCAAGCCTGAAATGTGGCTACACGCCACGGTGTGTTAAATGTGGCAGGTCGCACAGACCAGCAGACTGTAGAAAAAGACCTGAGGACGCCCCACATTGCGCGAACTGCAAAGGACAACACCCCGCAAACTACCGTAACTGTACAGCTTACAAAGACGCACTACGTAAAAAGAACATGACAGCACCGACGCCATCAGCACCCAAACTAAAAATACCTACAACCACTGACTCAGACACTAACGCACAAGAAGGGTGGACAAAAACAAAACAAACGACACACCCAACCATTACCACAAGTAAAGATTGTTCCGAAACTGAAAATGATATTCGACAGAACGAGGTTCTATAAAACCATCACAGACAACTTTAAGCACTTAGACAGACTATTGTCGAACACAACAAATATAGAAGACAAGAAGTTGATCGACATCAAAGGCACAACAAACAGCCAAACAAGTACATTTTGTAAAAACAACTTGGCAGAAACGTCTAGCAGAATCTAGATCACAATTAGCCCTCAGTAAACTTCATAGAAAAAAAATAAAAGCGCTGTGCAATGTAAGTAATGAAATCTAGCTTATAAACCTCTTTACAAACATAGCATTCTAAGGGATTTTTAGCAATGTAAACAATATTAGTCTACGTATAGAAAATTTACCCATAATCTCACGGTTAACCGCGACTATTCAAGTATTGGCTTGACATATGATCAGAAATTTTTGGTGGACCTCATACAGAATTTTGTCATAACCAACATAGAGTTGTCCTAATTACATCTCACACTAGACGCTGAATCGACAATCCGTTGTTGGATTTGTCGCAAACGTGTCACGCAACTGCGTTTAGGCTTTTACGAATGCGATAATTTAAAACGATTCGTTACTCTTTAAAAACATAACCGAGTATTTTACGTTTTAGGATACCAGATATACAGGACTGACCGTCAACTACTACCAGGACAAATCGCCCACGGAGGAGTCGCCACACTAGTACATAAACGTATCATACACAAAGCACTCGACACACTACATACAAACATGGACGCAAACGGAATACAAATCAAAACAAACAACACACTACTGAACATCTACTCCATTTACAATAGCCCCTCCAGATGACCACTAGACGCACATGACATCGACATCCTACTAAACGGAAACACACCCACACTAATATCAGGCGACTTCAACGCAAAACACGAAACTTGGGGCTCGACTACACGCAACCAAAACGGACAAATACTACACGATCACGCAACTAACAACAATTACGAAGTAATTGGACCAGACGAACCTACGCATCCCGCCCAACCCCGACCACCCTCCAGAAATCCTAGACATTTCCATCATCAAAAACATTCCTTACCCTATATCCAGTGAGGTTATCCAGGACCTTAGTTCCGATCACCTCCCTATCCTAATCACACTAAACACAAACACCCACAGAACAAACAGACGCACAACAAAAACATACTCTGACAAAAACAAATTTAACGAATACCTACAAAGACGAATACCCACAGACAGACGCCTCATACAGACGACTGACGACATAGAGACAGCAGTCACTGAGATTACGACAATCATACAGGACGCCAAAAAATACAGCACCATAACAAAACACATTAAACAAGACATCAAACAACTACCCACACACGTACAAGATGCAATACGAGAGAAACGACGCCTCGTAAAACGATACCAACTGACAAGAGACTCCACAGTAAAGACACAACTTAACACACAACAGAGACTTGTAAAACAGATACTTGACCAACACTACACAGACGCATGGACGTCACACGTACAACAAACACTCGACAAACACGGAAATTTGTACAAACTAAACAAATCACTCAAAACACGAAACAAACCCACCATCACACCTCTACACAACACTCATGGCATCCCTCTGTACGGCTCCCAGGAACGTGCAGAGGAATTCGCACGCACACTACAAGACACTTTTACACCCAACCCAATAACCAACCACAAATTCACAAAGATAATCGAACAAACAGTCAAACACATACTACAACACACACAAACCACAAACACACCCAACACAATACCAATTTTTACAAACAAAGAGGTAGCCACGACAATACTAGCACAAAACAAAAACAAAGCACCCGGACCAGACAACATAACAAACGCCGACTTACAAAACATCAGCAGGTCGACACTAAACTACATCACCGACATATACAATGCAATCACAAGACAACTACACTACCCTCACAGTGAAACTTACTACAGTAGTAATGATTCCTAAACCACACAAGACACGAACCGACCCACACAACTACCGCACAATCTCACTACTGAACACCATGGCCAAAGTTTTCGACAGACTACTGCTGCCACATCTACAACAACACCTACACGTCCGAAACGAACAATTTGGTTTCAGACAAAACCACAGCACCACACAACAAATCATTAAAGTCATTGACACAATTGCCGAACACTACAACAAAGCATACACCACAGCAGCAGTAGCCATAGACATTAAAAACGCATTTGACAAGGTATGGCACGACGGCTTACTATACAAACTAGCAATACAACACCAAATTCCAATACACTACTTGAAACTGTTGCACAACTACCTGAACGGAAGACAACTCCAAGTAAGAGTAGAAGACACCACCTCATCCATCACTGACATCACAGCCGGAGTTCCGCAAGGAGGTTGTCTCTCCGCGAAGCTCTTTAACGCCTACATACACGACATACCCTGCAGACCACGAACAACATGTACACTATACGCTGACGATACACTGTACATGACTCACGCCCCACAACAAACAGCGGCCACCAAAAGACTGCAACAGCAACTCCTTTTCTCCAGACATCAACCGAAACCCCACAACTCACTTACACTAAGACACCACAAACTAGACTGGAAACAGACAATTAAGTATTTAGGAGTTCACATAGACACACAACTACTTTTTAACCAACACCTCACACACACACTAAACAAAGTCAGACAAATCAAGGGACTCCTACACCCAGTACTCACACATCACAGCAAAATTTCGCTTAACACACGACTCACCATATACAAGCAGTACATACGCCCAATAATAACATATGCCTCCGAAGCATGGTACACTTACCTCAGCCAAAC
Source organism: Platerodrilus igneus (assembly GCA_036346225.1). Classification (NCBI taxonomy): domain Eukaryota; kingdom Metazoa; phylum Arthropoda; class Insecta; order Coleoptera; family Lycidae; genus Platerodrilus; species Platerodrilus igneus. The sequence continues at coordinate 4,975,727 of JARFIW010001701.1, forward strand.
CAACATCACACGAACAGAATCACTACAAAACACTACACTCAGACTCATAACAGGAGCTCCTTGGTTCATGCGAAACGAAAACATAAGACACGACCTCCACATAAACACACTTACACACTACATTAAAACACTAGCAACCAACACATACGAAAAACTTCTCATAGCTTGTAATATACTCACACAAAAACAATCACAAACACAAAACAAACCACACACACACACACCCACACATAAAAATATATATACCAATACCAACAATAATAATCACATTCAACCATACATAATAACCCATCACAAACAAATATAACATAAAACACGAACACAACACAATCATCAGTAAAAACTTACAGTTCACACTGATCATCGACGACTCTGAGAGAGTCGCACCAGACAAGAAGCGGTCGAGATTGTATCACAGACTTGTAAAATTTAAAGTCATTGGCATATAGAAATCTGCCAGAATTAATGGATTTTGTGATCAATGGAATGTAGATGGAAAATAAAAAAGGTTAAGTACGGTTCTTGAAGCGCGCTTGCTAATACTTCTTTCTATGCTGAAACCTCTTTTTCGATGCAAACATACCGAAGCCTCCCAAATAAATACGATTTAAGTCGCATCTTAGAAGAATCCGCAATCCGCGAAGTTAACCGCGACTTTGCAAGTACTAATGTTCTTATAGGTGCCGAAAGTTAGTATTTGGTTAGGCTCTATAAAAGAAGGTCGCCGAATAAAAGTCTTTCCGAAAATGTCAATTCATAATTTTTAGGCAAAACTTCACACTTAGCAGGGGTTTTCTTGAATTAAACAATTTTTTACAGCTGAAAGTTAGTGCATCCTTAGTGCTCTTTAGTGCTCCATATCTCAGATGCGTAAGACGAATAATAAAAAAGTTGTGGCCACTAACTTTATTGCGGCTAACCTCACAATTGCCCGCGGTTTGTTTCAATTTCAGAAATTTGTTTCAGTCAAAAGTTAGTGCTTCGTTATTCTTCCTTAGCGCTTCATATATCGGCGGCGTACGATTTCTAGTAAAAAAGTTATGGCCACTTATATTTTTAATTTTAACCGCGGTTTGTTTTAATTTCAAAAACTTTTGCAGCCGAGAGTTAGCGCTTTGTTTGCGCTTTTTAGTGCTTCACATTTCAGTGACGTACGGCTTCTAATATAAAAGTTATGACCACTTATATTCTTAATTCTAGCCGCGGTTTGTTTCAATTTCAAAAAGTTTCTGCAGCCGAAAGTAAGTGTTTTATTAGTGCTTTTTAGTGCTCTTATTTCAGTGGTGTACGGCTGCAAAAAAAACAGGTACAACTACTTATATTTTTACAGCTGGTCGTGGTTAGCTTCAGTTTCAAAGATTTGGTACCTCCGTAAGCTAGCGTTTTATTAATGCTTTTTAGTGCTTCATATCTCATTGGCGAACGACTACTAACAAATCAAATGCGCCACTTACAGCTTGCGTCGGTTTGATTCAACTACAAAGATTTTTTTGCAGCCGAAAGATAGTAGTTTGTACTCTCGAGTGCTCTAAATTTAAGTGGTTTGCAAATATAGATACCAGAGAAATGAAAAAATTTTGAGGATGCAAATTAATTTAATTAATTTTATACGAAAATAATGTCCCTAAACTTTAGACAAATGCTATTTACTGAGTTAGAATTGGAACAGAATATCGTGATTGTATTTTTTAGACACTCTTACACAGCTGCGATTTAATAAAAAAATCTCGATGTTAAAGCAACCACTTCCAAAAGGTATATAAGGCAATAATTTTCAAATTATTAATAATTTGTTTTAATCAAGTGAATAAAGTTTTGAAAAAAAATTGTTTACTATCCGTGAAAGATATTATTCATACAATCAGATCTGACACTTGAAGTGGCATATTTCCGAAACCAGAAGGCGGATGTTTTACGGTTTAAAGCTCAATAAAACACTAACGAAGCACTAAAGATTATGCTACATATCGTCGTTAGTGTTTCTACAACAAAAAAGTTGTAGCCCATTTTCGGATCTGACCCTTGATGTCGAATATTTTTGAAATCGGAGGTGCGGCTGTTTTGCGGTTTGAAGCACAAACACTAAGGAAGCGCTAAAGGTTATGCTACATATTGTCGTTAGTGTTTCTACAATTAAAAAATGTAACCTCTTTTTGTATATGATTTTTGATGTTGAATATTCACTAAAGCGGAAGTGCAGCTATTATGCAGTTTGAAGCACAATAAAGCACTAACGAAGCACTAAAGAAAGTATGCTACATATTGTTGTTAGTAGTTCTACAACAAAAAAGTTGTAGCTCATTTTCAAATCTGACTTTTCAAGTCGAATATTTCAGAAACCGGAAGTGGGGCTGCTTTGTGATTTGAAGCTCAATAAAACATTAACGAAGTACTAAAGAGTATGCTACATATTTTTGCTGTTAATACTTTTACAACAAAAAGTTGCAGCTCATTTTTGGATCTGACTTTTGAAGTCGAATATTTCAGAAACCGGAAGCTTGGTGCTTTGAGGATAAAGTACAATGAAGCACTGCATATTATACTACATATGATTATTAGTGTTTCTATAACAAAAAGTTTTAGCCAACTTCTGAATCTGAACTTTGAAGTTGTACATCTCTATTCATTCTACTAAACGCCAGTTTAATTATACTTCTTTCCAAAGCTTAATTGCGAATGTACCTTATTTCTAACATCACAGCTTAGCAAGTTGCAAATAAGAATTTATTTCAGAAAGTGATTTATGTATTTTAAACTTCAGATAATGTATTACATGAACACGTTAAGCTTTACCTTATAATTACGACTAGTGTGTAAATTTACTTATTTCGCAGTTTCTTAATATAATTGTATGAATAATATTTTCCACGGATAGTATACAATTTTTCTTGAAAACTTTATTTGCTTGTTTAAAGCAAATTATTAATAATTTGGAAATTATTACTTCATATACCTTTAGAAAGTGTTGTTTTAACATCTAGATTTTTTTATTAAATAGCAGATGTATAAGAGCGTCTAAAAAATACAATCTAGATATTCTGTTCCAATTCTAATCTTAGTAAATAGCTTCGCCTGAAGCTTAGGGGCATTATATTCGTATAAAATTAATCAAATTAAAATGTATACTCAAAATTTGCCCATTCGTCTGGTATCTATATTTGCAATCCACTTAAATATAGAGCACTCACGACAACAAAACACTATATTTCGGATGTAAAATAATCTTTGTAGTTGAAACAAACCGCGGCCAGCTGTAAGTGGCGCATCTGAATTGTTAGTAGTCGTACGCCATTGAGATATGAAGTAGTAAAGGGCATTAATAAAACGCTATTTTACGGCGGTACCAAATTTTTGAAACTGAAATGAACCATGGCTAGCTGTAAAAATATGATTGGTTGTGATTTTTTTATTTGCAGCTGTAAACAACTAAAATATGAAGCCCTAAAGAGCACTAACGAAGCATTAACTTTTGGCTGCAAAAGTTTTTTGAAATTGAATCAAACCGCGGATAGAATTATAAATATAAGTGGTCACAACTTTTTTATTATTCGTCCCACGCCTCTGAGATATAAAGCATTAAAGAGCACTAACAAAGCACTAGCTTTTGGCAGCAAAAGTTTTTTGAAATTGAAACAAACCGCGGCTAGAACTAAAAATGCAAGTGGCCATAACTTTTTATTAGAAGTCGTGTGCTACTCTAATATGAAGCACTAAAAAGCACGAACGAAGCACTAACTTTGGGCTGAAACAAATTTTTGAATTTGAAACAAACCCCGCGCAGTTGTGAAGTTAGCCGCAAGAATGTAAGCTACTATAACTTTTTTATTAGTAGTCGTACGTCGATGAGATATGCAGCACTAAAGAGCACTAACAAAGCGCTAACTTTCGTTTAAAACAAATTGTTGAATTTAAAACAAACCTAGGCCAGTTGTGAAGTTAGCCGCATTACAGTAAATGGCAACAACTGTTTTGTTATTCGTCCTACGTTTCAGAGTTATGAAGCGCTAATAAGCACTAACAAATCACTAACTGTTGGCTGCACAAGTTTTTCGAAATTGAAACAAACCGCGGTTATAATTAAAAATATAAGTGGTCCTAACTTTTTTATTAGAAGTCGTGCGCCACTGAAATATGAAACAGTAAGAGACACTATGAAAGCGCTAACTATCGCCTGAAACAAATTTTTGAATTTGAGACAAATCCCAGTCAGTTGTGAAGTTAGCCGCAAAAGTGTAAGTGGCCACAGTTTTCCCATTAGTAATTGTACGTCGATGAGATACGTAGCACTAAAGAACACAAACGAAGAACTAATTTTTGCTTGAAACGAATTTTTGAAACTGAAACAAACCGCAATCAGCTGTAAAAATACAAGTGGACGTAACTTTTTTATCTGCAGCTGTACACCACTGAAATATGAAGCATTAAAGAGCACTAACAAACCACTAACTTTCGACCGCAGAAGTTTTTCAAAATTGAAGCAAACAGCGGATGGAATTAAAATATAATTGGTCACTACTTTTTATCATTCGTCCTACGCCTCTGAGATATGAAGCATTAAAGAGCACTAGTGAAGCACTAATTAACGGTCAAAATTGATACAAACCACGGCTAGAATTAAAAATATAGGTGGTCATAACTTTTTATTAGAAATCGTGCGCAACTGTAATATTAAGCACTAAAAAGTACGAACAAAGCACTAAGTTTGGGCTGAAACGAATTTTTGAATTTGAAACAAACCCCGCCAACTTGTGAAGTGAACTTGTGAGTGACTACATTTTTTTTATTAGTAGTTGTACGCTGCTGAGGTATGAAGCACTAAAAAGCACTAACAAAGCACTATTTTTCGTTTAAACCAATTTTTTAATTTAAAACAAACCGCGGCTAGTGGTGAAGTTAGCCGCATTATAGTAAATGGTCACAACTGTTTTATTAGTTGTCCTACGCTTCTGAGATATGAAGCGCTAAAAAGCACTAACAAATCACTAACTTTTGGCTGCACAAGTTTCTTGAAATTGAAACTAACCGCGGTTATAATTAAAAATATAAATGGTCATAACTTTTTTATTAGAAGTCGTACGCCACTGAAATATGAAACACTAAGGGGTACTATGAAAGCACTAACTTTCGCCTGAAACAAATTTTTGAATTTGAGACAAACCCCAGCCAGTTGTGAAGTTAGTCGCAAAAATGTAAGTGGCCACAATTTTCCTATAAGTAGTCATACGTCGATGAGTTACGTAGCACTAAAGAACGCAAACAAAGAACTAATTTTTGCCTGAAACGAATTTTTGAAACTGAATTAAACCAAAACCAGCTGTAAAATATAAGTGATCGTAACTTTTTTATTTGCAGCCGTACACCACTGGAATATGAAGCACTAAAGAGTACTAACGAAGCACTAACTTTCGGCTGTGTTTTTTAGGGATTATCTATAAAATTACATGCGGAGACACTAAAGACTTAATTCACTTTACCGAACCAACAATCGTTTCTTCGATGTCAATGAGCTGGTGTCAATCACTACCCCTTATGTCCACCTTAATTTCCACAGGCAAGAAAGTTTTATGACAGGATATAACGGGACAAGGGATGACAGGTTTGCTATTTTATTTACAACTAGGAATTTACAACGACTTAAAATTAAACACGAAAACGTTCGACAAAGAGACCAAACAGCAGGTAAATGAAGATCTAAGGAATTGCACATATTTAAGAGCCGTGCCGAGCGATAATCTTTTTTAAGAAGGCAAGTATTCAAATCTTCCATTATTATTACTTCACATATTTGGATTACCGAAATTCTAGTTTCATTAATTCGTCAAAATATGTACAGGCAAAGTGGACAACAAATCGCATCAAGCAATATATGTAGGGGTACCAACCACCTCAATAAAAATATACTCAGCGTTATTACCCGATTGAGATGATTGTTCTGAGATAATTCGCTAATTAGGCAAAACTGTATTAGGAAATTGAGGAATTAGATGTGAAAGTACGCTTTTGTCAGCGATCAATTTTTCCGTAAATTTCATTCAAATTTATTGTCACAAATGTTGAAATATAAAAAGCGGAAAATGCGACATGCCTGTGCATAAAATTGTATTTAGCGGGTATACAGAGTTTATTACCAACATAAAATTAATAGTCCCTATAATACATTTTAATGATAATTACCAACAATTTTTGTTCTCTTTGAAAGCAGTCTGCTAAGTAATTCACTTTTGCAAAACGTGGACTAATAGCCTGTTAAATCTGAAACCGTCGTTCATTTGATCATTTAGTGACCGTAAAACATTCAGATAGATCTTTTGGATTTTATGCCTTACTTAATTACTTCGTTACATGGGATGTAAATCTTCCATACTATAAAAGTAAGGTCATGGTTTTCTATCAGTAAAGCTTATTAACGTTAAGTCGCCGCCGTTTATCAGATGTAAAAATGTAAGATGATAGATACAGGTGTTTTTGTGTAAATTTAATTAACGATCGTAAAAGTTATCTTTAAATACTTTATGTAAATTGAGCCACTATTAAACTTCTTTTTCATTTCGGGTTATCATAAATCTTGAGATAGTTGGAACCAAGACTTGAGTGCGCTATACAAAATTCAAACGGTAGATAATACTCATAACTCGACAAAAGTTCTTAAAAGACGCACTTTTTAAACAATTATTAATAGTACATATTGATAATTTTCGAAACAAGATCAACTGATGAGCGGTTCGCAATTTTACTGGTTGTTTTAAAACGCTTAGAAATTGCCAAGACAATAAAAGATTTTAGTTCTGTAAGTAGTTTCGGTGGCTTTTAGTCCAGTCAACGAACACCAGGGCCCTGTTTCAAAAACAATAGTAAAAAGTCGACAAATTTGTAAGAATTTAATGATAAATTGTCCATAATACAAATGCGACAGGTGACAGGTAAAAATTTGTAGTTTTGATGAGAGGATGCGTGGTAAATTACGGAACGTCTCTATTTTATTGTACATAAACGTATTACAGTTAATAAACATTAAAAGTGACAACAATCTGACAACCACTTATTATAACACCATGACAACCACTCTCAACACGGCTTACTTCTCAACACCTCCACTTGAGCCGTAGAGTGGGTTAAATCTCTTTCAACAAAATTTCTGTTTTTCTGCTGGTACTGGATTCGTCAGGCTATCAGCTATCGTGTCATTCGTGCTAATATAGACAAACTTGACTGGCTTTTCGTTAACTTTTTTCGTAAAAAGTGGTGGCGTATGTCTATGTGCTTCGTAGGTGAGGAAAATGCTGCTTTTTCTGACAGCTGTACAGCGCTATTGTTGTCGCAGTGTATGACTGTCGAACCCTGTTTTGCTATTTGGTTTAGTAACTCACCATACAATCCATGCAGTCATAGTGCTTCTTGAGTTGCTGCTAACATTGACATATATTCAGACTCTGTCGTTGCCAATGCAACAGTTGCTTGTTTCTTCGAAGCCCACGAAACAGCCCCACCTTGGAGTTTAAATACATTTCCTGTAACTGAACGTCTATCTAGGGTATTACTTGCCCCATCTGAGTCACAATAGCCCTGTATAAAATTATTTTCATGTTTTGAATATGACTACTTCCAACCGGCTGTGCCCTTCAAATAGCGCAAAATTCGTTTTGCAGCATTCCAATGCGCCTTTCCTGGGTTGTTGTTGAATTGACGTACAATTCCAACTGCATACTGAATATCTGGCCGCGACACCTGTGCAGGACACAACAAAGTACCAACAACCTCTTGATCCTCTTCACTTTGTGGTGACATATCTTTTGTCAGTTTTTGATTCGGATCTGTCGGCGTACTCACGCTATTGCAATCAGTCATTTGAAACTTTTTTAGTATTCTCTGAATATACTGACTCTGTTTAATTGAAATCATACCCAATTTTCTATCTCGTATGATCTGCATACCCATGACAAGTTTTGCCTCACCAATGTCTTTATTTTAAACTGACTTTGCAGACTCGACTTCAACGTTTTGTCAATGTTTTGTCATTTGAAAACGATTCTTTTAGCCGGCATACACGCTGACTATTATCGTTAAACAATTCAAGCTAAACCATATAAATCTCTTCATCTAAATCACCTTGCAAAAATGCCGAAATCGCATCCATCTGATCAATTTCTAAATCATATTTTGCAGCAATCGCAATCAGAAAACGTAATGATGAATAACGTACGACGGGTGAAAACGTCTCTTCGTAATCAATGCCCCTGCGTTGAGCACAACCTTTTATTACCAGGCGAGCTTTATATCGACTGACTTGACCATTCTCGTCGCATATGGTTTTGAATAATACCCACTTGCTACGAATTGCCTTGTGTTTTGCTGGCAGATTTTCCAAAGACCAAGTTCCGTTTTCGATTAGGGACTTGTACTCGTCCTCCATGGCCCTTTTCCAGTGCGACGCATACGGACTTTTCATCGTGTTCTTCACTGTCAGCGGATCGTCTGCATTATCCATAGTCGAAACGTAAACAAAGTCGTCTTTTTTTGTAGACTTAGTCTCACTCGTTGATCGCCGTAACTCTGGAGCTACATCATTGGTTGTAATGCTCATTGAACCATTATCCGTTATGGACTGTTCACTACTGTCTTTGTCATCTGAATTACTATTCTCAGCTTCCACTTCGTTTTGACCATGCATGTAATTGTAATTTATTGTAACAACCGTGTCCTCCACTTCGTTGATATCATCTTTGAATAGATTCAAATGATAAAATTTGTTACAACAATGTACTTCATTCTCAATGCGTTGCTCCTCTAAAAAAATCACGTCGCGACTTACATCAACTTTCATTTTCTTCGGATCAAAAACTCTATAGCCTTTGCAGTGTTCATTGTAACCAACCATTATACAATCCTTGGACTTAGGATCAAACTTATTCCGTTTTTGTTTCGGAATATGTACCATGGCTTTGCATCCAAACACTTTCAAATTTGATACATTTGGTTTTTTTTGTCAGACCAAATTTCTTCAGGTGTTTTGTCAATTGCCCCTTGACGCGGCGAACGATTGACGAGATATCCTGCTGTATTAATCGCTTCACCCCAAAATTTAATGCTAAGCGTTGCATGAAAAAGCATACATCTTGCTCGTTCGACTAAAGTTCTATTCTTTCGCTCGGCCATACCATTCTGTTCAGGCGTATATGATGCTGTCGTTGATGTTCGATTCCTGAATCACTCAGAAACTTTAAAAATTCACTATTACAGTATTCAGTGCCGTTGTCTGTGCGAATTTTCTTAATTTTTCGGCTCGTCTGATTCTCAACATACTTTTAAAAATCTTTAAAAACATTAAAGACGCCGAACTTGTTCTTGATAAAATACACAAAAACTTTTCGGCTAAAGTCATCAACAAAAGTCATAAAATACCGAGAACCTCTGAATGTATCAACGGGCATTGGGCAACACAAATCTGAGCGTATAACTTCCAGGATATTACATGTTCGGAAGTTGCTTTTCTTAAATGGAAAACGCGTTTGTTTTCCCATCACGCAAATGTCACAAGTTTCTCGCTGACTGCTGATGAAACTAATTCCCTCTACCAAACCGCTTCGCAACTTCATCAAGTTGTCGTGTCCAATATGACCAAGTCGTCGATGCCACAATTGTAGAGTTTCTGTCGACTTCACCATCATACTTGTTGCGCCCGTCTGTTCTACCTTGAATAGGCCGCCCATCAAATTTACTTAAACTAACAACATATTATGTTTGTTCAAAATTATGCAACCGTCAGTGCCAAATTTTACAATCAACCCCTTATTGACCAATTGACTGACTGATAATAAGTAGGGGTGGGCGATACGGGATTTTGCGTATCGAATATTGATACATATTCTATATCGATATGTATCGATATATCGAATATCGATATATATCGATACGTATCGATACGTATCGATGCGTATCGGTGCGTATCGATACGTATCGATTCGTATCAATGCGTATCGATATGTATCGATGCGTATCAATACGTAGCGGTACGTATAGATATGTATAGCAATTCGTATCGTAACGTTTAGATGTCTAGATTAAGTATACATATCGAGACGTGACCTATCGGTAAAAATCGATACGCATCTATAAATTATTCTACTCTTTCTTTGGGAATAAAATCACAAGATCGTTTTAAAATGATGTATTTACTGACAATTCCATCTTTCACTTAAGATTGTTTGTTATCAACATAATTAAAGTTTCAAGTTTAATATTTGTGACAAAAGTATATATATATATATATATATATATATATATATATATATATATATATATATAGGGGTGGAGGATACAGGATTTTGCGTATCGAATATTGATACATATTCTATATCGATACGTATCGATACGTATCGATGCGTATGGATACATATCGATACGTATCGATACGTATCGAGTATCGATATATCGATATTTATTTTTCGCTGTATCGGGGGGGGGGTCGTATCGATATATCGATACGCCGACCCAGCCCTAATAATAAGTTCGTGCATAAATTTGGTACATAGAGCACGTTTTGAATAGTAGTATCAACTAAATTATTATTAATTCGCAGTTGAAGCTGTACATCACCTGTCAACTCTGCTTTGAACTTTGACTCATTTGCAATTGTCAGTTCGCCACTGTATTCGGATTTGACCTCTTCAAACCAGTCTTATTGGCATGTCATGTGAGTTGATGCACCAGAATCAATGTACCACTCTGTCGACGTTGGATTACTTGCAGTCAAATAGGAAAGAATTAACGTGTAATCGGCATTCGTGCTGTTTCCCTTTTGGACATTTATTTTTGTAGTGCCCTATTTCACCACATCCGAAACATTTTGTATTCTTCTTTTCTTTTTGGAAACTTAGGCTTTTAAGTGTACATCGCCGACGATGATAAACTATCTGCTCCTTCGTTTGATCTAACTTCTTGCAAAAGTTTTGTTTTGATCACATCCGCAGAAATTTTTTGTCTCGAATTTTCCGTTGCCATAATCATAGGTTTAAATTCATCACTCAATTCAGCTAGTAATAAGGTTCCGGTCCACTCGTTATCTATTTTCATTCCAGCACCATTCAATTTGTGTGCCGTGTTGTGAAGAGTTTGCGTAGTAGTCCAAAGGCTTTCTGAAGATTCTGCCAGACTTCCTTAGCTTATTTTGCATCTTGTAAGTGCGGAAAATTCATTGATTCAACCATCAGTACAATTGACGCTTTCTACTTTTATGTCTCCAGCCGCTTTTTTTTTATACTTCAGTTTCTGTGCAAGTGCCTGTGACATGACACCATAAACCGGTCATCTCTAAATAAGCCTGGATAGCGAAATTCCAAGTTTCGTAATTTTCCCGTCCTTTCAATTTTTCAGTTGATCCCATTGCTGTCGCCATTGCCCAAATTATTTAAATTTTTTTTTTAATTCTTCTTTTAGACAATAATATTATGAGTGCCTGGGTCCGTAACCTGATGAGAGGATGCGCGGTAAATTATGGAACGTGTCTTAGTATAAAAGCTCTATTTTATTGTACATAAACTTATTACAGTTAATAAACATAAAAGTGACAACTACTTATTATAACACCATGACAACCACTCTAACCGCGGCTTACTTCTCAACAGCTGTTGACAATTGTCAAAGTATACTAATATCGTTTAATAATACCTCACAATTGTCGTAAAACACATGTCAGTTTATTTATTTTGTGACAGGTGATTGATTTGATATCTGTATCCTCACATTTTTTACTGAAATTGCTATATTTGTCAACATGACTGATGAAAAACTCACAATTCTCAATTTAATAAGAGAAAATAAACATATACGTTTGGAAAGTTTTCAAGTACATTAACCCATAATGATAAAGTTAAGACTTGGACTGATATATCAGAAAATGCTACTGCAGTTGGAATTTTTTGCAAGGATTGGAGGTACCTGAGAGACACAACTTGGCACAATTAGAGTAACCGAACCCTGGTAAATCCATTTTAAATGCTAAATTAGGTGTAGGCTGTATTTATATATTTAAAAAAATGTAAAACGCCCGAGTGTCTAAAGTAACTTTTGAAGTATTGTGAAAAAATTAGCGAATAACTATAATATTTGCTATTCGTAGACACACAATTTCTTACTACATTGCTAATGTACTTTCATTTTTGTTTCATGAGAAGAAAGAAGAGAAAGAAGAGCTAAAACTGGAACGGGGGGTGGAAAGAAAAACAAATATGATGATTCGGATAAGCTCATTCTTGCGATAATTGAATATGATTCACCGTTGTTGGATGGTATTAACGTCACGAATCTTCAGGCAAAGATGCTCAAGCAACCACCGATATTATTTTTACCAACCCCACCAGCAGAGATAATTCAGAACACATTGAAAACGGACGGGACTTTCAAGCTAGTATTTCTGAAGATTGTCGACGCGTTAATTGTAAAGATAATAGCAGATCCTCTAACAACTTGATGCTGAATAGACAAGTGCAAACCGAAAAAAAATAACGCGTTGTTAAGTTTATTGACAATGATTTATTGACTTGGAAAAAAACAGAAAATTAAGGAGCAAACTATGTTGTTGGCAGAAAAAAAATGGCTAAGCGTGAAAAAATATAAGTTATATTTAGAGTTGTTTAAATTAGAAAATGAGCTAAAGTTGCCACCTTCAGAGTTTACGCAACAACTATATCAATCAAGAATTGAGTTACCGGTGTTTAATGAAATCCCTGTTGATGTTGATGGTGAGGTATTCCTCGTCGATGAACACGGAAATAATGTCTTGAAGGAGAGCTTGCTGAGTGTTGCTGATGTTTTAGACGACTGAAAAAAATATTAAAATAAAAGGCCTGAAATTCATAGTCTTTATTACAGAAGTTGATGTGAGAAATTTAACGTGTTTTTAATGCTTCCGCAAAAAATTAACCATTGCTGTTCTTAGTTTCAGTTATATGTTTGTTTGTTGTAAAATTTTCTTTGTTCTTAATTCAATTAGTTGTAAGATTATTGAACATTTATAAAGTGCTTTGTTTGCTTCGTATTATTTTATTAGACCAGGTATGCCTCTTATAATGATTTAAAAAATTCTGCTGTAGTGTTCTCCAAGAGTGCCATATGTAATCTTGATATCTTGTCGTTGTGTTCATGAAAATCACATTAAATTAATAACAATATATAAGACATAAACGTTTTATATTTGCAATAACTACAAAATAGTAACAGACAAATTTTACGGTTAAACATACTGTCGCAAAACTTTACTCATCAAACTGAAAAATGAAATCTCTCAAAACTTGAACAGCTCTTGGATCAACTTCACCCTCTTTTTCTATTTCATCGAGTTGTTCATCATCTTCAATGGCATTGTAATCGCTAGGTTTGTATACTTCAGAACCCAATTGTTTTTCAACATTATGCTGTATAGTGCATGCTAAAATAACATTGCATGCTTGCAAAGGTTGCAACCTTAGGCAGTTTAAGCAAGAGAAGTTTTCTTTTAAAATTCGCCATAAATTTTCAACCATTCTTCGAGTACATTTAAATGCTCTGAGAAATCTCAATCCTTACGCTCTTGGGACTTCAACTGGAATGTTTGGTGTCATAAGCCACGTTTTCAATTTATAACTACTGTCATCCAAAAGCAGTGCATTTCAAAATGGCCGCCAACCATTATCCCATTCCTGTGCTAGTGACGAACACCACAGAACTCTTGCATCATGTACAGAACCTGGTCATCTAGCACTTGCATAAAAAACTCTAGGTTACCTCCGCATACAACCTTAAATTGATGGAGTGGTTTCCATTGCTGTCCACAAATACAGCATCATTATTATGAGGTGCATCTATATTAATTAATGACCCATTCACGGCTCCAGCAACTCTAGGCAAATTTGCTGCTCTCATAAGTATTTGTGGGATTGCTTGTATATTTTCTACGAGCTACGATACCTCTCCCAACAGTAAATGCTCTACCAATAACGAACATACTTGTTTTACACAACGGTGAATAGTTGCTTTTAAAAGCCCATGTGCATCAACAGCAACATGGTATTGAGCATCACAACCTAGACAATCTAAAGTAGTTAAAATCTGCTTGGTCGGGCTAAGTGCATGGTTGCGCGTTGTTTCTCGCTGTAGGTACTCACCAAATTAGTTATTTAGAAAGTCAATAACCACACGATTAACACGAAATTTTTCTTTAAATGTGAAATCACTCATTGAAACTTATTTTTTGTTTAAAATTTCTGGGTAGCGTATTAACTTCCATATCAATATCACTATCATTGCTACTATTACTGCTACTACTTGAACTCATCACAACACGGGAATTATCAATAATAATATTAGTATATTATTATCACAGATTCCTTTCTACAATTATTTGTCCTAAAAATGCGACACAGGGTTACTCTCCTGTCAATTTTTAGATGACAAGTTTACAAATATGTCAAATTGTAAGTAAATCTTACTATTTATTCTGTTTCATAAAGAAATATGTCAAGGAATTTAACAAAAAATTGTCATAAATTGTCTGTCACTTATAAAAAATTTATGAAACGCAAAATCGACAGTTTTGTCACAAATTCTGACATACTTGTCGGTGTTTGTTGACATTTATTTGTAGACTAGTCACGTTTTATGAAACAGAAACTTATCAAATTGTAAAATTGTCATCTATTACCCCTCGCCTGTTACCTGTCGGACTTGTCAACTTTTATGAAACAGGGCACAGCAATGGACTATACCTTAAAAAAATTCAAAAAGTTTTGAAACTATGCACACTTATTTGTAGGTACCTAGCGATAAATATACCAAAAGTCCTGATGAATCTCCGAAGCGAGCTCTAGCGGCAATGACCTAAAATATATTAATTTTCTTATTTTTCTTATATTTATAGAACTATTGGATGTAGCTAAATCGCATTATATACAAACTTAAAGCTGATTAAATTTACTATTAAACTGATTGTATGCATGTTTCTGTATACTCGTAGTTACCGAGTTATATGGCATTAAACGGCTTATGAATACACGTTCGAATACCTAGTGCAATCAGGAGACAACTTGAAAAACATTTCCAGTATTTGTAAAAATTGCTTACAAACAGTGATGCCGTTCGAGATCGAGAATTCTTGTTCTCGTTTCGAAATTCGAAACGAGATAGAAACGAGAAACGAAAGTCTATTTCGAGACGAGAACGAGAAACACTTAACTCTCGTCTCGATCTCGAGTCGAAGATTCTTGACTATTCTCGAGTTCTCGAAATATTCAGTACGCAAAAAGGAATTTCAGTAAATAAGGTAAAGCTGTGTCAGTAAGTACTTCGGAATTCTTGTATTAAATAAAGTTCCTATCAAAATAAGAAGATGTTTTCAATGTGACAATTTAAAAAATTTGAAACAGATACATTTATTTTAGTCGATTTTAAAAGAAAAGTTTGCTTCTTCAACTGTCTAGTAGCATCCGAAGAGCATCGTCAATGATATTGTGTTACTATAATTGTCTTCAACTGCTGTTCGATTGTTCAAATCTGGCAAATCTCACAGAAACAAAATTAATAACCGACTTTACAATTCTGACTGCTGAAACTTTGTGTACCTATTTATTGTGTTAGTTTTAATAGTTAGTTGTAAAACTATGCCATAAACGCAAATTTTACTATTTGCAGTTTCAACTTTAAATTAAGATACAATCGTTTGTTACAATTAGCAGTTATAAAATGTTTTTGTGATTTATGAACACAAATATATCACTTTCAAAGTTATTTTTAACAAGGAAACAGTGTTAGTTGGAACAAACAAATTATACATAATCATTTTTACTCCGTTTAAAGGCCGTTGTTGAATATTTATTAGAATATATGGCTAAGCTGTGAGAACTAAATATTTGTGCTAATTTTACATTTATGATTTTATGATCTTAAGACAAAGCTTAAGCGATGTAGACATGGAGGTTATGTTTAAAATAATACGCTATCTCAGTAGAACCATTTCCTTTTCAAAAGTCTTAATCGTATTTTGGCATAGTTCTCGAAAAATGTGTTTTGGCGATTGTACTTTCACTTTATGAGGCATAGCGATTATGTCGATAATTCAAACTAGAAATTGGCGAAACAAAAGGACACGCATTTGGAAAATGTTGATGATGTTTTAAATTCCTATAAGTACTTTTGTACTATGGGTTGAGATCAATAAAGAGTAAAGACATAAATTTTGTTCAAAAATTATAGTAATTTTATTTGAATTACTTTAGAATGAAAATTCCAGAGCTCTTAGTGGCGCAATCTCATCTATTGCAATTTGTAAACCAAATGTATTTAGCTAACCTCCATGTGTAGTTTTGTATTTGAATTGAAAATTAATTCTAGAAATAAATAAAACAAGCAAATTATTTTTGTTTACTTTTACCAAACCAAACTATAAATAAAATATGAATGTTGTATCTAAAATACTTTATGTATATGTAACGGCGTTATTCTAATAATTTATTATAGTGCCAAGAATTTATACACAGTAGTGCCTTTGCCGATTCGTGCCTTAACCTATTGATGTTTGTTTGTTGGTTAGTTTATTGTTTGACACTATACCTAGGTCAAGGCCTATCCTAGTGAATCGATGCATAAATTCTTATTTACAAAATCATAAAATTATAAACAAGTTTACAATACATACAATTTTCCGATGTAGGTCGGTCTTGCTGATGGAAATTTTACACCCTTACCGCCGGTTTGATCTGAGGTGTAGCTGGTGGTGGAGAATCTGTAGTGTAGTGTAATGTTGTGGAGGTGGGGATGATTGCGTAGAGGGTAACAATCTTAGAGAAGGATTTTGGAGGGTATTTGAGCTATTTTATTGTACGGGGGGTTTAGTGATTAGGATTTCGTTAAGGAAATGGTCAAATTGGAGGGGATAGCTTGTTACTAGGAAATTTATACTGGGTAGTGGGATCGCGTGTTATAAGTGGGTTTGGTGGGGGACGGAGTTGGGGCATAAGTAAATTAGGTGGTGGGGGGCTTCAGGAATATTTTGAATAGAGCAGGGACTTAACCTATTGCGATGTTTCCGAATAGTCAAACTAGCTTTTGAGAAAAGTTTCTCGGCAGGTACACTAGCTGCGGTGACACTAAATAGATCGCGTGCCGTTGAAGCTTAACCTGGATAAACTGATTTATGGTTCTTCCACCATTTTAGTATATCTTCGCTTTTATTTTCTCTGGGATAATTTAAATAGTTGTCAATTTCTTGACACCAATTGTTGTTCACGATTTGATTTTTTTTATAAATGAAATACACATCTAATTCACTATCGTCACTAACATTCATGTCAGAATTTTCGACTAAAGAGTTGGTTGGGGCTTCGACGGTATTTAGTGCTTTTCTTTATATATCTTAAAATTTTTTTACTGACGCTTCTTTCATTTCTTGCCCCCACACAAATTGAATGTGTGCGTTTTATGTCGTGGATCTAAAATAAGGATGGCACACTAGATCCAATTTGTTTTATGATAATGTTTTAACATTTTGGTATGTGCAACTTGATAGACTAAAAACAAATTTTCTTCGAGCTCGGATCTCAATGAATTTCTTCTTAAACCCTGAATAGCATGTTCTATTTTGTCAAGCAACATATTAAAGCCTACTACTACATGCGGTAAAGTGGTATAATTTTCTCCACCAAGTAAAGTATAAAGACTTTTAAAATGCTTTAATAAACTCTGAATTTTTGAATAAAGTTCCCATTCAGTTTTAGTAATTTAGAAACCACCTAATTTTTTGTTGTTTTCACACAATGCATTTAATGCGTTCTGCATGTTAAGTGCGCCTAATATCATGGCGTTCGTCGAGTTCCAACGTGCTGAAACATCAATATTTGAAGACAAATATTTTAAATTTGCTGCATAGCAACAACTTTTTAATTTCTGTTGCAATTTTTCAGACCTTTTTATTTTTAAAAACAATTGTCGCTGCTTCGTTACCGACTAAAGATTTTCGTTGAAATCTTTGTCAGTAACTGCATCTGCATCAGTTTCTTTTTCACAAAACTCTTTTTCTTTTTCTTCTACTACTTCTACAAACCCATTCTTCTTTTGCTTTAAGCAATTTCCTCAAGTCTTAAACTCCAAGAATTAAAATGTGTGCGAAGCATCTGAAATGCGAATCTTCCCTGTTAAAGCAAATATGGTCGGTTCCTTGTTGTGTTGGTTTGTTATCTATAAGTATTGCTAATTCCGCCATAAATAATGTGTTTGCTGCTGCATTGTCTACTGCTATTCCTTGAATTTTGTGCTGTATGTTATACTTTTTAACTGAATGGTAAACAGTTACGGCAATATCTTTACCAGTATGAGATCCATTTGCAGGAACAAAATCTAATACCAGTGATTGTAAAATCCAATCATTGTCAATAAAATGAATAGTTATACCATAATAAGATTTATTGGATACTGAAGTCCAACCATCAACGGTAAGTGAAAAGTTAGAAATGTTTTTCGCAAGGACACTTCAATTTGTTCTCGCATTATAGCAAACTGTTTCAGCACCTTCTCTTTTATCGCCGTTCGCTAAGACAGTACTACGATGTTATTTAACACATGAAACAATCTTTGTGTCTCATCGTCTTCAAAAAAAACTAAAGGGTAAATATTTGGTTGCTATCCATCCAACTAACATTTCATCCCATTCCTGTTCCTTGCCAATTGACTGAAATAAGAAAAATAAGTTTTAGAACGTGAACAACCAATCAAACATGATACTTTTGAGGTTTTACAATACTACGTTGCTTATACGTTCTACTTACAAAAGTACTAGAACGGCAAGAAATGAAAACGATTTAGAAAACTGCTAAGTAAATTTAGAAATTGCAAATAGCTAGTATCATTTAATTCAGTAACGATTATAATTATACCCTTTTATAACTTACTTTAAGTGAGTTACTTCTATTTTTGTTAATCATCTTCAAAATGGGATTTGATTTTTGTTTTGGTGTGGACGTATCTGGTTCACAAAAAATACTGTTATAGACTGCAGCGTGTTTAAACATTAGATAAGAAAACAAAAGGCTTTTATACTTTTCGTACCTTTCAATTAAAAAAGCACAAAGTAAAATTCGTTATTCAAATTCATGGGTTTTTAAACAAGTACATTGTTAAACAAAATTTACAGGTTTTGCAAAATAAATCTGAATCATAAATAAGAAAAGTACGATTTATACAAAGTCACGATAAACCCTGAAAAAAACAGTATGTTTGTTTTGCTGCTTAGCTTCTTATGTTAACGAAAGTTATTTTTTTTAAAAGGTATGAAGTGATGCATGGTGTATAGAGTATTTGGAACCTAAAAAGATTCAAAAATTTCAAACAATTGTTTGTTTAAATGTATCTTCTATACGTTTCTTAGGAAATATTTATCTTTAGGTAAAAATGTAATCCCAAATTTTGTTGCATCGCCGTCGGTTGATGTATAATCGTAAACATAATTTGTTGGGTATTTTAAAGATTCATGCAATATTTAACGATTTTGAAATGTGCTAGCGTATATTGAGCGACGTTCAATGAACTGTTCTTGGTTGAGACAAAAGAAGACATTTTCCCAAGACGATTTCGTTAATAAGCTGCATTTATAGCTAACAACTAATTGTAGCATGTGATAGATAAACCAAGTACATAGCTAGTTATAAATTGCAATTTTAACCAGGACAAAATATTTGCAAAAAACAGTGATTTGAAATTTAATAGATTTTGCAAAAGTATGGTGAAAGATGTTAAACCCTGATTTGTCCGCCACTTAACCATAATATTACATGGTTTTTGTAGTATAGTATACAATCTTTTGGTTTGAATGCGTTTAATTTGCATTTATTGTTACAAGAAGAATGTTGAAATTAAAGAGCATCCTTATTAATTTATTACTTTCAGATGAAAGATTTTTAGTTCGTAATATTAAGAACGATTTAAAGAAGATACCTGAGATAGCGATCAGATAAAACGCAACCTGTATTAAATTTATATTACCCGTTGATTAGTGCAATCAATTTTTAGTACTTACAGATAATAAACTGATTGCATAATTTCTTTTTTAGCTTTCCGTTCATTTTCCATAGTGTTCAAATTCAAATATATTAAGGTAATTTTCGCTTGGTTGCTTCCAAACTTTCGGGCTACAGTTACTAGCCACTCACAACAGAAGCAATTTAATTTAATCCGGTTTCAATATTTTAAACCGCATATAGGTACTATCTGAAGGTATTGCTCACATGGCAATGGGTGGTTCAAAAACGTTGTTGCAACTTGCAGAGCATTTTGGAAGTCGAGAAATCGATAATTCGAGAAATCTTGACTCGAGAACGAGACGAGAAACATTCTTCGAGAACGAGAGCTCAACTAAGTTCTTGTCTCGAATTTTGAGACGAGAACGAGAAGTAAGCATTTCTCGTTTCGTTCTCGTCTCGCGGTACTACTACTTACAAAAAACAATAAGTTAGAAAAAGGGAACAAAATCGTCTTTGTTTCTTTCTCCACCCTATTTAGTTCCCCAACGTACAACACTATTATAGATAGCAATAACGTTGACTTCTATGCTGGTTCTCAGTTCTCATAAATCACATGTTGATGCGGTTTGTTTGATCACGTAACAGGCACGAGTTAATACATCACTAGGTGTTGTTTGTAGAGCAAAGAATGATTGGTTTTCAAGAGTATTATCTTTATTACAAATTTATTTTTACCGTTATGACAAGTATTAGTGGTAGTGATTCAAATCGAACTGAAAGCATAGCGGGAGATGAAAATATTAAAAAAATGAGAAAAAGATGTTGGTCATCCTTCGAATGCATAAAATTCAAAAATAATTACAGTTACAGGATTTTGAATATGTGAGCACTAGAACAGGAAAGACTTTACCTGGGCTTGTAAATGCACCCAGAAGTTTAGTGTGAGCGATAGAGATTCATATCTGCAACAGTTGTGTTTCACGATACATTCGAAAAATGAACAGAACACTCTCTTAATGGGGTTAATCGAACATACTTCTTCAATAGGTAAACGGATAAAGTCAGCCAAACCACATGTGATAACACTTTCAAGTACCACGTCACAGAAGGTAGTATGCGTACCCTCGTGTACAAGCGTGCATTTTGCTTTTTGAGCTGTATTAAAAACAGGATATGTTCAGACTAACAGCTCTGTAGAATACGAAACCTTCTAACAGTCTCAGATACAAACATTGGAACCGTAGAAATGCCATTATACAGAATATTCTCTGCTCTACTGATACCCAGATTGCGTTTTTTCCATTAAAAGAATCGCACTACAGCACCAACAAAATTAAATATCTAAGTGTTGACTGGACGTCAAAACATTTCACGGACTTTTCTGCAAAAGACAACCCGAACTTAGTTGAATGAGTTAAGTAAGATTTTTTTATAAATTATTATAACCAAAACCACGGTTATACATTTGGTCGCCCATAAATGAACGTTTGTTCTACATGTGAAGAGCTATATGCCAAAATTAAAGCGCCACAGTTCAATAACAACGCAAAGAGAGTTGTAGTAGCGAAAAATATGGTTCACCTTCGACGTAGTAAATAATTTACAAGAAGCAAAAGGTGTATGGCGGAAATATGCTCCTCCAATACCGTGATTGGGGCCATTGTGTTTTATTTAAGAAAAGTTGGGCTGTATGTCCTTTGTGGGCCTGACATTATACAAAAATACCATAGTTCTTCGTATTTTCTGTGGGAGAAGCCAAGCGAGGGCCTGATGAAGTTTGTAGCCTTAATTAGGCTAAAAATACAGAACTCGAGTCCTGATATTAACCAACTTCATGGTTTTAGTGACAGTTTTAGAACCAGAACCATAACAATACGTTGGTTAGTTTTTTATGTTGTTGGTTGCGATAGGACGGTTCAGGAAAATATGTGAATACTTTCTGGTACGAAATCATTCGTTCCTACAGTGTGGCGAAACTTTGGTACTGCTAAAAGAGAAATAAGATGGAAGGACAGGACTTACGCCTTGATGAGTACGTGGACTTCATAAAAACGGCAAAACGGAACATATACAGGGTGACCTAGGGAACATGTTGGGTTTTAAAACTTGGTGACTAAGGTTCTACAAAAACATCTCGTTATCTTGTAACATGTCAATTTACTGTTGTCTTGCCACGTTCCATTGTGGTCTAATTTCCTTCAATATAAAAGCATTATTCGTTTTAATTTTATACTAATACCGTCTACAATCACAAGTTAGTTTTGATTTGTGTAACATTTCCCTTTAATATTATTAAATAATACACTAAATACATCAATCTTTAGTTTTAATTTAATATTCTTTCTTTTGTATAACTAATATAAATAATTAAGATCAGATGTAATTTTCCTATTGGTTAACCTTTGAATAATATCCATAAATACACAACTGGTGTATATATGAATCTAGCATTCAGGATAGTTTTTTTTTGCTTTGTCCCTCTTTCAAAATGAGTGGTTATCTTCATTAACCCAGAACAAATTTCCGTTTGTCTTGATATCTAACGCTCTTTTGAACACATGTCGTCTTCCGATAAAGATGTCTCTTCTAAGCCCATGGTGTCGTACCTGGTATGTAAAATGTGTCTTTGCTTTTATTCTTCCTAACATACATAAATATCATTTTAGATTATTAGCAAAATGCTTATGAAGAAAGCCTACCTGGATAACCCGTTCAAAATATTAATGGATTGTAAGCTGTTTATAGATAAATTTTTAGACTGTTCCTCGTGGCGTATTGCAATATTTCGTTTTTGTAACACCTTTATTTTTTAGGGTCCTCTGGTGGCATATCCTCCCGTAGCATATCCACTGGTGGCACATCCTGCCGTAGCATATCTTCTGGTAGCAAATTCCTTTGAATTATCTAACTGTCTGTGCTAAGCTAAAAAAGCCAATGCATTAATTTTACTACCTACAAATATTATCTTTTATCGTTCAAGAATGTTATGTTGACGTTTTATATATCTTCTAAAATAAATTAAATGTCAGTTGATGAAACAAATGGCTGTTGAACAAACAAGGATTGGCTCTTACAAAAGAGAGTTTGAGGTTAACAACCAAAATAATTAACGATGGTGTTCATCTCAACAACTAGTAAGAAAATCCTATAGTTCCCAATAAGCCGTATGCTCAACATTTAAGTATACGTTTGTTTCATATATCTGGAATACAGGTACGAGTTTATCTTATTTATTTTTGTGACGGAACGACGTGCATGCGTTACCTTTTTACAATTATCTGAAAAATTATGCATGTAAAACATAGTCATAACTTTATTTATTGATTACCTTAACTAATTTTATATTATCTTTGCTTTCTATATAACCTTATGGCTTGTAAACAAGAAAGCTTTCATGAAATTTTTTTTTGTGAATTTTGGGGTTATGTTCAATTTAAACGTTCAATTCAAATCTCTTAACTAATGTTAAACACTACAAAGTGTATTTGTGATTTCCTTTTATTAAGAGCATTAATTTGAAATTGTGTCTAAGCACAATAATAATTTTAGATTTTCTAATATTTTATCTGGTAAAGTTTGAAACAAATTTTAAAATTATGAGAGTGTAGATATATAAACTACACTTAGTAATTTTATCGTATAAAAATTTGGTTGTAAGAAAATAACGATATATATTTAATTTTTTTATTAATGTTATTAACTAAACGTCAATATATAAGTTGTATTAAGGTATTTTCTTTTGTCACGTTCTAAATTGCATCCCTTTAAATTGCCTGGATAAAATTTAACTTTGTTCTCTAAACCCCTGAGATATAGTCTTTTGCAATCTACCGCAGCCACAAACGGTGGACACTAGTCCCGCCAGAGTTTTATTTAGACTCTGTTGTAACCCCCATTCCTACATGTAAAAAGGAAGGGTGCAATCTATCGATAAGTCCACAAAGTTTTCAATTACAGAACACAGATTTCTTGTATATTTTGCACCGGTTGGCTACTTCAAATCATCAGTGTTCATTGATGGGTTGATTAACCACTCCTTTCTACTAAGAAAACCAGTAAAAATCATCTCCAACAGCTGAATCTACCTACTGAACACGTACACTCGACGAAAATCACAATCATCTACAATTAGATCATTGACCTAAAAAGTTATTGCCGTATTCAGTCAAGTAAAGTCGCATTTTATGAAGAACTGCTTACAAGACCAACGAGTGGGCGGGATCTGAGAGTAAGAATGAGGAGTACGATTAGCAGTTTTAGGAAATTTTTTTGTTATGCTATATTCAGCACTTCTGCGAGCTTTTCAACAACCATAGTAATAATTTTTTAATGTAATGGTACAAATAAACTATGATTATTTAATTTCATATATTTATGATTTTTTTTGTAATTTAAGGTTTAGCTTGAAATATTATTTTGTTTTTTTCCTCTTGAATTTGAAAATGGGAACGATTCCACTAAATTATTTAAATTAATTTATAACCGGGAACGGATCTTGCTAATACAGCAATGAAAAATGTTGGCTGAGTACCCAACTAATCATAGAAATGCATCGGTTTTAAAAAAAACATTCATGGATACCGCTACTTTATTTTTTATTTAAGTTGTGAGATAAGTTCCTCTCTTAAACTACTGATTTGATTATTATAATTTCTATATTTTTGTCTTTGTTGCTTTTTTATTTTATATTTTTTCCTTTTCTTTTCGCTGTCGAAGAAAGCATTATTAGAATTCAATAAACAAGAGAGAATGTTTTTAAAACTATTTTATTAATATGGTATGCTTTTGAAAATTATATCTGTTGGAATTTATTAAGGGCAATTTGAATGTTTTACTAAACACATAAGGATTTGGCGTTTATTGTGATATTCGTTGCGGTATATTAGATGTTAAAGACTTTATATCTGGCTTATGCTTTGTTATTTTTGAAAGTACACATGCAGAGTTAGATTCGTCCGTCATCTTACTTACAAATTAATTTTTATAAAATTCATTTCAGCAAGTAGAAACTCACATGCCCACGTCGATGAAAGTATTGATAAAATTGTTTTTGCTAATGTTTTAAAACAATCGAAATGTTCAGAAATTGCATTCCATTTGGTTAGAATTTGATCTTCGGCACTTTTATTCATTATTCCCAAAAATCGATTGCTTCAATTACCTACTTCCAAAATCAATATATTTTTGCTTCCATATGGAGCTTGATTGGAAATCAATTAATTGCATTACTATTTCATGCAAACTAAACCAGTCAAAGAGTTTTAAATTTAATATATCAAACGGTATTATATCGGGATATAAAATAATTTTTAGTTTCTTCTTATTGTGTAAACTGCATAAATCTGGCAAAAAATTCCTGGATCAGGGTTGAATATCGCTGAAAATTCTTTTGTTGATTGCTCATGATTTGGTTTTTTATGCTTTTCAATCTCATTAAGGAATTTTTCTATTCGAAAAATGTTTTTTGAATTTGATAAAAAGTCGCAAGTAAATACTTGTAGTTTGACTTCGAACGCTTTGATTAATCAAACACTACAATGGTTCTTTTATTATCACCTTGTAGTTTGACACTTAACTTGTTTAAGTGTGAACATGAATCAGTGAAATAAATAGTTTTGCTAGCCTTTCTACATCCATTAATTGGCTGTATAATTCAACAAAATTCTCATTATTTAGAAATAATTTAATTTCCTAAATACAACCTACAAATTTTTGTAGGCTGAATAACCGTACATTATTGTACAAAACTGAGCAATTGTATGATCAGTTTACTTCGTAACAATTGCTGAAAGTTTCTATTATATTAGAGTCCGTGCTGATATAAAACTGCCTAATTTTGTTACAAAACGCATAATATCATTCCATATTTTCAAACCTGTCTTGGCACAACGTTTTCTCGTGAATAATGCAATGTAAACCAAGAATTGAATTGCGAATACGTTTTGTAAATAAATTTATAAACCCATTTTCCTGTCCAATAATGTTGCAAGCTTCGTTAGTTGTTATGATACAATTTTGGAAGTACATGTTTCTACCCAATGCATTTATATCTGCATTACAAATGTCTACTCCTTTTGTTGTTGTTGTTGGTAAACATATTAATTCCTCATTAACGTTATTTTTAACAGAATAACGTACAAAACTTGCGAAACGAGCTGATCCTGTTAGGTCGGTGGACTCATCAAGGTATATAAAAATAAAATTACAAGATTTTATATGTATTTGTTATTCAAAGCTTACATTTACAACCATTCCCGAAATTCTCCATTTCACAGTATTCCTTGCTAATGGCATGTCTCTAATTCTTTGAATTTTTTCCTCGTTTTCTAGATCTTCGATAAGTATAGTGCACATTGCAGCCAAGCCTCCTTAAAAAATTCACCTTCATTAAGAGTTTTCTCGTACTGTGCAATAGCTTTTGAAGCTTGTTAATCAGCAAGCAGATTGATTTCGAACATATTTCATTCGGGATATATTTTGGACATTTTTATTTTTGAAAAACATACGATATACTCTTTTTGCTTTTCTTCATTTCGATTGAAAAGATTTGTGTTTGGTTTGTAAAGTCGCTTTACTGATGATGTTCTACACACCACCGTTCATGAACATAAAATACAAACAATTTTACTGTCATTAATCATGCCGTACGTATCGGCCACTCTCTAACACTACCAATTTCTAATCATTTCGATTTTTTCATTAACTAGCAGTAATAAAAAATTGTAAAAAAAAAATTTTAAAAATTATATTTGAATTAAAAATATATGTATAAATGGAATAACTATCTTAAAGTAAAACCACAGTAAATAATTATATATAAAGTGCCCCTAATTGGAAAGTCGAGGAATTACAAAGATTTAATGGGTTATTGGCAATGCAGTCTGCTTTCATAATAAAGAAAATTAATGCGCATAACAGCAGGAGAGCATCGAGTTGAAAGTATAAGTGTTGGAGCATCTGCTGTCTTTGAAACGAGCGTTTCAGTGGTTGTGTTATTTACCGCTTTTGGTTAACTCACTGCGATCTCAAAGTCGTTAGTGTAAATGTAACCTCTTGGGACCGATTCCGAACTTTAACCTCCTTATACAGCATTAGTGTTAGTCTGACTCGTCACTATCTGGTACAACCGCATTATAAATTTTTCGATTCTCTGCTAGCAGAGGGTGTCGTTTCTCTCCACCAGTTCAGTTGAGGGGTGGAATTCTAATCTGATGTCCACGGCTCAGCCATTAAATATATCTGTAGGGATTTTTTTACTTCTGTTTGGGTTTTCGTCTAGCAGAGGTGTGATGCTTCGGTGGAGTTGGGTATCTGACTTATCTATTTTGTTGTAGATTTTTGCCGCGAGCGCTTTATAGTGTTCCTTTAATGTCGGGTGTAGATCCTGTCTTAACGTCTCATTGCTAATGAACCAGCGGGTTTCTGCTGATAGTTCTCATGGTGTTGTTTTAGAAGGCCTCTATTTTGGTTTTATTGCTGTTTGATGTGCAGGTAGGTTTTCCATGCCCTACATGTGATTTTCCAATGCTACACCCGAAGGTACTACATTGACCAGGAAGCGAGTTTTTTATCTGAAAAAATTTGGAATTTTGCCGAACCCCTGCTGTTCCAAGCAAGGTAAGGATTTTTAACGTGCGTGACAACACCCACACACGGGACTTCCATTTTACCTCTCATTAGAACGAGGGTGTATTTTTGTGAAAAATGCTCGCCTAACATTTTTCAAGCGGGCCGTGTCGGGATTTGAACCCGGGACCTTGGGTGTAGTAGTCATACACATACCAACTACGCTACGGAACCGCCTGGTGTTCCATGCCGCTGATGCATAGCCTAGTAATGGTCGTATATAGGTTTTGTACGTCTTGAGTCTGATGTTCGTGGGTAGATTGTTTTTTGTGATAGTATATTCCGTGAAGGTGGCCTGTCGCTCTTTGGGTCTTGCTCGTTGTCTCAATGGCATGTTTGTCGAATGTAAGTTGTTTGTCTATGTGTATTTCTAGGTATTTTATGCAAGGATCCCAAGTTTGCGTTCTCTAGTCTGTGGATATAGCTTGCCAGTCCTTGGTTTTTTGAAGTTTGTGGCTTCTGTTTTGTAAGCGATTAGTTTCATGTTCCACTTGTGAAACCCGCCTGGCACTAAGTTGTGTTGGAGGACGAAATCTTTGTTTCACTTAGCTATATAAGAAATTATTATTCAACGACTACTTGCGGCAAGGAAAGTTCGAAATTCGTGGAAACTGGTAACCTGGTTATCCTTTCCAAAAAAGAAAGAACACGACACTACAGTAGCAAAATCATATAGATTTTTAAGTAACATTAGGAGGACGTATGAACGACTAAATACTAACCGATTAAAAGCGCGCAGAGAAAGCACTGTAGAAAACGTAAACTGGTATGGTTTCCATAAAAGGAGTTCTGCCAAAGACCCTATTAATAGGATCACGAAAGTTATCAAAACAACACCTTCAAAGTAGGTATTTACGATCTTCGGAGACATATAAGAAACCTTTAACAACCACCGGTGGCCGGCACTATTCAGACGTCTACAGAATATTCAATGTATTAGACCCGTTGCACACGATCCGCTAAAATCGAAGTCAAAATCCGATCCCAATATCCGATATGCGGTAATTCAAAACAGTGAAACGGAATTGCACACTACTTCCGATTCGAATAAAAAATCGGTCCAATATGTGATTCGACAGGATCGTCGGATGATGCAGTCTAATCTTAGTAAAATAATCTGACAGTATGAGATTGCGGAAGTTGCTGGATGTATTGTAAACTTATGCGCATATGCACATCTTCTGATAAATCTAGTCCGATCGTGTCTGGCCGCGTTGTCGTTGTAGTTGTTTAGCATGTGTCCAAGAGAATAGTGCTATCACCATGACCTTAACATACGATTTACGTACGTTAATTCAGGTTGTCGAAGGGCGCCCATACATATGGGATAAGATATTATAAAACTATAACGACAAAATGAAGAAACAAAAATGGAAGAATTGTGTGAAAGTTTAACAAAGAAATATCAGAAAAAAGAAGATAATCAGATGAAATAACCGATAAGTAAAATATTGATTTTTCATATTTTTTTAAATTTAAGAAGAATAATGTGACTTATACTAATCTTGTCTGTATAAGGCTGGTAATATACTGGCTCCATCCGTGCCCATATTGTATGTTAATCGCATTAGCTGCCTACAGTGCAAAATCTAAATTTTGTTTAGTTGCTATGGTAAGCTAACAACATCACTCAGAAAATATTATAAAAATTATTTCTAACTTTGTTTCTTGACGCTGTCTATTGTGCTTTACGTTGACATCGATCTCAATGCGGTGCATGCAGTATGGTAGATATCATTACTGTCGACCGTACATCCATCCTTTAATCTCACTAAGTTGTGAAGAGCTACAATGGCTTTGGCAGGTTTTCTACAGAAGTCTCTAGAAACATTCAGAGACCGTTGGAAATTCACCCAGTCATTTGCGAGAATGCCAAAAACACATTCAACCAACCTTTGAGCGTGTGTAAAGCGGTAACTGAAAACTTTTTCTCAATGCTCGAAGAAAATTCACTGTATGGTTGCAACAGATTTGTGCGTAAAAGAAATGCTTCGTCTCCTACCAAGACAAATGGTACGCCTTCATACAGCGTATGATGAAGGAGCCGAGATTCTGAAATATGTTGCTCACACCTCTGTAACAACTTACTAAAGTTGGTGTTGTGAAAAAGAAAGAAATTGCAGTCTTTGCCATAGGTCTTGACGTCGTCATAGGTAAAACGGTAATCTATGTCAACCATTGAAATTGGAACTATTAAAAATTCTTAAAAATTCAGATTCCTTGATGTACTATTTAAAAACTTCTTCACGCCTCTATGTTTCCTATCTACTGTACCAAAGCAATTAGGGAACTGCGCTACCTTTCAAAACCCATCAACTATTTGTAGCCATTTTGCTTGGTTTGATAGGGGAAGATATTCTTCAGGGAACGTTGCCTATGCACTGCGACATTCAAATTGTACAGTATTGCGGATTATAGACCCTCTCAATCTATATACGTAATACAAATCTCAAAATGAGCTTCCACTACCAGGTACCTAAAAAACAACAGTTGTATACAACCGTGTAACATATGACAAATTGACTGCAGAGCTGCTTAGTACATATTTGCACCACAGTTTTCTAAAAGAATACTTACTTATAGTTAATTGACTTGCCTGATGTACACTTTCTAATGCAGATATATGTACTTGGCATCCAATACACTATTGCAAAAAGTTTACGTCAAGAAAGCATGCCTAGCCGAGTGCAATATTTCCTACGCCATCTCTAGCAGTAGGAGTACGAACAACGTGAAGTTCAAAGGTATGGCAAACACTAGTGGCCAAATACTACTTTGTACCTTATCCATAACTTTATATTTACATGAGGTACACTGTAGTATTTAGACACTTTGTGCCAAACTGTACTACTCCCAAGTGACTTTGCTATTAGGTATTTACAAGAGTATATATTTTATGTTTTTGTTTTAGGAGCTTTAGATAACTCAAAATAGAACAATGCTCGCAATGCTAATGTTAGATCTCTCAAAAAGAAGACTAGACGAGACTCGAAAAAGAAACACTTGTATTACGAAAATTATTGAAAAGGACACAACTAAATCTAGTATTCGCGCAAGCGAACATGAAGAAACTTAATGCAGTCATGATAATGGGACAAATACACAAATTCAATTACAAACACCACAGGGATCATATCATCCTACAAAAAAGGCAAAACCACCAAACCTGATAAACTGGAAACGCACATCCTAAATGCGCTCTCGGAAAGACCAGACGAAGATGAATGCTTTTTTGCTTCGCCTCTATCTACTGTGAGAACTTTCTCGGAGTTATAAAAGTTTGATTTCCGTATGAGAATCGTTAGAAAAATTTAAGAAATTAGGCAGTTTTGAAAACTGGCAAATAGTACGAGTTTCAATTCCAATCCAGATATCTCACATCCGCCTTCACCAAAAACATAAACTTTTCAATACTCAAAAACACCAATCCCATCATGCGGACTATATCAGCAATAATACGATGCATTAGGGTGTTCAGGTTCAACAACTATAAGCCACTTAAGCACCTAAGCACATCTCTGAACGTTTTGCAACTTACTCAGATCCAAGCATCCTTGCGGAGCAACGTTCCTTTTCCTCCTTCAGCATACAGTCGATATCTTACAAATTGTCATCAACTAAATGTAGAGATCTTAATCCATATTATTAGGTGACTTACTTTACGTGAACATTTACATTACTTCCTTTAGTTACATTTCTTTGTATTTTAACTCGGAACATGTTTCAAAGAATTATTTACAAAATACATTTTACTCTTTTGGAGAAAAATAAAGTCTCATAACTGTATCTTGCCTTTGAGTTAAAATTCCATCTGCAATGAAATCAAACATAGTACCGCTACGCTTGCTTCCTGTAGAACGCATTTCATTTCTCACACGAACAACTGCACAGACTGTATTGTCCATATGTCGTTTTGATTACACATATGACAACATCGCATAATTTACCAAATTTCACTATCCAGTATCGGTTTTCCAATACGGAGAATGTGTTCACTTCTTCCAATTCCGATCAAGAGACACACCGGATTGGATTCCGATTTTATCGGTTGGCGTGCAACAAGCCTTAAACGTTTATATAACAAACATTAGAGGTTATTGTCAGAACAGGTACGTTGAGGTAAGAAGCGACAATGACTCCATTAGGAAACCAATTCTCTGACAGCTCCTTGGCTGGGCTTAATTGGTTCGCGTGCGACTATTAAGCTTAAGATTCCGGTTCGATTCCCTGCACGGATCGATTGAAAAATGTTAGGCGAACATTTTTCACAAACATGCGCACTCACTCATATGCGAGGTATAATGTAGGGGCGTGTGTGACTGTTGTCACGCACATTAAAAATCGATACCTTGCTTGAAATATCAAAGGTTTAGCAAAGTTAAATATTTCTGGGTAAAAAAACGCTACCTAGTCAATGTAGTGTCTTCGGATGCTGCATTGGAAAAAATCAAATGTAGGGGACCAATCCTCTAGGACATCGTGGTAAGCGAGGTCATGAAACTATTCTGCGCGACTGCGGAGGTATAGTTTGTCGTGGTCTACACGGACAATATCGCCTTTGTGCACGGAGCAATACCAGAGTACAACCAAAAACTCGTTCGAACACCAAGTTGGATATTTTGGAGGCTTGATACAAAAAGAACAATCTAGCAATATTTACCACCAAGCCCACATACACACTTGTTGAAGCCAAACTAATAAATAGACCAAAGCTCCTTATCCAAGGCATCTTTGTAAAGAGAATAAGAAAGAACAAATACCTAAAGCTACACTTTGGGAGCGAAAACAACAATACATACCATAGCAAAACATTGCCCAACGAGACTACACGATACCCTTGAAGCATATACGTGTATATAGGGACACAAAGGTCACAGCAATAACATCTTACGTCGCGAATGTTTGAACTTACAAACAGAACCTCACAAGAACAGCACTAGTCGCCAAGATGCACACAATTTGACTAATGTGAACTTCCTACTTTGGGCCACATACGACAGTAAAGCAAAACAAAAAGAAAATTGTGGATATATGGCAGGAACGTTAGAGCAACTCAGAAACAGGCTGAAGGGCATGCACACCTGTACCAAATATACAAGAAGGATCACCTACAACCAACCGAAGGATCTATAGACTTTCTGAAGGGAATTGGCTCATACGATACACGTAGGACTAGATTCAAACTATCTGACTCCAATACAAGCGAATGCGGAGTAACAAGTGCTCCAAAAGACATTCTGCTGAAGTATCAAAAGAATAAAGAAGAAGCGGGTGATTTTAGACAAAAACATAAAGGAAAACTCAAATATAACGTGATTTGAAACGAAAAAGACTTTATTTCATTGTACTCTTTAGCATAAAATATCACACAAGCAGAAAAAATAAGGTTCATTACATCATTACTAAATGAGGAACCTTAAACACTTGCATAAAAATAAATTAACAACACCGAAACTCAAGAATGTGCAAGCATATATTCCTATAAATTAGAGAAATACTATTGAACCTCTGAAACTAGAAATAATCACATAACAGAAACTACCTGCAATTGGATATAAAGACAAAGTAGATTAGTTTATATAAATTATAAGAAGGTGGCGGGAAGATAGTAGTAAGTTAGATTTAAGTTAGTTAATAATTCTAGTAGTGTTTGTATATACGACAAAATATATCAAATGAAATATACACACAAAAAGCAAACATAAACAGAAATATGAAAGCATCACTAGACAAGGGAATGAGAAGCAATGAGTGACGATCTTAGGATCAATAAGCAAGAATTATCCCCCTCGCACACAAACACACACACACACACCTACACACCCATACATTTGCACACGCACACGCGTACACACAGGCACGCACGCTCACATACACACACACACACACACACATACACAACACACACACACACAACACACATACGCACAAATGCACACACACAGCACATGATGCAAGCGAGCAAACTGACAACAAAGGAGTTGAGACATGTGACCCAGTTTCCGGCTGCCGATGTCCGGGGCGGCTCCGTGGCGTGGTTAGTATGCGTGTGACTACTATGTCCAAAGTCCCGAATTTGAATCCCGACACGGTCCGCTTGAAAAATGTTAGACGAGTATTTTCACAAAAGTACGCCCTCGTTCGGTTGAGAAGTAACATGTAGGTCCCGTGTACGAGTGCTGCCATGCACCTTAGAGATCCTTACCTTACGTAGAACAGCAATGGTTCGGCAAAATTAAATATTTTTC
Organism: Platerodrilus igneus; assembly: GCA_036346225.1. NCBI lineage: Eukaryota > Metazoa > Arthropoda > Insecta > Coleoptera > Lycidae > Platerodrilus > Platerodrilus igneus. The sequence continues at coordinate 5,009,580 of JARFIW010001701.1, forward strand.
GGTAAAAAACTTGCATCCTGACCAATGTAGTACCTTCGGCCGGAGCATTGAGAAATCTAATGTAGTGCCGATGGCCGGTATATATCCCAGAAATCAAAACTGCGTTCGAGAGCTCTAATTTCCGGCTGCCGATGGTCAAAGTTTCTGGACGCGGTAAAGCTGTTTAGGAGTTCACACATGCACAGACACGCGCACACTACAACATTAGCAAGTAGGGATAGTTTTAATCAACTTAGGTTGGGAACTTCAGCATGTATCCCGGTTCTCGACTGACGGTGGTCGGAATCACGGTACAGTTAGCTTTAAGCTGCAACCAAGGATTCCTATTCCGGCTACCGATAATTGGGGCCCTTGATATTAGCCCGTGCCATAAGTCAAACGGGCTTAATATAGTTAGGTCAAATTTAGGTTTAAATTTTGTAGGGCATCCAATGCTATATTTCTGTTATGCAGTTTTCCTGAGTTCTGATAATTGTTATTACTCAAGAACCAATATCAAAGATTAAACACAAAGCACTTAAATCAAGAATATTACACCGTTAATAAGGCTGCTGTATCTGAAGAACTTTATAAGCACTGCTCCGCTTCAGTTCAATTCATCATATCATGCCGTTAATTCAATATCCTCTGTGCAAAATAAAATATAGGCTAACCGATTGTTAGTATAACATTACTCTCCGTACCAACAAAGAATTCCATTCGTCTTTATAATTTATAAAGGCTACTACATCTTCTCTTATAAAATTAATGATTTCACTTTGATCATTGCAGCACATACTTAATAATTACCCATCGCTGCGGTAGGTTTAGATAGGAAGTCATAAATGCATTTGTAATGGTTTACTGATTCACAACGGAAATGGACTATATTATTGCTATGAATCTCTAATGTTTCCTGCGTTGAAATATTTAGGATTTTTTACAATGTGTCAGAAATGTAGGTGTCTTATATTAGCTTAAGTTTAAAGATGAAAATATTTGCAAATTGATACGATAGGGAACGCTAACAAAGGTTGCTTTGCTATTCCGGAAGAAGTCTACACCTTCATTAACTAATCACGTAAAGTATACGTTGACTTTACTAATCAAGATTAAAGAAATGTCGTAACGTTTATTGGATCTATAAGTATTTTGCTTCTTCCGGCACGACAAAAGTTGATAAAAAGCTGATTAGGTTAATCTCCATAAAATACAGAAATTAGCTAGTAAACGGAAGAGGTGTTTTCACATAAATTTATCAAATGATATTACTATGTTGCACAAAAGTGAGCTCATGTTAATTATTTTACCAACAACGACTTTACAAATGCACAGAAAATAATAAATATTCCGCAAGCATCTTGCAATGCGTGAGTGTTTTGCTATAAAGATTCTTTGTAATTATTATTACATCACTGCAGTATACGCTTTTGTTATTTGATTACCAGAACTGTTGTTACAATTTTAATGAATTTTGACCTAACTAATTTTTGTATACAGTTTCGCTAACATTTTGGGTTGTTAGGCTCTTATTTACACCAAATACATTAAAAAAGTAAACTTAAAAAAATGAACTAAATGCAAAAAATGAGGTGGTCCCAGAACGATCAAGAATGTTGAGATTATAATTTGAAACAGTTAGTACCTTTCTTTAGAAATAGACTGCCATAAAGAATATCTTTCTGTGAAGAACTCATAAATACGAATTCTGAGGCATCATTTGAATTAAATATAAGAAAAACTAATAAACCACAGCCGCGGCATGCCCTATAAAGCCAAATTGTTTGTTTAGTATACATTATTTGTGATACTTGTTGCTCGTTTTCTTTAGTCAGCAGCAACCAAATTTCCGACATTTATCCAAAATAATAAAATTTCGTTAAATGTTACAATCATATTTCTCCTTCAAATTACAATATATAGTATCAAAATGCGTACAATACTAGGACATCCATTTTCAGTCAAGTATATTGGCGACGAAACATACTTCCAGCCGCTCCTTGCTTACGATGGTTTCAGGAAGACAGCACGAGCAGTCAGAGGTTGTTAGAGTTGCATTTAGATGTAAGTATATCATACTGTACAACGCTACACAAACATCCGAGCCAGAATAGACCTACCAAGTAACGGATTATGTTTGTTGATATTACTAGGTTTAGGTACTTCCTTTATCTGTTCACTTCTCCGCAAAATATACTTACATTGCTAATACTATCAAAGATAAATTCCAAAGTTTGTTATTATAAGATAGACTTCTAACTCAAAATTTTAATCATTATGTATAATGATGGGAATTTTTAAAAGAAGAACATATGCTCAAATTATAGACAATAGAACCTCTGCTACGCAAGGTAAAAATTTTTTAAAGGAATTTAATGAAGTGAAATTTATTCTGTCGACTGTTTAGCGGCATATTTATTCCTCTGTACGTGCTTTTTGATGTTTTACAAAAGAAATCTCGTTCTATTTACTGAATTTTGCAAATCACAAGTACAAAAACCTTTAGACAAATACATAACGAATACAGCAGTAACTGTAACCAGAGCCAAGTTTTTAAAGAAAATATCCAAATTTTACAATTAAGTGAAAATAAATTTTTGAACAAGGCCTGCATTAGAAAGCATATTAAAAAATCTGAAATTGTCAAGAGTTTTCATCGTTAAGCGTATACCAAAATCGGCGAGAGCTCAGGTGGCAAACAAATTATGTGAGCTTATCGACACTTGCGTTAAAAAAAGCTCAATGTCATCATGGAAAGAACTTTTATTATTCCCTTACCTATCGTTATCCATTCCTAGTGGAAATTTATGCACTAAAGGCAAATCAATTTCGAAAATAATATTAGAACATTTACGAAACCTTTTGTGCGTTGAAGAAATTGTTTCTCTCAGTAGTAGAAGTGACTTTTAAAACCAATATTTCCAAACAAATCATATCAAAAGTTTCAGATGACAATTTATCCTATGCGGTTAAAATTTTAAGTTCAAGTGAATCTTTTTTAAATATAGACGCTACAGTTTTAGAAGATATAAAAAAAACATCCAAAATCAATTTCGCCGCCAATTTCCTTAATGTAAACTAATTCAAATTTCACAGTTAATCGTGAAGACGTTTTAGCAGGTATCAAATCCTTTAAGTCAATTTCCGTTGGAGGTATTGACGCCCTACGGTCTTCACATTTGCAAGACATTTTGAGTCATTCCACTGGTATATTCGGACAAAAGCTTTTATCATCTTTAACCGATTTGTGTAACCTGATGCTCTCGGGTAGGATATCTTCCGAAGTTTGTCCTATTTTATATGGCGCCTCTTTATGCGCACTTACAAAAAAGGACGGCGGCATTGACCAATAGCCGTAGGTACTTTTTATAGAAGACTTGCAGCTAAATTATCTTGCTGGAACATAAAGGAGAAATTAGGAATTCTTTTCAGACCCAAAGAGTTTGGATTTGGGACTTCGCGGTTGTGAAATTGTAGCACACGCTGCACGTATATATTTAATTAATAATCCCGATAACATTCTTCTTAAGCTTGATTTTAAAAACGCTTTCAACTCACTTAACCAAGCTATTCTCTTACATAGTATTTACAACCACAATCCCCATCCAATGCCTTTTCTTCAACAATGTCATGCAAATCCTTTATTTCTGTTTTTTGATAATAACATAATTAATTCCGAAAGAGATATACAACAAGGCGATCCTTTAGTCCCGGCAATCTTCTGTCTGACAATAAACAACCTTGTTAACTCATTAAACACAGAGTTCAATATTTTGTATTTAGATGACGGATGTATTGGAGGTGAGATTCATTCCGTAATCCAAAATCTCGAAAAAATAATTACAATCACTAAGTCGTTTGGTTTGGAACTCAATTTTAATGAATGTGAACTGTTATGTTCACCACCATCCAAATTTAACAAAACCATTTCACTCTTAAACAATATCGCACCAGCTATTCAAATACCAAATAAAAATAATTGAATCCTTTTCGGCGCGCCACTTTGTACTGAATCGATTCCAGTAAGCATTAATAAAATAATCGAATTGATGTCCTCCATTCGCTCTCGTTTAAAGTCATCTTCTATTCCAAATCATATCTCATTTTGTCTGATTAGGAATTGTTTTGCTATATCTAAATTGATGTACATCCTCAAATGTAGCCCAACTTAGACTTGTATGCAATTTCTTAAGATATTTAACGAACTATTACGCTGCACTTTGACGGAAGTGATAAATATTAAACTGAACCATTTCGATTGGTCGCAAGCATCTCTTCCAATAAACAGAAGCGGAGTAGGTGTCGGTCTTTCAACCTCACTTTTACTACCTGCTTACCTATCTTTTTTTCATTCATCTTTACCTACAATTAGATCAATCTTTTCTAATGCTATTTGCAATATATCTATTGATAATTTCTTTTTGCAAGCTGAAGAACTTTGGAAGTCTGCAACAAATATAAATAAAATCAAAATCAACAAACTCATCCAAAAAGAATGGGATTTACCATTACTCCATACATCTTCAAATAAGTTGCTAGAATCAGCTACCAATAATGCACATAGGGCTCGTACTCCTGCAACTTCTTCGAAATATGCCAGGGTATGGTTATTCGCTCTTCCAATAGCATCTCTGGGCACATTATTAGATAACCATCCGTTAAAAATTGCTGTAGGACTCAAGCTTGGTACTTGGTTGTGTACACCACACTCATGCATTTGTGGATCAGTTGCAGATGAGTTAGGTATACATGGATTAAGTTGCAGGCTTACTGCAGGAAGGCATTTCAGGCACAAAGCAGTTTATGATTTAATTAAACGAGCTTTAGTCTCTGCCAATGTTCCTTCTATTCTGGAGCCTACCTATTTATTTAGAGAAGATGGTAAAAGACCTGATGGCATTAGTTTAATTCCTTGGAAATATGGTAAAAAAAATATGTGGGATATTACATGTTCCAACACTCTTGCTAATTCTCATGTTACTGCTTGTTCGAATAAAACTGGAGCAGCAGCAAAAGCTGGCGAAAAAATAAAAAATAAAGAATATTTCTCTTTATCAGACCTTTATATCTTTTACCCAGTTTGAATTGAAACCTTAGGAGTTTTAGGTAGTCAAGGATTGAAATTCATAAAGGAAATTAGTAGACGAATCTATCATAATACCTTTGATCAAAGAGCCATTTCAATTTTATTATAAAGAATTGGCATAGCTATTCAAAGAGGTAATGCTGCATCCATATTAGGAACCATTCTACCTTCCAAAGATTAAAGTGAAATTTTTGACCTGTTTTCAAAATATTACAGTTTAAAAAACCAAAACATACGTTCATCTTGCACTGTCTTTAAACAACAGCTGGATAACGTTGACATGGAAGAAAATAAAACACTGATCGCTTTTACAATAGAAAAAATTTTAAAAACCCTAATTACTCTAACAGTTATTCTTCAAATACATCTACTCATCTCCAACATACAATTAACGAATCACAAGTCGATTCTTACTTTAAGAACTTAAATGATTTTTCAAATTCAATTACAAATTTATTCAAGAAAGGATTGGAAAATATTGGTAATACTTGCTTTATAAACTGTATAGTTCAATGCTTCTCAAGAGCAAAATTATTACTTGAATATGTTAAAAATAATGCGTTTCGAAACATATCAATACTAGAATTTCAACTATGAAAGGAACTTTAATCAAATCTTTTGCACAAGTAATAAAAGATCTATTGTCTGAAGATGCTTGCGACAAAGTGGTAAATACTATTAACTTGAAATTACACTTTCATCGATTTGCACCTAGTTTTATGGGCTTCTATCAGCAAGACGCACAAGAGTTTACGCGGTACTTGCTAAATGATATTCATGAAGACGTTAATCAGGTTACCTACAATCAAATCCCTATATTGTCTGAATTAAATGATCAATTAAGTGACTCTGATAAAGATAATGAATCTTGGCAGCAATATTCAGGAAGTAGCAGTTCCAAAATTGTTGATATTTTCGGACAGCTAAAATCAACAGTATGTTGCACACACGGTAATCATTATTCTGTAACTTTCGAAGTCTTTTGGGATCTATCACTTGCTATACGTAAGCACACTGGCTGCTTAACGTTACAGCTTTGTCTAAACCATTTTACTAGGTCTGAAACAATGTATGTCAACGAAAACCCAGTATGTTTTAAGTGCAAAGAAAAGAGAAAATGCATCAAATCACTGTCCAAACAGAGGTTTCCTAAAATATTGGTGATACACTTAAAACGTTTTTCACCTACAGCTACATATCAAAAAAAACTATCTACGCTTATACATTTTCCATTAGAAGGTCTAGATATGCGACACTACGCTGCAGAAATAAATCATGGAAATTGTCTTTATAACCTGTATGCAATATTGAAACACAATGACATTGAGAGGTCATTACATTGCATACTGTCGATACCCGCACTCGTTCGTATGGCATAAATATAACGATTCCAAGAAGTGCAGTATATCCCCTAAAACACTAATACAAGCAGAAACATATGTTCTATTCTACGAAATGCATGCTGAAGAAACGTAACGACGCACCTTACTTTCGAAATTCCTAAAGATACAATGCATGCAAGAAAGCTGTGTCGGCCTAATTCTGAACTACATTGCGATTATCTGAATAGACATAATAAACCTCAAAATAGACGAAGAACCGATCCAGCTTTTATACTATCTAGTATTCTTGGAGAAATCTTAAATGAACTTTGTGATATGCCAGATATACAACCATTGTTATTTCCTGTTAATGCGAATTTAGTCGTAGACTATCAAAATATTATCCAACGACCCATGGATTTACAGTCAATTCGAGATAACTTGCACCAAAAGGAATACCATAGTCGTGAAGAATTTTTAATTGATGTAGATCAAATTGTTAAAAATTCTGCTTGCTATAATGGTAAAAATAGTAGTCTAGCCGCACAGCGTATGCTAAATAGATTAGAAGAAAAAGAGAATAGACTAATACGACTGGGAAAAGCAATCAATCCTTTGTTAGATAGTGATCAAGTTGCCTTAACATATATGTTGGATATGTACTTAATTATAAATTGAAAGCAATGTCGGAGTCATGCCCTTGCCTAAAACCTGTAAAACAAAAAGTTAGTGAAAGATTATTATACAGTGGTTAGAAGGCCAGTGGATTTGCAGACGATATCTAAAAAATTACCCATGCATAAATACCATAGCCGCCACGAGTTTTTAAATCATGTAGAACAGATTTTAGAAAATTTAACTTCGTATAATAATAAAGATTCACTATTTACTCAAAAAGCGGAAACATTAGTAAACATCTGTAAGTTTACATTATCTGAGCATGATGAGCACCTAACTCAATTAGAAGCAAAAATTACTTTAGCTTCAGAACAAGTCTACCAAGATGAGGACCATACACGACTTGATGTCAATGAAGAAAATTATACTATAGATGAACCGAATCAAATAAGTCTTGCTAGTTCGCCAGATAATCCATATTTTAGAGGTCAAATGGAAGATTATAATTATATTGATGTTGAAGGACCTGGGCAATTTTCAGATACTGCTTGTACTTCTGTTAAAGCCAATAGGGGCAGGAGTAGACCTAGGTCGACATCAGCAGCTACTTTAGAGAAAGATCTAGAGTATTCGAGTGAAGAAAACCTAGAGGACATTTTTTTAAATGAATTTAAAGATAGCAAAACCTAGATTTTAATGTCAGCAAAAAAAATTTTAGCTAATAAAATTATATAGTATCAAAAAAAATTATTTGAACTTCGCCAAACTAGAAGAATACAGTAGAGTGCAGTTTACACTACACCAGTTTTTGAAACTATAAGGTGAACGTATATGAAGTATTGGACATTGTTTAAATGCAGAGTGCTATTAGTTTTTCAGATATCAATCAAATAAAATTTGTCACATAGCAGATGCAATAAAATTTATCATTGGCCACGAACACTTTCCTATAGATCCTTTAAGTAACTTAAAAGAATCATATCCCAATGTATATGCCGATATCTAGGTCCAACCTAAAAATTTAATAACATCTAGTTTATGCTAATGAGAAGGTCGTGTTACCAAAATGAAAAGTTTAATGAAATTAATACGGACTCCAACATCTAAGAAAGTTGCAAATGTTCTCGCTTATACTGACTATTTCTTCAACATGTTAGTTTATGGTAGAATAAAATTGACTTGCATTAATAACCAAGGACAGATTTTCAAACTTTATAAAAATTTCCATGAAAAAAAACACTAAAAGAATTAATCGACACCCGATCATTTTACGAAGACATTATTGATAAGTTCGCCTACCTTAAAAATATAAGGTTAGACGTTCTGTTTAAGAAATAAAAGTTTTTCTGTTAAGTTGCTCGTTTAAAATTTTTGGCCACTTAAATATGTATCAAAATACATAACACAATTTGTGGTTAAATGGTGTTTATTGTCTTTAATTAAATAACAAAATTGTTTAAATAAATAGATTAATTGTTTTAATGGAAGTTTTAAAACATTAGTCGTGTCAAGGTACTAGGCCTTATCCACAAGATTTGATCTTTTAACTTCCACAACATCAACAAAGTGGACATTGAGTTTAATACAAACGAATTTTTCTGCGTCTCGATCTACACATAGATATACTTAAATTATGCTTTGTTACGTTTATTTTTCAACATAAATTAAATACTCTTTTTTTCCCTAGTTAAGTCATTACCCGCTCGAATAAATTCCATTTCTATTCTTAAATTCTCCAACAATACCATATATAGTGTACCTGTTCAGAATAAGACCGTTTTAACATAATTTTAACTCAAATCCATTTTGATTTTAAAACAAAAGTTTACTCGATAAATTAAATAGTCAATACCTTGTTTTAGGTATCCGTTAATTGGTTAAACATTCCGATAACGTATAATTGCTTTCTTTTGTATTCCCATCTAAAGACTTGTCGAAATGATGGATCTTACTATTATTTGATAGCGTCTTTTCCAGTTTGCTATTTGCGCTTTGATAACGCGAGGATTGCAGTTCGAACTCGTGTTATTTGAACCGATTTTTAATTTGATTCTGCAGCTTGTGCGTTGAAATATTTTCTACATTACTCGTCCCAGTATCTTCAAGAGCGATGCACGTTTTTTTGTTCGACAAGTGGGAGGTATCTTGCGTGTATCGTTCTTAGCTGGAGGCCAAATTAGTTCGTTTTTTATGTAGGTGCAACTGTTCTTTGTCATAGATCAACTGCCGTTGTTTGTAAATCGTTAGTGCCGTTATAGTAACAGAGTAAACGGATCCCGACGACCGTGGCGATGCGGTGCTGATTCACTCCCAATGGCGTGCAAGTTAAGTATCCCGACACATACAGGTATACAACTTGTTTTCTTTTGTGTAATCAAGGGCATATTCCTGATCAGCGTTTGGCGTAATTACGTGATAAGAAACGTGACACGGTAGGACTATTGTTTGTTGTTGCGAATTGATATTATCGATCTACAGGTGTGATGTACCATTGTTAAAAATGTTTGACAAAAGTTCTCACACGCTTATTCTTTTCTACTGATTAGTTTATTTTACAAACGGTATTATGTACAATTTAAAAAAATGTTTGGCAAAAGCTATGACACGTTAATTCTTTTCTACTGATTAGTTTATTTTACAAGAGGTATTATGTGCAATTTTAAAAACGCTTGACAAAAGCTCGCACATGTTTATTTTCTACTGATTAGTTTTATTCTGTGTTAAATACCAGATGCGCACTTCGTATCTAAAGTACTAAATTGTTCGTATCACATAATTGTTTGCTTTGAAATAGTGACGCTTAATTTATTTCTTTTGCTTTTTTGTACAAAATCCTTTATTTATTCTAATTGTTAATAAATAATCGTAGGCAACGTGTTTTTTTTTGTTTCTTTTTGTATTTAGTTGAATACCCCCCACTCTCCGCGTTTGGCCTGATATTTACGTTTCTTCCAACTACATCTAGGTACGTAGCAGCTTGTACCTTCTCCAATAGAAGATTTTACATATTTGTAACAAGGGAATATTCCTACTTTTTGTCAAAATATAAGAAAGCCAGGAGTGCAACAACAGGTTCTTGGCAAAATTAAGGCATTGTATATTACTATGGTATGTACTATGTTATACCTCTACTACTTATTCAATAACCATTTCTTTTAGATATTGCAATGTAACTGGTCCGGATAGTTGTAGCAATGTTTGAAGAGTACAGACGTGTTGTGTGGGAGCTCTGGTACCACTTAATTATAGATTAAATTTCTCAATGATGTTAAGTAGTGAAGTAAACCAACACTAGTTTTTAGTGCAATCAATTAAATAAAACAACGTACATGAATAATTAGTGAAACAACAAATGTAAGTAAAATTTTGGGACTTTGAACTTTAACTTAAGTGCATGTCTTTGAACTTTTGTATTTGGGAATCACTTTAAAATCACTTCTGAAAGACATTTCTGGTTTTATTTTGTGTAGTGTCGGCAAATTCGGGAATTTTTTTTGAGAATTTTGGGTTGGACCGATCTTAGTGTGAATCGGGTTGGTTTTGGAACAGTGACTTGAAAGAACCTGAACAATTAGTGCGAAAATTGGGAACATTCTAGGGCTTTTGAAAAGTCACATAATCAATAAATTACCGTAACTAGGTCTGTAGTATATCATTATATTCGACAACCTATTTTACACTTTTAGTTAGTTCATATCCGTTTACATTTTCAATAGTGTTAGTGGAACATTTCCTTGTCAAACAAGAAAATTTCCGAAGAAACAAATAAATAATCTTCAAAACTATATTTCCTATTTAGATATTGCATTTTCAACTCAATTCGTAATAAAACATCAAGCGTAACCTTCCGTATTGCTGTATTAACATTAAATAAAAATGCAACGTAAGTAGGTCACGGCGCTCTTGATAAACAAAGTGAATGCTAATACTGGTCTTGAACTGAAGTGTAATTAACTGGAAGAATAAATAACACTTATCAGCTACTAAACGATTAATATCCGCATACCAACGTTTAAGTAAACAGCGAAATTAGGAAAAGTGCATATTATTAGCATTATAATAAGTTAACATCTGCGTTATTGAAGTATACGTAAATAGTGGAACTAGGATATAGTGTAAAGGTCAACTAATATTATTATTATACTATCGCATTCTTCAAAAAGATGACCTTCTAGTGGAAATATTATTGTATTACTACAACATTTTTCAACAAGCAGTATATGATAGTTTAGTATAACGCTTTTACTGCATATTACAGACTTTTGTCATTTCATTTGTTTTTTAATTAAATTTAAATAACTTAATGATAGGTAAAATTACAACATCAGACAGCTAGAATAGAAAATGCCTACTCAACATTCCCCCAAGGTTTCCCTTGGGGGTAAAACAACATCAGATCTTGACTTCAACTCACATACCACCTCAACATCACAGCTTGACCCTGATTTTCAAAGTCAAATAAGCGTCGTACTAACACCCTCTGCCCACCCACCAACGACCAAAATACCACGGAACAAAAGATTAAGAGGTAGCCCCAGCTACAACAACCCGTAAGATATGAAACAGTCTATCTTAGAGCACCTAGAGAACCTAAGGGCGGACCTCCTTAACTTTATTGACAACGAACTAGACCCAAGTAACCGTCTAATGGTAGGGGCCCATAAAACCCTTAGAGATAAGATAATAAAATTAATATATCTACAAGCCGAATTAACAGGCGAACATAAATTCATAAAACAACAAAACAACACACTACAAGACAAGATAATCGAAACCAAAGTAGAAAATAGCCATCTGAAACAACAATCAATGCTCAATCCAACCATGTCTTCAAACACGTACGCAAACGTGACGGCTATACCAACACAGACATGCGCCAGTGCTATAGCACAAAAACCGAAAGCTCCAAAACAAGACGCAATTTCAAAAGCGATCTCGAACCAAAATACAACGGTGTTCATAACGTCCAAACGTGGTGAAACACCTAGACAAATTCAAGACATTTTTTCAAAAACAGTAAATCCACCGAAAGACAAAATTAAAATTAAAAACATCCGTACAACCAACAAAGCAGTAATTATAGATACTGATAACGAAACCGAGGCAAACAAAATTTTAAACCATGCAACCCTAAATTGCGAAAAACCACGTAAGAAAATACCTTTAGTTATTGTATACGACATACCAACGTACCTGAAAGATCAAGACGTGGCAGACTTAATTTATACTCAAAACCTTGAACACCTAATTAACAGAGGGGATTTTAATAGGGACTTTCAACTTAGTTTCAAAACAGGACCGAAAAACAAACCGACTCAACATCATGTTGCGACAGTAAGTGGCAAAGTGAGGAATATATTAATAAATCTAGGGAAACTCTATATCGAATATTGCTGTGTTACAGTGAAAGACTTTTTAGTAGTACCCAAATGCCTACGATGTATCGATCTAGGACACGTCCCGAAACATTGCACACGCACCACCGATACATGTGAACACTGTGGGAAAGACTCCAAGCACAAAAAGGCAGACTGACCCAAGCACGGACAACCCTCAGTTTGCATACCATGCTTAAAACGTAACAAAAATGCGCTTCTAACCCTAAAGATTGCCCAACCCAAAAAATGTTAATGGACAGACTCATACAAAAACCCGACTATGGACAGTAAACCTAACCAAACTAAACACAAACAACCCTCACAAATTCAAAGGGACAAAGCAAGAGCAATCACGTATCGACAACATCTTCAACAAACAATACAAGAGAACATGCACACAGACAAAATAGCAACCCACCCACAAACGGAATACGAACCTACACTCACAGACAACACTCTCACACAAACACAAGCAACAACCAGAATGCAGCATAAACACCTATTACCCCTAATGAACGACGGAAAGATCAGAATTGGCCAAATAAATGCCATGCACTGTGCAACTGTTATGAAAGAGCTTAGACAACTAGCTGAAACCTTACAATTACATGCACTTTTTATACAGGAACCTTATCTGGAGCAAGGGAAGATTCCAAGCATGCCAGTCAGGGCAAGACAAATACATACAGGTAGAAACCCACAAACGGCAGTGGTCATTTTTGATTCCACATTGACAATCACGACAATCCAACGATACAGCGGAGAACACTGTACATGTCTGGAGGTCTCAAACGGTCGGATTGGAAAGTGGATCTTGGTAACAAGCTACTTCCAGTACAGACTGGATTCCCAGCCGTACATAAACAACATACGCAACATATTACATACTTACAACAACAAATCAATAGTTATTATGGCAGACGTAAATGGAAAATCTCCAATGTGGCACAGTTCCCTCACGGACGAACGCGGAGAACAAGTCGAAAACTTGATTAACGAACTACAACTCGAAGTAATCAACCTTCCTAATAACCCATTCACATACAACACCCATGCAGGAACAGGAACAAACATAGACGTTACACTGACAAATGGATTGGCGTACAACTACTTACAAGACTGGCAGGTATTAGAACACCAAACTGTTAGTGACCACAACCTAATCACGTTTGACATTGATATGACAACCAGGCCATTTGACACACCACAAAACTTCACCAAAGTACAACGATATAAAATACGAAATGCAAATTGGAACAAACTGATGGATACATGTGTACCCCCACAAGATATAAGAGCAGATGAAACCGTTCACGAGTATACAAAACTACTCACCAACACAATTATACGCACAACGGAGCAAGTGCTTCCAAAATAACGGAAAACACGACACACAAAGACAATTCAATGAACAAGACGCTTACAAAACCTAAAAAAAGGAAACAGCGAGCGAGAAAAAGCTACCAAAACTCCCTAACACCAGCCGAGAGAGCATGCCACCTAACAAATTATTGACAATTAAAAGACATATACCAAAAAAAACTGACTGACATGAAGAGGAGGTTATGGGAATTATTCGTGGAAAGATACTTACAAACTGACGCCTGGGGAATACCCTATAAAATCACTCAGGGTAAAATCAAACCACCGATGACTTATTCAACTTTAATAAAACAAGACGGTACATACACAAAACACTGGGGTGAAACTGCGACACTATTATTACAAACACTTTTGCCTGATGACAACGTTCAAGACGACACTAACGAACAACGACTCAGACGACAAGGAGTAATCGACAGAAACCACGTAGGTAACCGACCATGGAACAGACAAGACGACAACTTAGATCCTTTTACAGAGGACGAAGTGAGATACGCACTATGCCAATCGAAGAGCAGGAAAGCATCTGGACCGGACGGAATTCTTGCGGAAATTAGCATAGCGCTACAAGATAAATTAACACCGACGCTAACAGCACTGTACAATAAATGCATACGACAAGTTGTTTTTCCGAACATCTGGAAACAGGCGAATGTCGTGATTATCCCTAAAGGAAAAGGTAAAGACCTCAAACAACCGGGCTCTTACCGACCCATATGCCTTTTGAACACACTAGGAAAAACGTATAAAAAACTATTATGTAAACGAATGCAGGACCACAGACAAATCACAGGAGTACATCCAACACAATACGGCTTTACAGAAAACAAGTCGACCGAGGACGCCATAAACCTAGCAATACAAACCATCAAGCAATCACACAAAAAATACGTCCTATTAATATTAGTGGACATAGAAGGCGCATTTAATAACCTTTGTTGGCCTTCACTTTTTACAAGACTTACGACCATAAACTGTCCATCACAACTATACCACTCTTTCAGGAGTTACTGCTGGGACAGGTATGTAACCCTACAAGGCATGAAGAGCATTATCAAACATATAAATAAAGGTTGCCCGCAGGGGTCCATATGTGGGCCCCTATTTTGGAATATTGTAATGGATGAACTCCTGGAAAAGCTGGACACCGTTGACGAAGTGTTGTCGACGATTGCATACGCCGACGACATCTTGCTGGTGGTTGAAGGCAATTCCAGAAGGGAAATCGAACGTAAAGCTGACATCGCTCTTACCCATACACAAACTTGGTGCAAAACCAACAAAATGACCATAACACCACAAAAAACTACATACCTTGTGATAAAAGGAACCCTGGCAAGAGACCCCACCATCAAACTAGACGGTGTAAATATAAGTAAAACACAAAACACAAAATATCTGTTCTTAACATTAGACCAAAAACAGAATTACACTGCACATATAAACACCGTCTGTGCAAGTGCAACTTCTGCAATGCAGAACATTGCAACTCTGGCCCAAAGGACTTATAAGATACCACTTAATTGCGTAAGGCTATATCTCAACAGTGTGCTATGGTATCATACGCTGTGAGCGCGTGGGAACATCGCCTTAACACAATCAAACCTAGACAAAAAATTAACAGTACACAACGAAGTGTTTTACTGCGACTGACGGGGGCTTATGGGACTACCGCACATGATGCACTTCATATACTGGTGGGAACTATGCCCTTGGACCTAGTAGTGAAACAGCGAGCTGCAATGTACAATGTTACACACAATGACAACCAACAACTACAACGCATCTTAAACACAAACCAACTGCCCACGACAAAGACGGAAATAAAGAACTTCATACTTGCAGAATGGCAGACAAGATGGGATCAAAGCACAACCGGTAGAAGGGTATACGCAATGATCCCAAATATTAAAGACCGCCTAAAAGCCAAATGCCTGGTGCCCAGTCGGGGATTTATTCATTACCTAACTGGCCACGGACCTTATCCAACATACACAGAACGCATGAACTTAGTTGACAACAACATATGCACGTGCGGAGAAATAGGTACACCGGAACATGTAGTATTCGAGTGTAATGACTTACAACCGTACCTCTACGCACATAGACAAACATTATTAAACAAGACCCTACACCAGATGATTTGGAACGAAAACCTCTTTCCACACTTAAATGCACTCACACAAAAAACCACGGCACTCATTCACCAACGTTATCTTGACGGATAAAAGACACAAACAAAACTACCCGGACAGAGATATAAAAGTACCACCTCTCCTTGAACCGAAGCTCTGCCCCGGAGACCGGAGACCGATCTCCTGGAATTCCAAGAGCTCTGCTCTTGACGACCAGAGGCAACAAGATCAAACCGTCAACCCGACATTGAAACGATCCAACTCCCTAATATGTAGAATTTGCATGCTTCTACATATTAGCAACCCTGTCTCTATCAAATAATAACCAACAGTAGTAGTATAAGTTAAGTTTAAGTAGTAGTATAAGTTAAATTTAAGTAGTAGAATTGGAAATTTCTTTTCTTTTTAACTAACGCTAAATTTTAAGAACTTACACATACCTGAGGCAAACAATACCGCAAACAAATCCTTTCCTCTGAAAGAACCTAATTTTTATTTATGTAATAGTATAAGTTCAAACATGTACAAAATTATAATTCAATCCAACCTTTTAGTAACCTGGGCAAACATAAACACAAATTAACATTTCAAATACACTTCACGCACACACACACACATACACAAACACACACACACACACACACACACACACAAAACACCTCTTATGCACTGTGCAAACACAAAACATCATTCACACACTTATATTGCCTTTTCAACATCTGGATTTCCGGCTGCCGATGGTCCAGACTTATAAGGCAACATCCGTCGAGAGTTCCTCTTTGACGATTGGGATATCCGGCTTTCGATGGTCCTGGTCCTAAAGGGAGAACGTAACACGGATACCAACATCACACACAACACACATACACACAACTCTTTTTCTCTCTCTCTCTCTTTCACACACACACACACAAACACACACACACACACACACACACCTAAACACACGCTTCCATTGCCTTTTCAACATCTGGATTTCCGGCTGCCGATGGTCCAGACTGATAAGGCAACATCTGTCGAGCGTTCCTTTTTGACGATTGGGATATCCGGCTTCTGATGGTCATGGTCCTAAAAAGGGAACATAACACGGATACCAACATCACACACAACACACATACACACAACTCTCTCTCACTTTCTCTCTCCCTCTCTCACACACACACACACACAAACAAACACACACACACCTAAACACACGCTTCTATTGCCTTTTCGACATTTGGATTTCTGGCTGCCGATGGTCCGGACTGACAAGGCAATGTCCGTTGTGCGTTCTTCCTTGACGACTGGGATATCCGGCTGCCGATGATCCTGGTCCTAAAGGGGGAACGTAACACGAACCATCATCACACCCAACACACATACACACGACCATCCCCCACACACACACATACACACATAACACATGACGGTTACTTTCTGTGGGGAAGCCAGGTCTGCTTAAATTTCAGGTAGCAGACTACTGAAACGTTGGAACAAATAAATAAAATAAAAAATGTAACTGGTCCACTTCCTTGCATAAACTTTAATTTGATTGCTGCTCTTTTACGTTAAGCTTTATCCTTTTCGTAGCCAAATATTTCTTCTGCAGTTTGGATCGTTAAAGTTCCAATTTGATTTGATAACAGCATAACATTTTTCGTTTCTTCATAATATTTTAAAGTATTCATGATTTTTTAAGGGATTGTGATCAACGAGATCGAATTTCTTAGGATGATTTTTGCGAACAGTTTTCGGTACATCGAAATGAATCTTGGTCATCTGTGACGTCGATTTTGCACACACACATAAAGAAATTGTCGAAAAATAAACAAAATTGTAACTTTGAATAGAATATTTTAAATGTATTTACGAATTTTTTGACAGAGGATTATCGATCAGCGGTACATATGATGACATTTTGTGATTTATTTTTGATAGTCAATATACTTCAACAATAGCCGTTTATAGATGCCTTCCTCGGTATTAACTTTTCTTTTATAAATTGTTTATACTTATGCTTACCGAAAATATTATTACCTCGATCTATTAATTAAAAGGTACTATTTAATGGACACATGGCTATGGAATTTGTTAATAGCAACTATCAGTGGTCTTATAGTGATAATTTAATACATATTTTACAGTCTATCAATTGTTTGAATTGAATATTAAAAAAAATCTCCAAATAATTTTTTGCGACACTATTGCACATCAATCAGTTTAATTTCCCAATCTTTTTCTTCAAGTGTATTCTTTTTCTAGAAAATTATATGACAATACTTAGGAAGATCAGAAATTCTTACATAAAACTGTAGTTTGCAATGGTTATAAAGAAAACTAAATAAGAATATAAAATTAAACAAAAAAAATTATTTTGAACAAACTTTGAATCTTCTGGAGGTTTTGTAATCGAGGAAGGTCTGAAGAAACACAACAGATCTCACATTAGGAAACTGTTAATGTTACATTAAATAGCGCAGACGTAAAATGTACATATGTATTTTATTTGATTTTCCTTAGCCACACTTTAAATCATTACAAGTAGCTACAGAAATGAAGGAACTCTGGGAACTATAGCCAAAATGTGACACGAGCATAACTATCCAACACCCAGCAAATATAAATGTGCCAAACGAATAATCAAGCTTATCATGTTAATCTTATCGGCTATGCAAAAAGTTTTCGTAAATAAAGAAAACTTTAATCACTAGTTTGAAGCGCTCAATAAATTGCCATTAAGAGTGCATTGCCTATTTATCGGGCGTTTGCTAAAACAGAATGTTATTTACTGTTACCAGAGGTTAAACAAAAAATCCATGTGTCGAATTAATTAGGCGAGATATAGAATCAAGGTTGTCATCAAAGAGCTAGCTACCAACATTGCAGTTGAAAATATACAAGCCGAATTAAATAACATGGGAATAAAAGTCACCTACGGGACAAGACTCCAGAAAAGAAATAGTAGTCACAGCAACACTTCTTTCGTGTGCTTAGAAAGTCATCCCAAATCATAAGAAATTTACAACATGAAAAGTCTGCTGTACTGCCACTAACTTACCTTCCAAGCGTTCGAATCTGGAGTAGAACTACGGCGATGCTTTGCTTGCTGACTAAAATACTCCAACATGTAATTTTCTAATGCTATACCCAAAGGTTCGGCATTGACCGGAAAGCGAGTTTTGTTTTTACCTGAAAAATTTTGAATTTTACCGAACCCTTGTTGTTCCAAACAACGTAGGGATCTATGACGTGCGTGATAACACTCACACACGGGACCTCCATTTTCCCTCATCGAACGTGGACGTATTTAAGTAAAAATGCTCGCCTAACATTTTTCAAGCGGACCGTGTCGGGATGACTAAAATACCGTGCATTTACATTTCCAATGCTCCATCCGAAGGTACTACATTGGTCAGGAGGCGAGTTTGTTGTTGCCTGGAAATTTGAAATTTTGCCAAACCCTTGCCGTTCCAGGCAAGGTAGAGATCTCTAACGTGCGTGACAACACTCACACACAGGACTTCCATTTAACCTCTCATCCGAACGAGGGCGTAATTTTTGTGTAAAATGCTTACCTGCCATTTTTCAAGCAGTCGGCCGGGTCAGGATTTGAACCCAGAACCTTGGGATCCGTGGTTTTACGCTTACTGCATTAATCCACGGCGACGCCTGACTAAAATACCATCAAACAAAGACCAACTGCTGGAAATACTAAACCACATCCAAGAACGTTTCCATTCCCATGCACACTGAAGTCCTAGAAGATTTGAGCACGGATCAGCTTCCCATCGTGGTAACGAAGGATGTAAAACCACGCCGACGGATGGAAAACCCAATTAAGAGAATTATCTACTGGCGCAGGTTCAACGAACGAATGAAATGAAAAATAACAAATGAAAACCCACTCATTTCATCAGTAGCAAACATAGATAATGCCATAGAAATGTTAAACTCCGTCCTAAAGAACGCCATCAACAAGAATACCAGACACGTCAACCTGGACGATACGAATGGCACGCTACCACAATACATAAAACGTGACATCGAAACAAACGGAATTTTATGAAAAGATAGGAGGATATCAGAGACCCGTTAATTAAAACGCAGCTAGCAAGCCCTTCAAAAGCCATCAACACATGCTGGATTAGTACAACGCCCGGAGCTAGTACAAATATGCCAATACAATGTCAAAGACGGAAGACAAGCTTTTTCACATAAACAGAATTCAATCCGAATGCTAAGCAGAACACATGTGTAGCCCGCCCAAATGGACCACAAGAAAAAATTTATGACACTGAAGGAAACAACCCATATTTGGACCCACATAATGAAGAATTGTTCAATAATACAGTAGAGTATCTCCTCGCGGCACAACCAAAACAGGATATCCCGCTAATAACTATAGTAGGAGTTAGAAAGCTATTTTTGAACAGCACACCCCATGACCCCTGGAGCTGATGATATTAACTGTTATGTACTAAAACTCCTACCAACTTGCGCGATCGCCTACATTACGAGAATCTTTAATTCTATAATCACTATCTCGAAGCATAAAGATCCTTCAAAGTGATAATGATACCGAAACCCGGAAAATCAAAAGCCGAAGCGGAAACAACAGAGCGATTTCTCTCTTAAATTCAGTTATTACGGTTCAATTTTACGTAACGCGTTTCCAAATTTTTAAATATACTTCGTTCCCAAATACGACGCCTATGGTTTATTTCCTTATTGTAATTTATCAAGTTTCGTTCATAAATTTAAGTTTTAATTCTTGTATGTTGATAACGTGCATAAACTAATCCTTATCACTTCAATACGAGTCGTGATTATTTGTTCTATTCTGAATTTGATCCTCCACGCTTGGAAACGTGCATCTTATTGTGAACCAATTTGTAGTTCCGCCCTTATTATTTAAATTTTGGGGAATTGATGATCCGTTATTTAAGAGAGAATTATTAGTAAAAAGTTTATATTTGCTCTGCTCTTTTGAGAATTTTATAGAAGTTTGAGGTAAGGTTATTTGTAATTTTTATGCACGTAAACTTCATACAATTATTATCTTTGTAGGACACACATTTGAAAACTCGTTGATAACATCGAGTTTTGTTCTTATAATTTAAGCCCGTTTTGAAGAAGAACCGCAAAACGGTAAAGTAAATAGTAGGGTGTTCACATCTAATTACAACATTTTAGGGCTGTAGTTTGTAGTTTGCAGTTTTACAGCTGTAGTTTGCAGTTTACAGGTTGCAGTTTTACAGCTTTGTAGTTTGCAGTCTTGTAGTACTTGGTATTTCACTCTGGTACATTATGTACGTATTTTATTGAAACAAATTCAGACTTACCTGCAAGATACGATATCCGCGCTCAGGACCGGTTCTGGTAGGATCTGTCCATATTATATTTTGATTGTACGTGCCGCTAATCTGGTATCCATGCTGGCTTTCCACCTGCAGATAACATTATAGAGCCATCTCACATTATAACTGATATTGTAATTCATTTTAATATCATTTTTGTAACAGTTGTGCGTCGGAATTAATTTAACCAACGAATTATTGTACACATTCGTTTGATAGATATTTTTATCTGCATAATCGTACGCACAAGCGTTGGTACCACCACTAGCAGCGTTCGACTGATTTTAAATTTATACAAAGTGAACCTAATGAAAATATACTGCAGCCATTTAATTTTTAATAAGTGTAAGGTACATATTGAAAAGTACGTTGGTGTCATTAACCCAATCGCTTGCATTTAAGCTTTGTTATGATGTAAAATTGATGTTTATGTTCAACCCTATGAATATTAGAAACCATAAGTTGTGTCAGTAAACGATTATATGTTACTTGTATTTCCGTGTTGTCGAGTTTTATGTCCGTTAAGCATCTACAGATTGCGTGAGAAATTTCCTAGATTGATTTCGCGCGAGGCGTACAGTTCCGATTTAGGTGGCGCTCTCCAAGACTCTTGTTCACCGTGTCGATCTTAGGTTATTTGTATCTTGGTGCAAATTCCTCTCCCCCTCACCGACCAGAGTCTAGTCGTGGTAAAATACGGTTACTGCTGCGCCTAACGATGTGTATTTTTTTTTGTGTTAGGAAACCGTGTTACAGTATTTAGAATCTTTCAACGAGTCCTACTGGCCAGGATAAAGCCACCTTTGCAAGGCAAACAGGAACAGTTTGGCTTTAAGGAATACCATTTGACAACCTTTAAGTCAACTGGGTGATAGGTCAAATCGCCAAAAGTCTAATAGGAGGAGAGTAATCGTGGCGAACTCCATAGGCATAACAAACGTTTCCAAAAATGTCTAACACTATGGACTTTTCTTCAAGTTGGCAGTCATTCGCGTTCCATAGACTAGATCCAATTTTTAGCAAGCTATATACAAAATTAACGCCTGCAGGTTAGAATCAAAAACAGAATATATCAACTGGTACAAATAACTTCTGAGGTTCCGCAAAGAGGATGTCTATCACCGACACCCTTCTACGCCTTCCTGAATGACATGCCAGCAACACCATACGCGCAATGTACACGATGATACTATGTTGGTTCCAATCCACAACACGACTACAAAGGCAGCTTTACCAATTACTAGAGTGGTGTTAATGATGGAAGATCGCATTTAATCTAAAGAAATCAGAAGCCATATACGATACAATCCTATAGCTACAACTGACGCTCGAGAGACAAAACATTAAATAGAAGCTACAAGTAAAATACCCACGAATTACAATCGACCATAACCTAGCGTTCACCAAATATAAAATCCTGGAGTACCCGAGACTACCTCTACCCTACACCCGCGTATCGGAACCAGCTTCCACTAGACACAAGCCTGCTGATTTACAAGATATACTTGCACTCTATAGTTAACTAAGCTTCGCCGACATGGATCAAATACCTTAACGACACAAATCCTCGGAAATTGGAAGCCATTCAAAATGTTACCCTTCGCATCTTCATACGTGCACCGTGGTTTGTAAGAAACAAAGTGCTTAGACCGGGCCTAAACATGAACCCTTCACGAACACTGTAAAACTGACCGTCAAGATGTGCGAACCAAAGACACTTCACCTGAATCCATCATACACAACATAGCATCGCAGGCCGGTTCAAACATCGCCAAAAAGAAGCGACTTTGAAAAATACAAAATTAGTGGACAAAACAATAACAGGATTCCCATCATAGACACAAACAAAACATTCAAAATCCCATCCTTCAAGAGGAAGTTGGTTCTGAGAACATCAAGTCTGACAAACTGTGAAATTCCTTCAGCATTCATTGAGTGAGCCACCAGCACAGACCTCATGAAGATAATGACCACTCACGCCAAGGAAATGTTGAGAAATATCCTCCAGGAGACAGAGGCAGAAAAACATGTTGTGCCTTCCACCATAGACCGCTACAAACATTTAATTTAAACTCACAGGAACAGTGGCTATTGTTCCTTAATGTATGTGCTGTAGTCAACCATACCAAATTGCATCGTATACAATTTGTGCTTGGTTTACTACTTTATTTTCACAGCAGTGACCCCTTTCTTTTACAGATATACCCACATTCGGTAATTTCATACGTATATGCAGTGAAAAGTCTTATTAACTAATATGAGGCTCTTAGTATATTTCTTACGAAAGTATAATTTTTGTTTTTGATCTATTGGCGAGGGGAGGATTCGATTTATCATTATCAAAGGCGAATGATTTCGCGAGATAGCCAATATCCGTATTAGACTCTATGGGTTTTGATATGGCGCATATCGATTACTTATACAATCTCAAAAGTTATACAATATGTTTAATAGTTTGGCGTTATAATTGATATTGCACATTAGTGTCGTTGTTGGTAGAACCACGTATGATAGATGACCAACTCTGATAAACAGGTTTTCAAACCAAGGCTGTAGGGATAGAAAAAATATTGTAGCTAATTTACTTTGCATCTTTGTATTGTTCATTGTTTAATTTATTTAGTACTGCATTGTTAAAAAATGCGTTATAGATAAATTTACTATTAGAAACAATGTTAGTATAGATACACATTTAGTAAGCGATATACCGAATATATTTACAGGTTTTATTATCGTGTAGCTGTTTATTGTAGAACTAGAGTTCTACTTAGCACCAGGAAACCGTGGTGAAATTTCCAGCATGTGAAGACACAATACTGTAGGAGTTATCTAAAACGATTAAGTAAATACGCAAGAGATTTAAAGGGTTAAGTGATAAAGCTTAGTGAAAAAGTTAATAAAAGTAAAAAGTAGTATGTAGGCAAACAAACGATTATACATATATCTTTTTAGTTTGTTACGTTTATTTTTAGCACAAATTAATTACCTTTTTTCTCCCTTGTTAATTCATTATGTGATTGAATAAATTTCGTTTCTCCCGTTAAATAAAATCGTTAATTCATAATTAATAATAAATACGCTGTATAATGATTTTCAACTCAAATCCCTTTTTCTTTACGAACGAAAATTAATTCGGTAAATTAAGATAACCCTTTCCCTTGTTAATGCATTCTCCGTTCGTATAAATTCTATTTCTATTGTTGTTAAATCCTACCGCCTAATTAATAATAAATACTTTTTTTTCAGAATTCCTCAACGTAAAGTTTATGCTATAATTAGCTAGAAAATAACTTGTTCTAGGTATCCGATAATTGACTCTTATGTGTTTTACATCGAAACACTCGTCGAATTGAAGTCGCGTACTATCCGATAAAACCGTGTTTTTCCAGTTTTAATCCTTAGCAACAATATAACTTTGAGCTCTGGTCATTAGTTAAACGGAATTAATATTCATTTGTTTTTCAACTCTCCAGATGAAAACATCCGTTCTGATTTTCTTCGTTTCGTTTTCTTTATAAAAATTTTGCGCACGCCTTACAGCGTGGTGGGTATTTATGGTTTAGTAAAATTGTACTTTTCGACATCAATAAATTAATTTTACTTGTACTTACTGTAGCTTTTTCCGGTGGCCCTTAAAGCCACGATGGATGGTCGCCCTTTGTTGTAATGGAAGCACAACACCAAGGTGGGATCACGCGCCACTCTCCTTCGCCCCGTTGTTAAATACGGTGGGAGCCGATCCGACGGCAGTAACTCGAGGGTGAGTGCGTAAGTACTAATTGATACCATTTGGTAACCACACTTGGTGGCCTTAAGCGGATTACTGTAAGTAATCGTAGACGTACGAGGATTAGTTATAACTGTTGGGTTACCATGTGCTTTAATGTTTGTTGTGCTTAATTTTTATTAGTTAAGATATTGTCCTGCCAATGAGACATATGTAATTTTTATATTTACAACCATTAAGAGCTGTGGTTTTTAGTGTTCTTGTTGGGTTTTGTTGTGTTGAGAAATAACATAAAAGGTAGGCACCTAAAAACGGCAGCTCTCCATGTTAGAGAGGATTTCTATTGATCTTGTCAATATGTGTAACTTGTAATTACGGATTGTTTATTTGGTGGTACCACTATGCTTTAGTACCTAATTAATTTTTATTTTTTTGTTAAATAGAAATTGTACGATTATGGTTAAGAGTGTGTTATGTTCACTTTTATTTCAGGCCTGATTTAATTTGTGTAGATATTCTGCCCCGCCCACTCACCGATTGAGCCCGGTCAATTTCTTTTTCTTACTTCTTCCCCATTTTTACCACATCATTGTACGTATCAAGTTCTTTGGAAATATTATACCATAATGTGGTATAATAACTGCCAGTAATTAAAAGATAATTAAAATATGATGTTTGCATACAGCCTGAGGCACTTCACCTTATTAGGTACGATATGAATCTTTGTATTTCTACGAAAGCGTAGAAGAGCCACAAAAAAATCGTTCTACTTATTTTAGTTGAATGTCGACCTCGATCTCAAAATTTATTAAATTTCGACTTCGATGTCGAAATTTAGTTAAATTTCGACTTCCATCTCGAAATTTAGTTAAATTTTGGAGCATTTTCCTCAACACCTTTAGATAATAATATTATAAATCGATATTGTACCCCAATACAGGGCCGACAACATATTGACCCCGCACGATTATTTTCCATTGGGTTCTTTACTTAACTGCTAAATTTGGACGAGTTAAGAGAACACTGCAAGAAGTACGACTTATACCTGTGGACGTTATTGATGGGCGTCGCCGTCGATCAATGTAGTAAGCGTAAGAGTATGGATCCCAAGGTCCTGGGTTCAAATCCCGACACGGGAGCATTTTTCAAAAAATAACGCCCACGTTCGGATGAGAGATTAAATGGAGGTCCCGTGTGTGAGTGTTGTCATACACGTTAAAGATTCCTACCTTGCCTGGAACGGCAAAGGTTCGGCAAAATTCTAAATTTCCAGGCAACAAAAAGCTCGCCTCCTGGCCAATGTAGTACCTTCTGGTGGAGCATTGGAAATATAAATGCACGGACGTTATTGATGAAGTTTAAAAGGAGTTCATAGACCGCCTTGCTCATTGTTAGACCGTCAACGGCTCCCAATTCGAATATTTTCTGTAATTATTTGATATTTGTTTTCAATTTTTAGTAGATGTTTGTGTATAGTATAAATTCTATTTTCTGGATATTTTCATTATGTAGCCCATATTCATATTTACTTCAATGTAAGTATAAAAAATAGTCATCTCAAATCCATAATAAAAATGGTGGTTGCTATTTAAGAAAAATATCGATGACGTCATAACCCTCAGATATGACCGAAATAATGAAATAACATCAATAAAACTCTTTAAATCGCTTAACATGTCTTTGTAATTTTTAAATGTTTTTATGGTTCCGTACCTTATATGGTATAACGGAACCTTTATAAGATCACTCTGGTGTCCGTCCGTTCGTCTATCACAGAGATTTTTCTCCGAAAACTATGTAACGTGGAAATTTGAAATTTGGCACAGTGCTAGTTCTTTATAGCGCGCACATATATCGACAGTCAGTAAATAGAAAAATAATATTTTTAGATTAAAGTGGCGGGGGTTAGTTTGGTCAAAAGAAAAAAGCTTTAATAAATATATCGTGTAAGGTATCATTTGAAAGAGGATTCTAAAAGGCTTCTAAAATATTTTTTTTTATAATTTTCGGTGCAGTAGTCTTCATGATATAACTTATAATGTGCCAAAAATGACCATCCCCCCTGTTCTCCTACATTTCCAAAGCTAAAATTTTGATTTTATTAAGGGTAGTAGCTATTGAGTCATAGATTATAGGAAAACTGCAGGTTTTATTGACAGTGTAATAGTTGTAGGGAAAAAAATTTTAAACACTGTAATAGACAACGTACTTACTAATGTACCAGTACAATGTGGGACAATATATTCATTTTTCAGTTATCACAATCAAATTTGGATAAGATTTAAATATACATAAAAAATAAAAACAGCTTAATTTGGTTTATTGATTGCTCACTGTAGTATTTGTATTTTAGTTTTGTTTCCATTTATTATACTTTAAAGGTTTTTGTGATTTTAATCCGTATAATTTAAAATTGTATGTTGTTGTTGTTATATGGATGATCTGTTTATCAGTTAATATTTTCTGTTACCAGCTTTTTGTTATGATAAAGAAATACAGCTGCTAAGTCTGCTTTTGTGATTGCATATTGAAATGTAGCTAGTTCATTATGTAAAATAAAAGAAATCCCAATATTTTGGTCATTTGCAAGAATAACGCTATCGTGTGCTATATCAGTAAAATCGGCAAAACAAAAGCTATTAAACAGCCCCATGAGCAACTATGCCTTTCATTTAAAAAATTTGAGGTTATGTACATATCTATAAAGCTAAAAAAAATATTTTTTCTAGCCGCTCGTTCTTATTCAGAATAAAAATATCTACAAGTTTTGTATTAACAATATTTCTCTAATGTCAATAATAAAGTCTACAGATGGATTTGAAAAAATTTGCAATACTTAATTTTTAAAAATATCTAGATATCCATGGAATTTTTGTAAATCAGAAAAGCACATGCGAGATCAACAGACACAACCGCATTACTTTTTCCATTTGATGTTACGTGCCAATTTGGCACTAGACTTTTTGTTTAGTTTTAAAATGCGCGAGTTTTCGCGCCATAAATTTCAAAGACTCGGTGCGCGTATTTCCGTCACGTCAGAAGGGGGTTGGACGAACTTCGCGCCGACGCGAGTGGCGAGCAAAAAGTGGGGAAATTTTTTCGGGAGACGCTGTAACGTGGCTTTTGCCTTTGAACTTCCAGAAGAGTGGTTGGGTTTAGGTATCGTATCGTATCGTTATCTTTATGTATGTAGATTTCCTTGCCTTATCTGATTGTCGTCCCTATTACCTGTTCCTTATTCGTTCCTTACATGGGTAGAGGTAATTTGCAAGCAGCCTGCCCGAACCGTAGTCCACGACCCTAGAACGAGCTGGAGTCCATGCCCCGCTAGCAGTTAGCCAGAGCTGTCACCATCTTTAAATAACCCGGAAGGGAGTCCTAGCAACCAGGAAGGAAGCGGGACCTATTCATGTGAGTATTAAGTTTTCACGATCTGTTTGCGAAATTGATATATTTTGTCAATTGCGCGTTTAAATTGGCATATTGTGTGACGTCATTGACAGATGGGCGCGCTAAAAACTGTAACTAAGATAAGGGTTACCATCTGCCGGTGCGTTACGTAATCTCGCGCTTGCGGGATTGTAACTTTAACTTTTAAATGTAAGATTGAGTGTCTCTCTATCTTTAACAGCTTCCAAGATGCCCATAGTGAAAATGAAAAAAAAACACACCCTATATAGCACATACTCGATTTCAAGGTAACGTAATTTTAAACGGATTAATTAAAAAAAATCAATATTTTAAAAGAACGAGTTTTTTAGAAATGAATATCAAGATTTCTTGTCCATCTCATTTTTTAGAACATTTGTGTTTACTTCTTATTACATGAGCGTTGTTTTGGGGTGGTTCAAGGAGTCCATATTGCTACAAAAATTGTAATTCAAAACATTATTTAATATAGAACGAAAACATGCTTCAGGTATTTATTTAATCGTTCCAGATATGTACCATTTTTCTGTCGGCTAGTTGTTTACTTTTTTGTTGGTTTTAATTGAAATGCGGATAACAACAAAACAAATTAATTATGGAAGACATTTTCATATCGCGTAATACGTGTTTGCTGTGTTAGTATAGTCAGCCGTTTGGTTATATGGCAGGACCGCTGAAAACCACTCCAGGTCCCGGAACAAAGTCTATGTTCTTGCCCCCCGTTTAGGTTGGTGGTTGCATTCCAGTGCAACCATTGGAACTTTAATACCTCAAATATTAATATGTGATTATACAGTAGTGCTTTGCGAACGTAACGGATAAATTCCATAAACTAAATAAAAAAGTTAGCCAAAAGCGTGTAACGTGCATTTTTGTCGTTTAACGTTTTACGCTATACTCAATTCTTAAAATACATCGTTTTTGGATCGCTGTTTGTATCAAGTAAATACCTCACAATAATTCAGAATTGTATGCAATTTAACTCGTGTGTATTAATTAAAGATAGATAAATTGAAGATTGATTCTCATTAATAAATAAATTCCAAGGAATGAATGTTAAACAGCTTGTAATTAATTATAGATTGCATCGTTCTTGTCTTGCCATAAATATAAATTTTGTTCCTTATGTGGATATACAAGTCTAGATAAGAGACGATAAGCGTTTGTAATAGCGAGGAGTTGATATAAAGAGATTGGAGGAGTAGAGTTTTGTTCTTGGTTCCGATATATTAAGTACGTTGAAAATACTTTTCTGCTTTTGACAATAGTGAGAATTAATGCGGGATTAATTTCGTATTGTTCATGAACAAGCACGGCATGTTTTTAGTTGATTTTCTGTTGGAAATAAAAGCGGTAAAGCTTGTTAAATTCGAGGCACGTGTGTTTTACGAACATTTGACGGACGGTTTTATTGCTTACGCGTGCTTACTAATTGTTTTTAGTTGTTTTTCTTGTGAGACAAATGCTTTAAGGAACATTTGACGGACTTACTTTAGTGATACGCGTACTTTACTAACTTCTGCTTTTAGTTGTTTGTTTTGTGAAATAATAGTCGTAGAACTTGCTAAACTGACCGATTCTTTCTTTAGGATTAATGTGTGTGCGATCTAGTCTAGTGTCCCTTTGTTTTATCAGATTAGTGCATACTTTGGATTATTTAAATACAGTGGATACTGTAGTTTCTGCATTTTTCTAACACCAAAGAATCTAAAATAGATCATTGCTTACGCGAATTTCGTTATTTGCGAAATATAACAGATTACCGGTTTACAAAGGTATTGGTTGAAGTTTATCACTGCTTTTTGGAGGTTTATGAAAATAATATACATTTAATCCCAGTTGAAATTAAACTAGTGCTGTAAAATATTTCGAAATTATTGTCTCAGGAAATAGAATTAACAAGAAATTTATCAATGCTACATAGTTCCGTCGCGTGATGGTGTCTGTTGCTAACCCCAGTGCAATGCGTAAGTGTGATTAGTGTGACGTGTGATAAGTTCCATCAACACCCTCACAGTCAAGGGTGAAGTGCTTCGTTAGTGCAGGACATCGTGAATCTGACACTTCCGTTGCAAGGAAGCGTTGCTGAAGGACTTTTGTAAGTTGAACTATTTCCTACTTGTTATTACTTTAAATATCTATCCGTTGCTTTACCATATCTTTGTCGTTCTGATACCTTTTACAAAAGACTTGCATGATATTTTAAAACATAAGAAAAAAAAAAGAAAGAAAGAAAGATCAATACTACTGAATTACTCATATCAATTGTGTCTTACCTATTTATTTTTTTTTTAACATTTTGTCTGATTTATGTTTAATTGGTGTGTGAGAGAAACGTTTCTGCTACTCCCCAATATTACCTCACTTTGTACTAAAAATTTTTGTACTGCTTTTACCGTTGTTATATTATATAGATTATCCAAACAGTTTTATTTACATTCTACAAAGTACTGAATAATTTAGACTCATCATTGCTGCTATGCTTTTTCCTTTTTTTTTCAGGTTTGCTTGACTATTTTTCTTGCAGGTATTATCACTAACTCCTTACAGCCGCGTACATGGTATGTTGGTCTGCTTTCTACAACCCCCCCTAATCTCCGATTGAGCCCGGTCATTTCTTTGATTTTCTTTGTGTTACGCACGGCTACGAGCCAACGTAGCATAACTTTGGCGCCCGAACAGGGACTGCCACGAATTACGTAACAAGCGAGTCGAGCTCGCGCTATTAGGGTTCCGTACTAATACTACAGTGAGCAATCAATAAACCAAATTAAGCTGTTTTTATTTTCTATGTATATTTAAATCTTATCCAAATTTGACCGTGATAACTGAAAAATGAATATATTGTCCCACATTGTACTAGTACATTAGTAAATACGTTGCCTATTTCTGTGTTTAAAAAATTTTTTCCCAGTAACTATTACACTGTCAAAAAAACTTGCAGTTTTTCAATAATCTATGACTCAATAGCTACTATCGCTATCAAAATCAAAATCTTAGCTTTGGAAATGTAGGAGAATAGGGGGGGTGACCGTCATTTTTTGGCACGTTTTGAGCTATATCTTGAAGACTACTGGACCGAAAATTATTTTAAAAATATTTTTGGAAGCCCTTTAGAATCCTCTTTCAAATGATGCGTCACACGATATATTTATTAAAACTATTTTTCTTTTGACCGAATTCACCCCCGCCATTTTAATCTAAAAATATTTTTTCTATTTACCGACTGTCGATATATGTGCGCGCTATAAAGATCTAGCATTGTGCCAAATATCAAATAACTATGTTACATAGTTTTCGAGAAAAACCTGTGTGACAGACGAACAAACGGACATGAGAGCGATATTATAAAGGTTCCGTTATACCTTATAAGGTAGAAACCCTAAAAATTATTAAATAATTACAAAGGAATGTCAAACAATTTATAGAGATTGTCATTTATTAATGTTATTTCATTGTTTCAGTCAAATTTGAGAGAGTTATGACGTCGTCCATATTTTTCTTAAATAGCAAATACCATTTTTATTCTGGATTTGAGAAGACTATTTTTGTATAC
Organism: Platerodrilus igneus; assembly: GCA_036346225.1. Lineage (NCBI taxonomy): Eukaryota > Metazoa > Arthropoda > Insecta > Coleoptera > Lycidae > Platerodrilus > Platerodrilus igneus. The sequence continues at coordinate 5,041,532 of JARFIW010001701.1, forward strand.
TTACATTGGAGTAAATATGAATATGAGCTACATAAGGAAAATTTCCAGAAAATAGAATTTATACTATACACAAACATCGACTAAAAATCAAAACAAATATCAAATAATTACAAAAAATCTTCGAATTGGAAGCCGTTGACGGCCTAACAATGACCAAGGCGGTCTATGAACTCTTTTTGAACTTCATCAATAACGTCCACAGGTATACGTCGTACTTCTTGCAGTGTTCACTTAACTCGTCCAAATTTATCGGTTAAGTAAATAACCCAATAGAAAATAATCGAGCGGAGTCAATATGGTGTCGGCCCTGTATTGGGGTACAATATCAATTTATAATATTATTATCTAAGACTGTTGAGGAAAAATGCTCCAAAATTTAACTAAATTTCGACATCAAAGTCGAAATTTAATAAATTTCGAGATCGAAGTCGAAATTTAACTAAAATAGTAGAGCGAATTTTTTGTGGCCCTTCTACGCCTTCGTATATTTCTCATGTATTTACAATGTATATAGTTACGGAGTATTTTATCAACGGACAATACATTTACCATTTACTGATTTACATTCTTTAATTCGAAAATTTTATATACCAAATTCGTGGGCAAAACAACCGAAGCTCTTTTCAGTAATTAGAGGAAGGCCATATAGGTTAATTCGTGTAAAACTGAATTACAGAGCACTAATATCTTGCAAGTTCGCTTTCCAGTGTTAGATCCTATAGATGAAAGCAAATTTCCCACTAAATATTCACACTGCGTAACATTACCCTTTTGTTGAATGAAATACCCGCAGCCTACGTGATAATTATTATTGTTTGAACCTACTAATTAGCTTCTAGGTGGCTCTATTGCGTTATATTTATTTGAATTCGTGCATATAGAAAGTATGGGAAAGGTACAATTTGCTTGTAAATTTCTAGTCTAAGTTTGCACAATATTTATTACCGCACAAAATCCAGCTTAGAGATAATGAAGTGAAAATTACCTCAAACATGCAAAGGCGGTATTGTTTAGGTCCAGGTTCATTTCATTAAATTGACCCAGTAGTTTATTAAATTTAATTGACTATAAATTTTTAATGTTTAGGTATAAGTTTCGCATGTAGTTGTTAATTAAGCACAACTATGAGAACGAAATACCTTACACCTAAATAAATGGGATTATAAAACTTTCCTTTAAACATTGAGGTTACGGCGCATGGTATTCACACACTCATATCAGGAATTGAAGTCGTATAATTTAAGACACTAATAATAATTAAATTTCTTTATTTTGTAGTTGCAAATGAAATTTCGAATTTCAAATTTCTTTGCATTGGCTCTATGGGTTTAATGATTAAAATTCAAACAACTGACTGGACAATTCTTTTTAACAAAAGCAAATGTAGCACCAGCGACTACTCATAGAAAAAGCAATTGCTAACGTACCATACGAATAAAAGAGTTAAGGCAGCTACTAGCATCCTTATCATACAAACAATTGTTGCAGACGCTAACCTTGTAACGCGATGCGTTATACTGGCTATAAATTAGATGGGAAATGCAAAATTAGTGAATTTGGAAAGACAGACTAAATATTAGCACTCCTTGTATAAGAGATTCCACAAATAATTATTATTGTTTAAGCACATAATTTTAATTCTTTTGTTTTTAGAAAAATAATTTCAGTTAGTGCAATTTGTATAGCTGAAACAATGAAAAGTGAATTTTCTTAAAATAAATTAATATAATTTACTACAATGCTAAGTTGGCGCATTAGTCATTAACTAGGATAAATGTCACGGCAATAAAAATCGCTAAAATAAAAATCCCATATATCACACATTGTATTATTCATTAATAAATACGTCGTTATATTGTAGTACAAGAACGTTAAATATGCGAGACTGAAAATTAAAATGAGCCGTGATGGGCCATGTAATAGACAAAGCAACCGAGTATACATTATTGAAATAAGTACGCGAGAAGCGCAAAATCATATTTGAGTCATAGCTAGGCGAGTTACATATCCCCCAAATCAATATATGTATAATTAAATAGAAATTATTAAGAAACTTAGGTTAGATGTAACAATCTAATTTAAGGTATATAAAGAAAAGGTTAATAAAAGTTCACAAGCAAGTTGTGAGAACGGATGTAAATACAATGTATTCCAGACGCAACGTGATGCTGCAAGTGCAGGTCACAGTCGGTTATAGAACCGCAATTATTAGAATTTAGGTTGTTACTTTGTATTGTATGAATTAATAAAGAAATAAGCAGACATGAGCTCTGCAGTTCCCACAGAAATGTGAGGGGCAGCGACAATATAAATACCCCGGAAGCGCCAAGAAAGTTATTCAGTCTTGAGCCGCACAACTTTTGCATTGTTGATTGTTCAGGCTACTTGCCCTAATTTAAATCCATTTAACAGTAATTTTGACTTAGAGTAATCTTATATAGTTTTGTGAAATTCCGTTTGTATTTTCTGATTAAATAAAAATTGTTACAAGAGTTTTTAGAAGAGGACTTTTTAAAAAAGCAGCTTTCAAGGTCCAAAACGTAACTGGCGTTCAAGAAAAATTGCAGCAACAATACAATGTACGCATCTTGTATGTATTTTACCTGATAAAACCATTTTTTGTTGGCATACATATAATGTTACATTGTAAGAACGAATTCCTATAAACTAAGCACAGCTGTTGAAAGTTCAAGTTCAGAAAGTTAATTAAAACCGTAAAAATGTAGCCCTACGAGCATGTGATAGGGCGGTATAGACGACTGTTGGCGTTGGTATGCGGACAGGTTAAAAGATAGTGGACGCAACGTAACGTCAAGATGTAATGTGAACTTTGCGGCCTAGGAAAACGTAACGTGAGACATATTTTTTATATGAGCAAGTTTCATTTAACGTGTACGTGGAATTAACGTCGAACCACCGGTTAAGAGGGTTACGACATAGAAAGTTTGCTTTGCAAATAATATGGATTTTGCGTTGCGTTGGTTGTGTTAAGGAAGCTGTGTTAGCAGAAAAGGACGTAAAATGGACATGCTAATGATTTGTGAACATCACAAGTTTAACATATTATAAAACAGTGACTAAATGGGCTTCAATGTTCATAAATTTTAATTTTATATATGCGAATTTTAAATGTAGGCAGGTGTGTATTCATGTAGTAGAAAATTATTCAAACATGAAGATCATTATTTTATTGAGCAATAAATTAGCGATAAAACTAGTGTTGGTTAAATTAAAGAGTGAGGCTATCGTGCAAAGAAGTTAGGAACATTTTAAAACGCTAAGAAATATTGATTTTAAATGTAAGTTTTATTGGTGGAATTTAGTGTAAGCTATAGAATAAAGCTTTATCGTTGACTAACTAAATTACACATAGTTTTCATTTGTTTTCATAACCTACCGATAAATTTTGGTAGTTTTAGCTAAAGATAATATTTGAAGGTACATTTACCTTGATTGAAATTAAAAGAATAAAAGTATTATACTAATTTATGAGTTGAAATTAACTTGAAGGTTAATTTTAATGTAAATTTATCAAATTGTTACGTACAGTTTTGATCCCAGAAAATCTAGCCGGCAATCTACAGAAAAACTCAGTGAAGTACCCCGCTAAAATTCTGTTTCGGTAAAGTATTTAAATAAGTCAATATCCTGTTTAGGTATCGGTAAGCGCGTTATAGCTTCCGATAACGTATAATTGGTTCTAGTGGATTTCCCATCTAAAGATTGGTCCAAATAATATATCCTACTATTCTCCGTTGAAACCGTGTTTTCCAGTTTCAATCGCATTTCGATAACGCGGAAGTTTGCTTTTCCAGTTCCTGTTATTTTGAACTCCTTTTAAACTTTGATTCTGCAGTTTGTGCGTTGATGCGCTTGTAAAAAACTACTCGTTCTGTTACTCCAAGAGCAATGCACGTTTTTCCTCTATTAAGTGTGTAGATTTGATGTGTATCGGTAAGCGCTCCTGAGTTGTTAATATTAGTAATATTTTGCTGTTTTTTAGCTCTTAGCTGGAGGCTAAATTGCTTGTTGCGTAGCCCGATTATTCCTTGATGTAGATCAACTGCTCTTGCATGTAGACAGCGTAGCAATTACGGTTGTAGCATGGTTGTTGCTGACTACAGCGGCAATGCTTCCGAGGGCTGACAAGATTAGTATCAGCAATTTTTTTTTTTTACTGATTAGACTTAAAACAAATGCTTCGTAAGGTAAAATCCTTACCAGAAAGGTTTCTAAATTTAATGTTTTTTTCTTAATTAACCCATCCGCTTATACGAAAGTATCAGCGTTATTCTTTTTGGTACTGATTAGATTTATTGCATGTTAGCTACGAATTGCGCACTTCGTGGAACAATTACTGAATTTGTCCATAAAGAACAATTGTTTTATTAAATAGTAACCTCAGTTAATTTTGTTTTGCTGTTTCGATAGAAATTTCTATATTTGCTTTTTTTTAAATTGTAAATAGAAAATCGTTGGCGATGTATGATTTTTGTATTGCTAGGAACCCCTCCCATCGCCGCATAGGTAGGTAGCCTGGTATATTTACGTGTTCTTCCGGCTACGTCATGGTACGTAGCAATATCGTGTGTGAAATATGTATTACTCGGAAGAACTTTGGACGTCACCTAATCCTGAAGTACCGGGGTTTCTAAGGAAAAACTCTAGAAAAAATACTAAGAAGATGCCAAAACCTAAGATCAGGAAAGTGATTATAGCCTAAAATTCACATAAAAAATTATTGAATTTATTATTGCTAAAACAAACATAACAGAGGTTAACCATAAGAACACTAATACACGTATTTGAAGCTGATAGCTGAAAGAAAGTTTTCTAAAGCAAAATGTTAAATTATCTGATTTTTAATTACGCCTCTAGGTAATTGCAAAAATAATTTATTACAACAGAAAAAAAAGTATTTTCTCTTTTGCTTTTTAACCGTAAATATCCGATAAGTGATTTATGACTGTAGATAAGTCGGAAACCGCTAAAAGCTTTTATCTTCTGGACGTATTCTGTTTTTACCAGATCCTCCTGGAACTTCGAAAGGATAACTAGATATCCCGAATCAACGTGCTTTTGTCTAACATGAATTTGTCGATTTGATGTAAACTAAGGTGTCTGTGAAATTAAAAGCAACCAACCTGGTAGGGTATTATCCGAACTTTATTACTAATTGCACTCAATTTAATACCTATTTTTCAAGGTTAACTACCCTACTAAAGTTATATGTTAATCATTTGGATGCTAAAAACGTAGTGTTCTATATACCACCGTCTTTTGCAGAATTATTTCCATGGCATGAGTGATCATCATCTTCATGAGGTCTGTGCTGGTGGTTCACTCGAAAAATGCTGACGGAATTTCACAGATTGTCGGACATGGTGCTTTCAGAACCAACTTCACTTTACAGTATGAATCCTGAGATTTTGAATGCTTTGTCGGTGTGTATGGGAATCTTGTTATTGTTTTGTCCACTAATTTTGTATATTGCAAAGTCGTTTCTTTTTGGTGGTGTTTGATTGTCCTGTACCCGCTTATCGCGTCTACTAACCCTTGTTTCAAATTTTCCAAAAAAAGTGTGTTCTGCAATGTTCAACGCATGTTGTTAATCAAGTTATATCATGTCGTCAGCAAGCATCAGCTGCGCCAAATATGAGAACACCCGAATAATATTTTTAGTAGCAAATGTTTGAATAAGGTGTTATTAAAATGCATATTTTAGTTAATAAATGTTCATTATAGTCGATTTTTATCAAAAGAACGCGTATTTGGCATGTGGTCAATATAAGTGGGTTTTAAGTATATATAATTGTTTTTTTCATTTTACTAAAGAAGATACTTGCTAATGTCAACTCGTTTACTTAAATTTATAGTCAATATATGCGTGGGATATCTAGTACATTAAAACCAAATTTTTATATAAGAAAAAATTATGTCGAAATACGCTTTGATACTATCTTTACGGCTTGTTTAATTTACTTGATGGAACACCACTTAGAATATACGGCAGATGTGTTTTGGTATTACTGCGCACTTTTTGCTGGTCGTAGGAAGCAATGACTGTTAGCCTATTGCACGATGCTTGATTAGAATCGGCAGGTAATGAAGTTGCCCTGTTGCTTTACGCAGTTATATGTGATATCAAATGGAAATGCAATTATTTGAAAACCACACATTTTAGTTCGATTATCATATTCTTAATTTTTTAATGAGGTTGAGAGAATGCGACACAAACAGCAGTTTCAATGTTCCTTACGATAGAGGATTCAGGACATACATATACCTACACAAAAGCGCATATGTATACGTAGATCGGGTCATATCCTTAAGCACTCACATCCCTGGTCTTCCCGTAGAGACAAAGGTTGTTTCGAACACGTCTTTGATAGCAGTACCGGAACCCCATTCCTCATCACTAGTGCCTAAGATGCCTGATGTTGTTTGCAGTCGTTTCCTTTTGTGTAGGTCGTAGTTGCTACGAGATGACGCGGAGTGTTACTACGGGTGGCTCCTTGGTTTAGTTGGTTGACGTGCGATTACTAAGCCCAAGATCCCAGGTTCGGTTCCCGACACGGACAACTTGAAAAATATTTATCATTTTCCACAAATATACGCCCTCTTTCGGATCAGAGGTAAAATGTAGTTCCCGTGGGTAAGCGTTGTCGTTCACGTTCCCTGCTTTGAATAGCAAGGGTTCGGCAAAATTGAAAATTTCTAGGTAAATAAAACTCGCTTCCTAGTAGAGCACTGGAAAATCAAATGTAGGGGAGGGTTACTGCCAGTTTATTGCGACTCCAGAATTTGGCTAATGTAATAGTAGACCCAGGTATCAAGGTTCACTCCATTAAACATTAATCTCTTGCAGATAGTCGTCTACGGTGCATGCCTTACCACCCAGTCTCGGACATGCCAGATATTACGCTCAGAGAAACCAGAAAAGTGTGGGCACGGGCGGGTTCCTTATCGTGATTTCATTCGTCGGCGCCATCCGTTGCGACTTGAACGGATATTTTGCTTTTGTTCTATTTAATATCCGATTCTTATCTTCTCTGAAACATTATCGTTTACATCGATATTGCGGTCTTCTTTTTCTAAAAGCAGCAGCTACGCATGTTGGGCATTTCCGGAATGCAACTTCGGAGCCTGTTTAGATCAACAAAAACGGATACTTGTAACAGTTCGTTGTCTAATACAATGTTTAATTTTTATTTACAGTGTTTTTCATTCGTGGTTATAGATAATAATTTCATTATCGAAGGGAGGATTTAAATGTTGCATTATAGACGCTCTATGCACATCTGCGTTAGTTTTGATAGATAACGTGTTTAATTTCCAGTACGATTACTTTATGTTAGTCTGGTTTCAAGATATCACAACAAGTACAATTTAATTGACAGTGGTCGGTTGGACGTAAATTTCATCGCCAGTTAGGGGTGAGTTTGGTTAATTTTTAAGAGTGACCATCCTAAAATGATACTGGTTTTCATTATTTTTATAGCACCGAAATTACCGTCAGCAACATTATAGCCATGAATGCACCTCAAATGCTTCTGAAGTGAAACATATTTGCACGAATATTATTCGGACTTAAGCTAGGCACGCTTGCAAATGCTGGACTTGTGTGCGACATTCCCGAAATTTCAATATAATTCCCATCAGTAGAAAATAGGACGTGATTTTTGGAATTGATCAAGGCCACAGTTGATCGCGTCATCTGTTTGTTACTATTAACGGGGTAGTTCTGACGCACGCCGATGACACCTGCCATAGTCGGCAATGACAACAAAGTTCTCAGGAGACAAGGTCAGAGATTTATGTTGTAGTTTTTTTTTGTTTCACAAAACCATGTTTAGTTAATTAAGTTTGGTTACCAATTATTTCAAAATGATCAAGTATGCTCATTTAAACCTAATCATACAAATTTGCCGATGCTGTGGGTTTATTTGCCACCCTATTATCTTTTATTTAGAAGTGTTAAGATATTTTTGGCAAGCTCGTTAAAAAGATATGCTGAAGGCAGCGTATGTAATTTGTTTAAATGGTTTTTGTAAGTGGTAAGAATAATTTGTTTACCACGGTAACAATACCTAAGCATCAGTGGTTACACTGCTATTGGTTTATTATTTTTGTACAAATTAAATTAAATGTGCATACCAGATCTTTTTAATGCTATCGTAAATAGTATTTTTCCTTTATTTGGCGCTCCTAGCTACTGTGAACTGCTTGAGGTGCCCACTATCCTAGCTCCCGACCCTATTAACTTTTGCAACTAGCTACAGGGGTAAGCTCGCTTACCAAAAAAAAAGGTTACAAACTGTTCGTTTAAATGTTCTTTTTTATAAGTGATATTAGTTTGAACACAAATGCGGTTTAATCACACCCTTAATATAGGATTGCTTTTTAAACAAAAGGAATTTAATTCAGCAACAAACGGCGTTAAACCAAAACATAAAGCACGTCAGTAAGATTAAATTTGAACTATGGTCTTTGTCGGGTAACATTATCTTTTGCATTATTTAATCAATCGGCTGTAAACAATTTCTGCAAAGGCTTTCGTTCAGAAGAACTAAAAATATTATACTAATTGGATTTCTCTTCGACACAACTACATTCCTTTATACAATTTAAACCATTTTTCTCATTATAGTTTATAACCTTTGACTTTTATCGTTATAAGATAGAAATTTCAGAACAAACTGTTGTGTATTTCAAGCGTCACAATACAATAAAATTTGAAAGTTTCGAAGCTCTAGGGGTTGAGTATAAAGTTGCCACAACTAATTTAAATTGTCTGTAACTATTTCCCTACATTATTAAGTTAGGGGCGAATTACAACACATTTCCTAGGTATGTTAGCAACAAAACTATACAAAAGTATCTCGAAAAAAATTTAATATTTCAATGTGTTATGCAGCCTGAAAGCGAATTTGCCTCTTATCAAGTTAATTTACATTCAAATTTTTGATATTTTAGAGCTTCCAATCTCTGAGGGGGGATTCCCTTGCTGATTTCGTTTTTTCTTACAGGCCCGTTCGTCTTACGAGTAGCACGTTCAAATTTTAGTTAGGTGATACTTAAATTAACAATAGTCACTAAAATCATTATCATCAGATTTTCAGTCCTGGAACTAGTTAGACGCGTGCCCTCATTGGTTCCTAGTCTGAACTGACCTACACATTTCCCTGAAATTTGCACAATCTGCATCTATCACTATGTGCGTGCAAAAGTCTGATGTCGGTCTACTTCTATTTCTCTTTCCTATCTCTGCTTGTACTATATCCCGTACTATTTCCCAAAAGTGTCTTAGAACGTATCCAATTTTTTTCCACAGATATCTTTATTCTTCTACTATTTCTATAACCTATTTGTTATTAACTTTGTCTGCCCATACTATCATTCTCATACATCTGAAGCACAACATTCTAGAATGCTTCTATCTCTTTCTGTCTGTTTTTCTCACTGTCCCTATTTCATAGACGTACTGTGCTGTGTTCCACAATATGCTTTGAACAATTTTCTTCTTGTTTCTATGTTTGTTGTCTTTGAACATAGTCGCTTTTCTTTCTTGTAAAATGAAGATCGGCCACCTCTTAATGTTTTACAATTATATACCATATTTCCCCGATATTCAGTGGTATGTGAAGGTTGTTCTTTCGGATGGAGCATTGGAAAATCACATGTAGAGTATGTGAAGGGGGCAAACAGCCTGCGGCTGCCAAGTTACCTCAGCACTTGAGCATTTGTCGAATTAATAGTTTTTCCAATATATCCTTTCGCACAATCAACATTAGTTAAAAATATTTTACAACCAACAACTGTAGTTGTTTATAGTAATCGCCAGATTTAAGTGCACTTATTTTTTCGTCATTAGGTTTTCCGTCTTGAAACTGGTTGTGTGCGTACCTCCACTTATTCATGTTCTGAGCTAGCCTACACAGTTCCTAGAAATTCCCACAACAGCCTATCAGCAATTATTATAAATTATAATTTTCATAGAAGGCTGAAATAATTGGATTATATTTTTTTCTGAAATGCAAGTTTTTACTTCAGAATTGGAAATATGTCGATAATTAGTCAGTTTCAGTATAGGAAATAGTTAAAGAAAAACACAGGATTAACGAAACTCTTGAAATATGTAGATGGAAACCTAAATTTAATTTGAAAGAATTGAAAGAATCAGACATATACATTTCGATTCGACCTGTATAAGAATTGTAATATTTTCAAAAAATATTTAAACTGGGAAAGAAAGGATTATCTAGCCCGGCGGTGGGCAACAGTCGGTCCGTGGGCAACATCCAGGCCGTAACGATGCATAAATGCATAGGTATAGCAAATTCGTACTCACCATATTAAGAAGAAACTGGAAAACTGCAGGCATTGTGTAGTTTTCATTAGTAGAAAAAAGTAAATGTCGTGTTTAACGTCTATGCAGAATTTTGCTAAATATATTCTAATTGAATTGCAGCAATAAGGCACTTGCACATGTTCGATACACTTACCGTCGCAATCGTTCGATCGCTATCTATTAATCAGGAATGGTGGCCAGCCAAATTAAGTGCGGCATTCGATACATCAGTTGTTAGTCTGTGATACCAGCAGTCCTGTTATTCAAGCAGTATCAGTAAAGTGTGATTTCCACAAAATTAGCCGATTAAAAAAGAAGGATGATTCCGAACGTTGCATTGTCAATGAGAATTGGACATCCAAATATCGAATTGCAAATATAGACGATAAAACTGTTTGTTTGGTTTGCAATGAAACAGCTTTTGTTTTAAGTAAATAATCTAGAAGGACATTTCTTAATAAAACAATTCGTAAAATACAAGATATTTTATCACAACGAATTGAAGCAGAAATTAAAATGCGGTTTGCTCAAGCAACAAAATACTTTGAAAACTTTATCAAATACTGATCAAGCGCTGACAGAAGCTCGTTAGTGGTACATGAGGTTGCAAACCAATGCAGATTTTTCTCTGATGGGAAATTTATAAGAAAGTGTTTGATAGCTGTAGCAGAGTTATTTTGCCCTGATAAAAAGCTGATGTGTGAAAAAGTTTCTATCCGTCGTGAACTATTGTGAGACGAATTGATATTTCAAGTAAATTATTCTCATACATTACTCTGTTCTTTCCAAGGACTAACTATAGAAGAGTCATGTGACATTACCGATACGGGTCAACTTTTAATTTATAACCAACGAATAAATTGTAAATTTGAAATTAAAAAGAAATTACCGTCTGCATATTATTGAGAGACACGAGAATTGACGAAGATTTTGTTATATTGCTTCTAGGAATTTTAAAAAAACAATAAAAAATCGGTCAAAATTGCTAACGCAACCGATAGGTATCTTAGTTTGACTGGAAAAAGTATTGGATTATGAAAAAGAGTAGCCGACGAAGTCAGTGCGGTAGCTAAGGAATGAACTCTCTCCACGCAAAAATAACAAGAGGCCCCTATATATAAATTAAAATAAGGTAAATATATGAAAGAAAAATAAAGCGCTGTTCTTGGCGGTTGTAGGTTTATAAAATCAACTAACCGGTTTTCAACAAAAACAGAAACAGTCATCATTGTTCCAGTGTATAACAACACTTTCCTGTCCATTGATTAGACATTATGAATATATGAATAGAAACCTATATAAGATTAGGTTGGCTTGATTCTTGCAACAAAGTGTCCACTTTTATAAAAACAACAGAGAAGAAAACCAAGTTGTATATAAAAATAAGAATCCTGATTTGTTTTGTAAGCCTTTAGTGGTAAGTATAACTATAGATGTTTTGTTTAATAATCCTTAAACGAATTCGACATCGTTTATTTCACGATGCTGGGACCGGACCGGGGCCCTTTAACGTTTGTGGGCCCTCCCGCATTGCGAGGTCTGCGGGGGCCTTAATTACGCCACTGGACGAAGTAAAGAATATTCCAGGAAAGATAGTTTACTTACATTGTATAATTCATCAAGAAAAAGAATAAATAATGAAGTGAAAATTATCCAAACAAAGAGATTAGTTTTCTTATGTGGTATAATTCAACAAGAAATCCTTTGCAAAAGATTTTTAAAACTGAAGCATTAATATCGGTTGTAAAAAAAGTAGCTTTAAACCACCGTCAATTCATAACATTTTTGAAAAAAAATGAATGTGATTTTACTGACATTCTTACATATGGACATACAATGAGCTAGATTTGCAAGTGCTAAAACTATACCATTTGTTGGATAAAATTGCTAACTTCTTAGGTGTTAAGGATAAAACTTAATGAATTTTTTGAATTAAAAGATGAACAATGTTTGATCGACTTTCTTTCTCCGTTAATATGTTTTAGCATCAAAATAAATTAATTTATTGTTACAAGGGAAAGGGTTATTTATTTTTTGTATGTAATATATGCAAATTTCACATCGTTTACAAGAAACCTCGAGTTATTTACGCAACAATTTCAAAATAAGCAATTGCTAACTTACAATAATGCTTGATGTTAAAAAGTACGAAACTATATTAAGTAACTTGTTTAATGAACATACAAGAAAATTTAAGTATTTTTAGAAAAATTTTTATTTATCTTTAGTAAACCTATCATTCAGTTTTAATGTCCATGGTACATCACTTTCTATTCAATTGGAACTAAGAAATTTACAATCAGACTTAATATTAAAGCAACATTTTTCTGATAAGAAAGAATACCTTTGTGCCTCATTAAAATCAGAAATATTCAAAAGTTTTTTGAATAGTATTCAAAAATATTTAGCATCTTTGGGTCCCCATATCTGTGAGAAAGTACATTTTCGCTAATGAAAAATACAAAAAGTAAGTATGAAAATTTAGTAGTGGTGTTACGAATTGCTGCGAGAGACTTAAATGCGACTTTGATAAAATAATAAATCATGAACATTCGGAATTGAATGCCTCACAGTAAACCTCTATTACCATAAGATGCATACCTCTTGTATTTCAAAACTATAAAATAATTTTGTTTCTTGCAGTTTTTATAACAATAAAAACAATTGCTTACTCCACATTATAGTTTTATCTCTACTTATCTATAATCGTTTTCGAATGGTCCTTTAAATTATTGGCATAATAATGCAGGCTGATTTTTTAGTCCGGTTGCCCAATTTTTAATGTAATTTATAAGTAGGCGATTATTGACAGTTCTGGGACCTCATTTCCACCAGAATCCTTCATTTCCACACTCGTCTGGACCAATTTACATGTAAATTTCCATAAGGAGGAAATGAGGAAGATGAATCTCCTCCTGCTCTCGCCTTGTGGACCGCCTTGTGGGATTTTTTTACCCCAACCATTCCTACCCTAAAAAATCGGTAACCTAACCCCTAAAATTTTTCGAGATACCTTTCGGTGCCTATAGGCACCGCACCCACGAGATAAATCTCTATTGTTTGGTATCAATTAATATTAGAATTTTTTGAGCTACCCAAATCTCTAGGAATTTTTTTAGATTGCATCATCCCCCAGAGAACTACCCCAATTTCAAGATTTTTTTACCGCCAACGTTCTGAATCAAACAGTTTTCTTCGACTAGCTATTTTTACCCACGATATAAAGAGACATTGTTTGGTATCAAAATCGGTAACCTAATCCCTAAAATTTTTCAAGATACCCCTCGGTACCTAAAGGCACCGCACCCACGAGATAAATCTATATTGTTTGGTATCAATTGATATTAAAATCTTCTCAGCTACCCAAATCTCTAGGATTTTTTTTAGACTGCATCATCCCCCAGAGAACTACCCTCAATTTAAGATTTTTGGCTTATAACGATTTCTGACCGTCCTTATAAATTTTTTAAACATGCGACACATCAGATTAATCTAGAATATTACTCAAAATTCGAATCTGCAAACAGATTTAAAATCCGAGCACCCCTTGCAAAGTTATACCCCTTTAAAATCCTGAACTCTAAATTTTGCTCTTTGCTCTATAAGCTCACCTAACAAATAGCTTTCTTCGACGAGCCATTGCATCTTTCGAGATTAACCTATTTTGTTTGGTATCAATTAATATTAGATTTTTCTCAGCTACCCAAATCTCTTTAAATTTTTTGGATTGCATCATCCCCCATGGAGCTGTCCTCATTTTAAGATTTTTCGCTGGTAGCGATTTCTGACTGCCCTTATAAATTTTTTAGTCATGCGACACATCAAATTAGTCTAGAATTTTATGCAGAATCCGAATATGCAAACAGATTTGATATAGGACCGCTCGTTACAATGTTACACATATACCCTCTGCGAGATAAATCTTTCTCCACATTTCCACCCACGAGATAAATGTACCTTGTTTGGTATCAATTAATATTAGAATTTTCTCAACTACCCGAATCTCTAGGAATTTTTTAGATAGCACCACCCCCAGGGAGCTACTCGTATTTTAAGATTTTCCACCACCAGCGATTTCTAACTGTCCTTATAAATTTTTTAGTCATGCAATACATCAAATTAGTCTAGAATTCTATGCAGAATCCAAATCTGTAAACAAATTTAAAATCGAACTACCCCTTACCGTTTTACACACACACCTTCTAAATTATAACTTTCATGCAGCTCATACCTAAAAGAAAATCTAAAAACCATTCTTAAAACTTTTTATTACAGACAATTTTTACTAATACAGTTTAAATTTTATAAACCACATCTCTATATACATATTCACAATTTTTATTTTTAACCTAGAACTCCTCACATCGGCTTATACTTGTTAATATTTATTTCTAAATAGAGCACCTTTTTCAAAAACCAACCGGCCCCACATGTTTCAAATTCCTCTGATTTTGTGCTCATGGTTTCGCTTAAGACCTCAAAGATATTTCCCAGATTACTAAAAGACGTTATAACCATATTTATTGTGTTAAAGTATTTCACATGGGTAGTCTCTTCCCCCATTTTGTTGTAAACGCCGTAGAGTTTGCAATAGACTTTTATTGCTGTATGTTGTGTTTTTTTTTCATTAAGTAAACGAATAAACCGTTCTTTTTGCTTCCAAAGAAACTCGGACACTCCATCGTCGACACTGGCGTTCTTTATGCGATAGTTAGCCATACGTTTGTTAAACGCTGTGCTAACCATTTCTACGCCATCTTCGCCAGTAGCGGTAACTGATGCATTTTTATGTCTGTTGCTTCTCAAGTGTGCGGCATAGGTATTCTTTTCAATTTCGAAATCGCATACTTTACACATAATTCGTGGTTGTTTCGTACAAAGCCCTTTAACAGCTGGCGGAGCTGAACGTTTACGGCTTAATGACATACCGTGCTGTTTTTTCTTGTGTCGCTGTAAGCTGTCCATTCTCGTAAAAGCGATACCGCAAGACATACAGTTTAAGTACTGTTCTGCTGACGGATGTATAAACTTAAGCATGGACGATGTTACATCATGACATTTGTTCTGGTGCCGTTTGAGAGCATCCCTCCTGGTAAAGTAGACGTGACAGGGCTCGCATTTAAAAACGTTTGGAGGCACCATATTAGTACACAACAAAATCCGCACTATAGGACTTTGGCGAAACTTGTAAGCGAACTAACTTGCAACTAAAGAGTTTACTCTTTCGTACCTGCTTTATGTACCCTATAGAATGCAAACCGAAGGTTTCCGAAAACAGCCGAACAAAGTTGAGGATTCAGCGGGGAACTAAATGACGTCATCTTTTGCCAATCCTTGCTGCTCGCCCAGTACATTTAGCACCAATGCATGCACCCGGTTTGCATCTTCCATTCTGCGAATGCAGTTAGTAGATACATCGGACACGTCTTCCATGTTATACGGATCAGCAATCGCATCGCGTGCATATTAAAAATTCGAAAGGGTTGTAGCACACGCACACAAATTGGCTGCAAGTCGTGCTGTAGAAGATGCAATGCTACTGTATACAAAAACTTAATATAACACTTTAAACCTTTACTAAGGGAATACCAAACTTGTTGTCTACAGAATACTTACTAATAAAGCAATTTAATTTTAAATAATTTCTACGCCATATTTTAGGAAATGGTAGGTTTGAATATTTTTTTGGCAACAATCGAAGATTGCCCAAGGAAACTCGAAGAGTGCACAAACGCGGTTACTAAACCAATTAGCATTAATACCGAGTATTCTGTGCTTTCGTAGATTGCTCATTTCCTAGAACCAAATCTTCCACATAGCGGTCGGTAGCACATAATAATTTCTAGAACTGGTAAATTCTCGATATCGCTCAAATGGAGAAGTAGATGCTCGATGTCTGTCAACTTCCGATTCTCTCGTAAAAGGTAGAAGAACTCGGTCAATTATCCATCTAACCTATACTTCGACCCGCTCCCGTTCTGATAATTTCCAAACATTATTCAAACGACAATGGTCTCGGAATTTTAAACCTTTGAGGGATCTATAAGTCGTGATCAATTACACGTTCCAGCTACCGGTAACCTAACATATTTTATAGTAACAGTGCGCTGTATAATACATGCATACCCCTTCTCTGCGCTACTGCTATTCTTGTAGTTGCTTGAAAAAGTCAGTCGCCCTTTTTACTGCTAGGACCGCTGCAAAGCACCATTCTTTAAAAATATAGCACAACGCGCACGTTTTTGTCTGATAATTAAATTTTGCGTATGTAGGCTTTTACACTTTCGCATATTTTAAACATCTAATACAATCGATTAACCACTTTCGATTATTCTAACGGGAACCACCATACATTCTGCCGCACCGTTCTTTTTTAATCCAACGATCCGATGGGCTTCCACACACTAACACCTAACGTATCTTTCCTACTATTTGTTAAATAAATACTACCGGCATAGCCATGTCCGTATACGGACGTAAGCAGATGTTTGTGGATGTGTACGAGAATATGTAACCATATACATTAATCAGTCTCAGCTATTTTATTTAGTCCACGAAAACTACTATTTTTCTAAACCACAATTAATAATCGCCTCTATAGGTTTAACATTTCTACCATTTCATAATGACTGGTGCTACGTACATGGAAACTTTAATTTCTTATTGGAGAGAATCCTTATTCTCCCACGCACTGTTGCGTAGTTGCATGCCCACCCCTTTTGTTTACAGATTCGGATTCTGCATAAAATTCTAGACTAATTTGATGTATTGCATAACTAAAAAATTTATAAAGACAGTTAGAAGTTGCTGCTGGTAAAAAATCTTAAAATGAGAGTAGCTCCCTGGGGGATGGTGCTATATAATTTAAAGAGATTTGGGTAGCTGAGAAAAATCTAATATTAATTGATACCAAACAAAATAGGTTTATCTCAAAAGATGCAATGGCTAGTCGAAGAAAGCTATTTGTTAGGTTAGCTTATAGAGCAAAGAGCAAAATTTAGAGGTTCAGGACATTAAAGGGATATAACTTTGCAGGGGGTGCTTGGATTTTAAATCTGTTTGCAGATTCGAATTCTGCGTAAAATTCTAGATTAATTTGAAGTGTAGCATGTTTAAAAAATTTATAAGGACGGTCAGAAATCGTTATATGCCAAAAATCTTAAATTGAGGGTAGCTCTCTGGGGGATGATGCAATCTAAGAAATTCCTAGAGATTCAGGTAGCTGAAAAAAATTTAATGTTAATTGATACCAAACAATGTATCTTTATCTCGTGGGTAAAAATGGCTAGTCGAAGAAAACTATTTGATTCAGAATGTTGGCGGTAAAAAATTCTTGAAATTGGGGTAGTTCTCTGGGGGATGATGCAGTCTAAAAAAATTCCTAGAGATTTGGGTAGCTGAGAAAATTCTAATATTAATTGATACCAAACTATATAGATTTATCTCGTGGGTGCGGTGCCTTTAGGTACCGAGAGGTATCTTGAAAAATAATCTGTCAAGACAGTTGGTCGACCACTACGCAAACACTACCTGTCTCTCGAAATTGGTTTGCTAGCCTAGACATTAACATTTTTTCTGACGGAGGCACACTAACAAATTTAATACGAAATGCTTCTTTTACACTCGCACACGGTGTCGTAGTAAAATATTGTTCAAGAATGAAAACCCGTTGTTCTATAGTAAAAGACATTCTGTTCATAACACGACCGGAATCCGCAGAAAATGTTACACAGCACAAGGATAATCAACTCGCACCACCGTGTGTAAACCGATTGAGTGGGGTTACCAAATTTTTGTAACAAAACAAAATTTCGTTTTATTAGAAAAAATTGCCATACATTTACAATAGGGTAACAGGACAAAAAACCACCCTGTGTTTTCAATAAGACGAACCCATTTCAATACGCGAAAGTACGCTAAAAAATTTTGGTCATGACACGTATGTTAAACTCAATCGAAATACATCCAATGCCATGCTGTTGCTTCTATATAATTACTTTTTGCTTTGTGGCGCCGCAATTTTAACTTCATAGTATAGAAATTGAAATTAAATATGTACATATTCAGTAAAATTATCCAAAATAGGAACATTCAATGCCAGAACACATTCACTTTTAACGACACAAAGAAAGCGAAACTATTCTTTTATAAATAACAATACTTACTTAAAGAATTATTTACTGACAGAGATTACTGAAATACCGCTACCAAATTTGGTTACTTGTAATTACATGTTTTAGTATCGGCAGATCAATTCGCCATACTGATTTTCACATAGGAGGCTTAATAAGCTTATATTTTTAACGCTGCTGGCATCGTCTGCGTTGGAATAATTACTACACATATGAGATTTGATGATGTCCTGAAGAAAACAAGAAGTAGCAGTGATTGGTTTGAGCCGGTCAATCAAGATCATTAGTTTTGATGCGAAGTGCATGAAGAGTTGAATGTTCGAGTAATGTAGCAACAAATAATGGATAATTTTATGGTTTCCACTACTGGGTAGTTTTTAATAAATACAACACGTATTTTACGCTATAGTATATTAAATATCATGAATTTGCTACAGAAGCTCTCATTTTTCTGAAAGCTCTAGATAACTGAAGTCCAGATTTTTAAAATTAGGTAAGGTACAGTAGCCTTCAAGCGGATTTTATATGACTAAGTACTGCAGTGGAGGTCTTTTTATATGGTTAATTGTTTATATGATTATATGATTATTACTAATCGTAGTCGAAAAATCTGAATAATTGTTATAGACTTATCATTGTTCACATATGATACTCTACCCTTTAAGATAGAATTGACACCTTTAAATTTTGAAACATCCCCTTACTAGAATTTATTATACAGGGAGTTTATAAAAGAATTCTTTGATTTAAAAAATCATAATTAACACACGAAATCAGTTATAAACTTTCGGGTTTTGAACTTGAGTTCAGTATATTGTCAAGATTGTTTTCCTAATATTCGATCACAGTGCGTGGCCTTGGAGCGAGCACGGTGGAGGAAGAGCACTACTGCACCCGCCGGCCGGCACTCGCCACTCACTAGTCATGGCTACGCCACAGCACAAAGTTCAGTGTGTAATTTGGTTTATTCAATAGTGATCACAGTTCAGCGTAATTATTGACGTGAATATGGCGGTGATGCACCTACTAACAAAACTATTCTGTAACGTAGGGCCTCTCATCTTCGCAGTGAAGACAATAAATGGAGATATTTAGTGTGAAATATTTGAACTATACGTTTTCCCACAGATAGATGATATCGAACTAGAAAAGGAACCAAATGTCTTCCAACAAGACGGCGCGCCACCTCACTATAGCAACCATGTCCGTGATGCGTTGAGCTTGCGTTTCCCTGACAGGTAGATTGGTAGACGTGCGCCCATTGCATGGCCTTATATGTGATTTTTCCAATGCTTCACCCAAAGGTACTACATTGGCCAGGAGGCGAGTTTTTGTTTACCTGGAAAATTTGGAACTTTGCCGAACCCTTGCTGTTCCAAGCAAGGTCGGGATCTTTAAGGTGCGTGACAACACTCACCCACGAAACCTCCATTTTACCTCTCATCCGAACAAAGGTGTATTTTTGTGAAAAATGCTCGCCTAACATTTTTCAAGCGTACCGTGTCTGGATACGAACCCAGGACCTTGGGAGTAGTAGTCACACACATACCACTACGCCACGGAGCCGCTCGATTGCATGGCCACCAAGGAGCTCAGATCTGACTTCACTTTTTTTGAGAACTGATTATTCCGAGAAGATTGCTCATTTGAGTGACTATCCGTCACGCCTGATATGCTGCTAAATACCTGGAAAGAAACTGATTATCGTTTAGACGTGGCCAGAACAACAAATGGTGCACATATAGAACTTTATTAGGTATCAAAAAAAAATTGAGAAAATTCTCTTTAATACTATATAGGTTTAATAACTATTATTTTAACTTTACTGTGTACAAATTAAACTTTAAATCAAGGAGTTCTTCTATAAACTCCCTGTACAATGGAAGTTCACTGTTGTATGTATTGTTACGAGCTACTATTAGGCAACCCGTCAAACACACACAAGCGCCGTAAGCAATGTATATACTACAGAAGCCTAGAATTTTCTACCATATACTGGTGCATGAATCATCCTTTTAATTCAGAGTATATATATATATATATATATATATATATATAAGACCGCTGATAAATGTAAGAGTTACTCTATATCAAAATGTCGTATATAAATCATCTCGTATATAGTTAGTGGTTCATTACGTTCTGAAAGTCTTTTAGTAAATATAATATATTATGTGAACGTGTCTATTGTACAGACTGCTTGTAGAATACATAAAT
The DNA here is from genome assembly GCA_036346225.1 of Platerodrilus igneus. Taxonomy (NCBI): domain Eukaryota; kingdom Metazoa; phylum Arthropoda; class Insecta; order Coleoptera; family Lycidae; genus Platerodrilus; species Platerodrilus igneus. The sequence goes on from JARFIW010001701.1 coordinate 5,062,232, forward strand.
AGACAAAAGTGTAATAAATAAATAGTAGTGTTTAGTATTGTTAATAGACCTATGGTTAAGAATTTAGTATAAGAAGATATTAGTGCTTATAAATAGCAATAGTGTGATAGTGCTTCATTGCAAATTGGACAGAAAACTTCTATAAATAAGGCATATACTGTTAATTAGGCTTGTGAATCGTGAGTAATAAAGACTTTTATTACTACTTGTTTTAAATTAGTGAAACGCGTTAGTAGTAGCCCGTTACAGTATATATCTTATCTATTTATTACAAGTGCACAAAAACAATCGCAACCTACAACATAAAACACAAAAGTATCTGCCGTTATATCCTGTTTACGCTAATTCTTCGGCTAAGTCACATTTAGTAACTTAGGATGGACATATTAATGTAACAAATGTCACTCGATTTCCGTATAATTTTATTAAATATAAATAGCATAAAGTTGGTAGTTCCGTGTGGAGTGACTGCGTTTATATTTTCGTTTTGTTAAGCTTTTTTGCTTTGTCACTTGTATTCGTCATTTGACATTCGTCGCCTTCTTTTGTTATTACTCGTTTAAATTAAATTATTTTATTCTAAAACAGCCTTTTTCTGGACTAACAAAATTCTATATGTATTGCTGCACTAAAACGATATTTTGCAAAAAAATATTTATATAATTAACATTTACGACCTTGTACGGCAGAAGAATTTTAACTGGATGTTTTAGAACACATTTGTAACAAGAAGAATAAACGGAAGGTACGTTTTAAGGCAGATACATACGAAAAATATGTCCAAACGTTGTAGTTTTATTGTAATACCTAATAAGCCAGATACTCTTCGTAAGCGACGCTATGACTACGACACCCCTGTATCCGCGCCTGCAGTGTACTATAGAAGATATAGGAGCAAAAGTTAGCAATGGTACAGCACTTACAGGCCCAACGAAAAGGAAATATACTAAAACTTATCGCTAATGTGGATCGCTTTGATTGGAATATTATTAGAAACTATTGTAATGGGTAAAAATGAGGTAACGTTAGTAATTTTGATTTGTCCAGAAGGAGCAGAAACCCAGTAACAATTTTATGGGTGCACCAGCTAACTACGGTGGTACGTAAGTGGACTCCTATGGAAAACTTAATAAAAATTAGATAAATGTAGACATATAAATTGGTCAAAATACAGAACTGGTTTTAAGAGTACCACTTAATGGCGATTATTGACTGGAATACAGGCACATTTCAATATCCACAAATGCTAAAAACAACACAAAATAAATTTATTTCATATCTGCATTTTAAAAAATTTAAACAGTTTATCTGTTTTAAATATTATGAACACACAAGGTCGTTGTTTGATATAATGAAATTAGACCACCAACGAACAGTAATTTCACTGACATTTCTCTTTAAAATAATTAATAACTATGTTGATTGTCCAGATCTGTTACATAAAATGGGTATTTATGTTCTTCCTCATTCTGGTAGGTTGAAAAATATATCTCATATTACTCTTTATTGCACTAAACTCTTAGAAAATTCTTCAATTATAAAAATTCTGAAGTTATATAACAACATATCTAAACAAGTAACTATACCCAGAGATTTAGACATATTCCATAGAACATGTTGAAAAAACTATCAAAGATTGACGGCGACGTGATGTCAAATTGGATGAAGAGGACAATGCACCTCTAATTATTAACATTGGCGATGGTGACGGCAGTTATACAGATTTTCAATATGATTAAAGGAACTTTTGACACGATTGATATTGATACGTCTTGAATTTTATTATAATAAACAAGTATAGCTACATAATTATGAATCTCAGAAGTTTCAGAATGCATTTTTTCGTTGGGTTTCCAACTAAATCACAATTACTCTGTTGAAATTAACAAACTGCCTCAGTAAGCTTCTCGCAAAAATAGTCAGCTACAGATTAACTCAGTTTCTAAAAAAGAACAATTTATCATCAAAATTTCAATAGAGCTCTCGCAAATATCGTTGCACCACAGATTAATTTACAATAAGTATTTTTAAAAATTACACACGTGGGGGCTAAAAGGGCAATTACCTAAATTCTATGGAATATCCTTCAACAACGAACTATTCAAGTGAAAGTTGAAAACTCCCTATCAAAGTCGGTTATACTAGGAAACGATGGTCCACAGGAATCAATATTTAGTGCAGGTCTCTTCTCTATAGCAGTAAACACTATTATAGAAGCAATTCTAAATACAGTAGCGAAATCTATGAATGTAGACGATCTCGTTATTCTTTACTCTTCGAAGAGCACTAAAGATCTACAAGTGACTTTACAAGAAGTTATTAAATAGGTATTAGAAAGAGCTAATCTTCTTGGATTTGAACTATGATCCAAAAAAGTAAATGTGCTCACGGTTGTGGGCTGCGAAATGAACACCAGGATTAAATTATTGTACTAGATGACGTAGATATCCCAAACACTAATAAAGTTATAGTATCGGGGCTATCATTTAACAAATAAATGCTACGGAAACATTACATCACAGATATCGCACCAAAATGTAAAAAATCATAAAATATTGCGTTGCGTTTCAAATATCAACTAGGGTACACAAAGAAACATCTTTCTCAATACACACACACACATACAGACACACACACACACACACACACACACACACACACATACACACACAAACACACGCACACGCACACACAGGCGCACACGCTCACACGCACACACGCACATACACACACACGTCATCCAACATTCTACAATAAGAATATAAAAAAACTTTCAAACATTGTAAAAAGCAACAACCATTCTTCTCCACTAATAACAAAATTACTATATACCTCTGAGGAATATAAAAACACAAACAACAGAAACAGTAATATAAACAAAAATAACCCAATTAGTAACAACAGCAAAAATTTAGAAATATATAAAACTATACTAAATATAGACTATCAATTGAAGTATTTAAAAATTATAATTTTAAGTATGCAAAGAAAAATACTTTATCAGTCAACAATGTCTTTTCAAAATTAAAAGATAAAACACCTGTCTTCTGTGTAGGGATAATATTGAAGAGATTGCCGAGAGTCCTTATGAAGTTGGCACGACTTTCTTTAAATTTTAAAAAAGCAATGATAATTCTAGTAGCACTTTTTATAGTTCTAGAGTTCCTGATAGGAAATAAAGAGAGTTCCGCATTTTTAATACAAAAAAGTAGCAAATGAAAAATTGTCGTGCTAACTTCGCGAACCTAGCACGACACTTCATCCTGTAATCTATAAGAAACCAATAAATATTACAACTTTTAGCAAGAGTTCCCGTTAGTTTTAATCGAGTTCCATCTCTATATGTAATTAAAATAAAAAATTGCAACAATTAGGTTATTTGCATAAACGTCGTATATTGTACCCAGCACGACACTTGACGAAAAAGTGTCGTGCTGATTCTTTCTAGCGCATTTTTCGATATATATATATCGACAGTTCTACATGAGTTCCAACAACTATGATCACTTTTAGCCAGAGTTCCAGTGGCTAACCATTTTTAAATAATTTTTTAATTTTCGGTCTAGCACGACACGGAAAAAAGTGTCCTCATGTTCATTTCTAGCGAATTTTTCAATATATATCGACAGTTCTACATGAGTTCTAACAACTACGACAACTTTTAGCTTGAGTTCCAGTATCTAACCATTTTTAAAAAAATATTTAATTTTTGGTCTAGCACGACACTCGGAAAAAAGTGTCGTGCTGATAATTTCTAACGAATTTTTCGATATATATCGACAGTTCTACATGAGTTCTGACAACAACGACCACTTTTAGCCTGAGTTCCAGTGGCTAACCATTTTTAAATAATTTTTTAATTTTTGGTCTAGCACGACACTCGACAAAAAGTGCCGTGCTAATCATTTCTAGCGAATTTCTCGATATAAGTCAACAGTTTTACATGAGTTCAAACAACTAGGACCGCCTTTATCCTGAGTTCCAGTAGCTAATCATTTTTAAATAATTTTTTAATTTTTGGTCTAGCGCGACACTCGGAAAAAAGTGTCGTACTGATCATTTCTAGCAAATTTTCGATATATTTTGATAGTTCTACTTTAGTTCTAACAACTATAACCACCTTTAGCCCGAGTTCCAGTGGTTAACCATTTTAAAATAATCCTTTAATTTTCGGTCTAGCACGACACTCGAAAAAAAATGTCGTCCTGTTCATTTCTAGCGAATTTTTCGATATATATCGACAATTCTACATGAGTTCCAACAACTACGATAACTTTTAGCCCGAGTACAGTGTATAACCATTTTTATATAATTTTTTAATTTTCGGTCTAGCACGGCACTCAGAAAAAAGTGTCGTGCTGATTATTTCTAGCGAATTTTTCGACATATATCGACAGTTCTACATGAGTTCTAACAACTACGATCACTTTTAGCCTAAGTTCCAGTGTCTAACCATTTTTAAATAATTTTTTAATTTTTGGTCTAGCACGACACTCGGAAAAAAGTGTCGTCCTGTTCATTTCTAGCAAATTTTTCGACATATGTCGTAGTTGTTAGAACTCATGTAAAACTGTCGATATATGTCGAAAATTCGCTATATGATCAGCACGACACTTTTCTGAGTGTCGTGCTAGACCGAAAACAAAAATTATATAAAATGGTTAGACACTGTAACTCGGGCTAATATCGTAGTTGGAACTCATGTGAATGAAACACGACATTTTCGAGTGTGTCGAATTAAAGATTTTAATGGTTACCACTGGAACTCAGCTAAGTGATATTGTAGACTAGTATAATATTATCGAAAAATTCGCTAGAAATGAACAGGACGACATTTTTTCGAGTGTCGTGCTAGACCGAAAATTAAAGGATTATTATAAATGGTTAACCACTGGAACTCAGGCTAAAGGTGGTCTGTTGTTAGAACTCATGTAGAACTGTTGATATATCGAAAAATTCGTTAGAAATTATCAGCACGACATTTTTTCCGAGTGTCGTGCTAGACCAAAATTAAAATTATTTAAAATGGTTGACCACTGAACTCAGGCTAAAGGTGGTCGTTGTTAGAACTCATGTAGAACTGTCGATATATATCGAAAAATTCGTTAGAAATTATCAGCACGACACTTTTTCCGAGTGTGTGCTAGACCAAAATTAAAAATATTTAAAATGGTTGACACTGGAACTCAGCTAAAAGTGGTCTAGTTGTTAGAACTCATGTAGAACTGTCGATATATATCGAAAAATTCGTTAGAAATGATCAGCACGACACTTTTTCCGAGTGTTGTGCTAGACCAAAATTAAAATATTATTTAAAATGGTTAGCCACTGGAACTCTGGCTGAAGGTGGTCCTAGTTGTTAGTACTCATGTAGAACTGTCTATATATATCAAAAAATTTGTTAAAAATGATCAGCACGACACTTTTTTTCGAGTGTCGTGCTAGACCAAAAATTAAAAATTATTTAAAAATGGTTAGCCACTGGAATTCAGGCTAAAAGTGGTCGTTTTTGTTAGAAATCATGTAGAACTGTCGATATATATCGAAAAATTTGTTAGAAATTATCAGCACGACACCTTTTTCCGAGTGTCGTGCTAGACCAAAAATTAAAGGATTATTTAAAAATGGTTAGACACTGGAACTAGAGCTAAAAGTGATCGTAGTTGTTAGAAATCATGTAGAACTGTCGATATATATCAAAAATGCGTCAGAAATTATCAGCACGACACTTTTTCCGAGTGTCGTACTAGACCAAAAATTAAAAGATTATTTAAAAATGGTTAGACACTGGAACTAGAGCTAAAAGTGATCGTAGTTGTTAGAAATCATGTAGAACTGTCGATGTTCATCGAAAAATGCGCTAGAAAGAATCAGAACGACATTTATCGTCAAGTGTCGTGCTGGGTACAATATACGACGTTTATGCAAATAACCTAATTGTTGCAATTTTATTATTTTAATTACATATAGAGATGGAACTCGATTAGAACTAACGGGAACTCTTGCTAAAAGTTGTAATATTTATTGGTTTCTTATAGATTATGGGAGGAAGTGTCGTGTAGATTCGCGAAGTTAGCACGACAATTTTTCATTTGCTATTTTTTTGTATTAAAAATGCGGAACGCTTTTTATGTTCCATCAGGAACTCTAGAACTATGAAAAGTGCTACTAGAACTATCATTGTTTTTTTAAAATTTAAAGAATGTCGTGCCAATTTCACAGGGGTTTGCCGAGACTAGATGGTTTGGCGCTCCCCAATCTGACAAGAGAAGACGCATTTTAAGGTAAGTGATTCGTTTAAGGTAGATAGTTTGTATTTCAGCCCTTCTATTATTTTTTTTCTTATTTTTATTTTGTATTCTATCATTGTTTTTATAATTTCTTCCATAGGAGCTCAACCTAGAAACGCTGTGGTTAATCAAAGCCGCCTTAAATTGTTGCGGAGTCCAGGCTCCTTCGGCGCTAATAAGAATTCCTAACGTAACGCTGATTTTACTTGTAACAAGTACAAGCTGATTCGTTTAATACATTTCAAGCAAACTCACAAAAAATAGAATAAAAATATTTTAGCTGTTGGAATATAAGTTTGGATATGCTATTAGTAGTATATTTTATTTTCATCGCCAAGTATAATAACGTTCACTTAAAACTCGAGGCTTGAAGTAGTTTGGACTCTTGTGTGTAGCAATCATAATTCTGGTCTCCATTTCACGATAGACTGTTTATTTACTAGATTTCCGTTAGCAATTTTTTACAAGAATACTACACGTATACGTAAATAAAAGCAGAATAAAAGTGGCATTCAAGAGGAAATGAAGTCATTAAAACTTCGTGCAGTCTGCTCTTCATTGTTTTACTTTCTATATAATTTTGCCACAGTAGGCTACGTACCTAAGAAGAATAGATTGTGGTTTTGTTTAGCACCATGTGTCGTCGCATTTATCACCGATGACGCTAAGAAGAAATCCGAAATAATTTCTTATTATAAGGAACCACAGGAATTGTATGGTAATCTTAAGCCCTATTATTAAAACTCACATACGCTGGTCCACTGTAGTTGTCATCGAGCACTAAGTGATCGTGATCGCTAACTTTTACCTTCCTCAGTAAACGGTTCTTGGCAAATATGACAAAGAGTTGCACCTTCAAAAGCAGATTGTTATTTTAAATGTCATTGGAGCTATATCATAGAGACACATAAATACAGTCTCATCAGTTTCAGCAAATTGTTGAAGTCCATATTAAACCACCTTACACAGTATACACCCCTATATAACAGATAAAACGATAACTAGTTATCATAACCGCACTTCAAATAATATCCAACACTACAGAACATGTTCTTGATACTTCTTTTCATCCTCAGTAGATTATAGTATACACTCCAGAGCTTCGTTTACGAAAAATGTAACTTGAGTCTTTCCCTTGAAATTTTTGAAACAAATAATCCGTTCTTCTTCCGTAGACGGTCGAGTTACACACAATTGCTTTGTATTACAGTCATAAACATGCTACTCTATTATATTTTTGGTACTAAAGTAGTGTAAGTAGGGATCGCAAAAGTACTTTTTTGCATTATCAAAACTAAGTTTCGACAAAATCAGTCGGCTTGAGTTCTTAGTCTAGTCATAATGTGAGTTGATTGTTTTCATCCTAGCAATAGATTTAAAACTTTCCATATTTTCATCATAGTACTGCGGCTGTGGATCATTAGAAAATCCAGCTGTTTATTTTTTCTACTCTCCAGTACCAGTATAGGAGCAGTAGTAAACTCGAATTTGTTAAGTTTTATGGTGTAAACATTAACAGGATAGCATTCTGAGCATCGTAGTTTTTTACTTGACTTATGGTCATCAGGAACCGGATGCTTTTTAGGTTTAATGCTTCGGAGTAAGGTAAATACAAACTCATGCTATAACTATGCTATTTAACATGAAACAATGCAAACGTGCAAAGCAAGCCTCCGACACTATCCTATTTTAAATATTTCACTTCAAAAAATGTTGGGGCTAACTTAACCTATCTAGGAGAGGATTCGTGTGACCTAATTTAACTCAGAGAAACGTCGTCTGACCAAACTTAAGCATCGTAGGTTGGGATTAACCTAAGGTGGGCATCGGAAAGTTGGAGGAGATCGGTGGGAAGTAGACGATGAAAGATAGGAGATGGAAGGTGTGCGGCGGGTAATAGGAGGTGGGCGGTGAATGTCTAGCTTGGATGTGTTGACTACAAAAATCATCTAACCACATAGCCAATTACTGGTAGAAAAGAATGTAGAAGTCAAAATCGTAAACGTAAATTTAAAAACAAGACCCAAAGTAGTTAAGTATTAACAATTAGCAGTAAACATAAAGAATATGCTAGCGCATCTTATACGTAAATACAAAAATAAGAATTAAAGTTGTTAAATTACCACAATCAGTGTAAACGTAAAAAAAAATTTACGAGCGTGTATTCCTCTCTCGACTCGTTGTAGTGGATAATGGTAACACGATCTCAGCAAGCCGAAGCCAATATTGTGGTATATTAACGAGTATGTATTGAAATTGGGGCCAGTTGTAATACAGCATCCTGCATCTAGGAAACTCTGGCAAAAGCTACAATTGGGTTTTGCTAAATATAATAAATTTCTACGCTGCTACCAAAAAATTTAATACGTATAAAAAATAAAGATCAGACTTGCTTCGCATGGTCAAATTTGCTGCGTTGTACCCTGTTCAACAGCATAGTTATACAGTTTATATCCACATTACTCCTAAGTATTAAACTTAAAAGGCATTCGGTTCCGTTGACAATACCTAAATCAAATTATGAACTTCAAAGCTCAAAATTATATCTCGGCTAATGTCTACACCTTAATACTCAACCGACTGGAGTTTACTACTGTTCCTATACTGATATCGGCAAGTAGAAAGAATAAATATGCGAATCCCCTAATGATCCACAACCAGTACTATGATAAAAATATGGAAATTAAATCCACTGCTAGAATGAAAACATTCAACTTACATTATGTATGGATGAGTCAACACATGTACTCTATGGCAGCTTTGAATATGCAAACAGTAACATCGATGTGACACCGGCTCCTGTTGATGTTCAAAAATGCTTCATCTTGGGGGTTGATTGGGAATATCCCGAGCATATCCATGATATGATTAGTGATGTCTCTTTTGTCTTGGGCATATTGATCCGAAGACCGGAAAACCACCTGGATCAAAAACTCTAAGCGCTAAGTTAATAGGTGCTTTAAATTCAAAAGGAAAAAATTTGATTCACTATAGAAACTAAACCAAGCTCTAGCGAATAGTCTTAAATTATCATCAATCCACCGAGGGTTAACATTTAAACAGAATTGCTGCTTCAAATGCTACATTATTCCAAATACGGAACTTCTAAAACGTGCAAGGAATGAATTTGAAAAAAACTTATTCAAGCTGATGAATAGTGCTGTCTTTGGAAAATGTATTGAAAATATCAGGAAACGTTGTAATGTGAATTTTGTGCAAAACTGGGAATGCAGACATTGTGTTGAAGCTAAATTATTCAGCCTCTATTAAAAATGTTACGATATTTGATAAAAGACTTGTTGGGTTGGAACTTCTTAGATCAGAAGTTTATTTTAATAAGCCGATACAGGTGGGTATTCTCGATATAGACAAGTTAACAATCCACGATTTAAAATTGTGAATCAACATCCCTATGAAACCAGAGACAAGACTGTTTTGGACACTTTGATACATCAGACGATCTTTTCAGCAATATTTATGGGTTTCTTCCACCTACGATAACAGTATTGGTTATGATGAAGAATGAAAGTAATTGACGACTTGTTACAGATTTATTTTGACAAAGATTTTTAAAACTAATGAAGAAAAGAAGCCTGAAGACACAATTAATGGAATAAGACGAATCAAATGCAAGATCACTTGCTACACAGAAGTTCAGTGATACCAAGAAAATATAAGGAATTAAAAGATCAGTGATGAAAAATAGAATTACGTTCAATGATTATGTCAGCTGAATAGAAGGGTTTAAGGAAGTATTTGTAACCCAAAATATAATTAAGTTGGTGAAAAATCACGTTCATGCTTTTGTACAGGAGAAAATAGCATTAAACTCAGAGGACAATAAACGCCACTTACTTCCCGGCTCACATTCAACGCTACCTATTAGATAACACTTAGACTGTAAGTGATAATAAAATATTTTTTACAGATGTTGAAATATAAGATGTACATATAAGAATGTACTAGTGTAACGTGTCAATTTGCCGTTGCCTTGCCATGTTACATTGTGGTCCCACTTCCTTCAATATAAAAGCATTATTCGTTTTAATTTTATATTAATACCGTTTACAATCACAAGTTAGTTTTGATTTGTGTAACATTTTTCTTTAGTATTATAAAATAATACACTAAATACGTCGATCTTTAGTCTTAATTTATTTTTTTTCTTTTGTATAAATAGTATAAATAATTATGATCAGATGTAATTTTCTAATTGGTAAACCTCTGAATAATGTCCATAAATACACAACTGTTATATACATGAATCTGTCATTTAGGATGGTTTTCTGGTTTGTCCCTCTCTCAAAATTTGTGATTATCTTCAAATCAGAATAAATTTCGTTCTCTTAATATTTGACTGCCTTGGAGTGCACTTGCCGTTTCCTAATAAAGATGTTTTTTCTAAGGCCAAGATGTCGTACCTTGCATGTAAAATGTGTCTTTTTCTTTTATTCTTCTTGATGTACGTATATATCGTTTTAGAATGCTAGCAAAATGTGTATGGAGAAAGTCTAACTGAACTACCCGTTCAAAATGAGCATGAATGCCATGAAAGCCGTTAACAGATAAACTTGCAGACGGTTTATCGTGGCATATTACAATACTTCGTTTTGTAACACGTTTATTTTCTAGGGTTCTCTGCTGGGTCGTTCTCTAGTAAAATATTCTCAGGTGGAGTATTTAACTATGTATTCTAGGCTATCTAAGCCTAATGCATTAATTCTACTATCTTACAAATATTATCTATAATCGTACAAAAATTTCATGTTACTGTTTATTTACCTTTCAAAATAAATTAATGTCCGTTAGAAAAAACATGGTTGTGGAACAAAAGGATTGCTTCTCACAAATTTGATGTTTGAGGTTAACCACCAAACTAAATAGGAATGGTGTTCGCCTTACAAGCCGTAAGAAGACACCAATGGTCCAATATTTCTGAACAAGCCGAAGCTCAATATTTAGGTATACGTTTTTTAAACTACATGAATACAGATATGAGTTTGATCTTATTTATTTTTGTCACGGAACAATGTGTATGTGTTACTTTTTATATCTCAAATATCTAGAAAAATAATGCATGTAAAATAATATAGTCATACTTTTACTTACCTCTTATCTTAATTAATCTAATATTGTCTTTGCTTTCCTGGTATAATCTTACAAGTGTAAATATAAAAGCTTTCATGAAAGCTTTTTGTGAATTTTGAGGTTATGTTCAATTTTAATGTTTCATTCAAATTCTTTTAACTAAGTTAAATACAACAAAGAGTATTTATGATTACCTTTTACTTAGAACGTTAACTTGAAATTGTGTCTAAGTACAATAATAATTTTGATTTTCTATTATCTTATCTGGTAGAGTTTAAGACAATTTTAAAATTATGGGAATGTAGATATATATAGTACATTTAGTGATTTTGTCGCATGAAAATTTGGTTGTAAGAAAATAAAGGTATATATTTTGTTTTTTTTTCTAATTTTATTAACTAAACTTCAATATATAAATTGTATAAAGGTATTTTTTTTTCGTCATATTATAAATTACATCCCTATAACTTGTCTGGGTAAAATTCAACTTGTTCTCAAAATATGTAATAGTAAAAACCCTTGAGATATAGTTTTTTGCAATGTACCGCAGCCACAAAAGGTCGATGCTAGTCCCGCTAGAGTTTTGTTTAGACTCCGTAGTACACCCATTCCTACCTGTTAAAAGGAGGGGTGCACTATTATTAAAAGTGTATGTATAAATTATCTAAAAAAAATTAATTTTTGTATATTTATCGCTTTATTTTGATATATTGTTATGCTTAATCATTGATGTTAAAACACGAGAACAAATTTTCCCACTGACACAAGATACGACGGGAATGAACTTGACGCCTCCTCATGAGGATTCAGTTGGTACAAAAATTTGCAAAATCGATCTTAAATTTTTCCATAAGAAATTCATGTAAAATCGATTTTGTGGCCTCGTATGAATACAACCTATCTATTGGTAAATTAACATAGATAACAACGGTATAGTATCGGGAAGGTTCAGATAGATTAGTATAAAAATAGCGTACATTGGTGCTTTGATCGCGTAGTAAGAACGAGTGGTGAACGTTTAGTGAAAAAACTGTACAAACCTTGGATGAATCGTTCATGAAGAGAAGTAAGCAATGAAAGACGTGGTTGGACGTGATGAATGATGGAAGGAAGAGAAAGGAAGTAAAAGCTTCAAAAATAAAAAGGTATGTATGAAGCAATATGAAGATTAGCAAGTCGAAAAAGGTATCTCAGGAAAGTAATGAGATTGCTTAGCAAGTTAAGAATGGATGTGTAAAAAGAGAAGGATTCGCATGATTTACTTATCTCTTACAGGGAATGAAGTGATGTATATTGATGACTAACTTAAGTAAGTGATGATTGCGAGGATGAATACAACAGTTTTAAATAATATTTATAACCTGTCGTTCTAACAGGCATAGGGTCTAGAATAGATGGAAATACGAATAAAAAAAAGGTAATAAACTACAATCGATATACAACGGCAAGTGTGAAAAATTTTGAACTATTAACTCGTATAATGATCGTAGAATTGAATTTTGTTACAATTTTTCATTCCTTTAGGTAAGCTGAAATTTGTTGCGTTCCAACACAAGAGAAGAATTGCAAAAGATAAGCAACAGTAAGTAGGATGACTGAGAAGATATGCTAAAAAGAAATTTTAACCTATATAATTAATTTTCATACACTATCGTTCTTTCTTAATCAGAAATATTAACTTGCTGAATTTAGTATTGTATCTAGTTGTATGCATAATCCAAGTGAAAATGTCATTCGCCTACTGGTTTGTATAAATGTGAGGATAATTCAGTTTTCTCAGTTGTCAAATTCTGATTCGTCACTATATATTTAGTTTAATGCGAAAGATAAGCTAAGTAGAATATAAATAAATACGCTGTGAATGTCTGCAAGTACTTTTAAATCCCGTAATTTGCATTGTACATGCCAAGTGGGCGCTGATACCCATGACTGAAGGGAGTTTCTTATATAAATCTTGACAGTTACTAACGATACAAATTAATTTCGCCGACAGTTTTCTTTGTAAACAAGGAATTAGAAAATGTATACAAGTGAACAATCTAATATACTATTAAAGTGACATAGAGATGCAGAAAAATGCCCCTGTGTTTTATTGTAGTTCGTTTATAAAATTAATCTTCTTACAAAATACAGTAACCCTGAAACTGACTTAATATATTTTCGTCTTGGGATAATGTAATATAAGCATCTATTAGAAATTCCGAAACAAATGTGTTTGCAAAGTAGGCAGATATTAATCTAATCCCGTTCAGTCCTTATGTTGCCCCTTTTCCTCGCACTTCGAGGAGCTAACCTATAGCTGATCCAATTTCCTATCTCAAAAATCCAATAATATGAATAGCAGTAGACGGAAAAGCTGCTGGTGTCTGCTAAAATACGCTTCTTACTTTATTTAATCTTACAAAATGGTTCTTTTAAAATAAATTTATTCGCAAAAAGTAATACTCTCAATATATTTGACAGTAAATTAAGTTCTGTTTACTGCACTCGAACAAAAACTGTTCTAAATAACGATTAGCATTTTTCCGATTCAATTTTCATTCGTATATTGAGCACAGCGATATTGGAAACTTTTCCCAAGTGGTCCTTATTGTATTATTGCTGTTGCAATATTGCTTCCCGTTTGTTTATATACCGCTTTTCAATTTTTGTACTGCAAATATTAAAAACAATAGGAGAAAAAATTGAAAAGCTCATTTTTTCTGTTGCTGAAATTGAATATTGTGTTGGTTATGATTAAATCTGGAAATTAATATCAAAACTCAATGAAGGAAGAGATCTTGCTTTTAAAAGAATACATTAAAGAATAGAACTTTCAAATGTGCTTTACTAAAAGAAATTAAATTTCCCTCTTATTTATAGGTAAAACATACTTAAGTCTAATGTTTCTATTTGCATGGGATTAGAATTTGAGTAGAAAAATTCCCACATATCTTGGAATTCGAGCTAAAGTGGAACGGAAAGAAAACTTGAACCACGTGTGCTACATCAAGCGATTTGTAATGTGCAAGGGTGTAAAATAAAACCATCTTATGCTACGGCTAGAGACGTACTGCTTGATTTTTGTAATTTATGCCAAGTCTGGAGCTTAAAGAATCACAAATACGACATCGTATACAAAGAGTATGTCCTACTCATTTTTATATTGTGTGGCGCACGACTGAAAACAACAAACTCCTTTGGGGTTTCGGCTTTTTTTACTATTATAAAATTTATTTTAGATAAATCGGACTGCACACGTATATTTTGTATTTAATTAAACTTGCATAAACATCTGCATTCGTTTTAGTTCGTATAATAAAGCAGACCCTGCGCAGCTTGCGAACTTTGCGACATACCCTTTTTATTAAAACTTCCTGTATGCAACTGAATTCCGTCAGTAAATTTGGAATTAAATAACAAGAAATTACATGATTTACTAATGTCACAAGTATGAGGTTATCATAAAGTAAGGGATATATTTTAAATTATGATAACTTTTTAACAAATTAAGTTAATAACAAGAAATAAATGAAATCTAATTGCTTATGAAATGGGATTTAGTATGCCCAAAACAGGTTACGGCAATTGCTCAATATGACCTCCATTTTGTTGTTGTAAGATCACCATCCTTACCTCCAAATTGTACACAGCATTTCGTAACATTTCTGGTTGAATTGTACCAATTTGCTCCGTAATACTGTCTTTTAATTCTTGTAGCGTAGTTGGTCGTCTTCTAAACACTAAACTTTTAAATAACCCCACAGCCAGTAATCCGCTGGGTTTAGATCAGGTGATCTTGGTGGCCATGAATTTACGAAATGTCTGCTTAACACGCGATCTTGAAAAACGTTGGTTAACAATTCTTTGACTGGTCGAAAAATGTGCGGGGTGCTCCATCCTGCATAAAATGATGTTTTCAATTCCGTAGTGCTCGTTTTGCAGCTGTGGAATAACATAATTTTGTAACATTTGCAAGTATCGTTCACCATTTACAGTTACAGATACGGCTTGTCCATTCTGCATTTCCTCGTAGAAATACGGACCAATAATAAAATCAGCTGTAAAACCGCACCAAACGGTGACTTTCTTGTCATGAAGACCTTTTGAACGATTTGTTGCGGATTTTCTGCAGACCAGATTCTACAGTTTTGAGTATTGACTCCACCATTCAGAGTAAAATGTGCCTCATCTGTCCATAAAATACGGGATAACCATTCGGGTTCAATTTCCATCTGAGCCATTACTCGCAAAGAAAAATCGTACCTAGTAGCCAAATCTGCGTCCTTTAATTCAAACAGCATTTTCAGTTTATATGGATACATGTTTAGAATTTTGCGTAAAATTTTCCAAACCGTGGTATACGGCATTTGCAATCGCTTGGATATCGCATTTGCACTGCTGATTGCGAGTGAATTGCTTCTGGCTATGTCTTGATTTTCATGAAGAACCTCTGCAACTTGGACATCACTAATTATTGGTCTTCCTGATTTTGGTAAGTCAGTTACAGACCCTGTTCTTTCAAATTTTTGTATCAAATTGCGGTACGCTTTCATTTGACAGGGTCCCGCTCTCAAACCCATTCTCGTGCGAAATCTTCGTAATCCAGCGGTGTAATTTTTGCCGGATTCATAATAGCACTGAACTAAACAAATTCTTGTTTGTAAATCCATGTTATTACAGTTGAGTCGTTTGAACTCAACGTTTACTTGAGTTTTAATTTCAAAATAAAACTTCAAATTGAATAATTTCGTTTTGACACTAGTGTCAACAATTGTTATGACAACGCTTTTGTTTCTCATAGATACGGTAAAATCCCATTCATTAAGCAACTAGATTTCGTTTATTTTATGTTACTAACTTAATTTATTAAAAAGTTGTAATGATTTAAAATATATCCCTTACTTTATGATAACCTTATATATAAAAAGTATGTTTTATCAATACTGATAAAATGCATTTTGAAATTTAGCTTCTTTTATTTAATAGAGGATGAGATCGGATTTTTCAATGAGCAACTAATTATTATCCTAACCACTCGTTCGTGCTTCAAAACTTGATCTGTTTTTCTACCATGCTTTTGTGTAATTGCATTTGTAGTCTCTATGTTTTTAAGTACTTCTAAAACCTTAATAATACCAACTAACTGTATTTGTTCAACTAATTGTAAGTATTCTCCTATAGTAGTATATCTCAAAAACCCGTATTCTTCTAACTTGTACCTTCTCTTGCACCTCGCACCTTTACTTTCTTAGTGTAGATGGTACTAATCAGAGTTTACTTTTAAGACCTAGCAACTCAAAAATAATAGTCAACCTAGTTTAACGTGTTTCACTTTGTACCAACAGAAAGTCAGTATTAAACCTCATATTTTGTAAATGGCTAACTTTGTATTCTCTTTTAGTCACGCAGTTTATAATATTTGACAACCAATAATTCAATTAGCCAAAATAATTAATGAAATATAAATTTCTACATTCAAATCAAAATATCTAATAATGCCTGGCCCAGTGGAAAAACGAAAACGCACTGAAAATTCATTGAAAAGGGAAATGTTTTAATATTGACTACAGTGAAGTGATTTACTTTTTTTATAAAAAGTAAACAAACATATGCAGATAATAATAAAATTAAAAATAATGTCTGAGAGAAAGTAAGCGAACCAGTGGAGTCAGTTATAGAGATGTCCAAACATTGAAAAACAGTTATAGTATTTGAAAAAGATTACGCAAAAGGTTTGCGGAATACATGAAATATCTACACAGCATCGGAGGCGGTCCCGGTATACCCGACGTTGAGGAAACAATTATTGATAACACCATTCACGATAATATAGATTCTGACATGACGGAGAAACTTCAAAATATAACAACGATCCTGAAATAGTTATCCCTACCACTAGTTCTGCTTAACCCATTAAGTAGTTATTTCGCTTAAACGCGTTTTTCATTTGTGGATAAATGTTTAACAGTTTGAAAAGCACAGCCCTATAATTCTGCTGACGTTATATAGGTCAGTACAATGACCAGGCTGACCTTAACATTAACCACCGATAAACAACTGCGACCACTTTTAATCTAATAGTGGGTAGTGCTAAAGAAAATCCAGTTAGAACTTTGTATTGGAAGTTGTACACGCGTTCAAAATTGAGCACCCCAGTTTCAAAACCACTACTGCAAAAAAACAGATGTAACAAATGGCAATTTTTAAAGTAAATTATATATGCATCTGTATGTCAAAATAAAACCTAGAGAGATAAACTGAGTAGGCGGGCTATCTCAAAAACAGAATTGGTTAATTTACAAAAAGAAATGTTTTCAAGAAGAACACAGCTTTAGACTAAAATTATTGAAAGAGAAGCATGAAGTGTTTATTGTCAACCAAAAATGTGAATTGAAGTAAAATTAGTACAAGTTGAGAAAAACACAAGTTAGGAATGAAAATATAGAAAAAAGTTGTAGTATAATGTTTTTTATTTCTAGGTCTATAATCAGAACTTTCGAAACAATATCAATACTAAAATGTATTTCCTATATGAATCTCGGTGAAATAGGGCATATAATTAGAAAACAATAGATGGGGCACCAAGCTGTATATAGACTGTGTGAGAATTTCTGGGAACTGCGTAGGCAAACTCGGAATATAAATAAGTGCAGGTGCGTGTCCAACCAGTTTAGAGACGGAAAACTTAATGACAAAAAATTAGCGCAGTTAAATCTGATGATTATTATAGACAACTACGGGTGTTGGTTGTGAAATATCTGCAACTACTGTTGAATGTGCGAAAAGATATATCGGAAAAAATATTAAATCGGCAAATGTTCATATGCTGGGGGAATTTGGCAGCCACAGGCTGCTTTCTCCCCTTCACAACCGTGGAATGTCGAAGAAATAAGGTATGTAATTGTAAAACAATAGAAGTGGACCGAACTGCATCTAACAAGAAAGAACAGCGTCTATGATGAAAGACAACAAACATAGAAACAAGAAGAAAATTATTGAAAGCATATGTGTGAAGCACAGCACAGTATGCCAGTGAAATATGGGCAGTAGGAAAAGCAGACAGAAAAGCGGTAGCAGCCTTTTAGAATGTTGTGCTTCAGATGTATGAAAATGATAGCATGGACGGACAAAGTTAATAAAAAATAGGTTACAGAAATAATAGGGAACAATGATTTCTGTGGAAAAAATTCGAGAAATAGAAGGGCAGAATACGTTCAAAGACATTTTTAGGGAATAGTATGAGATATATTACAAGCAGAGGTAGGAAAAAGGAGATAAATGTAGACCTAGATCAGATAATGATAGATGCAGACTGCAAATTTCTGGGAAATGTGTAGGTTAGTTCAGAATAGGAAACAATGAGGGTACGCGTCTAACCAATTCCAGGACTGAAGACCAAATGATGATAATTTCCTATATAGTATAATAACGCAGGTAGAAAAATCAATTGCCATAAATACAAAAATACAAGTCCAGTGCAATATATTATCCAGTAATTTACCAATATTGCTAAATATGAATTACAAAAGTCATGCTAAATGATTGTTAATTAAAGTCTGCTACGTAACATTATTTTTATTAAAGGCATTATGTCCAACATACGCTACACATTGATTGAAATTCATAGTTAATTCAACGACTTTCTATTCTTCTACAGTTAATTTGGGTTCTGCGTTATTCAGCGTGACTGCAACGATTTGCAAAACTGTGCATGCTACCGCAGTTGCTTCCACTTTACATGCAATCTTATCCCAGAAGATGGATATAAAAATCTTTATTTGAGTGCTCCAAATCACCCTCAATAGGGTTTGGTGTCTATTTTTGGCACTCACTAAAAAGATTTTACACTGCATTTCTATGATTCACCAAAGAAGTAATTAAATGATTTTTAATTGCATAACCGCCATTATCTACGATTAAAATGCATCTACCTAACTTTTTACTTCTATTAATCTTTTTGACCTGTGTTTACTATTACTCTTTTTTTACCGCTCTCACGTTTCATCATCATCATTTTGTTTTCAACCTTACTTAAGGTCGGTTTGACGCAGCTCTCACTTCTTTTCTATTCTGTGCTAATCTAAAAAGTTCTACATACCCTTCACAAATTAAATTTCTAATAATTTGACTAATATAGTTTGGCCTATACCCTTCTATACTCTATCCTCTTTTTCCTATCTACCTGGCTGTACAAAGATATAAGAAACCTGATGGTTGATAATGAATTCCAACATGTTTACATGATTCGCATTTATAAGGAAATGAAATATTACCTGGTTATCCCCTCCAAAAAAGTAAAAGTGTTAAATTATGTATTATGGTAAGGCTTAAGCAGCGAATCGCTGCCAACATGCCAGACCGCTAACTAATTGTGAGTTATGTTATGGTGACATTTATTAAATTATATGTTTTGGTAAAACTTAAGCAACGAATCGCTGCCAACATGCCAGACCGCTAACTAATTATGAGTTATGTCATGGAAACGTTTATTGAGTTACATGTTATGATAAGGCTTAAGCAGCAAATTGCTGTTAACATGTCAGACCGCTAACTAATTGTGAGTTATGTCATGGTGACATTTAGTTAACTGATTTTAATTAATTTTTTATTTAGTTATGTTTTCGAACTTACTTAAGGTCGGTTTGACGCAGCTCTAAATTCATTTCTATTCTGAGCCAGTATCTGCACACCTTTTACAACCTACATCTTGAATAATTTGACTAATATAGCTTTGTATGTGTCTTCCTACTCTATTATTATTTGATAGTCTATAATCTAAGACCTTATTAAATAGTCCCTCATGTCTTAACTGGTGCCTTACTAGTCTATCTCTCCTGACCTTTAATTGTTTCTACATACAGGTTTCCTCACCTATCCTTCTATAAACTTCCTCGTTTGTTACTCTATCTGTCCAACTAATCTTTAACATTCTCCTATAACACCAAGTTTTAAAAGCTTTTATCTTTTTCTTATATACCTCTTTAATTGTCCAAGTCTCACTACCGTATAATAGAACGCTTCATACTTACGACTTTAAAAAACTTTTTCTATTATCTAAACTAATACTATTAGCTATTAGTAAGCCTTTCTTTTTTAAAAACATTTTTCTAGCTTGAGCTATTTTTGCTACCATTTCCCTTCAGCTACGTCCGTCCTTTGTAATTATACTACCAAAATAGCAAACTTCATCTAACTCCTCTAACTCGGTATTACCTATTTTTAATTTTGGTTTAGAACTAGGGTGTAACTCGCTTGTCATTATTTTTGTCTGTCTTGAGTTAATTCTTATACTATAGTTACTCAGTAGTATCTCATCTAAAATATTTAAAAACTCCCAGCTTTTTTCTAGACCCTGCTATAATGGCTATATCGTCTGCAAAACGCAACATGTCTATTTTCTGTCCCTGTACACTAATGCATATCTCTTTTCTCTCGCTAGCTAAGTTTAAAGCTTCCTCAATATAAACATTGGAAATCAAAAAAGATTGTATACAGCCCTGTCTAACACCATTTCTAATCTTAGCTTCCTTTTCTATTTCATCAAATCTAATTACTACGCTTAGGTTTTTATATAGACTGTAAACAATTTTTCTATACCTATGAGAGATTCCTATTTTTCGCATAACTCTGAACGTAACAATCAAATGAACCTTATCAAATGCTTTTTCTAAATCTACAAACGGGATTTGAGATTTTTTTATTTTTTTGTAACCTTTTTTCGATAATTAACCAAATCATTAGTATCGGTTCTCTAGTCCCTCTGTCTTTACGAAAACCATATTGGTCTTCGCCTTAATAATTGTCAGTTAAAGCTCCTACTCTATTTTTAACTATAATTGTTAGTATTTTGGAAACGTGGGAAGTTAAACTAACCGTTCTAAATTTCTCACACCTATCAACTCCTGACTTTTTTGGGATTGGGATAATAATATTTTTTTCGAAATCTCTTGGGACCTCACCTGTGTCATATATTACTTATACTAGTTCATACAATCTGTCTAAAGTTTTTTGACTTGCATATTTTATTAATTCTGCGGGTATATCGTCTATCTCTGGCGATTTATTTAGTTTAAGATCCCTAACAGCTTTATCGAATTCCTCTCTTGATATTGAGAATCCTATTTCTACATCCTTTTCTTGGTCGTTCTCTATCTCATCCATATCGTCTCCCCTATATAAATCTTCTAAATATCTTTACCATCTATCTGCTACCTCAACTTTATTTATTAAAAGCTCATTATTCTCATCTTTAATACCATTATATTTTGTCCTATCTTTCCCTAAAAACAGTTTAACTGCCCTGTAAGCCCTGTCTGTCTTACCTTCCCTCAAATCATCTTGTATTCCCTTACAATTCTGCTCCATCCATTTATTTCTAGCTTTTCTACGCTCATGTACTGTCTTATTTCTAACTCTATTAAATTTTTGCTTACTTTCACTATCCAATTCTCTGAAAAGTTTAAGCTTTCTTCTATTATCTATTAAAACTAACATTTTTTTGTTACCCAGGGTTTTCTCGTTTCTTCTTTTCTCTTACCTATTGTCGGTGTTACCGTCTCGCGTCTACTACACTGTAATATGATTGTTCTGTGTTATTGATTTTCATGTCTAAATCTCCATCTATAATTCAATTTATATTATTTAATCTTTTTGTCTGTTTTGCTAACAATATATATAACTATGTCTTCTGCATACTTGCAGTATATAAATTTTTTTGAACTACGTTATCAATCCCTTCTAGTTCTATAATTTTATTTAGTGTTTGTTTCATGTACTATTTATTAGGAACCCGACCTGAAATCGAGTCGGGTCCGGTCGGGCCTTTTATGTACTCGGACAAGGCTTTTTTTGGGTTCAGCTCTATAAATCCATTTATTCATGATTTTGTAAAAGAATCAGCTTTCGCTTATTTGTAAGTAATACGGATGAGTGTTAAAAGTAATTTGAAGCTGCGTAATTGTATGTATAAAATTTTTGAATAAAGCTAAGCTTTGCTGCTGCGTTTCTTTATCAATTACTGTATGCACTTGCGTTTGTGGCGCAGATTACTTTGCAACGTGTGGTCAGATAGACTGTGATGTGTCAACAATTATTACAAAGGCCTTTTTAAAAGTATCAGAAAATAATACTAACTGATACTGATACCTGCATTTCAGCGGCTGGTGAGAATCTTAGACTTTGTTTCCCATAGATGGCACCAATTTTGGGACACACTGTACAGTTAGAATTTTTTTAGTGAATTTTTTGCACTTGTTGGCTACAATTGATTGTCGTTGAGTGTACTAGGCATGGCACCCCTGCTTGACACTGAGGCTGTGAATTATTTTATGGGATATAGTAGTCCATTATAGATACACGCTGGCCAAGAAGTCCCTTTACATGTTATTAGCATGGGGCAGTTAGACATGTGGATAGATAGTGTTATGAATTCAAAAAAATGTTTTGGGTCAATATTAACATTTGTCATGTATAACATTTTAATATTTTACCACAAAGGTTTGAGGTTCATTGTTCTTGTATCAACGGGATACTACCGAACGCTGTTAAAGTATTTAGCTTTAGGGCAAATGGGGGTTTATCCCCCACAAGGGTTCTGCCGCAAGACGTTGTTAAGTCAATTTGAATTCGAAGTTTTGCAACATAGACGACTTTAAGTTGTCTCGCTTGTTTGTATAATCTTTTGCATAACAACATACTTACTGTCCACAATCCAGTTTTATAAATTAGTATACTTCGCGAGAAAATTCTCGAAATTTCGTATAGCAACGCCATATACTAATGTGCTATACAAGTCGCCAGTTGATATTATGTGTCAAAATTTCAACTTACTGGGTATAGATATGGATATTCACACGTGTACCTTTAAGGAATTATTATTAACGGCATAGAGACGCTTAAGTGTTTATTCACTAGTGTCAATATCATAACCAATACCTAATGCATATTTTTTAAGACGGATTGAATGTCGCCAAAATACGACAAATAGCACGGCGAGACGAAATAATCCAGAAAATTTCCCGAACTAAATACAAGGTTGTATTCACTCCTGAATGCAGAATCTTGCAACAAACGTGTTCTATCAATAAGTCTGTAAAACGATGTTTATTAGACAGCAAAGCAGGGCATTTGAATGAATCTGGAAGGCTAGAATGAGTTAATCGACCACCCACTATCAAAATATCACTGGAGTCAAGGAATATATTTAAACGCTGATAGTGTTTTGGTGAATGCTCCTTTTGATGTAGAGCTTCTAGTTCATTCATAAACAAAGTGTATAGAACCACTTTTGTGATAACCATCAACATTTTGTATAACTCCAACAAGCACAATGAAAACGAATCAACAACCTTTTTTCTCACATTGAATACTCTTAAGCAATAGGCAATTATCCCTTGAATTTTGCGTAAAGAAGAGCATCTTTTTAGGAAGTTATCGGTCCATGTTGATTCTATTGTAACGACGCACACAATACGTTTACCTTCAAAAAACTCTTCCGGAGATGAAATATATGACAAAGGCGAAGGCCAATTTTCTTCGGGGACTGACAAAAACGGGCGCCTGCAAACCATAATGCATCTGAGAGTAATTCAGAAGGAAACAAACCTCTCGTGGCACAATCAACAAGATTGTCACAAGAGGAAATATAACAGCAGAGTTCACAGGGGAAACCCTTTCCTGAATGAAACTAACACGAATAGCCATACATGTATTTCAACTATAAGTAGGTGACTTTATCCAAGCCAACACACTAACCAGTCAGAATACAAACGTTTTTTATTTTTAATGTTATAGACTAATAAGTATATACAACAAATTGAATAAATTTTGATAAGAGTACCACACTACAAAGATCCAGCTGAGGCACAGATAAGCGATTAAAAGTAGCTACCATTGATTTAGCCGTAACAAAACAAAGTCAAATATCCCCAGAGGGAAATAACAAACGAAAATAGACAACGCCTGAATAATCCTTTTCTGAGGCATCAGCAAAAGCACGAAACAAATTTTTCCAAAACATGACACTAACATCTGTAGGAGTTCAATTCCAATTTAATTCAAGAACCCAAAAATGCTGAATGAGTCGCTAAAATGCGAAAGTGAGTGGAGTATGATTTTCCAGAGGGTCCTTAATGCGAGCAATTGTTGAGGGAAGATTGCGTTTAGAGATGCGTTTCTCCAAAAGCTAAATATCAAATGAAAAGATGTCTGACGAGGATTGTCAAGAAAGTCCAATTACCTTAATGATAAAATCAACACCACTTGCAACCAGATTTGACTTTGGTTATTGATCTTCAAAAGGATCGAACTATTGATAGTCCATTTACGTAATTTAAAACATCCTGAACAGGTAACTGGATCAGCTGATATTTTAGTTCCTTGGATTCCGGTAAGGTGGTACCGCCACCCAAAATATCATCGACATGCAAATTTGTTTTAAATATTTGAGCAGTCAAGGGAAAGGTAACTCCAAAATTTTTCGAAATGCCAAGAATGGAGCTGATAACATTCCGTTAGTAATTGTGTTCGACTGATAAGTCTGAATAGGCTTAGGCGGTTTCCACTTCCATTGTATTAACTGATGGCGAATCAATATTTGACGATACATTTGATTAATATCACAGACGAAGACGCATTTCAAAGTATGAAAAGTTTACAACATTTTAACAACATCATTCTGATTCTTTGGTCCAGTAAGCAAGGTATTATTCAATGAAATACCATTGGCTGATTGCGCAAAGGCATCGAATACAACCCTCAATTTGTATTTACTGTTTCCCATCTTAAGAATTGCATGATCAAAATGTAGTATTGCTGTAGAATTACTACAAGAATGAGGAGACAACAAAAGTGATGTATGACCTAATGATTCATAATCATACATAAAATCAACATACAGCTTGCGACGTTCTGGATTGGTTTGTAAACGACGCTTAAAAGTCAACAGACGTATAACTGCAATAGCTTTTGAATCTGGAAAAGCATAAACTCATTCTTTGAAAGGAAGGTTTATTTCAAATCTGCGATTGGGGCAAACGAAATAATGTTTTATCGAATGACTGTTGAGCCATAAGATCTTCCAGAAAAGAAAATTTCTTACACGGAATAACTTCAAACTCCCAAAATGGTTCGAGATTGATATCCATGCAGGGATCAATAAAAACCAAAAACGAATTTAAGTGATGTACCGACATGGAATCAATAGGACCAAAAACCATGTGGAGAATTATAATTACCAGTAATTTTCCCATCTAATAAAATATGAGAGGCAACGTCAGCACCTAGCACCATCTGAACAAGAGAAGGATGTCTACATTGTTCATCTGCAAGTTTAACATTTTCTAAATGAAACCGTCAAGATTGTATAAGATTGACTGGAAAGTTTTCACAGATGGAAGGTAAAATTATAAAGGTTACTTTTAAATTGTTATTCATTGGAACAGAATCATATTCCTGAATGAGACGATTTATACCAGAAATCATGTCTAAAGTTTGATGCGAAGTTTGGCCTAAACCAGATGATGAACCAATTGATTTGCGACAATCTCCAGTAATGAAGGAAATTTGACCTCCTGTGTCAACAAGAGCACGAACAATTTGAGGTCGATTTTGCTTGTCAAGAATTCCTAGAAACCGTGGGCAACAGAGCAAGACAAATTGTGGCGACAAAACCAATAATGCTTGTACAAATATTGCTAGAAATACTAGCTTGAAATGTCATATGACAAATTAGAGTATTCGAAGAAGATAAGTGTGAAATAGCATTTGGTAAAATAAAATGAAGAAGTGAAATATAATATTTACCACAATGTCTGCAAGATGACTTCGAAAAACAAGATGAATGCTGTGGTTGGGTCAAAGACCATTCAAACATAACCGATGATGATTGGATTGTTTATGATGCTGAATTGGCGACAATTTAAGAAGTAGCTCGCACGAATACAAAAAAAGATTACCTTTGCAAATAATTCATAACAAATTACTTCTTGAATGAGTAGTAGATTGTTGTACCAGAAATGTTTAGGCTTCAAATCACAATTAGAACGTATATGACTTAGTCGACTATACGATCTAGCAGCAATACCTTTAGACAACGGTGCTTTCGAAATTGTAGTGACACATGAGTTCACGAAACGACCTCAAGGTGGCGCCGCTTGTAAAAAAATTTTCATTACCATTCCCTTTGCATTGTAAACAAAACAACTAGGTTGGTGTTTGTTGAAAATATTTATTAGGACTGTTTTGAATTGTATTGCAGTTTCGTTAATAGACGTGTTATTGGCAACTGCACATGATTCAAAACATTTGTAATTTAAAACTGTAATTACAAATTTCTAGTCTTGCTCTAATACAAGTTAGTGATTAAATAATTAATTCATTGAAAATTAATTGTGTGTAGTCTCATTTATACATTTTGAAAATATTTGTAAAATCGCTCCTAAATTTGAGAAGCACATTAATTTGTTTAACTGTTATTTCATAATTCTAAAGTTTTCATTAATTCTATCAACGTTTCATTATCATTAAGTCTTCAGTCCTGGAATTAGTAAGATGCATTCCTCCATTGTTTCCTATTCTAAGCTAACCTACACATTTCCCTGAGATTCACACAGTCTGCATCTTTCACTATCTGCGTGCAATATTCTGATCTAGGTCTATATCTACCTCTCTTTTTCCTATATCTGCTTTTAATATAGCCCGCACTATTCTCCAAAAATTCCTTAAAACGTATCCTGCTCTATTTCTCCTTTTTTTTTGTATCCGACAGATATCTTTATTCCCCTACTATTTCTATAACCTCATTGTAATTAACTTTATCTGTCCATTCTATCATTATCATACATCTGAAGCATAACATTCCAAAAGGCTTCTCTCTTTTCCTATCTGCTTTTCCTACTGTCACTATTTTCAACACCTTTGTCCATGTTGCTATGTTTGTTGTCTTGGAACACAGCAGCTATTCTTTCTTCTCAGATATAGTTCGGTTCCTTTTCTATTTTTTTCTAAATATATACCCTGTTTCACCGATATTTAGTGCTTTGTAGAGGGGATTAAGCGGCCTGTGGCTAGCAAAATCCCCCAACTCTTGAATATTTGCCAAATTAATAGTTTTCCAATAAATCCCTCCGCACAATCAAGATTAGTTGAAAATATTGCAAAACCAACATCTGTAGTTGTTTATAATAATCAACCAAGTGTAATTATTTTCTCCTCATTAGGTTTTCCGTCTTCGAACTGATTGGACGCGTACCTCCATTGATTTCTTTTCTAAGCTAGTTTGCACAGTTTCCTGAAGCTTCCACTGCCTGGATACAGCTCGGTTCTCCTTCAATTGTTTTGTAAATTGCCAATGTTTACTGAAATAAATATTAAGTCGAACCTTTTGTAGTATAAAGTAACTTACAACACTAAGTTTCGTCGTAATGTGTATTTAGCAAAGATAAAACGTTGTTTTTGTGGTTTTTAAGTTAATGATTTGAATAGAACTACCAATTTATTACAAAGTCATGTTTACTGAACACTACTATATATAAAATCAAAATAATACACAATGCTTCACTATAAATATGTCCATTTAAAATAAACTATGTCCCTTGTGCCTCAGGTTTCTATTTACCGTAACGTCCACGCGCTATATTCTGCTTTACTGAGCAACAGCCACTTTCCTCAGTTGATTGAAATTTTGAATTTCTGGCAAATGTTACAGACTTTTTTGAGTGTTTTACCTCAAACCCCTTATCTTCTAAAACCATTAGATAAAACAGCCTGTATTGTATTTGGAACATATTTTAGTACGAAAGCAGATGTTGGTTTAAAATCACAACAAAGACTGCTGAATTCTTTGCATGCGAGCATTTTCTTTATTGCTAATCCTAATAGTATTAATTATATACGTACAACGTACATTTAGATTAGATTTTTTTAATCACAAGGATTGATTACCATCACTAGTTACCGATGGCACTCTGAATGAAAATCAATGTCGAGCTAAGAAAACGTTAACTGCCAAACCCAAACCTTCCATGAGAAATTTAGGAAAACTTCTTTCTTTGTTATGCCTTCAATTTTTTTTATTATGCCTTCAATTTCTTAGTCCTTTTTTAATCATTGCGAACATTGTTCTGCTAGTTACGTTTAATTTGGTAGTTTGAACTTTTTCTTCCTTTTACACTCTTTCAATAAGTGTTTATTTCCACATTTGGAAAATTATTTAGTTATACGAAAAGAGCCGTCTATAATACGTTAGCATTCAATATTTGTTGTAGCTAAATGGCCCAGTTTAATAGTAATTAGATAAAGTGGCTTTGCTATCATAAAGTGCTCATAATTGTTGCTATTTTATAATGGGTTTCTGTAAGTGTTTTTTAGAAAATAATTTTATAGTGCGTTCATTAAACTGGCTTTTCATATTTTAAGTGCTGGTCAGCGTGGGGTTTTTTGTGACAAATATTATAAGTCCAACCAAGCAGTTACAAAATTTTTACCGTTAATAATTGTATTCTTTTTATGTGACTAGTAAGTATTTGAAGGGTGATGCTTCTTTAATAGGAATTTTAATATATTTAACCAGGATTTTAACCCACTTTCTTTAGGTTCTCTAAATCGCCGTAACACTTTTCTTAAAGCCGTTTTCAAAATCGTCTACCTACCATAAAGTATTTAAATAACTTTTACTACTAAATACTGTACATTTTACGCAATGTGTTACTTAATTTCATCGATGGTGTGTTAAGGTCAAAGCTTCAATCAAGAGTGAATTTTTTCAACACGTATTGGCCTTTATAATGACGAGCGCTTTGCTGTAACAAATTCTAAATGTTCCAACTTCTGAATCTATTATTCGTTCGCGAAGTTGGGTGTGTTATTCAACTACTACTCCAGTTTGTTCCAGAAAGTGTGTTCTATTCACGTCTTGATGATTGTTTACCTATCTCAACATCTTTTCGCTTTCAGGAATTTTAAGTTCAACAATTATCGACAATTTGTTGCCGCTTCTGGTTATTCACGAAGTTTACATATATTTTGTTTCGACAAGCTCTTTAGTTCTTTATTTATTAAATGCAAAACTAAAATCTTTAGAATATTCGATTTTAGATATAAATGAGTATTTCTCCTTGTTTTTATTACAAAATGTGGATGAAACCCTTTTGACACTAAAATGATTTTTTTTTCTTTCTTTATTAATGTACGCCTCACGTTGTTTGGGCGTCAGTGAAACAATTTTTTTTCTTTTACTTGCACTAGTTGGATATAAGTGAAGCTTTAATTATTCGCGGCTAAGTCTGGGAATTACCCCAAGGGTGAGCAATGAGAAAGGTTGTGGGGATGGTCTAAACTCTACAATAAACTAACAAAAGGAAAATGGGTTGAGCGCCACTGTATCTGTATGAACGGTTACACTAAAGATTCATTACTCCTATGAGAAGATACAGAAACTCACGGGATGTGAACACAATAAAAAAACTTACAACTTACTGAACTAATGTATCTGGAAACCTCTGGAACATACTTACGACCTCTCCGATCTCGATGAACCTGGAAGAAAAAAAATACACAACAAATTCTCTATTAGAAAGACACAGTTTGTGCTTTCCCATAAAAATACATGCCAATAATTACAGGTGGATAATATTGAGATTACCACACCAAAGATATATAAATCAAAAATGAATACCTAGAACAGATCAGTTGTAGCATAGCTGTGCTTTTTAAATTACTTCAGCATTCGTATAATTTCATTGTTCAACAAGCTTATTTACTTTAAAAATTTAGTAAATTTAATTATGCATGGAATAAAAAAACTTGAGTCTAAAAATGAAATTAAATATAGTTTCTCTTTCTTGATTTTTTCTTTAAATATGTTTACAAAATGAACTAATAAAATTGGCTTTTCTATACATCTGCCTTTGACATAACAGGACCTTAAGTTAATAATATTTTAAAACAAGTTTTGACACCAAGTGTTCAGATCTGACTATTGGTTCACATATGTTTCTCATAAATTATTTCTTAAAAACAATTTGAATCACATGTAGTTAACTTGGACAAACAACTTTTCATTTAATTCAGGTATTATGAGCTTATTAAAATTTTAGCATCTGCAAATAAATTTTCTAAAAAGCAAGAAATAGACTTTGAAATCTCATATTGTTAGCAAGTGAATTTATGCAAATTTTACAAAATTATTACTGTAACATTTCGTGACTATTTTCTCCCGCGCTGTTCTATACACACAAGATTTAACTTGACCAAACGATCCTTGAAAACTATTTATGTGAACATTCACGAATTCTCACAAACAAAACAAAAAAGAAGGTTTGATACCTGTAGGTATTGATGTTTTCATATCTAATTATTAAACGTCGACGTACATGCGCTTTTCCACTAACATATATTCCTTATAGAGTGCTTTATGCATCTAAACATAATTGATACTCTTTTTTCCTCTCAATAAGGCGATCAAACTATCTAATAAACATGGTTTTCAGGAATTGATACATTTTGTACCGGGTACTACGTTTTCTATACAAAATAAAGGCTTTAGAATTTCAATTTTCTCGAACTTT
The DNA here is from genome assembly GCA_036346225.1 of Platerodrilus igneus. Taxonomy (NCBI): domain Eukaryota; kingdom Metazoa; phylum Arthropoda; class Insecta; order Coleoptera; family Lycidae; genus Platerodrilus; species Platerodrilus igneus. The sequence goes on from JARFIW010001701.1 coordinate 5,093,157, forward strand.
ATCGAGTTTACAACATCGGATGTTTACCATATGATGAAATGTGATCTCTGTTTGACCTTTAATCACATTAATATATACTAATAATTTGTTGGCAGGGCGATTTGGGTTGTGTGTTTTTACTTTTCCTCCCCCCCCCCGTCTCCGACTGTGTTAGCGTGGAATTGATTTCCTCTTTTTCCTTTTCTGTTATTGCAATTTCACGAACATTCTTATACCGGCACTTCATGAATACGTATTCTATACAAAATAAAATGCTTCAAAATTTGAATTTTCTCGAACTTTCTCGAGTTTACGACGTCGGATGATGAAATGTAATCTCTGTTTGATTTTTAGTCACATCAATATATACTAACAATTTTTTAGCAGGGCGATTTGGGTTGTGTGTTCTTTCGTTTCGTTTGTTAGCCCCCCATCCCCACCCATCACAGTCTCTGACTCTGTTAGCGTGGAATTGATTTCCTCTCTTTCCTTCTCTGTTATTGCAATTCGAGCGAATATTCTTATACCGGGCACTTTATAAATACGTTTTCTATACAAAATAAAAATCTTTATATTTTCAATTTTTTCGAACTTTTTTAAGTCTACGGCGTCGGATGTTTACCATATGATGAAATGTTTTTTCTGTTTGACCTTTAATCGCATCAATATATACTAATAATTTTTTGGCAGGGCGATTTGGGTTGTGTGATTTTACGTTTTGCTTGCCTCCCCTGCTAGTCACCGACTGTGTTAGCGTGGAATTCATTTCATCTCATTCCTTCTCTGTTATTGCAATTCTAGCGAACATTTTTATACTGATTTTGTTATTTTCTTCCCGGCCCGATCTCTTACGCGTATCATCTCACTGAATAATTTTTGCCCTAGTTTATTTATTTCATGTATTCTAGTCGTTTCTGTATTCTTATGTGAATATTATCTACTTGGCTAAACCTTGCTTATCTCTGTGGTATTAGTTTTCGATAACATTTTGCTGATTAATAATTGGTCATTATTGTATATAAATTTTTGTTTCTACTTTTTATTTATCTACAATATCTGTACTCAATCGAGGTATTTCTCTGCCATTTAACGCTGTTAGTTGTAGGATGTGCAGAAGTACCACCTACCATTTCTTAATAATTCTGTATGGCATATTTTCAAAGATAATGGTAATTTCTTAAAAATTTCTCAACCGTAGGCCATGGGGAAACAAATTGTTGGTTTTTGGTTTGGAATTTTGTTTTTGTTTGGTGTTTAGTTTAGCGTTTTGAATTGGTAATTACTGCGAAGTAGCATTTCTCATCAACCTTGTTTTACTTATATTTAAGGTCTTCTAAGTGTTCTGTCACTTGATAAGCTTCTACGCCTGCCTAAATGTTGCTAGTTTATCGTAAATGTTAGCTTTGTTAATTGACACCAAGAAAGGAAATACCGTTACGTTAGTTTCACAAATTGTCTTTTATATGTTTTTATTACATTATTATGTTTTGCCATTTGTTGTAGTTTCGTCCTGAATTCTATCTTAGCATTGAAAATTAGTGGTTGTAAGATATGCACCGCCTGAAACTCGCTACCAATTATGTAATACGTGCTTGTGTTTTATTTCTGGTATCGTCTTCTTCAGGGCTTCGTTGTTAGGCATACTTTGCAATGAGGTTAATACTTAGATTCTTCACTACACTGAGAAAAAAGAAGATAAAATCAACCAAAAATAAAATATGAAAATGCGTCAAACACGAAAATAGCAATATAAACCACGTATGCAATGTTTAAACTAACAGTTACCAATCTTATGCTTGATTTAACTACAAAGTAGATTAAAATGACAATATATTTGCAGTTTAACGATTTGTATTGATTTTTAAGATTTTTTATTGTAGAGTAACTATTTTGTCGCTTATGATCCAACATTAATTGTTTTTCAAAAATTTTTTTTGTTATATATCAATACCTATTGTTTGTAAATAACTATTATTGTTTATAGACAATTACTGATAATTACTTATATAAAAATACAATAATATAAAATAAAAATTTCTTTCAAATTAATATGAAATAAAGAAAATTAGAGTTCTCTAATAATGCTTACAAAGTTACTGACTTCTAAACTGCTATATCAATAATATTTTGGTCTATAATACATAGACCCGTTTGAATCTAAATATAAATGTAATGCTGAATGAAAAAGTTATCATTGAAGTGAATTACTTGCAATTCTTTTTTTTTAGATAGCACTTGATATGACTAAAATTAGTTGATAAAATTTCCCAGTTTATGCTCAACACAAAGGACATAAATGTTATCAGAATATGTGCCAATATCGAGAATTTGATATAAATGAAATTGTTTCGATAAAATAAAATAGTGTTGCATATAATGTTCCTTTAAACACGATCTCCTTTGCTCCGAATGTTATTATAGAACTGTCGACACTGATTCCATTCCTATTAATATGCAAAAGGTTACTTTCAGTAACTGCGTTTACAGTAGATTAATTAATGGTTATCCTTGACAGTGCTTTACCTAGGCCAATATTATTCAATAATCAAAACAAAATTAGAAGAAGCATCTTAGTACCGTTGTAAGAGAAATATTTAAACGAATTGCTACACTGTTAGTACGAAACTTTAAACTTTATGTTTAGACTCGAAGCAAAAACGCCAAATATTTTTAAGCGGACCAACTTGTGAAATTAATAACTTTGGCTTCAAGGTGCTTCAAAACAATTTTATATAATACAAGAGGTGCTCTAGAATTTTATGCCTTAAGGATGCGACACTTTCGTTCTCGTGCTCTTCGCGTAAAATTAAATCTAACATTTTAATTACTAAACATATGCGTTTCCAATACTTACGACGAAATGGAACCAAATCACCAAAAGTCCACGTCTCTCTAGCTGACATGGGAAGTTTGAAAATAATTAGATGTGACATTGTTATTGGTGAAAATACGTTACTAATTTCAGATTTTCATAATTAAACATCCGTTTTCCCTGTTCAAAGTATCTAAACTAAAAAAATTTTCAGCATTAAGTGCAATAATACTTGACAAATATCGTAATTACATACTCCCTGGAATAAATCATGCATTAATCCGCAAAGCAATTATTAACCTCATGAAAAGTGTTTAAGTTATTAAAAATTGAAAATTCCTTTAAACCAGAAAGCATGGAGCGTTTGATAGTATTATTTTCTGACGTAATATCATCCAAATAATTTTCAGGTGTCTTAAGTATAGATACAAGCTCTTTTGTAGAAGAATCAATTTCTTTTTGGTTGCATTTACAAAATATGCACGGAAATTTGCTTTAAAACTTGTGACGTAACCTAAAATTAAATTTAGTCCCAAATTATCGCCTATAACTAAGAGTAAAATAAAATGAATACGTATCTACCCATATCGATCTCTATTAGTAAACCATCGCTTTCTAATAATTTGAGTTCTTCAATTAATAAGTTTAGTGATGCATCATTTCCAAATTTCTTATTAGATGATTTAAACAAGAGTACAACGAATATGTTTTCTGAAAGATGTAAGTAATGCTAAGGTAATGTAGGAAAACAGTAATAAAGTGCTGCCAATGATTGCTCTACCGCATGAACACCTAAAGGATCATTGATCTCAAAATCATCGAATTAGAGTAGGCAGGGAATGCTAACCTTATCCGTCATATTTTTGGTTTTTGTTTCCATAGTTCGCCGTTTATTACGTTTTCTACTTTATGTTGAGAGGATAAGGATTTCATACTGTTTGAAGTATCTTGTAATACACCTGGTAATTCAAAGAATTTTTTAGACTGAAACTGCAGAGACATAAATACGCCTTTGCTGGGTTTTGTTTCCAAACAAGGAACATTGCTAACTATAACTGGTTCTATTTCATTATTGATTTCGAAAATCTTTAGTTGTTCACATCAACCTTTTGCTTTGACAAAATTTGTTAGCTTATAAAATGTATTAAAATGAACAAATGAATCGCGCAAATAATTTATTACTTTTTCTAGCAACACGAGATAGATTTTGGGTCTTTGAAAAAAATTTTTAAAAAGCTTTTATTTCCAAAAACACTCATATTAAGTGTATTTTATTTAAACAGTAATTACAATAATGATTTGACAACTTGGATATGTTCATTAACGTTTTAATTAACAAATATTCAAAGTTACTAATTACTAATGGGTAGCTGAAGAACCAACAATGTTAAAGTTATGAAGTTCGAGACTGACTGGCCATCATGGGATCCTCAGAGTATTTATGCTATCCCTGCCTTCGCATCGTCTTGTGCGAAGTGTAGATCTCATGTCTGCTACTTCTTGATAAATGACATTGTATTACTTCTTAGTAATCTTAATTCCAACAATTGCTTTCTTATAATTTATTGTGACCGGCACTTGCAGTTTCATGATACGTCTGGAATACAAAGTAGTTACTTCCTTTCTCACGTCTGATTATGAACTTTCATCAACCTTTTATAATGTGTCCTTCAATTATATAATGAAACAATCTATTTTTTAAGATTTAATAGTTGCATTTGAATATACATATATATTAATTTGGGGAATATGTAACTTACGATTTACTTTAAAATGTGAGAGTGAATTAATTTTCGTTTACAATCACAGATAACAAATTATTCAACTCGATCATAATCGAATCTAACAATATGAATAAAACATCAGTAATAATATCGTCTACGTCATTCCGTGAGATATTTGATCTACTACAGAGCTTGCTGATAATTAGTAAAGAATATTACAAAGATATTTCTGAATGAAAATCGAAACGTTACAACTACCTTTGGAATACTTCACATTTAGAATAAAAAACAATTTAAAACATATATATCAAGAGCAGGAAGACATTCGTCAATGTTATAATTTATACTGTCGTAGTAAACATAAAATTCATCAATCTTGCACAAGATTGCACTTACTGCAATTATCAACGGTTAAATGATGTCACCTTTATTCAACAAAACGACTATTAAATCTTAAATCTTTCTGTTTATACCATTAACCGTATGAACATGTACAATAAAAGTTTGAGAGTCCTTTATGGTAGCTTTAAATATTATGCTGTTTTACTTTCCTGATTTTTTTGTTTGAACGTGTTTTATAGTTGGGGACAAGATAGCATGTAATAAGCATGAAATTGCAGCATCTCCTAAAAAATTAATTATAATTATGCAATTTTTGTAAAGGCTGAGCTGCATCATTTGTGAATTCTTCGGAACAGTTAACAGTATTTAATAACATATTAATGTAATCAGCGTTGACTTGGTGAAGATCCATAATAATAATAAATAAGTAAATAAAAGAAGAATACCTTAGTACTTTTATCTTCACAATAATAAAGTTATTATAATGTCAATTTAATAAAAATATGACGAGCGCTTTCGACTATTAAGTCATTATCAAGTCTAACAGAAACTAAAATTGAGCTAAAATATATATAAAAGCTAATCACATATAGAGAGGGAGGGATAAACAAGTTAAAATCTTGAAGCAGAGTCAATTATTGGAGACGCATTTATAAATGTAATATCATTAACAATATTTTGCCCAAGTGCCAACGCCTTCTTAATTTCTATATTTTCCAAACTGTCCAGCTTCTTACCTTTATTTAAAATGTGAAGGATTTCAAAATTTGAATTAAAATCACAAGTATGATTATTGTCATTTAAGTGTCTAGCGAATGCACTAGAAGCCATATTTTTACCAATATCACGTCTGTGTTGGTCAAATCGTAGTTTAAAGCTGGTGCCAGTTTGTCCAATATAAAAACTATTACAAGTATTACATTTTAATTTATATACTCCAGTTTGATGGAGTTTGTCCATTTTTGGCTTACAATTTTTAATCATCGATCCTATTGACGACCTAGTGTAAAATGTAGGCTTTTTGTCTTTACATTTATTAAATATCTTATTCGAAATAACCATGGATAATTTACCTATATATAGCAGTTTACAATATCTCATTTCTAAGTTTGTGTCATTTGATATCACTTCACTATTTACCTGCATTCCTACGCTTGAAGTAATTAATATCGTACATGAAACTCTGATGGATAATAAATTGGATCAGAATATCATTAAAGAGTATATGGACATATTACATATTTGTATACAACAGAACTACTTTACAACGAACGGTAAGTTCTACAAACAAACAGAGGGGCTGGCAATGGGTTCGCCCCTAAGTCCTTTGTTGGCAGAGATTTATATGGATCGCTTCGAGAAAGATTTAATGAAATCAGGTAATACCTTGGTAACCCACATTTTATATTGGTATAGATATGTTGACGATATATTATGTTTATGGGGAGGTACAAATAGGCAATTGACACAATTTCTAAAATACTTAAACTCTCGACACGTATCAATACAATTCACGATGGAGATAGAGGAAGATCATAATATTAATTTTTTAGATTTGAATATCAGTAATGTACACAATAAGCACTCTTTTAAAGTATTTCGAAAACCTACCTATACGGACGCTATTATACCCTTTTCATCTAGACATCCCATTAGTCATAAACTTGCATCTTTTAACTCGATGCTTCACAGACTTGTTAATATACCTATGAACGCCGATAATTTTACGAAAGAGCAAGATACAATAACTAAAATAGCTTTGAACAACGGATATAAACCTGAATTAATCACTAAACTCCTAAGAAAACATGAGAACAATGGGGTTAGAAACTTGATCTATCCTAAGGTTGTACCAACCTTAGAAATGAGATATTGTAAACTGCTATATATAGGTAAATTATCCATGGTTATTTCGAATAAGATATTTAATAAATGTAAAAACAAAAAGCCTACATTTTACACTAGGTCGTCAATAGGATCGATGATTAAAAATTGTAAGCCAAAAATGGACAAACTCCATCAAACTGGGGTATATAAATTAAAATGTAATACTTGTAATAGTTTTTATATTGGACAAACTGGCACCAGCTTTAAACTACGATTTGACCAACACAGACGTGATATTGGTAAAATATGGCTTCTAGTGCATTCGCTAGACACTTAAATGACAATAATCATACTTGTGATTTTAATTCAAATTTTGAAATCCTTCACATTTTAAATAAAGGTAAGAAGCTGGACAGTTAGGAAAATATAGAAATTAAGAAGGCGTTGGCACTTGGGCAAAATATTGTTAATGATATTACATTTATAAATGCGTCTCCAATAATTGACTTTGCTTCAAGATTTTAACTTGTTTATCTCTCCCTCTCTATATGTGATTAGCTTTTATATATATATAAGCTCAATTTTAGTTTCTGTTAGACTTGATAATGACTTAATAGTCGAAAGCGCTCGTCATATTTTTATTAAATTGACATTATAATAACTTTATTATTGTGAAGATAAAAGTACTAAGGTATTCTTCTTTTATTTACTTATTTATTATTAGTATTTAATAAATTTACGTTTTGCTTGTCTTTTATTCTGTTATTAAACAATTGAACAGCTTTAACTTAAAAATTTTCCCACTTCTTCGGTAATCCAAACGCTTTATTACGATATAGCTTTAAAATATCAAGTTCGATCTAAAACATTCCAACTGTAACAATCAAACCGTTAATAACAAAAAATTACCAAATTAAATCCGTGTGAATGTTTAAAGAATGGCCAGTCAGATATAATCCCAACAACGCCAATATCTGTCGATTCTTGCAAAATTTGTTTTCTGCAAACATTAAATGTATATTTCCATTTGTCTTGTATATCTGCTCAAGGCGCACTGTTTACTTTTAACCAAGCAGTATATTTGTTTACTTCTAAAATGGAATTGTTGTTTATTGAAAATTCTCGTTTCCGAAAATTATTAATGTGTTTATATAGATTGGTTTATATTTACATTAGGTTTCCTCAGGTAATAAAATATTCAAATCTGTTCTTTTTAAAAATTTACTTTAGATAAATACTTAATCGAATGCTTTTAAAACAAAAATTCTAGACCGTGGTCCAATGGTCATTTTCATTCGCTACCATAAACTTACCATCAATATGAATTTCTTTGGTATCAGAACTCAAGGTGCCTCTCGGTTCTGTAGCAGTTGGTTTCTGCTGTAATTATTTTGTTGTAATAAACCCAATTTTTTAAACGCTTTGTGCTATTGGAGTATTTATCATACAGCCTGCCAGAGATGGAATGGGTCATGGGTCAACTGGGTCACTGGGTCCAAGTGGGTCACTTTTTTGTTTGGGCCACTGGGTCAGTGGGTCCCGTGCACTGACCCAGATTGACCCAGTGACCCACATTGACCCAGTGACCCACATTGACTCGGTGACCCACATTGGCCCAGTGGCCCACATTGACCCAGTGACCTAAATTGTCCCGGTGACCCAAACTGTCCCAGTGACCCAAACTGACCCAATTGATTCAGTAACAAATTAAATTATTGAAATCATAAAAATCTTTTTCCCATACTTTCAGCTCAATTTATTAACTATTATCACAAATGCATAAGCTTATTGATGCCGTTAGTTGCTAGCATTTGTTTCATATTTCAAACAAACGCTAAAATGTTTTGTAATCAATACATCGCTTTTTATATAATATGAAACGCATTTTTACATGTTTTTCAAGAAACGTGCTGTGGCGCTGTGCCGCGAAAATGCAGTGTTATGAACGTATACAATTTTATGTTCAAATAATAGTATCCTTTCACATAAGAACTGAAATAATTTGTAGCAAAATCTTAATATTATATACCCGATTATTTTCAGTGTGCATTATTTTTGTAATTTGTATATCATTATCATTAAGCATGTATAAACATCACCTTAATTGTAGTTTAAACCTTATACATAAGTGCTGACTTTTATAAATCTCCGTGAGACCGAGATTTCTTGATAAGACTAATTAATTAAAAGAATGATGAAAATCATATAAAAAAATGTTCCTGTATCAATTCGATGTCAGAAAACGGGATTATTTAATTGATCATTTAGTATATTTAATTGTTAAACATTCTCACACTAATTAAAATTGTCCCGGACAGCAGCTACTCCTTCTGCCAGATAGTTCTGAGATTTATTTTGTAACTGTAATTCGTAGAACAGCACATATTTATTAAAAATTAATAATAAAATTTCCAAATTTCATAATCGGTTATTCGATAAAACTAGCCCACTAATTGAGGACATCACAGAGGGACAGTAAGAAAATTTTTGCGACTGCATCAATTTGGGTCAATTTAGGTAACTGGGCCAATTTGGGTCACTGGGTCAATATGGGACAATATAGGTTACTAGGTCAATTTGGGTCACTGGGTCAATGTGGGCCAACATGGGCCGCTGGGTCAATTTGGGTCACTGGTTCAATTTGGGTCATGGGTCATTGGGCGGTGGGTCACATCCTCATTTGGGTCACTGGGTCATGGGTCACATTTTAGGTGACCCATTTCATCTATGCAGCCTGCCCGATGGAAATTGTTTCTTCACATATTTTTTATAGTATATGTACTAAAAAGAATTTAACTATAGAACTCTTAAAAATAAAATATCTTATTGTCTTTAACTGTTTTTTCTATTTCAGTAGGAATAAGTTCAAAGGAATTCCGTCTGATTTTTTAAGAGTTTTCATATGCCAACTTACAACGGCATCAACAGGTATTTTTTCTCGAAGCATCGTTGAGTTTTTACGGATATTAAAATATTCTAATACATAGTTTCCATTGGGATATTTTTTTACTACTTTTACTAGATCCTAAAAATATACTATGTACGTTTCAGCCCGATCTTGCAACCAACTCGGTATAAAACAACACGAGGGTGGATTTTCTGTATTCTAAAAAAAATAAATACCGTTTTTAAAGTTTTAATAAGTGCCAGAGTTTTTACGTTTGCTAATCTCCATTTTAGTAATTTGTCTTGAAATTTTACTTTTGTACCCAGTTTGTACTTACTAAGAGGTTCATTTGAGTCTGATTCTGTTAGGAACGATAATCTTTCTACAGTTATTGCATTATCTGGAAATTCGAGTGAATGCATGGTAATACTTAAAGAAAAATTAATGTATTCCGGAAGCACTTGGCGTTTAAAAAACTACATTGGGGGTTAACAGAATTGCAAGCAATAGAATTATTGTACGCATGCTCACAGAATACTTCAGGGGTTAAAAATTCAAAATCCCAACTTTGAAGTATTTGACGTAATTTTTTATATTCGAGGTTTAGTTTCGTTGCCTATTAAAACCCAATGAGCATCGTCTTCATAATTATTGTATATACGCGAAAACTCCGTGCAATTTTTTATGACCTTAAAACTATATTATTGACTTTAATCGCACCTCGTTGTTGCGTCGACTCGTCTAATATGTAAATACATAAATAGGAACACATGTAATAATTATATTTACTAATTGTAACCACTACTGATGATGATGCTTCCACATTCAAATGCATTATTTCAACCGTTTTGGGGGAACTAATTTGACATAATTTAAGAAGAAAAATAATACCTACACTACAAACAGCGCGATATACTTATAAATACAGACATCGTGTTGTACTGATGTTGTATGGATAGGTTTCAACTACGCCATAGCTATCGTCATAAAGTTCAAACAATTTAGAATAATGGTTTATACTACTTTTTTAGTGTGTTAAATGATACGAGTTGATACAGAAATGAAATTGACAACAAACAATATTGTTGATAACCAACAAGCATTGGTTCGATATTGAGAATTTAAACTGTTAACAAACAATTTCTTTGATTCAGCATTCATTGAGAAACTGCGAAATATTCACCAAAATTGTTGGATGGCAATATGTTGTCAAATTAATCCGTATCTCTGAAAGGGACACAATTATTATTTTAACCATAATTCTAGTGATCAAATAAACCATGTAGCTCTAAATAAAAATAACACAGAGATTAATTGCACAATTAATCGGTAATAGTTATCCAACAACTTTATTGATTTTATTTAAACTACACTTTTTCCTCAATGTATGTTTGCATCTTTACCCAGTGCGACTACCAATCAAACTCTTATTTCATAAGTGATTACTCGATTTTCAACTCATCTAGAAGTTGGAAGACGAAGTAAAATGGGCAGAAGAAGAAGGCAAACACTGTTTTGTCTAATTTATCTATTCTACCGTTTATTTAGTCACGCATTTTGTAACGGGCATTTTTATAGCTTAAACATTTTACGCTTTTTCCCAATTTGTAAATACCTTTCTGCAATTACTAGTTCTATATTCTATAATTATTAACTCGTTGGCGAGTGCATAGTATTATAATAAGTAAATTGCATCGTTTTTGGCTGGCCGCTCGTATAAATTTTGTTGCTTATGTATTATCGAAGTCGAGATAACAGACGCTCAGATGTTATGGGTATAGCAACGAGTTGAATAAACAGATTGGCAGTCGAGTCTGTTCTTGGTTCCGATATACTAATTACGTTGAAAATACTGTTTCTTTTTACTTTGAAAATAGTGAGAATTAATGCGGTCTCAATTTTCGAATTGTTATGAACAAGCGCGGCACGATTTTAATTGTTTTTCTTGTGAAATAAAACTTGTATATTAACTGTAAAGAAGTGTAGTTCTGATTCCATTGAAGGAAGTATGCTTTTATAGGCGAACGTGCGGTTTTAAGGTCGTTGACTGTCGAACTTATTGTTTACGCGTACCTTACTCATTGTGTTTTTAGTTGATTTTCTGTTGGAAATAAAACTTGTTAAACTCGACCGCACGTGTGTTTTGAGGGACATTTGACAGACGGTTTTATTGCTTGCGCGTGCTTACTAATTGTTTTTAGTTGCTTGTCTTGTGAAGTGATAGTCGTAGAACTTGCTAAACTGACCGATTCTTTCTTTAGGATTAATGTGTGTGCAATCAGTGTCCCTTTGTTTTATCAGATTAGTGCATACTTTGGATTATTTAAATACAGTGGATACTGTAGTTCCTGCATTTTTCTAACACCAAATAATCTAAAATAGATCATTGCTTGCGCGAATTTCCTTATTTGCGAAATATAACAGATTACCGGTTTACAAAGGTATTGGTTGAAGTCTCTCACTGCTTTTTGGAGGTTTATGAAAATAATATACATTTGATCCCAGTTGAAATTAAACTAGTGCTACAAAAGATTTCGAAATTATTGTCTCAGGAAATAGAATTAACAAGAAATTTATTAATGCTACATAGTTCCGTCGCGTGATGGTGTCTGCTGCTAACCCCAGTGAAATGCGTGGGTGTGATTAGTGTGACGTGTGAGAAATTCCATCAACACCCTCACAGTCAAGGGTGAAGTGCTTCGTTAGCGTAGGACATCGTGAATCTCACACTTCCGTTGCAAGGAAGTGTTGCTGAAGGACTTTTGTAAGTTGAACTATTTCCTACTTATTATTACTTTAAATATCTATCCGTTGCTTAACCATATCTTTGTCGTTCTGATACCTTTTACAAAAGACTTGCATAATATTTTAAAACATAAGAATAAAAAGAAAGAAAGAAAGAAAGATCAATACTACTAAATTACTCATATCAATTGTGTCTTACCTATTTATTTTCTTTTAATATTTTATCTGATTTATGTTTAATTGGTGTGTGAGGAAACGTTTCTGCTACTTCCCAATATTACCTCACTTTGTAATAAAAAATTTTATAATGCTCTTATCGTGATTATATTATATAGTTTATCTAAACAGTTTTATTTACATTCTACAAAGTACTGAATAACTGAGACTTTTCATTGCTGCTATGCTTTTTCTTTATTTCAGGTTTGCAGGACTAATTTTTTTTATTGCAGGTTTGCTATTCTAACTTTTTTTATTGCAGGTATTGTTACTAACTCCTTACAGCCGCGTACGTTATATGTTGGTCTACTTTCTACAACCCCCCCTAATCTCCGATTGAGCCCGGTCATTTCTATGATTTTCTTTATGTTACGCACGGCTACGAGCCAACGTAGCATAAATTTTTGGCGCCCAACGTGGATGCCACGAAAAAAAAAGTAACAATTTATTTGTTCAATGGCTTTCTAAGAATGTCTTCCTGTTTTCTAGGTAAGTCTGCGTTTTATGAAAATCAAATTGCAGAATACAAAAAGCACAATTTATATCCCCCCCCCCCCGGTCTATGTTATGCATACATCAAATGTTTAATTTTTGTTATTATACAATCGAAATGATTTAGACATTGGTTACAATTTTTTATTGAACGCAAACGCATTGTTCTCACTCGCTAACATTAATTGCGAATCTACCACTAGCATGGAATCGGAAACAATTCGATCAAAGCAGTTATTTCCTGATAAAAACCGACTCAAAGCACCTTAATCACAAATCCACCGGCGCATTTTGAAGACCTGAAAGTCATTCAGTACTTTTACTTTTGCTTTTTACAACTTACAGTAATAGGATTGTATACATAAAAGAGACGAAATCTAATCTCAAACACATTCGCCGTCAGTAATACCACTAATTAGAAACAAGCTATCAGTAGGGTTGGTTGATGGGTGATGTGACTGATTCTCACATCCCTAAACCTATTTGGCAGTGAACCGAAATACAAAATAATGAGAACACATCTTTAATTATATTTCTCTTAGAAAGTTAAATGGCAAATTGTACCTACTAAAGGAACGTAATACTTGTAAATGAAACATTACGCGCGTTTACTAAAGACAATTTGTAAAGTGTCCGTGCTTATAGCGCGCGTCTAATTTCGTCTCTGGCGACAGACAGATGAGATTAACAATTTGTCTTTACAGTAGTTTTTCTTTTTCGTCTGTCAGATCTGATAGTGAGCAACAGCTATCAACGTTGTTGAAGTACTAAAAAGTATCTTATTATCATTTGCTCGCAATATGTCACAAGTAGTGGTGAATTCAAGATGCTTTTGTTTTCAATGCGTTTCTATTTAACACGTACTTTGAGCTTTTATTTCAGGGTGACATGCTGCTGTTAAATGCCAAGAAAGAATATCTTTAACTTGTGAATCTGTACAATGCTATTATTTAAAAGAAATAGCCAATCAGGAATTCTTCTTTCTATGTTTAAAAATTTGCAGGAAATTCGTCTGTCAACTTGTGATGTTGATGAACTTTTTTAAGCGCATTTAATTTTAGTGGTAACTACATGCATATCTCAACAAAGAACATATGTATTAATACTACAGTTACATAAAAGTAAATTTTGTCGCCCTCTTTTTAACGTGTGATATATAATATGCACATATTGAAAGTTACGTAGGACTATTATACTCCGTTCTATAGATTATTAGAGGCTGTGGAATGTCAAGCGATTTAAGCGCAATTTTTGCATTTCTAAAATCAATCATTTTTTACTTGTAGCTTGAAATATTTTTAAGTTCATGACTATAAGTAAAATTTGTGATGTAGTACAATTTATACTAAAATTTCAGATTATATATTTTATTCCATCGATTGGCAATTTTTTTCGCTCATGGGCCGAATATAATTTTGGTATTATGACGCGAGCCGAAATAAATTTAAAAAAATATGGATTGTGCCAATTAAAAATCGCTTATAGATAGGAAAAGGTAAAAACTACAATTGACAATAAACATTTGTTTCTATTATTACAATAAAAAATACAAGAAACGAAAATATTTTATAATTATGTAATACAAAAGGTATGCTTCTTATTATGTAATAAAGGTTTAATCTGAGAGATCAAATTTCGAATGTTTTTGATTTATTGTTTTATCAAAGTCGGGATCTTAGTCGCTTGCAACAATTTTCAACAACGTTTCTAAATTTGCATTAGTCATTCTGTACCTAATTGTAGTTTTTCTATTTTTCAGTAACGAAAATGAACTTTCCCACAGATGTGCAAACCCAAAGAATGCAAAATATTTTTGAGCATTATTCAACATATTTTTTAATATTGAGGCATAAAAGTCTTACCTTTTTTTCCAGAAAATTGTTGCTTTAATTTTAAATTTGGGTGTAAATTTATCAATTCCAACCGAATACAAAGTGATGCATCACCGCCATTGAAATTAAATGGTAGGCTTCCTATACAGGTAGAGCGTTAGAGATTCTGAAAATCACGAAATCTTCTTGCATATTTATTAACCCTTTAGTGCCCAAATTATTGCGCTCTTTCTGAAAAGTTGATTTTTGTGAAAGTTTGTTTTAATAAGGCTCTACATTAATCTACCAAAGTTTGAAATCCATAAATGTACCGTATGTTCAAAAAACAAGGTGGCAGATAAATTTGCCAGTGGGCAGTTGAAGTAGCATATTGTTAGCTTGTAGTAGATGGTAGTAGTGGATAAAATAAAACTTACTCTAATTAGCTATAATGTTAGTTCAAGTTTAAAAATCTACATATTATTTGATTATTTACAAATGAAATGTAGTTCTGAGGATGTAAAGGTATAGAACATTTATTACATTCAAAGCAAGTTCTTCCTGCGCAACCTTTACACCTACGATATTTTGCAGCTCCTTTTACAACAATGTGCCGAATTTGATCGCGTCGCCTATCTTCCAATGTTGGTGAAAATGTTAGGGATCCCGATGGTCGTCCTTGTTTCGATTGTTCTGTTCCATACGTCAGTAAATAGTGAAGAACACATTGGCGTCGAAAATCAAGAAGCGACAATGCCATTCCTTTCCTACGGTAAAGTAACCATCCCTGAACGCTACTTATATCTACAGTCCAGCTAAAGAATGCCCACCACCATTCTTTTATTCTTATATTTGTTCGGTATGCTGCCAGAAATTGGTCTGAAAGATCAACTACGCCCATATTTTGATTATATGCTGCTATAGGACCTGGAACGTTCACTTCAATGTGTCGTTTTTCAGTGCGGTTGTAACGAGTTGCTGTTGACATGGGATGCAGAGGGATGCAGTTTGTAAGTGTTGTTACAACTGCATTGTCGTTCCAGCAAACAACAAGTAAGTTGTTGGATACCAAACTTTCATATGATCCACGTGGTTGCTTTGAAAAATTACATTTTTCTGTCAAATTCATTTCCTTACTAACGCGATTTATGCGTAACGTTCCAGTACCACCGTACGACAACCTATTAAGTTGTTCAAGCAAACCAACTGACGTAAACAAATTATCAAAAAATAATTTTGTACCTTTAGGTAGTTTGGCATGTTCAGCAAGACCAAGAACTACATTGCCAGCTTGCCCGTAACTGGTACCGGGCAAACGAGTGTGTGTACCACAGTATGGTTCTGCGTGGTAAAGATATCCTTTTGAACTTGCTATACACCACAATTTATAGCCAAACCTTATTGGTTTTCCTCGAATAAACTGCTTAGCACCATGATGACCGTAATATGGTATAATGCTTTCATCAATACTGCAGCAGTCGCTTATCTGTAGTAGTTTGAAGGATTTATTTAGAAAAGCAAATATTGGTCGCACTTTATACAGTTTGTCATTGCTGTCAATTTTGGAATTGTCAGCAAAGTGTAGATATCGCAGTATACCATCAAATCTATTTCGCCTCATAGCATTCACAACAATAGCTGAATGACAATCGGTATCGTTTTTCCAGTACATTCGCTTACTCGGTAAAACATCATATCCGGAGTACAACATAATGCCAATTACTACATATATTTCATTTTTAGTGACTTTCAAATTGTGACAGCCTTTCTGGACAGCATATAAGTTAGTTTCACGTACTATAACTCGAAGAAACTCGTCATTTAAAAAAATTCGAAAAGCATCAATGGGAGTATTTATCGATTCCAAAAGAGCAGTATCATTCAAACGGTTCAAAACGTTAGGTAGTTGTAAGTTTGATCCATCTCCTGCTATCCAATTTCTAATGTTTATAATCTTTTTTCTTTTGACTGCTTGTCTTGGTAAGGTCACTGCCGATGTAGATGTTGAAGCTTTACATGGCAAATTACTTTCATCGCCACTTTCAGAATGTTGTTTGATTGTTGAACACGGATCTAATAAAATCCTTCTAGGTAAGTAATCCATATTACCGGAAGCTTCGTTATCAGATTGATCTGAATCTTTATCAGTTTCCGCATTTGGTTCTTCAATAGGTGGCTCTATAATAATTTGGTCAGAAATATTGCAATCGTCTTCCAAATTTTCTAATTTCTCCAAAAGCTCATGTAATAATAGACCTTTTCCATTACGTCCACCAGTATATCTAGGTATAATAACAAAACTAAATATTTTTTTAATAAACAAAGTAGTACTTACAAATTTTGATCCATATTGATCAATATGAACCGATTTGAAAATACAAACTAAAAACACTAGACGAACGAGACAAATTCAGTGCTAATCGTAAGACTTACAATGTGCAACTGTTAGAGCCCAGTGGTAAAATTATTTGCCACTCAACTTCATGACTCATTGGTTTTCTTATCTTTTGTATAGTACTGATACAGCTGTTTCCTACATGTAAAGGAATCTCTAGCCTACACATTTCTAATAATTATTGTTTATTTAGCATTCTAAAGATGAAGTAAATGAATGAATAATGGTACACCATCAAAGAGAAATTTCTGATAATTACATTGTTGACAATTCATTTCTAATTATAGATTTAGGTTTAGTAATTAACTATTGTGCATAAATTACCCGCAGAAAACAAGAATTGAGTAATATTATAATAATGAAATTAAACATAGGTAATGAATATTAAATGAAGAAAAACATAAAAAGGAAATGGCATCTTTATTTACCACGGGGCACTAATGGGTTTTAAGGAGGTAACTTCTATAGTTTCGTACTTCTTAAAATCAACGCATCTCATGTATATTTCTCTTTTTTGTAAGATAGGGAAGCGAGATAATTGTTTAATTTAAAATTGTAACCAAAATAACTTCAGTTTTCTCCTAAACGATGTGACATGTGCATACATATTGTAGCGGGCTACTAGTAACACATTTCACTAATTTAAAACAAGTAGTAATAAAAGTCTTTATTTCTCACGATTCACAAGCCTAATTAACCGTATATACCTTATTTATAGATGTTTTCAGTCCAATTAACAATGAAGCACTACCACACTAATGCTATTTACAAGCACTAACACTACTATTTATTTATTACACTTTGTCTATTTATGTATTCCACAAGCTGTCGGTACAATACACTTTCACATAATACAAATTTATATTTACTCTTGGACTTCCAAAAGCTTAACTATTTAACTTTACACGATATAATTTATATTCGACATTCAACTAACTCCTACATTAATCACCGATCTTCTATATACCCTATAATTAAGTGGATGATTTATACTCCGATATATGCTAGAAAATTCTAGGCTTCTGTAGTATATACATTGCTTACGGTGCTTGTTTGTTTGACGGGTTGCCTAATAGTAGCTCGTAACAATATTAGAAATAAACATCAATAAATTTAATTATGTTGATGCGGAAATATCAACAGAGTGGAAAATTCCTTTCAGCCATTGTACATCTGTTAATTCAGATAATTCGTCCAGCTTATCCTTAACACTTGAGAAGTTAACAATTTCATCCAACAAATAATGAAATTGTTTTAAAATGTTTGCAAGACAAGGCCAGCTTATGTCCGTATGATAAGGAACTTTAGTAAATCACATTCAATTTCTTTATAAAAATGCTATGAATAGACGGTGAGTTAAAGCTCTTCCACGAGTAAAATTAACTATTTGTGCTACAGCCGTTATTACATGCTTCAGTTTTAGAACTCTTTTGTATATGGCGTCTTGATGAATATACAATTTAGGAAAATTATTCCTTTTTCTGGAATATTCTTTACTTTATCACTTATCCTTTTTAATAATCAAATATTTTTACTGGCAAACTAAAACACCATTTGGTTGTGATTTTATACAGCCCCCCTGGCAACGTTATTTTAGGGCCTTGTGAGATTCACATTCCTCTTTCTAACAATGGTCTGTGTTCAATCATCGCGCATATGCACCTCCATGTCCGTTAGTGTTCCTTGCGCACGTGCATACCTTTATCATTTCTAACTAAGAGTAAGGGGAATATGATTCAGTACCAAGTTTGGGTAAGTCGTCAAAAGTTTACTGAGAGCAAACCCAAGCAATGCCAAAAATAAGTCGCTTTCGGGGAGAGGGTGCGAACATTTTAATCCTGTGCCCTGTGCCATGCGCTTGACTCGTGAGAAGTGTTTAGAATCTGTGGACGTGGAAGCGTACTATGATTAAATGCAAGGTAAACTATATCATCGACAAAAATATAGATAGCTAAGAGCTATTATACATTATATTGTGTAATCGTGGTTTCGTAAAAGAAGATGAATATAGGAGCTAACTTATTTTACGGAAAGGTAAGCTTTTCCCTAAATAGGAATAAATGCAGATATACATACATTTTGTGACAGAAGCCGGAGTAGCTTGCCACTTTCTTCATAACAAAACTTAAAGAAATTCTTCTTACGTTTTTAATTACCGTTATTTAATATAATATCTAAAGGTTCTCGTTTTGTAATCTGGTGAAAAATAAATTTTTGCTTCTACATGAACTGTCCTAACTCAGCTCGCTATAGTTGCTCTTGATGCTGGGACAATTTGTCCACGAATAGATGTAAAAAAATTAGTCAAACTACGACTTGCTTATTAAAGAAATTTTAATATACTGGATCTATATCTAAATCGCTGGAAAGTTTCCAACGTGACTGCTGAAATAGATCTATCTGTTTTAGAACCAACGTCTGGCCAAAACAAAACTGAGTACATTCCCTACTTTGTTTATCTTTAACAGCGTTGTAGTGTATTTTACGACCTCAAGCTAACAACAAAATCAGGGCAATTCGAACATCTCAAAGGTACTATTCCGGTGTACTTTGTGGGACTTTATACAGGCAGTAAATTTATGTCCCAAATAATTTTGCTATTCGAAATTAGTTTTGCAATTCCAATAGCTTTAACTATTCTTTTAACTAACAAATGTCCCGTAATTCGTTCACTATTGGCAGGGTCTGCTAACGTGGCTAAATGTGTTTATGCATTTAGTTGTATTTGGCGCAATTCCTTTAGTAGGGGGTAAGTTAGTCAAATATTGAGCAACTGGTTTTGATCTAGGATTATCCGTTAAAATGCCTTGCTGCATTATCAATGCCACCC
Source organism: Platerodrilus igneus (assembly GCA_036346225.1). NCBI lineage: Eukaryota > Metazoa > Arthropoda > Insecta > Coleoptera > Lycidae > Platerodrilus > Platerodrilus igneus. The sequence continues at coordinate 5,113,217 of JARFIW010001701.1, forward strand.
AGTATTTCAAGGAGAAGCGATTGCTCATAAAGAAGACTTTCGCCATGAGTTTTCTAGCAACATTTTGTCCACCAATGACCAATCGTTAAACAAATTAGTCCACTCCGAAACTTTCAATCCCCCGAGCGTAAATTCTATGCCTCGTTTAAGGGTTTTTGAGATCAGGCATCCATTAAAAATTGCTCTAAGTTTAATAGCCGAAAAAGGTGTGCCACTGCAACTGTTATCAGGTCAACTCTTTGAAACACTTTGTTCCAATTCCGAACTATTAGAACACATGGTCCTTTGACTGTGTTCAGATGGTTTAATACTCTTCGTATTAGACCAGCAGTTGGAAACAACCATACTAGCTGATAGACCCAAATCTTGCTGAAGGCATTCGTAAATTCGGTTTGTTGACTCGATACATCCATTGACATGTAGCGATCCAGCACCCTCGAAGCACTGTAGCAAAAACATCTATTTGCGGTGTAACCCACATATTGAAGATCTGGCTTGTTATGCTCGGGAGTAAATGCCAATCTGATAAGGCTGTTTGCCTCGCTATTATATGCTAGTGTATACTGTGCTATAAAGATATTCTTCAGTACGTGCGTCAACTACAGCAGAAGGTAAGACAATTACAAACATCTCATCGCTTTTTGATTTTGCAAGTATACTACCACCGTACTGTCGTATGATTGGATTAGCATTGCTTTACGGTCGTAGAGCACGGATTCCGCTATAATAATTTAAACAAAGCATGTATTTGTAATTTATTTTCCATCACCTATGAACGAGATACCATATTCCTTCCATAACAGAGTTTTGTATTTAAGCACCCAACCTGACTCGCTCGTGTGGGTTGTTATAAAAGTGTTCGATTTTGCCTGAAAAATTGAGAGTTTTGTTTCTAGGTTTTTTTACCCATCACTGGCATTCCATAGGCACCTGTATTGAATCTTCTTATTGAAAAACGGTTTGTTTTCTGGAAGTGTCAGACTTGCAGGAAGTATGAATCCGGAATAGCGATGGCTGCAAAATTCATTTTTTGAAGTAGGTTCTACTTTTTTTTATGCTCCAGCAATGTTTATTTAGAATCCGTTTTAGGTCTTTTCTTATAGAGATTACTTTCCTTAAATGTAGCGACGCAGTGTTGATTTTTGTGTTCCAGGTGATTTCTAAACAACTCAAACATTGATTGTTGGGGTATCAGTAGTGATTTCTTCTTGTTTACGCACTATTCCAAAGTTATTTACCTCAATTTTGATTTGCCAGCACAAAGTCGTCTAGGTACACAACAATTATCATTTCAACTTTTTAAAGCCGAGCTGCTAACCAATTTGAAATTCAGGAAAAGTCAAGAAGTGCTGTTGAGAGGCCAAACGGTATGCATATCACGTAGCATACTTGGTGTGTATGTATTATGGAAAGAAATTTTTGATATCTCTCTTTTATTGAGATATGATATTAAGCTTGGTAGATATTTTTGGCCATGAAGTTGTTTTGCAGAAACGAAAAAAATTTTGGAAGATTTAAAATTAAAAATTTTCTTAGGCAAAAAAATTGGTTCAATCGTTTCGGGTTGAGAATTTTCTTTTTGGACCCATTCGGCTTTGGAACGGAACGTCCAAGATAAAAAACCTCGCGGAGAAATGGAATTTTTTCAGAACACCTTGTCTGACCATGTTGTTCAATTCCAGATCCATTTCCAAAGTCGTATTTCTGTAATTTGTTTTCTTTTTGAAGAAGATGATAAAGGCGATTTTTCTACAAGTGGTATCGAATAGCCACTAAGAATTTCCAAGATTCCTCTTTTGAAACTCCTAGAGCATTCCATTACTCCAGATAATTTTTTAGTAGGCCCGTCTTGCTTGCTGTTATTGATTTCTTATTGCTTTTTGTCTTTTATTCAATAGATCGCATTTGTGTGCGTATACTCGCTTTCTGAGCACATAATTCTTGTGTGATTAGATTTTTATGATGGAAACGACTAAACTGTTTTCTGTAACACCGTCTTGGCTGTAACATTGCCCTATGGGCGTTGGTTTTTCTCCTAGACAAATTGTACGCTGACAGATTAAAACTTGAGGTTTCTCTGTGGGAAATATTAAATCAAACTATTAAATAATTGCTATTTAATACTTGCATACGCAAAAAAATGTGCTTTAAAGCTTTGTGGTAGACAATCCAAATTGTTTAAAAAATTATTTGTCGAAAATAGCTCAGAAAAAACAACAGTATACAAATGTTAGAATACTGCAGATTTCGGAGCAAAATTCATTTTTGCTTTTATATTTCTTAAAAAAGTCGGAATCATACAAAAGTTTTCCATTTGTACCATAATTTCATCTCTGTCCACTTTTAACACTGGGAAAAAGCCTCGATTTTTGTACGAACTACTCTTTTTTGGCTCTTTTCTACAAACAGATGAAGTTCGAGGCATCAGTCTAAGTTACAGTTTTTCATTGTTCAACTGTTCATCTTTTTTTTTTCTTTACACAATGTAAGCCATTTTTTCTTCTACCATTCATTAAAAAACACTTTGTCTTTGACATAGAGTTGTGGGAATTCCGTCCAGTTTTGATAACATTATGTAGCATTCTAATTACCTTATGAAAAGGAAAACTATAGTCTATTCGCTTTAACTTCAGGATGACGTCATAAGTGGATAAAATGCTACATTGCCAATATTAGTTTAAGTTTTAATATATTTGATGAATGACATACAAATATTCCTATTGGCAGACGTTAAATGGCAAATGGTTCAATTTCTAAGAGGAATTGCTGGCAACGCCGCACAGAATTGCCAACTTTTATTGTTTTAAACAACAATATCCCTCAAGCGGAATTCTAGGTATTCAGTTGCATACAGTTGTTAACACTTTATTACTATATTTGAATTCATCTTAAAATTAAAGTGAATGAACTATATATGTACGCCTCATCACCAGCAACATTGTCTTGAAATTTTGAGCAAGAACTTTTATTCCATTCAGAAGTTATTACCCTTTAGTAGTTCTACGATTATGTTTATATATTTTTTACAGTTTTCTACTTTCTATACAAAACTGATACTGGACGAGCCGACCTCCCTCTTTTTAAATCTGCACTACCATTTTTAATATATGATTCAATAATATAATAAACTGTATTTATAGATCACCTAAACTTGCTAGCAATCTGTCTCAGATAAATACCCCTACTATATTTCCTAATTATCATATTACTCATCGTTCTGGTGGATACTACATCTTTTCGCATTTTTAAAGAAATTTTTCAGTTTAAATTTTGCTAATTTGTACAGTTATTAACAACTATACACTTAGTGACTAAGGATATCAAAAAAGAATTGATAAATATTGTATTTGCCAAAAAGGACAGATTTTGTGATGAAAAAATAAACAATATCTTTGAATTTCAGTATGAGTCCCCACTTGTACTAATAATAATAAGCAAGCGTGTCTTTTGTTTCTCATTTTTATAATTAAACCAAAAATATGTATTGTTAGTTTCGTAATCCAAAAAATAATATATCGATGGTGTAGACGTGATTCAATGTAATAACTCTGGATACAATGCGTTTAATGTCATACAGATTTCATAATTTCTTAGTATTAGCAAGCTATTTCACCAATTTTATTTATGAATGCAAAAGATTATTGAACAAAATAGTCACAAGACAAGCAGCAATCTTTAGAAATAACACTTATAAGTCGTTTTAATTGCAATCAAATCATGTTATTGCTTTTTCTCTTTTGGAATGCCGAATTTGTGAAAAACCAGCCAATTTTTCTAAAAAAGTATTTTTTTCCTTTTTGTACAAAATCCACGTTAAAGCTAATCGTATTACAGTCACATTTTAATATTCCCGTTAGGAGTATAGAAGATAAACCTATTATCATAGACTCTCGGATTTTTTTTCCTACGCAAATAGATTTGCATCTAATCATCGCCTTAATATTAAAATTTTTGGGAAAACCATAGCTAGTTCTTTTATTCCATAAGGGCTTTTCGTTGTAGCTTCTACCATCAACCTAACATACTCACTTTGAAGAAAAATAGGATTGATTTTGATCTCTTTATCAATACGAGCGTGATAAAAATCTGTCTACATTTGTGTATGCGCGCGTTCTAAAAGGTTTTGCTCAATAACAATATCATCTTTTTTCGCCAACAATAATAAAGCACCTGAGAGAACAGAGTCTTTGTTTTAATAGCAACAACTATGGGTTTATATAATTAAAGGTTAGGATTTCTGAACTCTATCTGACAAATAATCACATATGTACAAACTAAAAGTACTTATTCTATAATAACGTATGTTTATGGAAACCTATAGCATCAAGTGTGGTTTTGTGATATCATTGATAACTGTAAAATTATGCATATCAAGCTTTGCCTTAAAATACAAATCAGAAACGTTTCTATATCTTGAATAGGAGCCGAACATTCTTCATTCTGACAAGGTTTTTGTCTAAAGCTTTTTCGGCTCTTGTCATTTTCCTGTATTATAGATTGTTTGGTCAATATTTTTGTTCTGATAGGCAATGCAAGTAATATCTTTCTTTTTAAAAGGTGGTCGCCTATGCTTCTTTCTATGACCACTTGATAGAAGGTTAACACTAATAGTTCTTTGATAAAACATACGTTTGATGCATACATTCTCACATACTCCCAGTACACTAACGATAAGTTGTTACTGAAAATAGGTTCGATTTAGAATTTGCCAGATGATTGTTGTCAGTATGGGCTTGGAAGCTTGGGTCAGGCTTTAAATATATAGAAGCATCTTTTTTGCTGTAGAAATACTACTGGAAACTGTTCCTTTTAGTATCATTCGTTTTAAAATATACAATCAATATGAATTTTTATTCGCTAATGCTGAACCGTCTATTCTCTATGGTCAAACGTGTACAATACCAAATTTCACCATTAAAATTTTTTTTTATGGTTACAGTTAATGATTTCCTGCATCCAAGAAGCTTCACTAGACGAAATAGAACAAGTTTGTTTTGGGACTATTCTTACCAAGGTAGAAATAAAAACCTTTCTCTATTTCGATGACAAAAAGTCTAGAATATTTTAAATGATATCTTTCTGTTAATGTTTTGTACTGTCTAACTTTGGATTTGCTACATGAGCAAAACCTGCATGGGGACCCAGTTTTCGTTTTTCTTTTTGAGCGCCCGGTTTACTCCTTGCTCTTCTTTGCTTGGACCAACGCCTCCTTTGCTCGCAAGTCTTTTTATTTTCGTAGTCTTGCCAGACAAATCAATAAGCAATTTTTCCTTCATAATTGCTTTGGTTTCCTTATCGTTCTAAGATTTTCATTGCAGTAACCTCAACGTGGGTGTTTTCAACGTTAGTACAATCGATAGCAATCTATTTTAAAGTTGTCAATGTCGATGTCCTTAACGAATCCAATCTTTTCTTCCAGTCAGCATCTTATACTAAAGAACGGTTATCTTCAACCTCTTACCACCAAATAAATAAGCACCTAGATTTTGTAAACTTTAATTGATATTAAAGCCATTGCAATGAGCATTGATATTACATTTATATCGTAGCTGAGTCCTGAAACTTCACTAATCAATGACGTTTTCTAAATTAGAGTGTAAAGATGGGCGCCTTTGTACGTCTTTTTGAATAACTATATGTTCATTTTGAGTATGTATGCATGTTTGGTTTATTTCAGCACGTTCAGTATTTGAAAAAATACTCTATCATGACCAATCGTGATGAAAGATAAATCCTTTAAATTATAATTTACCGCTTCATTAGAAGCTTCACTAACAATGATTTGTAGATACGAGGTATTGCGTCTACAGGCCATCGATATACAAGCGAATTTTTGTGCTAGTGCTTTAAAAATATATTTAATTAAAAATTATATAGTGTTCCAACTAGGTTATTAGGGGTCGTATATAATATAACCACCATGGGATAACGTAATTAATAGAATACAACTTAACGATATAATATAATAAGTTGAGCATGATGCTGTTAAACTTGTGATAAGTTGTCAAATTGTTTTCATGGGCATTCATTAATTGCATTTTAACAAACGTAAACCGCAGTATCACGAGGTTAATTTCATTTTGAGGGTTCCATAATTTATGCTAAATTGAATAATATTTATACTGTCTGTAGGGGATACGTTTTTCCGGGCAAGTGAAATTTAGAAGGGACAATTTAAACAGCAGATCAAATTAATGCTGTGTCAAATGAAATTGAATGCGTGTAACATAGCAAAGTGAGCGCTTGGTAATTTAAAATAATTCCAGAGTTTCAGTCAGGAATAAAAGAACGTACGATGAAGAAATTTAAATCAACTTAACTTCGTTGTACAAAACCTAGGAGACGGTTCTTGTTAAAGTGTTCTATTTTCAATTATCTGTGACCTAAATGTTGCTGGTACACATCGCTTATAATCAACCCCTAGAAGGTTTTAGCTATAGGTTGGAAACAACATATTCCCCAATTATAGGAGACATTAAAATTGTCATTACTGCAGACTTGAAACTTACATCATGACTATCTCACAGTAATAGAGCTGTATCCGTATGATACTAACGGCAACAGTCATTCAAAACTCGACTAGACCGTAACGTAAAGGACGCGTTGGAAGCTTCATGTGACAAATTCCTAGTCGACATATGATCACTTTGTGCCATGCTTGTTATGGTAGAAACAAAACGCTCGTTTGTACAACAGTTTCTTGTGAAACTGAAAGCTTTCAGTGTGATCTCAAATTACACCTCATCTACACTTCAAACAAATGGCAAAAAATGCAAATTATTTGCTTTTCTGGAGCAACTTTGTATAACAGGAAGTGGAATCCCAAGAACGTAAAATTATTTCCGCAATATGTCAAAAGAGAATTCTTTATCTAAATCCTTTTCTATGTATAATTAATTTTTAGATTGCTTACATTTGTCACCATCATGCAAAATCAAACTGAATATAAGCAAACAAATGGTAATATTATGTAGTAAATTGATAATAAATATTAGAGGGGTTCATCAAGATAAATATACGTGTTAATAACACATTACTGTAAGCTAGTGATAAAATAAAAGAAGTCAAAAAATTATAACATAAGAAAACGGGCACCAATAAGACCACTAGAAAAAATAATTAAAGCCAATGTTAAACAATATTGTGCATTGTCGTATGCATTGATTTAGGAAGATGCACGTAGCTTCCTCAAAATTTAGCTAAGTAGATATCAATTTGTAAAATTTTTATTTTCAGTCATAATTTAATTGCATTGAATTACAAGAATAATGCGCTAAGCGTGCATTGTTCTTTAGCGATCTACTTATATTAATATATCTGTGTCGCATAAAGCTATTTCCAAGCACATCTCTATTTGTTTGTTTCGTGTTCCCCGCCTCTGACGGCGCGACCACTCGGCTCTGGTTTCAACAAGTCAGTCGGCCGCCGACAACAGCGTTGTTAAGATGTATTTTCGGCTGGAAGCTGGCAACCTTCGCATCAACTATTAATCGTTGGAATATCTTTTAATAACGGTTGGTAAAGTATATATTTTACGAACTAATGTAATTTGAGGAAATTTATTTAGCGCGACAACGTAGAATGCGACAACGTAGAATGAAACATGCAGAATTCGTCAACTAGAATCTAAGAAAAAGTTAAGAATTACCATTATGTAGGAACAGTCGATTTGAAAATTGCCTAATAAGAAATTTGTTCGATAAGAAATTATGGATGTTAATTTGGATGCAGTCGTATCAAATTAGAATGGATGGTAACCTTGTTTGAAGAACGGAAATCCCGTCTCAATTTTTCGTGAAGCAACAAATAGCAGTTGGGTTCGTTATTAGTTGTAAGATATTTCTTGCATGTGTTTTAAAGGTTAGAACGCGTAAACTTGATATTATGTTTATAACACATAAAGTGTGTACATTTCAATTAATTGTTGAGCTGGTTTTATAAGCCGTAAAATGAAATTTTGTCGGATTAGCTTTCTATAATAACATGCTTTCTTCCATATGAACCTTCGATAAGTTCAACGTATGTTTTCGACGTCATATTTTTCTGTTTTGCACAGTTGACAGATGTTGTCTTAAATGCAGATGCTTTGTGCAGCTGTAATGGAATTTAAACAAACATTTCTATTTTTGTGATCAGCTTTTATCTATACATAAATTATTAAACGTAAATATGAAAGTTCAAATTCTCATTATGTTAGGTTCTAGTAATTTGTAATCTACCTGAAAAGATCTGCCCAGGTTAGAACGTAATTCACTGTGTTATGCTTACAAATCATTATCACTTTAATATTTATAACAAGTTCATGTTTAAAGTACAGTTGGTTGTTTAATGAAAAAAAAAAGGAAACTCAAAACTTTAACTTTGATGTAGTTGCTTATGACAATTTTTTGTTACAAGTTCCGATATTTTAAAAGAGTTTTTTTAGTAAACAATTAGTTCAAAATTAAGGCTTTTATTTTGGTCAAATGCGATCAAATCTAATTACATAAAGATAAAATTTTTCTGAGTAATAATTTGATGCCAATACTATATTGGAAATACCTTTTTTATTTTTATATACTTTTATAGGACACAAATGGTGTTCTACTTTTTTTATTTATTTAATCTTTGCAATTTCTTACAGGAGCTGCGTCTTATTTTAATAAGACGGGTGTTTGTTAACGAAGGCGATCATTTTATCTTTGAGTTTCCACGTCCGCCCTTAGAACTGTACTTTGCAATTATCGTAATTATCTCAGGACAAGGTGGCGCCTATTTGATTTAGCTTAACTTTACAGAATTCGACTTCCCCCCCCCCTCCCAACTTCTCATTGCTCTACCCAGGAATAGACCCCTAGCTATGCCCAAAGACTTTTGGTTCACTAGCGCCTTAATGTAGAAAAAGACGTTTCAGTCTTTTGTAAAATAAAAGTTGTTTCAAATTTTACTATGCTATTTGATGTTCATAAATTCATTCTCGTCATCATCATCATTTTGTTATCGACCTTACTTAAGGTCGGTTTGACGCAGATCTAACTTCTTTTCTATTCTGTGCTAATCTAAAAAGCTCTACATACCCTTCACAACCTAAATTTCTAATACTTAGACTAATATAGTTTGGTCTAGGTCTTCCTATATCCTTCTATCTTTTTTCTATCCAGCTGGCTCTACATAGATATTAGCAACCTGATGGTTGTTAAAGAACTCTAACATGTTTACATGATTACCATTTATAAGGAAATGAAATATAACCTGGTTATCCGCTTCAAAAAGGAAAAGTGTTAAATTATTTGTTATGGTAAGGCTTAAGCAACGAAACGCTACCAACATGCCAGACCGCTACCTAATTGTGAGTTATGTCATGGTGACGTTTATTAAATTATGTTATGGTAAGGCTTAAGCAACGAAACGCTACCAACATGCCAGACCGCTACCCAACCGTGAGCCATGTCATGGTGACGTTTATTAAATTATATGTTATGGTAAGGCTTAAGCAACGAAACGCTACCAACATGCCAGACCGCTAACCCATTGTGAGACATGTCCTGGTGACATTTAGTTAACTGATTTTTATTTTTCTTTTTGTTTTGTTTTCGAACTTACTTAAAGTCGGTTTGACGCAGCTCTAAATTCTTTTCTATTCTGAGCTAGTCTAAAAAGGTATACATACCCTTCACAACCTACATCTCTAATAATTTGACTAATATAGCTTTGTCTAGGCCTTCCTACTCTATTTTTATTTGGTAGTCTATAATCTAAGACTTTACTAAATAGTCCCTCATGTCTTAACTGGTGCCCTATCATTCTATCTCTCCTGACCTTTAATTGTTTCCATATACAGGGATCCTCACCTATCCCTCCATAAACTTCCTCGTTTGTTACTCTATCTGTCCAACTAATCTTTAACATTCTCCTATAACACCAAGTTTCAAAAGCTTCTATCTTTTTCTTATCTACTTCTTTAATTCATTCTCGTAGAAGATACAAATTCCGTGTCATGGTTGTAATAATGTGCGATTGCAGAAAATACATTTTATTTCAGTGAACGAGGCGTATGTTACTCGTCTCATATTCTCCCACAGTCGCAACTTAAAATTAATTTTACAACTATTCATTGCGCTTTACTCAGAGCTAGTTAGCTTTCTATCATGCGAACATCTTCCCTTATTGACTTTTGCTTTCTTCTAACAATTTCAGCTTCCACAACGATCCCCGTCACTGTCTCTCCATAAAAAGTATTATTCAATCGAATCACTTCAATTTGTCTAATTTATGTGTAAGACCGTATCGTTAGCAATCTTATTTGTCCCGTTGATCATAATGATACCACTATAACACGACATACCTAATGATTATAACATACTAGCTTCTTCTCTGAAAAACGTCCGTGTTGTACTGCACTGCGGAGCTAAGTTTCACACATAGATTTTCAACTCTCTTTTCATAACATCAAAACGATACCTTAGATTTTGTTGCACCTCTTTTTATTAAGCCTTCACCTTTTCATTGCATTATTTAATTTTAGGAGATTTTTAAACCCCGCATCTCTCATCTCATCTATTATTATGTTTTACTTAATCTTCATATGTAAATCTCACGAAGACTCGATTTTCAAGCCCTTCTGGACATTGGACTATGACTTGTGATGCAAAAAACCTCAAGACTGCATTTTCAGGTCTTTAAAACGCAGCTACGTTGTGGTTTTAGTGTGTGAACATGAGAAATCGTCAACGAGACCATAGTTCGGTAGAAAGAGGCGTTGAAAAGAACGGAATCTTTGCTACTGGCCTTCATCGCGTACGAACGAGCGAGTGTAGAGTACCGAGAGTCGGCGAAATGATCCACCTTTCTTTGTTACCTGTGCCGTTACCGAAATAAGAAATACCGGCGCTTCGTTGACAGATTTGAGGAAGCTGCTTTCAACCAAACAACGAACACCTGATCTCCACGGGGTAAGTTCTTACATTTCAATTTGAAAGACTTTGATACCCTGGGAAAATTTGATATATAAATTTGCATAATTATATTATTATATTATAGATTAAAAAAATAACGGTACATTAGGCGCTTTCAACAATTCGGCACGTTATTTATAATTCGTTGTCTTAATTACCTGGCTTTTTCATATATTAAGTCAATATAAATGATATCATTGATATGATTTCGCGTTCGTCCTTTATCTAATATCTAATTAAAAAACATATAAAAATGTATCGTTAAAACTGAAAACCTACCTGAGTATTCTTTAAATTTGTGACTAAAAAATGTCTATATTTTAAAACAATAGCGGTGGAACGAATCCAAACACTTTTCTGGTTGGTTATACTGTAAAAATACTACCAAAGATGGTCGGTAAATACGTCACTTCTTTGTCTTAAATGTGTGTAATTTAATAATAAATACATTTTTTTGTTGATCGAAAAGTACCGCTTTTCGTGTGTTAGGTGATTTACATGAAGTGTTTCCAAATATTTTGCGTTAAGGAATTTTTCCGTTATATAGAAGAATTTTTAGTTACATCAAATTGGCTGAGAAAAAAGGTTTGTGCTTTAAATATTTTGAGTAAATGAGTTTAAATTATTATTTATCACTTTCCAAAGCATCTATCTACCGTAATACCAACCAAACTTAGTTTGGTTAATAGGATCTCAATGTGTTCGCCGCCGTCATCGCCGCCGTCCCTGTCGTCGCCGCTGTCGTCCGTCGCAGGGTTCACGTGATTTTATAATATATATAATATATAAATCTTATTCAATTTTTTACGCTGATATCTCAATTACTTTTCGAATGATTCGACTTTAAAATTGAAATTTTACAACCAACAAAAGTTTTGGTTAATAAAAATAATTACAACTTAAATTCAATTTTTATTGTAAATGTGAAGTATATTTAATAATAGAATATTCGTAAGTTTGGTTTTGAGCCGTACATGCGGCGCAAATTTTTTTTTATTCATTTGTCGTGAAAGGTTTCCAATGATAAAACCTAACCAATAATCGAAGTATAAAAAAACGATTTTATATTAAAACTTTTCTTCTTAATAAACTTTTGTTATTTCATTCTCAAATTGGTGATTAAATTAACGGTCAAATAGGCTGCTTATGCACGCATAAATTAAGCTAACTTCTCATATTCTATTTTTGTTTTTTTCTCTTTTTTCTGAGTAAAATGGTAAAGACCTAAGTTCACTGTTGTAGCATGTATTTTGGTTTTTTACTTGTGGTGTCGTTTTGCTTTAATCATCTATATTCTAAAAATGTCTTTTAAAAATATAAAACAACACCTTTAATTTCGCTCATATTGCAAAATCAGCATGAATTGTTTGCATTTAAAATATAAACGCAATCCCTTGTTCTACCGATTCTATCTCTAAGAAGATAGAGTGTTGTCACAAATCCGTTCTCGTCCAATACATCTAAAACAACGTTTTCATTTATTTTCTTCCTCAAGCGCCGACGACACTGAAAAAATTAAAAGCAAATTTATGTCCGAATTATGCCTTGTTGAAAGATTTGTACTTGAAAAATTAATATTATTCCAAATCTTCCATTACTTCAAATTAAAATATTACACTTTTAATTGTTAAATAATATAATATTTTCCTTTCATATTAAAATTTAAATTTTTAAAAATTTTCTGTAAGAAATGTTTCTAAATAAGTACCCTATTACAAGTAAAACCTGACTTTTCAGGTTATTATCCAAAGCTCTGTTTGGCGTCTTTCTACGAACGAATTGACGACATAAAAATTTCCAGGAACTGCATCGACAAACGATTATTTAACAGCGCGGTAGAATTATTCTCTGATAGTTCCTTAGCGTGGTACCCCAATATTAAGGACCAAATTCATAGTTGGCCTAAGCTAGAACAACTTTTGAAGAAAAACTTTGCGACGTTTGATAGCAATCATGAGATCCTATCTCAAATTCGTGCTCGTTTCAAACAAAAATGTATTATCGACGTACATACATTATTTACCCGTTTAGATATAAATCCGGATGAAACCGATGTTTAGACCCAATTAATTCGAAATTACTCTGAAGACAGTTCTTCAAAAAATTGATCCTAACTCCGAACTCAAAGACCTTTGTCGTTCCTTACATGAAGTTAAATTCCAATTAGAAAAATGCTTTCCCTCGGTAAAAGGAAAACCTTCTGAGCAAAACATATATAAACCCAGTAACTCTTCTCACAATCTAAATAATTTTTCATCCACAATATCTAATACCGGCCAAACTAATTCTCTTTCTTGTTGAAATTACCGAAAGGATGATCACACCCTAACTAACTGTACCGAACCTCAAAGTGTTTTTGCTACGGCTGGGTAACTTTTATGTTTATAAAAATATATGTCATCTTATAATGTTCTGGAAAACTACAGAAGGGACGCTTTTTTGCATGACGCAGGTGTTCATTCTTTACAAAATCATCCGGCATTAACGCAACGAAGTTAGTCACTGCATGAATTAAATTTAAATTCTCTTGTACATTCACTTCCATTACGAAAAATTCAGATTTTGTCTCTACTTACGTATTTTCAACAAAAATTTCTGTTCCTTTAATTGAAGTGTGCCCTACAACCCCGTTTGAATCGTCAAACACATGTTAAACACATGTAGAGCAACAAATACACGTCCGATTATTAAATAAAAGGCAGATATTATCGGCTGTGAACATCATCCCACAGAAAGAAATTGAATTTGATTTTGCATCATTACTGTTTGGTAAAGTAATCTCAACGTTTTTCGTTTATTCTGATTAATAAAGTCTGCAGGGCCTTTTACACCTGCTAAGCCTTGTTTATGACCTGAATTGTTACAAATATGTAATGAAATATCAAAATATATTTGATTTAAAAATGGAAATACTTTATTAGCTGTCTTACACAAAATATTGAAGGTCAGTAAATTTTAATTGTTCTAATTTCATTATTGCCTATCTTGGATAACAAATACTAGTTCCATTGTATATACTGACTATAATTTTTCTTTACAGGTGCAGTCGCTTCTAGTGGGAACCGGTATCGTGCCGTCAGTGTGTCTGTTTTAGTACCCTGAGCATGAGGGTTTCTGGCTGTTCCCTTATGCACTGCTCCATCTCTTTGTAGGAGTATTCGAGATAGTGGCAGCTTCCCTTCCTCTATCCACTGATTATTTAACCAATTAAAAAACAAACCTATGACAACTCTCGTGCCTGCTGCAGGCAACGCTTATACCTTGTTTTAAAGACATTTACCAGCTGTCACCTAGGCTCTTTTTTGTGATAGGTTAGCCTCTGACTTACCAGTGCAAAAGACAGATAAAGAGGTTTAAGTTCCGGCATTAATGCTTCAAGATAAAATAAAATTTTTACAATATTCCATTTTGCATACTTCTAAACAGCCATCATCTCCATATAGCTCATTTCTTCGGTTTTTCCTAGTTTTAACTAAAGCATGTATGGATTACTTTTGTGGTACCGATATCCTTCCTAAGTTCAAACTGCTATATACTTCCGTACTTATTGTATATCATATTATGTATATAATTTTTCTTAATATTTTTGAGCAATGACTTAGCCAATTTTTATTACCCTCTAGTCTGAAAGTAATCTTACTAGTTCGCATATAATGTTTACTACCTTTAGCGTAATTTTATACTATTTAATTCTAGTATTTTGCAAATTATTTCGTGACCCACACCTGCGTATTTTTGTTAGCTGCATTATTTTTAGTAATTTAAATAACTATCTATTATAGTCTTTTTTTACTGCTGTAGATCTACATAATTTTTACTGACGTGTGTTTATTATTACAACTTTTACCTAACTCTAGATCTCTTGATGTGGTATGTAGATTGTAACGTTATGTAGTGCAAACCCCCATTTTTCCGTATCTGTTTCTGTTCCGTTTATATTGTAAATAATTTACAGCTAAATTTATTTTCCGTTGAGTTTGTTGATTATTTACGTCCGCCTCGGTATATTTAAATTTGTTAGTGTGGAATTTCCATGTTTACTTTAAGCACGCGCCAACAAGTGCCGCGAGTAATATACTTTGTTCCGCATGTGCAAGAACGTTGTAGTAATTGGAAAAACACATGAAGCAACAAGAGTATCGATTTATCGTTCTTGACTGCCGCATCTCCGCTTACATGTTCTACGTAGAACTTTAATTATAAGAACCGTTTTTCTTCAGAACAACCGCTATCGACATAAATGTGCTTCGCTACACCCGCCAAAGAAAGAGTAGTTTTTTTGTTTCCCGTATGACGGACAGATTCTACCGTCTTGTTTACATCATTTTTCCGTTGGCACGGCTGGGTAAACAACAGGTGAGTGCTTTGAAGTAAAATTATACGTTATTTATTAATTATCACCTATTTTGTATACATGTCCACTTCTCTCTACCACAGAGCTATTCGAAATTTACACCGCAATTTTACAGTTCCCCTTTAACCCTCTACAGAATATTTTTATATAATTTCTCAGTTACCTAAATTTCTGCTAGCCTCCTCATTGCAATATTGTTCTCTATTTACATAGGAAATTTTAATCTATCTAATAAATTTTTAAAATTATATGTCTTTTCCGTTCCGACGGACATGCACCTTGAAGAAGTACTAGATTAGTAGAACGGGTTGAATGGCTTGTGCGTTGCAGTGATCCAAAGAGGCAAACTATAGGTTCAACCAAATTACTAGAATCTTTAGTGAGGAACCAGACTAAAATAGGTCTCCAAGAGAGGGTAGTAGAACCTTCGATACTTACATTGGCAGAGACGATGGGGGTCGGTATGGCATTCTAAGACACACTACCGCGATGTGGAAGACAACGAAAAACCACCACATTACCTGTCAAGTACATAGCGTACTTAACTTGTAACTAAGACTATGGAATTCTCTGGAGTATAAGATGCCGGAGATAAGATAGTCCTTTTATTGTTATGAGGTCCCCTCGTAACAGTAAAAATATTACACATGTAACACACTTATGAGCAGAAACGAATATCGATATCTGCGGCTACCACTATAATATGCGCAGTATTCCAGAACTTACCTAAAGATCACCTCCTGGCCATCTCGGTAAAAAAAACGAATACGATCAAATATCAAATGAAAAACTATCAACAACCAATTATAATCTCTATTATATATCCTTAATCAAACATAAGCAACCGGCATAGATATATAAAATATATAATGTACAATTGAGACCTTAGGAAACTTGAATATCTTATAATAATCAATCGATATTGTTTTTGTTGCAAGTGAAGATATGAGCAATTCAAAGTAGATTTCCATTGTATTTAACGGGTTACAAAGGCGTTGAATATAATTCCATCTCTATATATACATATGTTATTAATTACATCTCTCTTTCATCGCTGAATGATTTCTTCAACTTCATTTAATGCACTACATACAAAAGTCTACAGAACTGAAAAAGAACTGATCAGCGACTAAATACGTAAATGGAATAGTATTTTTGAAGTTCAGATAATAGGATTGGTTTACTTATTCAACAATGCAGTATAATTAAACAGCACTAATGCACTCTGCTCGTATACACCTTTGCTGAAACTTTAAACAATGCATTGATTTATAAAAAGGTCGTAGACTGTATAATGGAGGTCAAAGTATATTTAGCATCTGCATGCCGTTACCTATTAATATTGCTTTCAACTAATGATAAATAGAACTACAGTTTGGAAGAGCGATCGAGTAAAAATTTCTGGAATCTTGTAGAAGCGGTAACTAAATAAACAGGTCAAATTACTTCTAAAGTTAATTAGTATAAATTTGTTTCATGATGAAAATATTCTGAATGAACAAAAAAGAGCACTTTTACAAATTTAGGCAAGGTGATTTTATCAGCCTTGGTAACGCATATTTCGCATACAACCTCAAAACTATTCTTCTAATCAAAATTTTTTTACAAATTAGGCATTTGTATTGTTTTCAGGTTTTCTATTTGGGGTGCTCTATTTATTTATCACGAGTAGTTTTGAACTAATACTAAAGGTATATCAAAATATTAATTATACTCATTGCCAAATTGCAACAAGAGGATAATTATTCTGT
Organism: Platerodrilus igneus; assembly: GCA_036346225.1. NCBI lineage: Eukaryota > Metazoa > Arthropoda > Insecta > Coleoptera > Lycidae > Platerodrilus > Platerodrilus igneus. Next base: position 5,130,256 of record JARFIW010001701.1, read on the forward strand.
TACGCTATATTTCCATCTCATCAAATTGTTTCTTTATTCTGTAACGTTTTTTCCGTAGTTCCACTTAGGGATCGCGCAGTGACTAACTGCGAAGTCTTTTTCATAAAACAAGTTGTTAAAGGAAAGGCGGTCTTTCGCCGTAGCTAGGGGGTTTTCTATTCCTGGGTAGAGCAATAAGAGATTGTCGTGGGTTTTCATAAGCTATACTTCATATAACACCCAATGGAAACAAAAATTAAAACAACACAAAACAACAAGTAGGGCGCTACCAAGTCCAAGGCAATATATACCCTAAGACAGAATTTGGAGACCCCCAGAGAAAAATATCGTATTTGCTGTGTAAACATTTATTAAAAAAGATTACGTAGCACCTGTAGCAAAACAACATATCTGTAGTTTTAGTAAAGAAAAGACATAAGAGGCGTGCTTTTACTATCTCGCTATTGAAAAAAAAACCAAAATATAAAATCATTTCTTATAGTAAAAGTATATCTATTATCAAATCACGCTCTTGGGGCTACTTAAGAACTACTGTAGCACAAGAATTCAAAACAGTTTGTCGTTTTAAATAATCACTAGTATAAATACCAAGCGGTATTACTGACCAAAACTGATAGAAAACATCGTAAAAATGGTTGCCTGTAGATATTTTGGACACATTTGTACAAAATAAAATGTAAATTTAGTTAAGTTATTAGTTTAAAAAACCTGTATTCATTCTTTGTCTAATAATTTCAATTACAAAATATACAACAAATATTCACAAGCAAATCAAAGCATTCAGAAGGCAGCAGCAACTTTAGTTTTAGTAGAAGATATTTTCCGTACAAACTTCATATGAAAACAGTAATTATTAATACTAAAACCCTTAACAACGTCTTGGAATATTCAGATATGTAAATCTAGGCCCGCAGCGACCTTACACAAATACTAGTGTTTCAAATTACAAGTTATAAGTATTTACCGTTTATAAATATTGGAACGCCATGTTAAGCATCACTTCAAAGTTAATCAATTCATTAAATTTATTGTTCAAATAGCTGTCCTAATCATAATCAAGAGCTTAGAAAATTTTTGATACTTTACTTAAATCACGAATATTAATTTTAATAATAGTTCGCACGCCAGTATAATGCAAACGACTTTTCGATTACGAATATTGTTTGATACGTCAACGTTGTTACTTTAAGAAGCAATTCTTATTGCAATAATAATACAAACAACCATTTGTTAGAGCAAGGTGCCCCTGTAAATGCGACATTGACTTCCTTTTCAATTTTGAAGGTGTACAGTTCACAAAACAATATGTATAAAGGTAGTCCCTTACCTTGAATTGTTAAACAGACGTTGAGAGGTCACAAGCTAACACCACGGGGCCATAAAATCCGTAATGAAACAACCAGATAAGCAAGCTTTCTTACAGAAATTTCTGGAACTGCAAATAACCAAGTAATTGAATAACCACGCAGTTTCTCTTTCTTCGTGATAGCAATTCCCTCAATAGATTTTATTTTCGCCTTCCACAAACTAATAAACTTGAACAACCTAATGCAGAACGCCACATATATCTGTAAGGACGAGACCTGGTGACTGAGTAATCTTCTTAAGGTTTTGATTAAGAGCGCGTTAACGGAGAGATTAAATTTTACGAAACTTTTTCATTTAAAGGTACAAGACTAAATAACGCTCCACAATATATCGATCGACTTTTTTGAAAACCCATCTCTCACCTTCTAAAAATCTAGAGCAAATCCTTGGTTGAGTTGACGATCAAACTAAACGACAAAGTTCAAACAACCGTTTATTTAAGCGTAAGTCTTTATTATTCATTTTAAATAATACTCAACTCGTAATTAGAATATATTGTAAAGACTGAATGGTAAAACACATAGGTAAAAAATTTTTTTGGACATAGAAAATCTTGGGATATAATCGCTTAAATAAAGTTTAAATTACAAGGTCGATTTATAATTTTATTTAAAGTTTTGATAGTTATTGCTACCTACTTCAGAGAAGTGAAAAATTGGTGCTAAAGTTATATAAGAGTCTGGGTCCAGAAATATTTACTAATTACTTTGACTAAACTTAGTATATAATACATAAAATAGTTAACAAAATATCAGTACATAAATAATATTAAGACAAGTAAGAAAAGTAAACTAGGAAGAAAATCAGCAGTAACCAAAACAAGACAATATTGTCTAGCCTCAAGTATGCATAGAAACGAAAAGAGAACTTGAGTAAAAATGTAGTAACAGAAAATCGTCGTAGACGGATAACCCAAAAAAAGAAAACTGAAAAACTGAGAAAACGCTAATAGACGGAAAAGTCGACTAAGTCGCAGTTTCCGAAGAAGAGAAGAAAAAGTCTAAAAGGCATACATTACAGAAGACAGATTGAAAATCAAAGTACGTCAGCACAAAGACTGAGAGAAGGCAAGACCAGCCACGGGAAAAGGAGAGGAATGTGGAACGAAAGTAACGAGAAAAAACCAAAAACAACAACACTAAGCATTAAGTACAAGTACCGAGAGAAAATATCAGAACAAAGCGTAGTCATTATAAGAAATTAAAACGAGAGAATAAAAAATGTGGTTTACGACGTTTGCGTCGCCAGAAGGAGAGCAAAGCAAAACCGGAGACATTAGGATTGTCAGAATATGCGAGTGTAAAGCTTTTGACATGGCAAATACCTTTGGCACCAGAAGAATCGGCAAGTTCATATGTCCAAGGAGAAACAACTTTAGTGATAGGAACAGACCAAGAAATTTAGAAGCGTGTTTGAAGTTAAAATGAAGTGAAGCGTCGGACAGAGCAAAATTACGGCGCCAAACAGAATTGTCTAGTTTAGGGACGTTCACGATCAGGAATATACATGTCGTTTATTCCAAACAACTGCTTGCAATAATCGCCAAAAAGAATATGTTCACTACCAAATTAAGCAAAGCGAGAAGTACAACCAATGATTTTATGTTTGGAGGTACGGATGGCGCAAGAAATTATAGGAAAATTTACATCCCAATGGCGTTGGTCGTCGGGGACATATGAAGCAACCATGATTTTAAGGACATGGTTGATCCGTTCTGCAGGATTAGTTTGAAAATTGCAACGAGCAGTAAACAGGCTTATTTATTTATTCCAACGTTTCAGTAGTTTGCTACCTGAAACTTAAGCACACTTGGCTTTCCCCCAGAAAGTACACGCGAATAAGGTGTGTGATTGGATGTGTGTGTTGTGTGTGTGGTATTGATATCCATCTTACGTTCTCCTTCTAAGACCAGGATCATCGGCAGCCGAAAATTCCACTCTTCAAGGAAGAATGCTCAACGGATATTGCCTTATCAGTCAGGTTATAAATCTAATTAGTAAAAAAACAATGCTGATACTTTTGTGTAAGCAAGTGCGTTAAGAACAAAGACAGTATTAATTTTAGAATCATTTCTAGTACGATTTTTAACAATCAGAAAATTAGCGCAGATAATTTTAAAGCGGGTCCTTAAAATGTGTTTCGTTCGTCAGCACCATGCGACTTGAGTTTATCCTCCGGTATGTAAGAAAACAAAACAAGTCACATATGTCTATGTGTCGGGACATTTATCTTACAGCCAAGCCATCGGTGATGAATCAGCAGCATTTCGCACCGGGAGTCAGTATCCTCCACGCGGCTATCGTAACTGCAACAGCGGTCTATAGACAAGGGCAGTTGGTCTGCGTAAAAACAATTTGGCCTAACGCATGAGAACCATTGCGCCTATATATAAGAGCCAAAGAAAAAGAATCTTACTAGTACGGATAAGCGCGGATATCAACGTCTTGTTAAAACACACGTGCATAGCTCTTGGAGTAAAAGAATGAGCAATCCAAAAAATATATGAAAGCACTAACTGCAGAATCAAAAATGAACTCGTTTTATAGCGAGAATTAAAATTTAATTCTGGCGATATCAAACACACAGGTGATGATAGAAACTCGAAACAGACTTTTATCAGAGGAGTGTGATCCATTATTTCAACGAGTCTTTAAGTTTGAGTATTACAAGAAGTAATCACACTCTATAGTAATGTAACGTATTTTTTTTCTAGTTACATTTAGTTCAATAAAATAAAAATAAAACAGCTGTATTTTAAAGTATTTAATTTGTGAATTATCATCCAATAAAAATTAATATATAATATTCGTAATAACACATAGATTCTTGTATATATATACTCTAAAGTTCGTTACCAAGCGCTGTCAAATTGTCAGTCGGCACTTTATTCTCAACGTCCGAGAGTGCAAGCCGCTTTTGCAGACGAGGTAAAGTCGAAATGGCCCTGTCAAAACACATGGCTTCTAACAAAGTTAGGAAAAAGGAGAGAATAATAAATTCTTGGTGTCTGGAGGTCGAGCCTAACAGCGGTTGCGTGAGCATGATTTTCGGTAAGCCTCGCTCCGAGCAGTTTTAGTTGATCCCGACAGGGATAAACTAAAACAAATTTTTATGACAGTAATTTAAAACAAAGATTTATGGTTTCGTTCTATTCAATTTAATATGCAGTAAAGTAAACGTTGATTCCACATGGGACCTCGATATTTCAAACTTACCGATGACTAATATCACACCCGGATATTACGATGGAAACGTCCGACAGCTGAGGTCAAGGTCTGGCACCTGTAGTACATTTTTGATGCACGTGAGTGTTTTTAACTTTTGATAGCTTTGAAATTATAGTAAATTATTATGAATTATCCAACATTAATTGTTTGAGTTACGTAAATATAAAGTAGTTTTTTAAGAAGCCAGTAACATTAACGAATAAGTATCTTGTTTTACAGTTTGTTTGCACATGTACGCAAACAGTGTATTTTATGAAATTCTGAATGACAACCTATGTCAGACAAAAATATGTAGATTCCGTTTTCCAATCTAGACGCCATATGCTGTCTTGATTAAGTTTACATTATGTTTAAAGACTTTCAGGTCATGTAAAGGCACTTTCATTGATATATGAAATTCGCGTGTTTATTGTAGATTACAATTAAATTAGAATATTTGCATTTTACAATGTCTGCTCTTTGATAATTAGTTTTTTGTTGTAATGATCAAGGAAGTACTTCTCTGATTAAAAGAAATTTATGTGTTATGAACAATTAATAAATAATATGTTTATCTAATCAAATTTTATAGATATGATCTACTCATAGATCTTAATTTTGAATGTAAAACTTCATTAGAATTATTATGAGAAAATTATGAGGAAGATACAAACTTAAATATTGCAGTCACATGTATATAATCAGAAATTTATCCTAATAGAATCCCTTTTGTTTATGAAAGACGTTTTATTATTCAACATTTAAAAAAAGTGCAAGTCCTCCCGGAATAGAAAGTGTGTGTAATGAAAATAAATTCCCTCAGTATATTTTAGATGCCTAAATTCTATTATTCTATTTTTGGCAAATGTTTTTGAGGACACAAATGGTGTCCATGTTGTGCTTTTGTTTGTTCACAGGTAAAGCTGAGACATCTGTATGACATCTGGTGGTTGAGGTCTTGCTAAGTGTGTCCGAAAGAGTGAAATTCAAGTTTTATGGCTATGTTAGTGGTGTTAAGATAAGGTTTCCGCATTCCCTTATACAAGCACAGTTAAATTTTGTTGGTTATTGTATTAAAAATACGGTGGCGCTCATTAAATATATTTTTGGTCTTTTATTCACCCATGACCCAAGCTCATGATCTACCCAGAGTAACACTCGACTAGCCGTTTACATCTTAAGAGTTTTTCTTTGTCTCAAGCCATTCTCCATCCGACATTACCTTGGGCTTAAAAGAAAAAGAAGAAATTCTTGACCTTGTGATATCAGATCAAGATTTAGAAAATTGGGAGGTATAATTTATAGCTGATAGTCACGAGGATAAAGAACTATAAAATAAAATAAAAATAATTTTATAGTACAGTAATATGTAACAAGCCAACGGATACCTATAACAAGGCATCGACTATTTAGATTACAGGGGAACTTTCCATTTCGCAGCAATTAGATTTACATGAAATTATAGTAAAGCGTACTTTTTGTAAAAATGTCTAATATACAGGGTGGTGTTTGAGTATTGGAAGCAGAATCTATGTGAAAGCGTAATGAAATAAAAGTCGTAAAGTTTAATACACCGTCGGAAAGTGGATTAACAACCGGAATGCTAGTATAAAGGAGCATGCATATTCTGCATATTAGGTTGTTTCAAAGCTGGATCAATGCTTTGATCTTGTTGCTTCTGGCCATCAAGAACTCTTGGAATACCAAGAGATTTTTCTCCGGTCCCCGGGCAGAGCTCCGGTCCCAGGATAGCTTTTATGTCTCTGTCCGGGTAGTTGTATTTGTGTCATTTATCCGTCAAGATAACGTTGGTGGATGATTGTCGTGGTTTTTTGTGCAAGTACATTTAAGTGTGGAAAAGGTCTTCGCGTGTAGTCTTGTTTAATAATGTCTGTCTATGTACGTTTAGGTGCGGTTATAAATCATTACAGTCGAATACTAGATGTTCCGCTGTTCCTATGCTTCCGCACGTGCATATGTTGTTGTCAACTAAATTCATGCGTTTTCTGTATGTTGGGTTAGATGTGTGGCTAATTAGGTAATGAAAAATATTCTTGATCGGGCACCAGGTATTTCGCTCTTAGGCGGTTTTTGATATTTGATGTCATTGCATATACCTTTCTACCGGTTGTGCTGTGATCCCAACGTATCTGCCTTTCTGCAAGTATGTAGTTCTTTATTTCTGTCTTAGTCGTGGGTAGTTGTTTTGTGTTTAAAACGCGTTGTAGTTGTTGGTTGCCATTGTGTGTGAGATAGTACATTGCAGCTCGCTGTTTTACTGCTTGGTACAAAGACATAGTTTCCATCTGCACATAAAGTGCATCATGAATGGTAGGTGGTCCTATAGGCCCCCGTCAGCAGCAGTAAAACACTTCGTTGTGTAGTGTTAATTTTTTCTCTAGGTTTGATTGTGTTAAGACGATGTCCCCAGGCGCTCGCGGCATATGATACCATAGCCCCGAACACACTGTTGAGATGAAGCCTTACGCAATTAAGTGGTATTTTGTAAGTCCTTTGGTCCAGCTTTGCGATGTTTTGCATTGCAGAAGTTGTAGTTGCACACACGGTGTTTATATGTGTTAAATAATTCTGTTTCTTGTCTAATGCTAAGCCCAAATTTTTTGTGTTTTGTGTTCCACTTATATTTACACCTTTCAGTTTGATTACGGAATCCCTTACCATGGTTCCCTTCAGCATTAGGTATGTAGCTTTTGTGGTGTTATGGTCACTTTGTTGGTTTCTAACCAGTTTTGTGTTTCGGTTAGGGCGATGTTAGCCTAACGTTCAATTTCCTTACTGGAGTTGCCTTTCACCACCAGCAAGTTTTTGTCAGCGTATGTAATTGTCGGCAACACCTCGCCAACAGTGCCTAGTTTTTCCAGAAGTTTATCCATTGCATTATTCTAAAATAGTGCCTGCATACGTAGTCATGCGGGCAACCCTTGTTTATATGATTGGTAATGCTCTCCGTGCCTTGTAGAATTACGTACCTGTCCCTGCAGTAGCTCTTGAAGGAATAGTGCAGTTGTGATAGACAGTTTATGATCGTAAGTCTGGTATAAAGTGAAGGCCACCAAAGGTTACTAAATTCGCCCTCTATGTCCACTAATATTAATAGGACGTATTATTTGTCTGATTACTTGATGGTCTGTATGGCTTAGTTTATGGCGTCGTCCGTCGATATTTTTTTTGTAAAGCCGTTTTATCTTGGATGTACTCCTGTGGTTTATCTGTGGTCCTGCATTCGTGTACATGGTAGTCTTTCGTACGTTTTCCCCAAGGTATTCAAAAGGCATATGGGTCGGTAAGAGCCTGGTCGTTTGCGGTCTTTACCTTTCCTCTTACGGTTAATCACCACAATCACCTGCTTCCAGATGTTCGAAAAACAGCTTATGGTATGCAGCAAGGAGGTCTTTGTTGTGATAACGGGTACATAGAGAGATGAGTTGACGGCTACGGAATTATAACCCGTTACCAGTGATCAGATATCGTGGAACGCCAAAAAGTGAGAAGACTTGTTCTTCCAGGACTTTAGTAACGGATTGCAAAGTAACCTTGCGCAAAAGAAAGAAAGATAACAATATGACTTGGAGCTCTGGTTATTTAGCTAAACAAATTGAAATTCACTTTCTCTTCCTTATACTCGACGAAAACATTCGTTAAATTTTTGTTGTTTTAATTTTTTTCGTGCGAATTTTGCGCATGCAATACAACGTGCTTCTTCTGGTGGCCCTAAAGCTACGATGGATTGCCCCCTTTTGTTGTGAATGGGAGGACCACCCTAAGGCTTGATCACGCGCCCCTCTGTTTTGCCCCGTCATTAGAGACGGTAGGAGCCAGTCCGACTGTAGCAACTCGAGGGTGAGTGATTATACTATTTACGCCTTTTGGTATCTACACCTGGTGGCCTTAACCTTATGGATTGTTCATTTTTTTTTGGGTACTATTGTGCTTTTATATATATTTTTTTTGGAAATTACAGGTTTTTCGTTTGTATATGTTTAATTGTGCATGAGTTTATAATTTATTTTTATTTCAGGTCTTAGCTAATTTTTGTAGGTATTATACCCAGCCCACTAACCGATCGAGCCCGGTCTTTTTTTCTTTGGTTCTTTTTTTTTACTACCACGCTGCAGGTAGCATTGTGCATCTGTGTGTGTGTCTGTGTGTGCTACGTATGCTGTGTGGGTTCGTGCGTGCGTGAGTGTGTACGTACATGCATGTACCTGTGTGTCCAAATTAAACTACAAAATTCGTTAGATTTCTGAGAGTCAAAATTAGTTTAACACTTCATTAAATATTTTCAGTATATAATATTTGCGCTCAAACATGATCTAGTGGGCGAACTTAAATTTTAATGAGATCTTCAGTTAAACATCTAACTACCAAGTCACTTGTGCTTTATACAATATTTTTTATATAACTAAAATCTGTTTTACAATCTGGATAGTATAATTACTATAGAATATTTCACAACGAATAATATTTTTTTGGCAAATCCGAATTTCAAAGATGCAGAATGTGTTTTACAATGAATGCATGTTCGACGCCTGAATTATATGGATTGAGATATCGTATATTATTCGCACCATAGTTTCCAATTAGCTGAGGTATGGAAATGTTCTGCTTTGATTAAAAAAAGCTTCAACTCCTCACCGATAGAATAAATAAATACTTCGGAGTTCTTTCAGTTAAGATATTTTTCAGATCTCAGGTAAGGATGCAATTAAATTTAATAGACCACTATAATTTAATGCATAAAAGAGGTCTGGGCACCATATTTGTATGAAAAGTTAATCTTTGTTTTCGTCGAAAATAGGTTAAAGTAGCTTGCATGACCACGTTCAAAAACCCGAACCCCATAAAACATGAGAAAACAGGCAGCCAATTTAAAAATATATTCATTAATATTTAATTATTTTAATTCAAAAATGTGTTAATTAGCAGAAATACAGGAAAACGTAAGTTAAAGTAGTAAAAAATAAATTTGCATAATTCAAATTTGAGATACCCTATGATGGTTAGCAAATTAATTGGCATTTATAGCTCTTAATTAAATTTTTTTAAATTTATGCATTGACATCAATATATATTCTTAGATGGCGGATAAAAATGTAAAAAAATCAACAATTGTAAAAAGGGATAATTTATGTACTGTAACAAACTACCCATTCGAACGCCGCGGTAATTAAATTTTGAACAAATAAATAACACGATATTCAAGAAATAATCTATGTCGATCTTTATTTGAAAGATTTGCGATTATAAGCAATAGTTTTTCCTTTCAAAATGCAAGGCTCTTGTTAAGTGGAGTACATTGACGCCTTTTTAATAAACCGCTAGTAGTGTTTGTGTATATCTATTACATCCGCCAAAAATCTGCTTTATGCTGTAAAGGAATTTATTTTTATCATTCGATTCTGCAAATCTGAGCACGTGATACTTGTAAAACTTGATCCAAGAAGCACTTCCTGGGTATCTAAGGAAGATTGTGTTGGTTTATTTCGACAATTTAATAATATATTCCAACAACTGGACCGAGCACTTACACCACTTACGTCTAGTACTCCAGAGTTTGGAACAACCCCAACTAGACATATACAATTTTAGACTCCAATTCTTCGAATACCTCGTACATACCATGATCGCCCGAGTCAATCGACCCTTGCCAAAACATGTCAAACTATCCAAGAAGTCACTGTCAACTATGTTCCTACGTGACACCAAAAACTGGTTTCGAGACCGCATCCCGCCATACACTGTTCTCCGGGCATCACTCACCACTCAGCAACCAATCTGTTTCAAGTGAGCCGATGATTTCAGTGAAATGCCAAAGCAGAAGACAGTCTTCCAAGCAATGCAACAGCCATAAGTCAACGATACGACTTCGACAAAACATTTTTACTACAGGCCAACGCCAGTAAAACGGGCAGTACGACCGTTCTGTACCAAGAAGAAAAGGAAGAAGAAGAAGAGGAAGAAGACACAAGGAAAATAATTAGCTACGCCAGTGCCACACTCAGTTCAGCAGAAAAAAATTACCATGTCGACAAGCAAGAGTGTTTGACCGTTATCTGGACCGTCTAGAAGTATCGACTTCACCTCACATAGTCGTTCCCTCTTGCGATTAAGCAAGACCAAGGATACCAGATCAAATTTACCCGATGGACTTTGCTACTCTATGAATACTCCTTCGACGTATAACATTGCCCAGAGACACATAATGAACCGTCCGACTATCAATCACGTCACCCACTCGAGCAAAGCATTCCCAGTGAAATCGCCAAAAAAAGCACCTGTTGCTACCAGAAACCACATCAAGCTTACAAGTTAACTACATAGCCCTCGGTGATTTGCTCTAACACGTGCAGAATGCACAACAAATATATAAAGATAGCAGCTGAAAAACAATATAGCATCCAACAGTGTTTAAATTGCAGAATAAAACAACAGATAGATATTGTAATTGCAATATAAAGAATAAATCAAAATTTGTTGCGGGTGAAGGATTCATTGGATTCGATCACATAGAAAAAATAAAGAGAATAAATCTCTTTACGAGAGTTCACATGTACGCAAAGCATATTAATAATGTCGTTAAGCACCACCTGGTTTTCAAGCTGTAACAATCCTTGCGATACCAGAAAATGGAAATAAGTAGCCACCGGTTCTTCAGACTACATCATTTGGGCGCGCAAGGGTCTTGTTGTTGGTTACATCTCTTTTTACTAATATACGGCTAAAATTACTTCTAGGTATAACAACCGAAAAATGGGATAAGATTGAACCCCCCTGCAAAGTCTTAAAAACTTCTATAATGATAGCAATGGGTTTAATATTCAATAATGCATTTTCTGTCTTTAATGGTCAAAACTACTTACAAATTTCAGATACTCCTATGGGTTCACCTCTCTGCCCTATAATTGCTCAAATTATAATAGATCACTAACTAGCAAACGTGTTCCAATCTCTTAGGATTCATACTTCTTGCCTAATTAAATATGATGATAGCATTTTATGCTTGATGCCTAACCAAAGAATCAGTGAAAAATTACATTGTTTCAACTAATTTAGTTTCCAGTTGTAGTTTACTCTAGAGGTAGAAGTAAATAAAAGCATTCTCTTTTTACATACTCTAGTAATTGGAACTGAGGATAATCATATTAAATTCAATAACTACAAAAACCTACTCCCTCTGGCCGCTACTTAAATTAATATTCCAATCATTTCTTTTAAACAAAGAAGAGACACGCTTCTTCGGTCAAGAAACCGAAAAGAAAGTAAAGTAAGGACCCGCACGAATCACGATAACGTATAAAAATATAAAAGGAACTTAAAAGTGCTTTGCTAAATACTAAAGCGGAGAGTGGGTTGGTTCACATAGACATAACGAAAAAACAAATCACAAAAGAAATTTTTTTAAGAACATAAGCAAAGAAGAAAAAAAATTATTCTGCTTGAAGAAGCACTATACACTACTAAGAAGAAAAAAAAAGGAAAATTTGTTTCAGAATACCCAAGGAAAACACAAAAACAAAAAAATTTTAACCGGCTTGAAAAATCTCTATATACTAATAGGATAAACGAGAAAAAAAATTTTTTTGAAAACCCAAAAAAAACAAAAAATTGTTTTATTCGGTTCGAAGAACCAGCATACTAAACTAAATTAGAAATGTAAAAAGGCATAAGAGAAAGAAAGGTTTAGGGTTGCAATCACCGAGGACAAACATGGAATCGCTTAACACTGCAAAAGAATTGTACATGGTGTTAAACACTTATTTCAATAACAGGTATTTACACAAAAGTCGAAGTGGAAGTGTGAGAATATTTTAAATAGTCGTAAATTAAACGAAAATATTTAGAAATGTAAGATTGAACTTAACATAACCATAAAAAAATAAATCTTAAAAATACGTTATAATTAATTTGGGTTTGAAAATCACACTTATTACAGCACACGTTAAAAATTAAAACTTACCCAAGAATTAAAAAAAATTTACTGGTCACAGAAACCTTTGCAGGTTAAATTTCCTAATACACTTAATAAAAAAAAAACACCTTATATTAACTACCTTACGCCAGCATTAAAAAAAGATTGTTTTTAACAAAAACATTACTATTGCTTATCGTTACATAAAATCTATTAACAATTTGTTCAAAACGTTGAAGAGCGAACTAACAAACTAGTACGCAGTAGCACTGCTATAACATCAATACCTCATGTAATAAGACATACACGAGGCAAATCAACCAGTGACTGAGAATCCAACTCACTCAGCATAGAAGCGATGCCAAAATCGTGAAAAGATTATGTGCTCTGACATCACACATACAGGATACCCAACGCATAGTCAAATAGTAAGACATAAAATATTGAAGAAAGAAATTAATTATGTAAATAGATTTTCCGAAAATTGCATCACATACAAAAAGATCACAATAGTCTAAACTTTAGAACGGACACTCAAAATATTACCAACATCTATGCTCTCCTATACAATTTTTATCGATAGTTGCACTACTGAGAGGTTACACTGACGTTTTTATTCCGCTCGTGAATATGTAAATTAGCTAAATTTTATTTTAAGTTTAACGATTGTACAAAACGATTGGAATGAGTTTTAGGGATAGACGGATAGTACTTAGATTATAAAAAGAGCAAACAGCGGTAATAGAATTAGAGCAGGAACGCAGAGAAGCAAATATTAAGAAAGCGGTGAGACAGGGATGTGCCCTATCCCCATTGAATTTTTAACTTGTAAATCAAAGAGACAATAAATACTATCAAATGCAAGACACTTTAAATTATTATGCAGTGACAAGAGATTGATATGCTTAGAGTTGCAAATTATATAGCGGTATTAGCATCTAACAAGCAAGAGCTAGAAGCAACTCTTAATGAAATGGTACTAATATGTAAAGAAAGTGAAAATAAATTAAAAACTAGAATATAAATAGGTAACGAGAACTTACAAAAGGTTCAGGATTTCTGCTGCCTAGGAAGCCAAATAACGCATGGGAAAGAACGCAAAGGATATTAATCAAAGATTAGCTACGTTTAACAAGAAAAAGCAACTAATGTGTTCATAGGCAACAAACATAGAAACAAGGAAGAGATTGCTTAACACATATGTGTGGAGCGCAGCACTGTTCGGCCGTGAAACTTGGACAGTAGGGAAACAGACAGGAAAAAGATAAAAGCCTTTGAAATGTGGTGCTACAGACGTATAGTGAAGATATCATGGACAGACAAAGTTAAGAACATAGAGGTACTAGAAATGGTAGGGGAAGAAAGAAGTATGTGGAAAACAATAAAAAATAGGAGAGATAGGGCCACATTCTGAGGCACGAGAGAATAGTGCGGAATATATTAGAAGCAAATATAGGAAAAAATAGAGGTAGAGTTAGACCTCTGTCAGGCTATTGCACACAGATAGTGAAAGATGTAGAATGTGGGAATTCTGGGAAATGTGCAGACTAGCTCAGAATCGTAATTAATGGAAATGCGCGTCCAACCAGTTTCAAGATGGAAAAACTAATGACAAAAACCAACTGTACTAAAGTCTGATGATTATTATAAGCAACTGTATTGGTTTTGCAATATTCTAAACTAATGTTAATTGCGCAAAGGATTTACTGGAAAACTATTAACTCGGCAAATGTCTAAGTGTTGGGGGATGTTGCTAGCCACAGGCTGCTTAACCCCCTTTGCATACCACTTAATCTCGGTGAAATAGGGCATATAATTAGGAAAGAACAGAAGGAGCACCGAGCTGTATCTTGGCTGTGGGAATTTCAGAGAACGGTGTAGAATTGCTCAGTATAGAAATAAGTGGAGGAACGCGTCCAACTAGTTTCAAGACGGAAAACCTAATGACGAAAAAATAATTACACTTCAATCTGATGATATTATAAACAACTACAGGTGTTGGTTTTGAAATATTTTCAACTAATGTAGATTGTGCGAATGGATACATCGAAAACTATTAATTCGGCAAATGTTCAAGTGTTGGGGGATCTTGGTAACCCCAGGCTGCTTAACCTCCTTCACATACCACTGAATATCGGGGAAATGGGGTATATATTTGTAAACAATAGAAGAGGAACCGAACTGCATCTAACAAGAAAGAGCAGCGACTATGTTAAGAGACAACAAACATAGAAACAAAGAGAAAAATGTTGAAAGCATATATGTGGAGCACAGCACAGTACGTCTATGAACTAGGGGCAGTACGAGAAGCAGGGTAGATAACGATAAAAGAATTTTGGAATGTTGTGCTTCATATGTATGAGAATGATAGCATGGACAGACAAAGTTAATAGCAAAAGGGGTTATAGGAATAGTAGGGGAATAAAGATATCTGTGGAAAACAAAGAAAAATAGGAGAAATAGGAGGGCAGGATACGTTCTAAGGCATGTTTGGGGAATAGTGCGGGATATATTACAAGCAAAGATAGGAACAAAAGAAGTAGAGGTAAACCTAGATTAGACTATTGCATTCAGATAGTGGAAGATGCAGACTGTGGAAATGTCAGGGAAATGTGTAAGTTAGCTCAGAATAGGAAACAATGAGGGTAGGTGTCCAACCAGTTGCGGGACTGATGACCTAATGATGATGAACGATGGTGTGGTTTAGATTTCAAATATTATCACGTCAACGTGTTTGTTAATTTAATTTTTTAAGACTGGGGTGAGCAAAGAGCGGCCCGTGGGCCGCGTGCGGCCCACTCTCCTTTCTTCCACGATACTAAAACAAACATTACAAAGTATATAAAAAAATGTATACTTCAAAAATTCGCACGAGTTGCCACATTAGTGCCACTATGAAAGCTGCATGCAAAGCCTGCTGTTAGGATCGCGAGATCACTAGCGTTTTTACGCGTTTCTGCATACCTCGGAGTTTTCGATCTGATTTGATTGTTTTTATTATAAACGCGTCACGTCGGCATGCGTGCGGTCATTACACCTACAAAGCGTGCACCGACACACCAAAAGCCCAAGTACGACGCAAACGCAGTCGATCACACACATCCGAACACAATTCTCGCCAAATTTTCCAAAAGCTGATTATCTGTTATTTGAAAGCGCAAGAGTAATAAAAACGTAATCAGAATTAAAATTCCATTCGTTGTTTTAAAATATTGTTTTATTTTTATATAAAATATGTTTTCGAAATACAGACGTTTTAATGAAAAGTGGAAATTAGATTATTTTTACACTTATAAATGATAAAGCAGTTTGTCTTCTCTGCTCAGAATCAGTAGCGGTGCTAAAAGAATATAATATAAAACGGCACTACGAGGCAAAACATGACCGCAATACAAAGCAATCCAAGAGCAATTGCGAAAAGACAACTTAGATCAACTAGAGTCGAGCTTGAAAAAACAACAAAATATTTACATAACTATACATCAAATTCAGCAGTAAGGACTAGTTTCGTAGTCAGCCAAATTTTGGCAAAAAAAAATTAAGCCATTTTCTGATGGAGAAATAACTAAAGAATGCCCATAACGTCTATTGCTGAGATTGTTTTCCCGATAAAAAGAAATCATTTCAAAAAATCAAAATTCGCTATTGAAAGGCGAATCAAAGACATGTCAGAAAATATTACTTCAACCCTAACCAAATGTATTGACAAATTTGAATGGTGCTCCTTGGCACTTGATGAGAGCTGTGATATTAGTGACACGTCACAACTTGCAATATTTGTAAGAGGAATCGATTCTAATTTAACCATTACAGAGGAAATGGTCTCAATGATACCAATGAAAGGAACTACAAAAGGTGAATATCTTTACATTGTGCTTAAATCGCTGTTGGAGAAGTTATCAATTCCATTGGAAAAAATTAGTAGTATATTAACAGATGGAGCAAGAGCAATGGCTAGCATGGAGAAGGTAGTCGCGGGAAGGCTATTTAAAGATATTAAAAACTTAACAGGGCGAGAAATATTTGTTAACCACCGTATGATTCACCAGGAAAACCTTTGCGCCAAATGTTTGAATTTGTCAAATGTTTCCGAACCTGTTATAAAAATTATAAATTGTTTTAAATCCCGGACATTAAACCACCTTACATCTGACTTTTTCCAATGCTCCACCCGAAGGTATTACATTGGCCAGGAAGCGAGTTTTTTTTACCTGGAAAATTTGGAATTTTGCCGAACCCCTACTGTTGCAAGCAAGGTAGGGATCTTTAACTTGCATGACAACACACACACGGGACCTCCATTTTACCTCTCCTCCGAACGAGGGTGTATTTTTGTGAAAAATGCTCGCCTAACATTTTTCAAGCGAACCGTGTCGGGATTCGCATTAAACCACCACAAATTTAAAGAATTTTTAATAGAACCGGAAAGAAAACTTAGTGATGTGATTTATAATACAGAAGTACGTTGGTTGAGTAGGGGTGCAATATTAAATTGAGTTTACAACTTAAGAAACGAAATCCAATTGTTTGTGGATATGAAAGGATAATTTCCACATTACTGTGATAGAGAATGGATGCAAGATTTTACCTTTCTCATTGACATAACTCAGCATCTAAACGAGTTAAATGTAGAACTTCGAGAAAAAATGCAACTTATTCATATTATGTTTGATAAAGTTAAAGCTTTCGAAAGCAAATAGAAACTGTGGAAGAATCATCTGTTATCAAACAATACGTCTTTTCCATATTTAAAAAAAGGAAACGCAACTGAAACACGAAAATATGCTCACCATTTTCAAGTCTTGATTGCGGAATTTGAATCACGATTCAAAATGTTTAAATCGCAAAGGGCTGTTATTAGTTTCAATGCGTTTTCTTTTCCATTCAATATTGACGTGGCAACGATTCCTGATGAGTTACAAATGGAATTGATTAATTTGCAAAACAACACCAATTTGAAAAATGCATTTCGTTCTGTGCACCTAGGAGATGTTTATCGACTTCACCTGAGTTCTGAGAAATTTCCACGTTTAGTCTCACTGGCAATGCACCTAATATCACTTTTCGGAAGCACGTATGTTTATGAGCAACTATCTTCTGCAATGAAAATAATTAAGTCCGACTACCGATCAAGACTAAATGATGTACGCTTGGAAAGTTGTGTCCGTCTTGTCGTATCGTCATTACTAGTGAATATGGATAAACTGGTTGCAAAGATACAATGTCAAGTTTCACGTTAGATTGTTTTCTACGTATGTATATTTACCATGTTTTGTGATGAAGTTATTATTGGATGCTATGTTAACAGTTTCTTTCTTACATTAAATTACTTCTTTCAGGTTCAGTTTATCAGTAAAATAGAATGTTTGTCAACTTGCGTGAAGTTAGCCCCAACTTTTGAAAAAAATAACTTTCTATAACTTATTCGTTTGCACATTGTTTGCACATGTATGTACATCCGGTATTTTTGTTTGCACACTTTTCGTTTAAAAATTATTCAAGAAACAATTTGTGAGGGGGCAAGTTCACACTGGCCCCCCGACTTTCAGGAAATTTATTTTAAACCGGCGGAAATAACTCATCATCGTTTGTACATGTATGCACATCCATTATTTTTGTTTGCACACCTTTCGTTTAAAAGTTATTAAAGAAACCTTTGTGGGGTACCAACTTCACACTAGCTCCCCGACTTTCAGGAAATTTATTTTATACCGGCGAAATTAACACATCATCGTTTGTACATGTATGCACATCCATTATTTTTGTTTGCACACCTTTTGTTTAAAAGTTATTAAAGAAACCATTGTGGGGTACCAACTTCACACTAGCTCCCCGACTTTCAGTAAATTCATTGAAAACCGGGAAATTGATAGATCTTCGTTTGCACATGTATGCACATCTATTATTTTTGTTTGCACACTTCCTGTTTAAAAGTAATTTAACATTCAGCTTCATAGTCCTCGCTATACGATAGCTGCTGTTGAAAACGTGAAAAAATTGTTACGAGCCCAATTGATACCTATTCGTTTGCACATTACGAAACACATCAGCATTTTGTTTGCACACCACTGTAAGTCAAAAAAAATTTTTAATTTAATCAAGGGGCTAACTTTGCACAAAATATGCACTAACGTTTCACTGACATTGAATTCGAATGATATACTTAAACATACAAAAAACAAAAATTTGTGTTATATTACAAAATAAAAGCATATTTAATGAAAAATAAAAAGATATTTCATTAACAATATATGAAATTATATTAAAAGTATATATGAAACGTAAAAAGTTTATATGAAAGGTATATAGTATAAATGAATATATCAATTTTATAAAAAAAAGTTTTAAGAATGCTCTGTTACTTTTATGTAAGCTAAAACAATTGGTTAAACACACGCGTGAAGTTAGCCCCCCCAACTTTTAAAAAAAATAAGTTTCAATAGCTCATTCGTTTGTACATTGTTTGCACATGTATGCCCATCCGGTATTTTTGTTTGCACACTTTTCGTTTAAAAATTATTCAATAAACAACTTGGGGGCACCGACTTCACACTGGCCCCCGACTTTCAGAAAATTTACTTTAAACCGGCGGAACTAATACATCATCGCTTGCACATGTATGCACATCTATTATTTTTGTTTGCACACCTTTCGTTAAAAGTTATTAAAGAAACCATTGTGGGGGCCAACTTCACACTAGCCCCTCGACATTCAGCAAGTTCATTTAAAACCGATAAAATTGATAGATCTTTGTTTGCACATGTATGCACATCTATTATTTTCGTTTGTGCACTACCAGTTTAAAAGTAATTTAACATTCAGCTTCATAGTCTTCGCTATACGATAGCTACTGTTGAAAATATGAAAAAATTGTTACGAGTCCAATTGATACCTTTTCGTTTGCACATTACGTAACATCAGCATTTTGTTTGCACACTACTGTAAGTCAAAAAAAAAATTAAATTTAATCAAGGGGCTAACTTCGCACAAAATATGCACTAACGTTTCACTGACATTGAATTGGAATGATATACTTAAACATACAACAAATAAAAATTTGTGTAATATTACAAAATAAAAGCATATTTAATGATGAATAAAAAAATAGTTTATTAACAATATATGAAATTATATTAAAAGTATATATGAATCGTAAAAAGTTTATATGAAAGGTATATAGTATAAATGAATATATCAATTTTATAAAAAAAAGTTTTAAGGATGATCTGTTACTTTTATGTAAGCTAAAACACTTGGTTTAACACACGCGTGAAGTTAGCCCCCAACTTTTGAAAAAAAAAAACTTTTTATAGCTCATTCGTTTGCACATGTATGCACATCCGGTATTTTTGCTTGCACACTTTTCGTTTAAAAATTATTCAAGAAACAATTGGGGGCAACTTTACACTGGCCCCCCGACTTTCAGGAAATTTATTGTAAACCGGCGGAATTAATACATCATCGCTTGCACATGTATGCACATCTATTATTTTTGTTTGCACACCTTTCGTTAAAAGTTATTAAAGAAACCATTGTGGGGGCCAACTTCACACTAGCCCCTCGACATTCAGCAAATTCATTTAAAACCGATGAAATTGATAAATCTTCGTTTGCACATGTATGTACATCTATTATTTTCGTTTGCACACTACCAGTTTAAAAGTAATTTAACATTCAGCTTTATAGTCCTCGCTATACGATAGCTACTGTTGAAAATGTGAAAAAATTGTTACGAGCCCATTTGATACCTTTTTCGTTTGCACATTACGAAACACATCAGCATTTTGTTTACACACCACTGTAGGTCAAAATTTTTTTAATTTAATTAAGGGGCTAACATCACACATGTCAAATATGGCATTTTTGTGCAATTCTAACATATGATGACGGAAATCAAAGTATCTTCGTTTGCATATCATGAATCAAGTCGCTTTTATGTTTGCACACCTTTTGTTCAAAACTTATTTAACATTCACTTTTGTAGTACGCGCCATATGACAACTACTGTTCAAAATGTGGAAAAATGGATTACAGTGTGCCTTATTTATACCTTTTCGTTTGCACATTATGAAACACGTCAACATTTTGTTTGCACACCACTGTAGGTCAAAAAAAATTTAATTTATTTAGGAGGGGCTAACTTCACACATGTCAAATATCGCATTTTTGTGCAATTCTAACATGTTATGATGGAAATCATAGTATCTTTGTTTGCACATCATGAATCAAATCGCTTTTTTGTTTGCACATCTTTAGTTAAAAACTTATTTAACATTTACTTTCGAAGTACTCGCTATACGATAGCTACTGTTCAAATGTGCAAAAATAGATTACAAAGCCTGATCGATACATTTTCGTTTGCACATTATAAATCACATCAACTTTTTGTTTGCACACCACTGTAAGTCAAAAATTTTTAAATTTAATCAGGAGGGGGCTAACTTCACACATGTCAAATATCGCATTTTTGTTCAATTCTAACATATGATGACAGAAATCAAAGTATCTTTGTTTGCACATCATGAATCAAGTCGCTCCTTTGTTTGCACACTTTTAGTTCAAAACTTATATAACATTTATTTTAGTAGTACCCGCTATACGAGAGCTAATGTTTAAAATGTGCAAAAATAGATTACAATGCCTAACCGATACATTTTTGTTTGCACTTTATGAAACACATCAACTTTTTGTTTGCACACCACTGTAAGTCAAATAATTTTTAATTTAATTAGAGGGGGCCAACTTCACATTAATCAAATATTGCATTTTTGTGCAATTCTAACATGTGATGACGGAAATCAATGTATCTTTGTGTGAACATCATGAATCAAGCCGCTTTTTCGTTTGCATGCCTTTAGTTCAAAACTTATTTAACATTTACTTTCGTAGTACCCGCTATACGAGAGCTAATATTAAAAATGTGCAAAAATGGATTGCAGTAGGCCTAATTGATAGCTATTTGTTTGTACATTATGAAACACATCAACTTTTTGTTTGCGCACCACTATAAGTCAAAAAAACTTTTAAATTTAATCAGGGGGCTAAGTTCACTCATGTCAAATATCGCATTTTTGTGCAATCCTAACATGTGATGACGGAAATCAAAGTATATTCGTTTGCACATTATGAATTAAGTCGCTTTTTTGTTTGCACGTCTTTAGTTCAACACTTATATAACATTTACTTTAGTAGTACCCGCTATACGAAAGCTACTGTTCAAAATGTGCAAAAATGGATTACAATGCCTAATCGATACATTTTCGTTTGCACATTATGAAACACATCAACTTTTTGTTTGCACACCACTGTAAGTCAAATAATTTTTAAATTTAATCAGGGGAGGGGTCGACTTCACACATATCTAATATTGCATTTTCGTGCAAATCTAACATGTGATGACGGAAATCAATGTATCTTCGTTTGCACATCATGAACCAAGTCGCTTTTTCGTTTTTCACACCTTAACTTCAAAACTTGTTTAACTTTTACTTTCGTAGTACCCGCTATATGATAGCTACCGTTCAAAATGTGCAAAAATGGATTACAATGAGACTAATTAATACCTTTCGTTTGTACATTACCAGACATACACCTACACCTATACCGTTGATTGAGAATACTTTAATCAACACATTTACTAAAATATTGTTTTCAAATGTGTATAGTCCTATGTATTTATATTATTATATAGCGCCACAAAATGTCGCTGATTCGAGAATTCTGTTTTCCACCGTCTCGTATGAATACTAGACAACAGAAGGTATATACTTCCCCTCAAGCGAAACTTGAAATTTCTGTTGTATTTTTGACTGTTAATTTGTAGTTTGATGCACCCGCTTGAGTTGATACTAGTGGTAGTTAGATAATTAAACAGTATTAGAGGTTTTTACAGCATTTTATAAATAATGGCATTCGTACCGGTTTTTTAAAGCAGCATCGGTAGCTATCGTATAGCGGGGACTACGAAAGTAAATGTTAAATAAGATTTGAACTAAAGGTGTGCAAACGAAAAAGCGACTTGATTCACGATGTGTAAACGAAGATACTTTGATTTCCGTCATCACATGTTAGAATTGCACAAAAATGCGATATTTGACTTACAGAGGTGTGCAAACAAAAAGTTGATGTGTTTTGTAATGTGCAAACGAAAAGGTATCAGTTGGGTTCATTGTAACAATGTGTTCATGTTTTCAACAGTAGCTATCGTATAGCGAGGACTATGAATCTGAATGTTAAATTACTTTTGGACTGGAAGTGTGCAAACGAAAATAATAGATGTGCATACATGTGCAAACGAAGAACTATCTATTTCGTCGGTTTAAAAAGAATTTGCTGAATGTTGGGGGGGGGGGGGGGCTAGCGTGAAGTTGGCCCCCACAATGGTTTCTTTAATAACTTTTAAACGAAAGATGTGCAAACAAAAGTAATGGATGTGCATACATGTGCAAATGATGATGTATTAATTCCGCCGATTTAAAATAAATTTCCTGAAAGTCGGGGAGCCAGTGTGAAGTTGGCTCCTCCAAATTGTTTCTTGGATAATTTTTAAGCGAAAAGTGTGCAAACAAAAATACCGGATGTGCATACATGTGCAAACAATGTGCAAACGAATGAGCTATAGAGAGTTATTTTTTTCAAAAGTTCGGGGGCTAACTTCACGCGTGTATGTTTGTCAATAAAATACATTGTTCAATTTTTATTTAATGTGCGGCCGCCGTAAAATTGTAAACCTTAGGTTGACCCGTTTGACAAAAAGGTTGTTCACCTGTGGTTTAAGATATCAAATTCCTGTAAGTACCCTACTGTGTGCTTTACTGTTGGTTGTACTTTTTGGAACGATTATGTTATTTCCTAACCTCACCTTTTTGTTAGTATTCCTAGTTTACTCCAGTTTATGTGTTTATGATACAAGCATAATTATGGACGGTGAAATCCTATAAGCGCAAATATTTTGCAATAACAATTCTACCATGGGGAATAGGGCCAATTATTTTCAAAGACTTTATATGCATTACCTACCTTCTGCATCACAGACGCAGTAGAATCCATTTCTTAAAACTTTAATGAATCTCAAATCCAAACATTTCTACTTCAAACAATTATAAAAGGAAATTACAACTTTTTGGTTTTTTAATTTAGCTTCGTTAAATATTGTATCTTCAGTAATCAATCTCAAAGCAAAATGAGAAAACAGAGTATCCAAAATCCGGCTGTAACAAATTACTAAGACTCTTCAAGGTCTAACAGAAATGTTGTTCAGACATATTCACACATATATTCAGACTTCAAGGTTACCTAAATAAATTGCCGATATTTATTATACTGGTTTCTAACAAAATAGGTACTATGGCATCTAGCTTTTGTTTGCATTTGATTTCTGACTCAGAGACAGCCGCAAAGAAATGACCAATTTTTCATTACTATTCAAAACGTATTCAAAATGTCCATCATTTTCATTAAATATAATGATACTCATTAATTAAGATACCCTTCTAAGAATTTGGTGGTCTAAAAAATGTTGTATGTCAATGTAGATACCAATTGACTGAAGTGTTTTACGAAATATCAAAAAGGTAAAAACGGAAATACGAAAACATTATAAAAGTCACAATAACTTAAGGTTTTAACTTTTAACAACCAGATTCCATTAGTCATACTGATTGGGAATTGTGATTTCGTTGCATTTTCGTCTTTTCTGTGCTCTGCAAGGAAAAATTAATTAATTACTGCATGTTCCAAGAATAATTGTAAGCTAAAGAATTTACTTGAAGATTATGCACCGGTTAAACCTTGTAGTCGGATAAAGTATGTGTCATGTAGGTTTAAGATGTGAGTGGGTAAAACCGCTTTAATTTTTATTTTAAGCAAATATGAAATATACCTCTATGTATGTAAATCTTCGATATGTAAATTAAGGTAATATTAACAACTAATTTAAATAACCAACTTTATCTAAAACATTATCAAACGCTATTATAAAGGAAAAAATTTTGAGTATGCATAATTAATCTATAAGCATAGATATATTTGTTTATTTAACTTCTCGAACAAAAATAGTAAGTATGCAAGATTCTACAGTAACAATTGGGGGTACGATCTCTATAATCCAAATCGTCAACGGGTACTTAACTCCCAAAAATTCAGAGTTCTGCATATGTTAGCTATTGCATGCAATACATCAAACCTGCTTCTACAATATCCTTTATTATTCAGTTATTTATTAATATCATTCTTTAACCGTAAACTTCTCAATTTCTTTTTCATTTTATGAAAAAAACTCCGTTCTTAACGGACCTGTATCTTCAATAAGTTCTATAATACTAGAAATGGTCGAGTGGTTTACATGTTTTGGTGAGCTATGGGTTTAAAAAATAATTTTTGGGGTCTTTAGCGATGGCCAATACAAAGGTAGGTCCCGAAGGAGGGCAAAAGCTTTTTAAGTACTTAGAGAGACCATAGGGGTACGGCATTCTAAGACACACTACCGCGATGTGAAAGGCAACGGAAAACCACCAATTTACCTCCCAAGTACATAGTGTACTGTTACGTGCCAAAATTTGGCACTAGACTTTTTTGTTAGTCTAGTTTTGATGTGCGGGAATTTTGCGCCATAAATTTGAAAGACTTGGTGCGCGTATTCCGTTACGTCAGAAGTGCTTGCGCGAGACTTTGCGCCGACGCGAGTGGCGGAGAAAAAAATGGGGAGTTTTCGGAGGACGCTGAAACGTGGCTTTTTACCTTTGAACTTCGAGAAGAGTGGTTGGGTTTTTGGTATCGTATCGTATCTTATCTTTATTTATGTAGATCCCTTTTCTCTGTTATCTTTGTTTGTCATCCCTATAAACCTGTTCCTTATCGTTCCCTACATAGGTAGAAGATAATTTGGATGCAACCTGGCCGAACCGCATTTCACGCCCGCAGTCGTTAGCTGAAGCAATCCCGAAGGACGCCACGCGAACCATCTGTAACTTATCCTGAAGAAAGCCACGAGCAACCCTGACGGAAATGTTTCTGTAGGAAGCTGGACCTATTCATGTGAGTATTTCGTTCTTATAAACTATTTTATGAATTTGGAATATTTCGTCATTACGTGTAATAATTTGCATATTGAGTGACGTCATTGACAGATGGGCGCGATAATTTCTGTATTATAGATTAGCGTTACCAACTGCCGTTGCGTCGCATATACCGCGTCGACGGTTATGTAAGAATCCAGCGTAAATGTAAGAGTACTAAAATCGTTTTAAACACTGATAGCATTCTCTGGAATAAGAGATTCTGGAGTTAAAATAGTACCCATTCGAATCTCCGAGAGAGGACTACTTCAGAGTATTCTGAGTTTAATAGAAGCATGGCGAAAATACTAAACAGACCAGACGATGTAGTAAAACAGAGATACAAAGCTATAAAATAGATTAATTATTCGCAAAATCAGAAAAACTGTAGAACAATGGATTGATAAAGAATGCAAATTGAATATAAGCAAAACTGGAAATTGGTAAGACAGACAAAGCATACGAATTAATTGGTATGCGTTTTAAGGATATAAAATCGTATAGCAAAAAAATATAAGAGGCACGAGAGGAGACTTCATTATAGAGAAAGTAGAGTAAGTGGTTAGATGGCAATAATATGTAGGGAATTTATATGCAGGACAGTAACTAGAAGTACTGGAACAGGAATCAAACATTAAAAATGATGATTTTTGATGTCTTATAGTTAGAGATGGGTTTGTTTTAGCATTAAAGGATCATGAAAAATAATAAGACACCGGGTATAGGCAAGGTACAAGCAGATTCTTTAAAAGCCGTTGAACAAGCAGAATTAGAACGTTTCTTTCAACTAGTAAGCTATATGTATGAAATAGGCAAACTACCCTACGATTTCAAACGAAAAATCGTACCAAACAAGAGAAGTGGAAATAGATATGAAAACTTTCGAGCAATAATTTGGACAACATATATGTCAAAATTATTAACGAAAATTGTACAAAAACGGACAGAAAAACGGGCTGAAGAAATACCAGGAGAAGATCAATTTAAGTTTAGGTGAAACGGGGGAACACAAGAGGCCATTTTGTCAACGTAAAATGGAGAAAATGTTCGGAATATTCAAAAAGATTGAAATTAGTTATTGGAGTAGACGGATGGTAAATAGCTTATATAAAGAACAAATAGCTGTTCTAGCATTAGTGCAGGAACGTATCGAAGTAAATATTAGGAAAAGGAAGAGACAACAATATGACCTCTCCCTACTAATTTTTAACTTGTACATCAAAGAGGCAATGAATACTGTCAAACAAAAAAAACATTTTGAATTATTATGCAGGAACAACCGAATGTAACAATTTTTTTAAAGAAAACAATTGCTAGTCGAAACAAATTAAACGTATAAAGGCAAGAGAAAAAAGAAAAATTGAAAATGTTCGCCAAGAATATTCGTTTACAAGATTAAGAGATTTTCAGTTTTTAATAAGTCCTAAGTCCCATATGGATAACAGCATGCGAGTTGTTATTTTCTAATTTGTTACAATTACACGGCTAAGTTCAACCGTTTGTACCCACAGTCAACTAGAAAACAATTCACTATTATGAAACACAAGGAATACCTCACGGTTTCAATTTGTTGCATACACACGGCACGTGGACATTAAATCTTTGTTCTGACAAGATTTCCCCCGGTTGAACTGACACAGTCAAAACTTTAAGTGCCGTAATCGTTGTTTTTACTGCTCAAACCTCAGTAGGACTTACAACCACAAAGACTGTATAGTGCCAACAACTATCATGCAACAGTCAGAGAATAGGCTGTAGGAACAGACGCCGACTTTAAGCAAACTCTGTGGGGGCTCATTCTATTACGATGACGACCTTACGAAAACTGACACTTTGCGTAACTTTGATATGTATTTACACACAGACGATTAAATCTTCATTGAAATTAAAATTCTTTGAACGTTATCGCACTCGCCTACTTCAAATAACCCGCAAAAAATGATCAAACTATTAAAAGTTAAATGTACATATTTTTTATTTTAAGTATAATTAAAATCGATAAAATAATTTGCAAATATCAGTCTCCATAGACGCCAGACTTAATGGAATGGATTATATCTAGTGTAAGTGCTACAATAGAAGGGAATGATGATGACTACATTTCACAGACAGATTAACAAAGATTGTAGTAAGACTGAGGCCTCTTTTACTCCATAATAAAACTCTACGAAGGGGACAGTGTATCGTATGGAAATCTAAAAATGATCAAGTATAGTGTAGATATTATTATTGTAATTAACAAAAATAATAAAATAAAATCATTTATTATCAACATATTTTTTATTTGCGGGAAACATTATTCGACGTATATACAAATTGTAGTTTTTATCGTATACATTGTAGTGGTACCTATATGTCTCCATAGTAGGTATTAGAACTAGAACACCAACGTAAACGTTAGTACCTAAACCGTTTACGGTGGAATAAATTCTAAAACCTATTTGTTGACATTGTTGATTGCCACCAAAAAATATTAAAATTTATTTAAAGCAAACGTATTTTGACGAACAACGGATCTATTTATAAATGTATCAGCGATTTCTTCAAGATCCAAATCATCCGCTTTCTCTGTTTACGTGCACTAACGTGTGGTTATTCAGTCTTTGCTGGATTGTAGTACTTCTTAAGCAGGTTTTTATTCTTCGTAGTGCCGAAAATGACCGCTTGGGAGTGCATGTCGATACTGGAATAGTTAAAGTAATTTTTGCATATTTGATGAGTTCAGGTATCATATTTTTGATAGATTCGCAATGAGATATTGTAAAAGAAACAATATCTTCCACGATAATCTGTCTGACATTTTTTGTTCTAGTAATATCGAAAAGCATATCACGGTGAAGAATTAAACGATCCATATCCAAGTCATCTCCATAACACTCTTTCACATAACTGTTGCTTGTGCTTTTCTGTTCAGTAAGAAATAGTTCTACATTAGTCAAGTGTGTTAAAACATGTTTATTAAAGCGCTGTTCTATACAGCATACGACTCTGTCTAAAACTTCAAAATACATTTTTCGATAGAACTCGACTGGTGAGGAAAATTTGTGCGGTTCACTTGATATTGAATCGTCTATTTTATTAGGTTTTAGGTTCATTTAATTCCAAAATATGAGTCAAATCTAGAGTAGATTTCCAAATGCTTTGAAAATTTACATCAGTTCTTTGTGACAAAATAATTTCCTTGGTGGTACAAATGTTATCGACAACTTTTTGCAGATGTAATGAAATCTTTTGCAAAGTAGCATTAAAAGCTTCGACGCGTTCAAGAATATCTATCAGAAATTTAATAATGAAAGAGATTCGAAAGACGGAAGACTTTAAAATCCTTTTGATTTTGCGCCAGTCTCATTTTTTTTCGTTCTGTTTTGTTCAAAAAACAACAGTATACTATAATCTTTTAGAATAGTTTTTAAGGAAGATATACGACAACACCATCTTGTTGTGCAAAATGGCCGCAGAATAATATTCTCAGCATCGTTAGCTTCCTGTAGTGATTCAAAACAAGCTTGGCGTTTCGGTGATCCACGTACAAAGACAATAAACTCTCTTATTAGTACTAAGAAATCTCTTATAGCAGGTACTTCTTTCATTGTATCCTAAACAACCAGGTTTAACGAATGAGCCACACAATGCACATGAATTGCCCTCGGTTCGATAGCTTTTACTCGCGATTGCAGGCAGTATGCGCTCCACTAACATTAGCAGCGCCATCTGTACATAGACCTCTACACTTATTAATATTTAAGTCGAATCTTCGTAGTACGTCATTGAAAATGATTCAGATGTTGTTGAAGTTGTTTTATATAGACAGAAAAAGTTCCATGTATATTGAGCTTTGAGTCCACGTAACGAAAGCAGAATGATTGGAAATATCACTAATTTCATCAACCATAACTGAGTAATAGCCGGCATTTTGTACTAATTTAATTATTTTACATAGTACTTCATGACTCAAAATTGTACAGTTCGTTAGTATTTACTTTGTTGCAGCCACGTGTATAACTTTGGAATATCATGTGATCTCAGCTTTAACAACCGAGTGTAATTTGAATCTTTGTTCTCGTGGCCCCTTATAGCAAGGCCTCCAATTATTAAAAAACGAAGATTGATATCATTTTTAAAAGAGCTGTTATAGCTGCATTCATATCTTCAAGTTTACTTTTCGATAACATGGAATTTACATTCAAGCCACGGTTTAAATTAGCTTAACACAAGGCACAAAAATGGCACATTTCAAACGTTTCGTGTGTTTTAAACCTTTCTAGAGCTTTATTTGATGATGAAAAATCATTTTCAATGAATGCCTTATTAGACTCAGCATCTCTAGTTGATGTTTTCGGCGCAGACACGCCACTGGACGTAACTTCTTTACAAACTTGGCAAAACATTTTATCAACATCTCTGTCGTATAATAGCCACGGAAATATTGCCTGCCGCTTACTTTGAAAATTGCGCCCTTTCTTCTTCAAAACTGAAGTAAACGCCGTATTTGTAAAAATAGAATTTTTTGAATGAACTAGTTGTCCTATACTTAGCTGGGAAGCATTACTAATAGAGGGTTTATCGGGTTTGATCGTCTTATAATTACGAACTACGTATTTATCCATCGAATTCGATAATTTATTAAAATACACTCGCAGAATACGATTAAAACAATAAAAATAGAGAGAGCTATAAACACGTCTCACCTTACACGCTTTAGAGACCAGACTAGAATCAAAAATAATTGTCCAAACTCAGCCAGTGCTAGCACCCAGCATGACGCGCGACATTCGATGAGACAGCCGGCATGAATATCGCGTAGGCGGTTGAGAGGCACAGTAGGTAAAAGTAAACCTATAAAGTAGCAGGTGAACTTCTCTTTACCTACATATATGCAATTTTCGTATAAAAAATTTGTAAAAATAGTAAGTAGGTAACCGTTTCGGTGCCTACGTTTATTTAATGTTAAAAATAATTTACAAATATACGTAATTTTTGTGCTCACTTATTGTGTACATTTTCAGATTCATATTTCTGATTAGCTATCTTTGCACCCACAGAAAAAAAAAAAAATAGTGGATGCTTTGCACCCACTATTTATTTTCGGTGGGTGCAGAATACCCCGAACACCCACGGAGTCGGCGCCCCAGCATGTACTCTCTAGACAACCAACATTTTTTTATCATTTTTGAGCGTATTCATCACGTACCACATCAGTCTGAGGTCATAGGTTTTGTGTTACTCGGCTGAAACCTGTGCCTGTGCCTTTGGTACTAGCAATTTCTTTTATTCGAAAAATTTCTGTAATTATAAATTTTTCAGCAACAATTTATAAGGTATCAAGTATAAGGTAAGCACACAATAAATATGGAAAAGTGGAACAACGTTCTTTTTTTTTTTTTTTTTTTTTTTTCTTTAGGAATAAAACCACTTATAGTTGTTAAAATAGTCTTTATTGATGTTCCGATCAGTAACGATTTGACTTTAATTTGTGGGGGGCTAGGTGGGACTAAACAGTCATAAGGAGATCTTAGGTAGATAAAGCGCTGCAGGTTGTAGATGCAAATTTTGTAAATATAACAATATTTTTAGCGTTTCCTGAACACCCAGGGGATTAAACTCCAAGTCCCCTCCTAGTTTCGCCTATAGTTTCGATCCATGGCCTGGAAATTAACTTTGACCATATTCACGACAGGAATACTGGAGGCACTTTATTTCTTTGCAATAGGTATGGATCCAGCTGTAGGACACAGCAAGGCGGCTCCGTGGCGTAGTGGTATGTGTGTGACTACTACGCCCTAGGTCCCGGGTTCGAATCCCGACACGGTCCGCTTGAAAAATGTTAGGCGAGCATTTTTCGCAAAAATACACCCTCGTTCGGATGAGAGGTAAAATGGAGGTCCCGTGTGTGAGTGTTGTCACGCACGTTAAAGATCCCTACCTTGCTTGGAACAGCAAGGATTCGGCAAAAATTCAAAATTTTCCAGGTAAAAAAAACTCGCTTCCTGGCCAATGTAGTACCTTCGGGTGGAGCATTGGAAAATCACATGTAATGTAGGACACAGCAAGAATAGAAACCGTCCAAGCTTCATGGTATAACATTTAATTATAAGGTAAAATTAAATTCTCGGATAAAGCAAAAGACGCTATAACAGCATACGTTACTGAGTCATCGCCATTGTCCATACGTATATCATAGCTACACCAAGAAGAATGTTTGAAGAAAGTATTTATGTTACTCTGCCCTTTTGAACTTCTGATAATATTACCGAAGAATTATAAACACGGTACAAATCAAATCGTCTATTTTTAATGAAGCACAGAAATAGAAAGTGTTAATTGGAAAAGATTTATTTTTATGAAATGTATTTTATCTAATTTCAGAGTATAAATTGACAATAGGCAAAAATACCAAGATATTTATTCAGAACTATATTTTACCACAGGCGTTTCATCGAATGAGTAAAGGGATATGTAATTGACGAATACGAAAAATATAGCAGTTCAGAAATGGAACGTCTAACATCATCTTTTAAATACTACGGCCAGTTCACCGTCGGCGAGGTGTCCTCGCGGCGAGATGACGGCGACGAGTTGTCCCCGCTGCGAGATGACGGCGGCGAGTTGTTCCACGGAAAGATGACGGCGGCGAGTTGTCCCCACGTCGAAATGACGGCGGCGAGTCGACGGCGGCGAGTCGGCGGCGGCGACTTGTCCTAGAATGTAACAAAGCAAAAGCCATTCAAAAAATACTGAATCGTTTCATGACACTGTTTTCTTTTACCTATCTCTGCAATATATAATATTATCAAACAATATTATAGTTGATAGATGATGGTCTTTTAAGGAATTAGAAGATATAAGTAAACCTAAAAGAGCATTCATTTTTCCAGCAGGAATTACTCACGCTTACCTTATTTGCTCATTTATAGCTCGTTCACTACCGACCATTGTACTCTTCGTATCGGTTGTCGAATCCGGTCCTATATAAAAAATTAATGTTTTTGAAAGCTTTTGGGAAGCTATTCATAATTTTTTGCAATGTTTTCCAAATAGTACAATATTTCTCTTTCTCTAAGTTCAAGTGCATTTACTGAGAGTATAAGACATTTGTCGATCGCTATAGCAGCTTGACATAATCTATTATCGGTTGTTTATTGTACTGGAGGATGTTTCGATTATCTTATCATCACTTGATTTACAATCAGCTTCAAAGTGAGATTTAAAACCAGCATCTTTAAGACCATTATGTTAATTTACTGCTACGTTTTCACACAGTTTATTATCATCACTATTGCCTTTAAAATACGAAGTACTACTGGAGTGGTGCCGTTTGTTAAAACTATTGATCTTTTTTTGTCGTTATTACGACCATACGAAATACAAAAAATTGTATTGATGCTATTATTTATTACATTGTAATGTATTTTTTTTCGTAGTTGCACTTTATCCATTAATATAAAATAAAACAGCAATAATATAAAAATATAATTTGTAAAATTCCGTACAATAAAAATAATACATAAAATTTGTAATAGCATGTAGACTTTTACTTTTGAGGTCTAAGATTCGTTACTAAGCATCGTCGAGTTGTCAATTCGAGCACTTTGCTATCAACGTTTTAAGACACAAGCTGCGTTAGGCGGCGTAGTAAAGGCAAGATGGTCGTGTCTAAACACGTGGCCTGTAACACGGTCCGAAAAAGAATTAAAATTGATTGAATCCTCGTGTCTGGAGGTTGTTCATAGCGGCTTCAGCGTATGGTATTCTTTTGTATGTTCCACCTAGAGCAGTTCAGTTGAGACCTGCAGGCCTAAGGAGATGGAAGCTCCCCCTCATCATTAAAACAGTTGGTATAAATTATTTAAATAAATTTTATTAATATTTTCCTCTGAGGCAATATCACATAACCGTAATATATGAGAATATCATATACAATATCCTATAAGTTTATCATATCAGTTATATCAAAGAATTAATTTCAAGAAAATTTAGTTTGGGATTTGGAATACTAAATTTTATACGATATAAAATCAAGGAGAAATTGGTTTCGTTAAATACTGTTTTATTCAAAAGAGTTCTCAAAGTTACAGCAATAATTTCGTACGTGTTCACGTGGCTTCTATTTGTGCATCGCAGAATGCAGATTTTGATGGAATTTCCGACAGCTGAGGTTATAGTCCGATTTCTTTAATTTGCAGCAGCATTTCCAAACGTGAGTGTTTTTAGCATTTAATCACTTTCATTATTAGTTAAATTGCAATAAGAAAATATTAGATTGAACTTTAGTCGCGTAAAAGTCATTTAAGGAAAGAAAGAATTACGTAATAATTTCGTTGCTTGTCAGAATGATTGCACATACAGATAACGTTAACTAAGCTAAAAAGTTGTTAGTGACATATTATGTCAAATAAAAAACATATATTCAGCTGTCCAATTTAGACCTCACATGTCATGTTACGCTAATTTAAAAATATGTTTAATAATTTTGAGGTTATGTACTTTGATTTTTAATCAACATGAGAAATTCTTTTAATAACTATTAAGTAAAGGTAACTTTTGGTTGATACATGCTATTTTATCTGAACTTAGGTAATTAAATTTGATTGTTAAAGTCAACGTAGTACTACTATGACTTGAAGAATATGTAATATGGATAATTAAGAGAACTCAAACTTTACATAAAATTTATTAAGAAAGATTCATTTAGAGATATTTATGTAAATTTATTAAGAAAGATTCATATAGAGATCTTTATGTTATTGAATGCAAATCCTTATTATATTTCTGTTCTATAAAAAATTATTAGTTGAAAATATTATGGTAAAACAAATCTAGAAATTTAATCAAATAGAATCTATTTTTTTTATGACTTTTTTATTATTTAAAATACAAGTAAAATTTACAAGTCATCCCTGATCAGAAATTGTGTGTAATGATAACAAATACCCTGGGTGTATACTTTTTAAACTTAAATTCTATTATTTTATTTTTGGTAAATATTTTTGAGGACACAAACGGTGTCCATGTTGTGCCTTTGTTTGTTCACAGGTCAACTAGAGACATCTGTATGGCATCTGGTGTTTGAGATTTTGGTACGTGTTTTAAAAGAGTGAAATTCAAGTTTTATGGCTATATTAGTGGTGTTGATATAAGGTTTCCGCATTCCCCTAATACAAGCACAGTTAATTTTTGTAGGTTGTTGTATTGAAAAATACGGTGGCGCTCATTATTTATATTTTTGGTCATTTGACAACCCATGACCCCAGCTCATGATCTACCCAAAGCTAACACTATACTAGCTGTTTATGTCTAAAGAGATTTTCTTTTCCTCAAGCCGTTTTCCATCCAACTTTATCTTGGGCTTAAATTGTTAATAAGAAATTCTCGACCTTGTGATATCAGGTAAGGGTTTAGGAAATATAAAGATGCAATTTGTTATCAGATATTCACGGAAAAAAAATAATTTTTGTTTTCAACATAATACTAAAAAATAATAACTAACTTTGTTAAAACTACCTGCAAGGTAATGATTTGATAAAATTACGTTTGTCAGTATTAGAAAGAGCTGGTTTAAATATCAATGGTGCCTGATGTAAGGGCCATGAAAATGGTGCAAGTATGGATTAGAACACAAGAACTTTCTTTGTTCCATGTTGCAATCAGAGCTTAAATCTAGTAGTTTGCAATGTGACAATATCAAATATTTTGTGCATGCGCTTTTCCTCGAATTGGAGAATTGTTCTGAATTTTTTCTTGTACCGAACATTGGCCAGTTTTCAAAAATCATGTAACAACCTAACTTTAAACCATTATCAGCTACCAGATTGTCCACTAGAATTAGTGCCATAACACCTTTAAGAAGTTTATGATGCTGTATTTGAAATAAATGAATGAATTTTTGAAGTATACAAAAATATGGTCAATTCATATGCTACAAAAATCATGTGTTCATTTGGATGCTTACGTTTTGGTATACTACTTTATGGAATAATAATTTTAGAAGCAAAATTATGCAAGAACCAAATTTTGGCATTTAATATTGTTATAGCATTTAGAAAACTTGAACGAAGTTTTTAAAACTCATCGTATGCGCTTCATAATTTATTAACTGCTGATGTAAATTTCAACTAGTTTAGGCTTTGAAAATTAATTCAAAGAGTAATTTGTTACGAACAGTTTTGGCCCCGAAAATCTAGAGGGTAATTGACGGAGAAACCCGGTGAAGTACCTATAGATCTTGTATTTCGACAAAGTACCAAAAACTTTGACTACCAACAAAAGTAGTTGCTGACTAATTACGTGGAAAAGATGGTGCAAGAGTTAGAAAAGGGTCCAGAAATACTATCGTGTCTTAAATACCAGTCTTGATCAGGAATTATTTTAGACGCCACCATATCTCGAAATACGGAGGTTCATAGGGTTAACCCCAGAAAGGAATAACAAGAGGATACCAAAACTCGATTTCGGGAAAGTCGTTATGGTCTAAAACTCACACAAGGAATAATTAGGTACACTAATTTAAAACAAACCTAAAAGAAACGTTATGATAAGAACATTGATATAACTATTTAAAACTTGTAGCTTTAAAAAGAAAGATTTCAAAATCAAATGCTAAATCGTCTGTATATTAATCACATCTTTATGTAATAGCAATATCTATTAATAGACCATGACTGCAAACTACTATCTCTACATTAGTTGTGAAAATACACATTATAAAGCTCTTTCATCTATTGCACAATTAAAAATATAAACACTAGTACATGAAAATATTTTTAAACAAATATCAAATATATCAATATACGTATCTTAATGGAAAAGATTTTCGAGAACAAAGATGATTTTTAATTCCTTAAAACTAATAATAAAAGCCTACTGCGGGTACGTTTATAAGTTTATGCAGTTGAAAATGTTGAAAATGACTGTAGCTTGTAATTTCTAAATTTGTATTTTAAATACCTAAGCAGTAATTTTGACTGTAGATACCTCGAATTTAACTAAAATCGACCATCTAAGACTCAGTCCTATCCTTTTACCTAGATCCTATTGGAAATTGTGGTCTATGTTGATACTTGGCCGTTTCCCAACCATCATACCTTTTAACGTAGAGTTGTTATTACTTCATGAACCAATTCCTTCAAAAAAGTAACATTCACCAACCTGATAGGATATAATTCCGCACTTTATTTAACTAATCATATTGCCAGAATCGATACCTATTTACTCAAACGCTAATTGTATCCACTCAAGCATTCATGTTATCTCTTTCAAAGGTCTTCGCGATCGTATCTTTGTCCTGAACCAAAATAAGCGACTTTACTATTTCTTGAAATGGCATTCTTCATCTCATGACTACGATGTGATAGGCGCCGACTTTATTAATAATTAATCAAAAACAATGAAACATGGAACTGCAATAATTTAGAATACAAAGTAACACTTGTAAAGAGCACAACCCTACTGGATATTTACAAAGGGTTCAATCTTAGTTAAAATACAAGGCAGTTAATGGAAGCTGCGTTTCACGATGTCAGAAATGCGAGGGTGAGAGTTGCAGGTTAAGTGTTTCGTAAAAAAGTACACCAACTTGGTCTAAAACGATTAGTAAACAATAAAATGGACGAAAGAAAAGTTCCATTAATTTCTATATACTACAAACTGCACAGTTATCAGTAAATGTATCAGGTTTCGAGGTTATCTGTGAGAAAAGCATGAACAATGCTTTCGTATGTTATCTTGGAGTGGTTTTGTTTTACGCTAGCAGGTAGTGTGGCAACATAAATTCTTAGTGTGTAATTAAACAAATTGTGGGTGCTAAAAGTGACTAAGAATTTCCGATCATCAATTTGTAGTGTTTAAAACCACGATTAATACATTGAATAATATTCTGCTTCTTTATACAGCAAATGTTGGGCCCGAAGACTACTAACTGCATGTTCTTTTGTTAGCGTTAAGCAAGGCAAGAAATTCAGATAAGTGATAGCCTAATTCTAGTTCGTACGTTAAGGTGTGGGGTGGGGGTTTAATCGGTTTTGTGTCAGTGGGAAATTTTGTTTGTT
The DNA here is from genome assembly GCA_036346225.1 of Platerodrilus igneus. Classification (NCBI taxonomy): domain Eukaryota; kingdom Metazoa; phylum Arthropoda; class Insecta; order Coleoptera; family Lycidae; genus Platerodrilus; species Platerodrilus igneus. The sequence goes on from JARFIW010001701.1 coordinate 5,167,859, forward strand.
TTGATTCATATTCAGTGTAATTTATTTGATAGGTGATTTACGATATTAAGGTCCTCGTTCTAGGGTTATTATCAATCAGGGATGCTTAAAAAGGGGTGTATTGAAAACTACAGAAATTCAATCATACTTAATTCGCTTTGATCTGAGTTTAATTTATCTCATTCTATTAACCTTTGATTATGAACAATATAAGATACAGAGTTAATGTTTCCTCACATCAAGAATGCATGTAAACTAAAAATTGTATTTCTTAAAGGAAGTAACCCTAACTCTATTGACGGGATTTGTCAATGAGTAACTATTAAAATGAAATTATGATTATAAACATTTGAAAAGAATGTTACAAACTGGGGGCTAAGAGATTCATAAAAAAGCAATTAATTTCTCGATAAACCTATCGAAGATAAAGTAAAAAGGTCTAGATTGGCAGTTTTTTGAATTTTGGTTGAAGTCATAACAGCAGTTGATACAAAATTTAGTACAGTAGCATCTCATTCAAATAATTTTGAATTTTCATAGAGCGCTGATAAATTAAAAAATTACTCTAAAAACAAGCACTACAATAACAGCAAGAAGTTAAAACTTTGTTAACAGGCATCAATTTTAATAAAGGGAATATAATTGCAGTAAAACCTGTAAAAATTGTAATTTTTACAGGACATTGAAGGAAACGCTTCTACACCGCCCATAGAAATTTTAAATTATTTGACAGTGACAACCTCAGTTAATTCTTTTTCAAATACTTGAATATTTCGCGCATTTTATTAGCAATGCCGTTTTCTATGGCTACGGCGTAATATTCATTTTCTAAACCGAAAATGATAAAAAATTAAATGGCAATGGAGCAAAAAATAATGTATAATAAGTTTTATTTATTTGACAAAGCTTCTAATTTAATATTATTTCTTTGTGTTGTATTGTAAATGTATTATTCAACGTAATCCTGTTTACATATCAGGTTTTCTTGCGTAAGACTAAGACTGCTATTAAATTTTATATAGTGTCTTAAATAAACATATCGCCAGTGTAATTAGCAAACTTGTAACTCCACGCCGTAAAACTTTACAGGAACAAGCTTCAATCCCATTACGTTTTAATTTATTTGAATAGAGTGGCTAGAACGTAATATGTTATTCTAAAATACCTTTTTGAATGAGTTTATAAAATGTGAATTTAATTTTATTCATTTTTCACAAAATTATAGAAGTCAGGAGGTGTTCCCTAAATCCTAATTGGAGATACAAGTTTTTCTTGATACTCCAGGTATAATTAGATTGGAATTGAAAGGTGATTGTGGTGTACGGATGGTAGGGTAGCGGTTATGCTAATGAATGCTAATGATTCAATAACACCAAACATACGTATATTTGTTGAACTCATTACATCCATTAGTAATTAATAATACTATAAAATGGGAACAGCCAAGAAAATTCGACTGCTGCTATCTTTTTTTCCCGCTACTTTCGCGTATCTCTATAAGGCAAGTATGTATAGTATACACAACAGTAATGGATACATCTTATTTATTTCAAGGGTTTTTTTATTATTGCAAACCAGCTTGAGTATTAAATTCCCAAAAATAGGAGATTACTCACAACTTCTCAGATATATTCTAGTTATGCCACAAAAAGATGTTGTCATAAAACACATGATAATCAGACAGACAACTCCTGCAGGTTACCATATTTCCTTTCTTTGATTTTTAACATTTCGTTATTGGGATTTGGAAGAATCCCAAAAAACAAACATGCTATTTGTTTGACTTTTCGTTGTTGTAAACTTTTCCAGTCATCAGATAAGTTTAATTTGAACTGTATATTACTTTGAGGAAGATAGCGGAAAATCGAACTTCCACAGTATAAGATGATGCAAAAACACCTCGTTCTGGCCTAATACTTTTATAAAATAGATGTTTATTAAAACATTTAAAAAAATCAACAGAATAAGGTTTTGATTTTCTGCCTTTCTTGTACACTGCCATATGATCAGCAGAAACATTCATCTTTCTGTTCTTCAAATTCTGGTCATTTTTGGAATGTACGGTGTCTGCTTCCATTTAGATACGCCCAGCCTCTCAGTACTTTCGTTCAATTATTATTTTCTTAGTGGTAGAAATTTGTAAGGAGTCATTTGAAACGTTGTACCTTCTGTTCTGATAAGAACATCTTTCGCTGAAACAACTATCTTCTTTTTTCACTTCGGGTAAAGGAAGCCGTACCAAGACAAAATGTGAAATGATATTGCGAAATTCATTTGAAATTAAACCGCACTCGTCCCATTTCATAGGACACAACGCTCATTTTTGAATTTAAGTCAAAAAATGTAAGATTATGTACAGGCAACTCAATTTTGTAATATAAACCAGATACTGTTGACCTAGGAGTGCGCGGTGTAGTTTGTAAGCCTATTGTGTAAGTGAGACAGTTTAAATCTTCTTTGTCTGTACGTTTTTCTATTCTAGCTACTTCTGTACGAAGAATGTGCACTTCGTAAGTAATTACATCAAAATTACCCCCTTTGTAGGACTAACACAAATCACACAGATCTTTCTTTGATTGAAACAAATTTCAACTCTTCAAAAATATGTAAAACCTTACAGCGTAAAGTGCTGAAATATTATTCTTTAAAAACCAGACTTACACATAGAACAAAAATAGTTGCTGCTTAGAGTTATAATTTGGTTCCATATACTTCTTCCTTGAGTTTTTCCAACAATAATGTGGTTTTACTTTTGGTATAGTAGTAAAAAAATACCTCAAGAACTTTTGGCTTTTTCAGTTTTTTGAAGCATATGACATGAATTGTTGTCATCTGCACGAGTCAATACTGTTCTCTTCATTTTCAGCTTTAGAATTTTTGTCTTCCTTCTGCCTATTTAAAGCTGTACACTTTCCTACTGATAAGGTATTTGTAAAGCTGGTTTTGCAAACAAGTACAATAGAGTTTCCTTTTTTAGCATTAATTCGACTACTTTCTTCTGCTATTTGTGCTTCTACTGAAGCAATTTTTTTTTAACAAATTTTACGTTCAAGTTTTTAACTCAAGATTCCAATACTCGTCAAAGTTATTTTTACTGTTTCGTTCTTATAACGATGCAGCTCGCTGTTCTCTTTTTCCTTGCATTCGGCACGTTATTTCATCTATTTTCCTTTTTGTTTTAGATCATATTTCCATTTCCCATCTTGTGCTTTATTGTTCCCACTATTTGACATACCTCATTTTCGTTACATTTTCTACTCATTAACTTTCCAAATGCCTTTTGTTACGAGTACCCGTAATAGGCCCGTCTTCATAATTCATTCGGTCATTGTCATGATTAAATATTGTCTCTTGATAATGTGTGACCTATGCATTGTAGCAAATTCGATTTTTTTATTTTATAGATGGTGTACGTATATGCTTACTCAGTTCGAGCCCCCAAAGCGTTGGGCGTTAATGTTGCAGTTTTTTTAGCCTCATGTTGTTGGACTAACGTTGCGGGTTTATCTTTTATTCTTCCAAGTCGAGCCCCACGATGCATTGCCACTGTAACGGTTTCTGTTTTTAATTCGACTCCGAGTTTAAAGGGGCTTAAACTTTTTATGAGCCGTCGGCTAGCTTGGCTATCATCCCACAGAAGATCATGACGAGACTAGTGCTGAAATATTCGTCATGCAACGGGAAACCAAATAAAGTGAAGTTGAACGCCACTTTATCTAGTAAGTATTAAAAGGAGGTAATTTTAGAGTCGATACATAAACCCTATTGAAGTGGATCATTTAAAATTCTTGATTTACTCTTTTTAGAAAATTAAACATTTTAAAGTTAGAAGGTATCTATTATATGACAAATAACTTTTAGTTAACAATAAGATAATTAAATAAATTCACACGTGTCAGTGATATAAAAACATTATTAGTTAAACAAATTTTGTTTCTTATGATTTATATGAGCATCAGATCTGCTAGTCACGTACATTTAATAAAAGCTGTAATTTAAATTATTTTACAATGGTTATTATGAAAAATTTCAAATAGGCAAGATTTAGAGCAATTATTACTTTCAACAAAAGGAATACTCTAAATAAAAATTTAAATAGTCAACATAAGATTACTATTAGTGACAGTTGGGCGTCGAGTGTTAAAGACTGGAACGATTAAAATTGTTCTTGACGGCTCAAGACTTGGCCGCTGTGGAAAAGAGGGATACAAAACAGTTTAATGGATCTTTGAAATCCAACAGAAATCACTCATCCTTAACCACTAGCTGCTGGCGACTATCTTTCGGTGGTTGGGCACAGGTTCCGGCTGGATAACAAAAGGCTTCTACACCAGACAGATGTTGTACGTAATGAATATGCTGAAGTATATTCTAAGGTGGTGGTCCGATAGAGAGTAAATGAAGACTACCATGTGGTTTCCGCTCCAACGGCCTATTGTCAGCCTGTTTTATGATTGTGGTTGGCACTATCGTGTTTTTGTGGTTGTTAACCCAACTGAAGGATTGAGCTGTAATAAAAATCAATTAAGGCACTTACAGTTTTGACCATAAATCTCACTATCAACGACTTCCCAATCTGCTTGCCTCGAAGATGATGTGGAAGTGACAGGATTTAGAAAATTGCAAGGACAGTTCAAGCGGGGGAAGTCTTACCAGAATGAATGTTTAAAGCCAACCGTGTGTATGAAACAAGTTAAAAACCATAAGGTATTTCTTAAACAATAAGGTGTTTACGTAGAGTTTTGGAAGATTCTATTGCTATTTATGACTTTACAAACCAGGTTTCATAACATCTGAATTGTTGTCTGCAAGATTGTGGGTACAAAATGTAAAATTTAACCTTGTAATTGAACCAAATTAGAAAATAACAACTCGCATGTGGTTCTCCATATGGGACCAAGATCTTATTAAAAATTGAGAATCGACCTAATTTTGCTAACAAATATTCTTGGCGAATTTTTTAAATTTTTTTCTTTCTCTCTTACCTTTACACTTCTAATTTGTTTCAACTAGAATTTTTTCCCTTTACAAACAAAAAAAATTGTTACAGCATTAAGTTTACAAGGGTCTTTAATTGGTAAGTTATCTGGGCTCAACATACGAACGTCCTGTTCAGTTGATAACCCACCAATTTTGTCTCCATCTAAACATAAATTTTTGTTTGTTATATTTGCGTTAGGCCTATCAGAATCATCAGACGGTGACTTGTTATCAGTTTTTTCGTAATTTACAATACATTTTCGATTATTTGCCATCGGTCTAGAATTATTTGCAGCATCTTGAAGTTTACAACGTCATGTATATTGCAATTAATGTTGTCTGAAGTATTTTCACTAGACGAAGTTGTTAATTCTAATGTACCATCTTCAGAAATGACATGCAAGCCTGGAAATATTTCAATGGTAGAATCCTGCAGAGCCATTTGTACTAATAGTTTTCCTCTTGACATCATTCTAAAAATTAAGAAATAACGTTACTACTGTTGAACAAAAATGATTCAAAAGCATTTTCTCCTACAACCACGGTTTTAGTGTAGCCTTAAAATATGTTACAAAGAGCTCTTTAGCATATACTATTTTAAATAGAGAGCATTTTGAATTATTTTTATCTGCGTGTGAGAATAACTCATTTAATAAGTTCTTATTAGCTCTACAGTAAAATAAAACAGCTAAAACATCAATCTCGTAGTTTCGTGCATAATAAAACAACTTTATTGGACAAATAATAAAACTGAATTACCTAAGGGCAGCCACTAAAAGACATTACTGAACATTTACTTTATGAAAAATTGTAGTTGTGAGTTTGAATCAAAGCAACAGTAACTATTTACACAAAAGCAAAAGCACAAACACAGTCGCATGACACCCGGTAATCGATAAATAAAGTTATGACTATATTTTACATGCATAATTTTTCAGATAATTGAGATTTAAAATGTAACGCATGCACATTGTTCCGTCTCGGAAATAAATAAGATAAACTCGTATCTGTGTTCCAGATATATGAAAGGAAACGTATACTTAAATGTTGAGCTTACGGCTTGTTCAAAACTATAGGTTCTTCTTACGGTTTGTTGAGACGAACACTATCGTTAATTATTCGGGTTGTTAACTTCAAACTTGTAATTTGTAAGAGCCAATCCTTGTTTGTTCCACAGCCATATGTTTCATCAACGAACATTTAATTTATTTTAAAAGGTACATAAAACTTCAACATAACATTCTTGAACGATAAAAGATAATATTTGTAGGTAGTAAAATTAATGCATAGGCTTATATAGCTTAGCATAGATAACTAAATTCTCCATCAGGGAATATTTTACAGGAGAATATATCACCTGAAGATACTTCAGTAAGGAATATGTCACGGGAAGACATGCCATCAGAAGATATGCTACGGGAGGATATGCCATCAAAGGACCTTAGAAAATAAACGCGTTACAAAAACGAAATATTGCAATACGCCACGAGGAACAGTTTAAAAATTTATCTATCAACAGCTTAGCATCCATTAATATTTTGAACGGGTCATCCAGGTAGGCTTTCTTCATAAGCATTTTGCTTATATTCTAAAATAATATTTATGTACGTTAGGAAGAATAAAAGCAAAGAAACCTTTTACATACCAGGTACAACATCATGGCCTTAGAAAGTACATCTTTATCGGAGGACGGCATGTGCTCAAAAAGACCGTTAAATATCAAAACAAACAAAAATTTTGTTCTGGTTTACAGATAGCACTTTCTGAGACGGGGGACTCACAAGAAAACTATTCTGAATGCTAGATTCATGTATACACCAGTTGTGTATTTTATAGACATTATTTAAAGGTTTACCAATAGGAAAATTACATCTGATCTTAATTCAATTAAAACTAAAGATCCATGTATTTAGTGTATCATTTAATAATACTAAAGGAAAATGTTACACAAATCAAAGTAACTTGTGATTGTAAACGGTATTAGTATAAAATTAAGACGAATAATGCTTTTATATTGAAGGAAATGGGACCACAATGTAACATGGCAAGAGAATGGTAAATTGACATGCCACACTGCCCCGGACCAAAGAGGAAAAAAATAAGACATTAGGAAATTTTTTTTTGTAGTAAGGTAATACGGTAAAAAAATTAATGAAAAGAGAGGAAGAATAAAAAAATTAAATGTGTTGACAGAAAAAGAAATTTTACCATGAATAAAATTGAAAAAGAACAACAATGAGTGGTGTGATAATTAACGCGTATCCAACGTCCCAAAGGGATTCATAACCAGTGGGGTAAAAATCGGGGAAGTCGTAATCGGTGAGGTTTATCCACCCATTGGTGACATGTTTAAGAAAGGAAATAGAAAGAAGAAAATGTTGAGAAGAAATAAAGCTATAAATGGTTATACGAATTAGATGACAAAAAAATTAATAGATAGGGACATGGGGGAGAAGTTTTATTATACAACGAAAATTAATTTATATCAGTACTAGCAATACTAGAAAAAGGAATCGATAATTTTTTTTTAGCTTGAGAAAATTCAGTTGAAGACAAATCTTCTAATGAGCAAAGATTATTATGTAATTGAAGGGTTTTTGTATAAGAGTTAAAATATGTAAAAGGGATTGTTTCACTTGTTGACGAAAAAGCTTCCCAGGAATTATTTTTAAAGTCTAAGGTAAGTTCAAATTTTTGTGCGAAATCAGTGCCAAAAATTAATGAATGCCAGAGTGAGGGAACAGCTAAACAGGTAATAAAACGACAAAGTTTTCCTACAAAAATGGGCAAGCCTACGGTACCAGATGTTTTTAAGATGTGCCATCTGCAGTAAATAATTTATGTTCACGTAAAGGAAAGATTTCTAAATTTCAATTATTTATTATAGGGATACCACGTGAGCCCATGACAGAAATGTTACTTCCATAGGGTTTTTTTTTTAAACTACTGACCTTATGTAAAGTTCATATTCAAGCTAATCAGATAATAAATGTCGTACAGTAAAATTATCTTCCATTTTAAAAGTGTAAGAAAAATATTCTTGAGAGAAAGAAATTGTTTTAGTGAAATTTATTTTGAGGAACTTATAAGTTATGTTTTGTTTTTAATTTATTTGTTTTGTTGGGCGGCAGTTTCATATCGAAACAAAAAGTTAAGAAAATTTTGAACGTATCTTTAAGTAGTGAGTAATATTTTATTTTATGTATATATAATAAATTTTATTTAAACGAAAAAATTTCATAAATCGGTAAAGATTTTGTGACTTTGTATTTTAGAAAGCGTTCTATAAGATAATATATTCTATTATTGTAGTGAGTTTAAAACTATAGTGGTTGTTTAGAAAGGGACGTCGTTTAACGGAAAATACGTAATGAAAAAATATTGGACGCTAACGTATTGGCATGTAGAGAAAAGTTTTAGAAAAAATTGTAGGGTTGGTTGCTAAAGTATTGAACGTTAAGGTAAAAAAAATGTAGAAAAAATAAGGGTTGGGCGTCATGTGGCGTTGGCTATTAAGGCAAAAATTGACAAAAAAAACAAAGACGTTGGGAAAAAATTTAGAACCAAAATAATCCTTAGGCGTCAAGTATATAAGGGTGAAGAGGCGTTGTGCGCCAAGTGTTGTCCATCGAGGTAAAAATTTAGAAAAGATAGTTACGTTGGGCGTTATGTTGGGACGTTGGGAAAATATTTATAAAAAATACATGTTGAGTGGCAAGTGTTTATGTACGTTGTAAAGAGGAAAAAAATTGCGTTGGACGCCAAGTGGCGTTAAGAAAAATTTAGAAAGAATACTTGTTGGACGGCAAGTGCACCCTTCCTTTTTACGGGTAGGAAAAGGTGACAACAGAGTTTAAACCAAACTCTGGCGGGACTAGCGTCGACCGTTTGTGAAAATCTAAAATTACTATTGTGCTTAGACACAATTTCAAATTAATGCGCTTAATAAAAGGAAATCATAAATACGTTTTGTAGTGTTTGACAATAGTTAATAGAATTTGAATTGCACGTTTAAATTGAACATAGCCCCAAAATTCACAAAAAAAGGTTTTATCGAAGCTTTTTTGTTTACAAATCATAAAGTTATATAGGAAGCAAAGATAATATTAAATTAGTTAAGGTAATCGATAAATAAAGTTATGACTATATTTTACATGCATAATTTTTTAGATAATTGAGATTTAAAATGTAACGCATGCACATTGTTCCGTCACAGAAGTAAATAAGATAAACTCGTACCTGTATTCCAGATATATGTAAGGAAACGTATACTTAAATGTTGAGCTACGGCTTGTTCAAAACTATAAGATCTTCTTACGGTTTGTTGAGACGAACACCATTATTAATTATTTTGGTTGTTAACCTCAAACTTTTAGTTTGTAAGAGCCAATCCTTGTCTGTTCTACAGCCATATGTTTCATCAACGAACATTTAATTTATTTTAGAAGGTACATAAAACGTCAACATAACATTCTTGAACGATAAAAGATAATATTTGTAGGTAGTAAAATTAATGCATAGGCTTAGCTAGCTTAGCATAGATAATGAAATTCTCCATCAGAGAATATTTTACAGAAGACTATATCACCTGAAGATACTTCAGTAGGGAATATACCACGGGAGACATGCCATCGGAAGATATGCTACGGGAGGATATGCCACCAGAGGACCCTAGAAAATAAACGTGCTACAAAAACGAAATATTGCAATATGCCACGAGGAACAGTCTGAAAATGTATCTATCAACAGCTTACCATCCATTAATATTTTGAACTGGTTATCCAGGTAGGCTTTTTTCATAAGCATTTTGCTTATATTCTAAAATTATATTTATTGTTGTTAGGAAGAATAAAAGCAAAGACATTTTTTACATACCAGATACGACACCATGGCCATAGAAAGGACATCTTTATCGGAAGACGGCATGTGCTCAAAAAGACCGTTAGATATCACGACAAACCAAAATTTTGTTCTGGTTTACAGATAACCACACTTTTTGAGAAGGGGAACAAAACAAGAAAACTATCCTGAATGCTAAGTTCATATATACACCAGTTGTGTATTTTATGGACATTATTCAAAGGTTAATCAATAGGAAAATTACATCTGATCTTAATTATTTATATAAAAGAAGGAATACTAAATTAAAACTAAAGATCTAAGTATTTAGTGCATTATTTAATAAAACTAAAGGAAAATGTTACACAAATCAAAACTAACTTGTAATTGTAAACGGTATTAGTATAAAATTAAGACAAATAATGCTTTTATATTGAAGAAAATGAGACCACAATGTGACAAGGCAAGAGAATGGTAAATTGACATGATACAATGGTTTTACATGTTGGCCAAAAAATCAATAAAAAAAACAATATCGTGGTTTTCTAATTATAATGTCTATAGAGAAATGAATGTTTGGTATTACTTTTTACTAAATGTGTACCGTATATTTAAAGAACATTCCAGAGGTAAATTTGCACAAGACACCACAAGTCCCCTGCTCAAAAGTGATAGCGACCATATCATTGCTGAAAATCATACAACATGATTTTATAGATATCAAAATTATTCGTTGGGATAAACCTATGGTTAAAATTCTAGACGCTTAAACCATTTCTGGCAGCTGCGATCTCTACCAAGTGATGAAATTGTAAATATCTTTCCTGAATCCCAAAAAAAATTCTTTTGAAATTATGCCGAAAATAGATTACTTGAACTGTTCTGCGGTTATTATACATTTCGAAATATTATTTAAGAGCTTTACAATTTTTTTCTAATTTCTAGTTAACTATGTTATTTCGTTTCGAGATGTTTATATGTAGTTTAACATATTCTAAATAGTTTTTTGTTTATGAAGTAAGATTACCTGTTAGTTTCATCAAACATATTTTACAGCATCGCTTGATACAGCGCATTGGCTTTCGTTGCCTTAAATGACCCCACTGGTTAATTATTTGAAACCAAGTTAATTTGCTTGAAAAACTTGATTATAAAATTCACATACTGTGAGTAATAACAGATAATTATTAAGCTTAATTAGACTAAATTAAGAGATTCATAATTCAAAGTCCTAATGTCTCCGTATCGAATTAAGTTAGGTATGAGACCAAGTTTTCATAGGTAATTTACTGCTAGTTAATAATTGATCGGATACATTAATGTCTAAGGTGTTCATCATTAAATGGTTTGAATAAGCAATTAATTCTAAAATTGTGGAACCATTATTTTAGGTAGTAGTCGTTTGGAAGTAAGAAGTGACGAATCAGCGTACGTTCCCTCTATTTTAAATACTAGTTCTAGTTTATTGCACACTTTTTGTATACTGGGAGATTATTCAGTATATGAGTAGATCTTTGTTTTTACTAATAGCAAATTACGCTACTGAATAGCTTTGATAATAAATTCCTTTAAAAGGTAATAAGTGACATTAAACGAGCTTGTTTGTTATTGAACTATAGTTGAAATCAAATAAAGTCAACAATGAGTTAAGGTTCGGGCCTTGGGAGCTTCTTTTTTAAAAACAATTTCTAAAACTTCTTAACAATTTATTGGTTTATCTTAAACAGAAATTATCATGGAATTTTGACAAACTGAATAAAATAACTTTAAATCGAAACTAATTAGTTAATTGAACTAATATTAGGGCGAGTAGCATAGGTAAACAACAGTGCAAAAGCTGTAATACTCAGACTGACTGCCGGGCCTTGAGCTCCCGGGCTTTTTATAATAATCCTACCCCCTCACATGGCTGTGGGAACTTGCACATCTCATGTCTGCTTTACTCTTAATTCTACACTAACCGTATGTGACCTGCCACCTGCAGTATCACTATCGTCTCGGATACAAAGTTGCATATCCGTTTTCATGAACTGTTAATAACCTGTCTGGTTTATCCTTGTATTACATTGTTGCAATTGACTTATGATTTATTTAACAATTTCTAATAATTCCTATTAGATTCTATTGTTTAATATATATAGGTAAATTGGGGGATACATAACTCACGTTGACTACCAAAGTATTTGAAAGACTCTATCTTGTGGTACCATATGTATCTTCGGTTCTGCATGCCTGTAGGTTTATACGTGTATCATATGTATCGCCGGTGAAAAATCACATAATGTGTCTTGAATATGGAACTACGGGTAGTGGTATAAAGATATAGCTATGAAGCAGTTACCGATGGTATGTAACTGAACTAAGTGTATTATTTGTCTATTGGTGATCACCGGTGACGCATTGCACTTCTGGGCTTATAGAAAAAAAAACATAATTGGAATATAACGCAAGTTACACAATTTCAATAAAACAAGCTTGTAAAACGTTTATGTCTTTTGAATTATAAAAACTAAGTTAAATTGTTTAGCTGCCAGTTTAGAATTGTTGAGTAATTTTATTGTATCCCATATCACGTAACACAGCGTCTTTAATTCTTCCGATTATCCTTCGTTCTTTCTACAATTTCTTCTAATGTATGCTTTGCTTCTTGTTTTCTCCTTTTTTGTCTATAATTTCTCTACGTATGCTTGTTACAAGTATCTCCCTAAATTTAGAAATGTGTATTTTTTATTGTTTGTTATCTGATAAAACACAAGAGCATTGTTAACAGATGTACCAAATAAGTACACAAATGCTACCTTATAGAACCATCTTATTGACTCATGCAAAACTGAAAAATACGATGCCATCTGGTCTGAGAGGTCAGTACCTGTTTTAAATTTATTGTAAAATACTATAGCTTCTGGTTAATAAATGCTTTCTCATTTGTTGTTTTTTTCATTGTAACAACAACAGTCAATGTATGTCGAGTACTGACGAATCTAACTGATCTTTTATCTTTCCAATTACCAACAACTTTCCTCCTACTTTCTGTACCTATGATTTCTCCTTTTTTCATTTTCTTTTCATTTAGGATTTCTTTTGGTACTTCCTTCACATATCTCTTCAATGTACCGACACTGTGAGTTTTCCTCTGCAGTAAAGTGTTTGATAGTTCACGATTATTATAAAAGTTGTCTACAGTTAAAGTTCGTCCCTCATCTAGAGAATCTTTCAATACATTTAAAACAACGGTATTAGTGTTTCGACCTGCAATACACGTATCGCTTTAGCTTTGTAAATATCTGTGTTATAAGTATATCCAGTTTCATCACAAAGCTTAAAATTACTCCACACTTTGACGCTTTACCTGGAATGTACTGCCGGTACCATGGATTCGTCGATTGATACTACTTCTGTAAGAATTTTTGGTTGTTTATATTTTTTATTTAGATAATCTATTAGGGGTCATATGTTATATAGTCGATCGTTTTTATCTGCTGCTTCATTATCAAAAAAACGAATAAATTGCAATAACGATTGAAATCTATTCAGCCACATAATATGACGAACAAAGCAATGTCACAATAAAAATTTCTTTGACCAGTAATCTGATATTTTAGGATATCGTACGAGTCCCATATATAATACAATAGCAAAAAAAGTTCCATTTCCTGAGTTGACGTATCTTTCCAAGCTTTACTGTGCATTCTAGCATTTCTGTTTGTTTCGTTCGAAATAACGTAACATATTTCGCGGTCTATGATGAGTTTGAAAATATCGACAGGTTCCATTGTTTGAACAACATTTATTTGTCCTTTACCAACAAAAGTAAATTGTTTCAATCAACTATTTTCCACGGCTCAACTACTTCTAGTGGTTTATCGCTATCCTTTATTGTTAATTCTCCCTTTATGTTCATTTTATTTATTGTACATTGTCGTTATTATCCTCGGGCTCGGATTCACTGGAAAAATTTGTATCTGTAGATGCTGATTCTGAACTTGGATTATATTCAGATCCCTCAGAACAGAGCTATTCTTCTTCAACACTACTACCAGCAAACTGAAATTCATCAGCTTTCCGCAATTCTTCACCAAAGGTTTGAGCAGCATTATTAGCTTGTGGAGCTTCTAGTTGTAAAAAATTATATTACTTAGGTTGTAACATGAAATGTTTCCGAATTCTTCTTACCTTCAGCTTCTAGTTTGTGAAGCCACCTCATTAACTTTTCCTTTTAAGAATCTATTTTTTTTTTTGCAAAGGAACACTCGATATAAATTACTAAACAAGGGAAACAAACACAACACTGAATGAGCTACACGTGCACTCGCATGCAAGAATAACCTATGTACCATGTGAATCACCGTTGATCAAATTCAAATAAGGGGATAAACGGTGAAAATGTGTAGATTTATAACATCCCGTGGCATCTAGTTTGCTACTGAAATACCGTTGTACTCATAGTATGTTTGGTCCTTACGGTAACCTATATCCATTATATCAGTAGTATATTTGCCGCCGCTCTTTATGCAGCACCGGTGATACATATGGTAGTTAACTTTTCTTTTATAGGATATAAAACAGTTTTTTAAACTAGGAACTTTCTACACACTTAGTAGCGTTTGCTTAACAAATTTTCAAAATAAACACGCTGCGTAACAAGCATTTGAACTCTAAAGCTCAGTTGTTGGTTATGAATGTTCTAAACTATTTTGAAAAAAAACGTTATAATCATGGAGCATTGATCTCTTTGGAGACAATATTACAGTTATGGGGTCGGAGCCATTTTGGATTGTTTTGAAGACGATTTAGGTGCTCTACAGACTAACGTTTCCAGAAGACTTGTTGTATCTGAGATAACTTTTGATAAACGGAAAAAGTATATTTTCAGATGTATTTATTATGAGAAGACCATGATAAATAGTCGACTATTTTTATTGTGGCTAACTTGCTCGTGTTTTTTCCAATTTATCTCGACTTAATTTTGTCATTAATAATCTGATTAAAGCCCGAAAGCTTTAGCTCGAGGGCATTAACCTTTGATTATTAATGACAAAATTATGTCGAGATAAGTTGTAAAAAAACACTAGCAATTTAGCCACAATAAAGACAGTCGATAATTTATCAAGGTCACGTTATATTTAGGAAGATTGTTTCTTGAGTCGAGAACAATGTACAAAATTTTAATCTAAACATTCTAAAAAATGTAATTCAGAACATAAAATACACTTATTTTTAAATATTATTAAAAATAAATTGTATTTTGTGTTCCGAATTACATTTTTTAGAATGTTTAGATTAAAATTTTGTACATTGTTCTCGAACCAAGACCTTGATAAATTAGCGACTATTTTTATTGTGGCTAAATTGCTCGTGTTTTTACAATTTATCTCGACATAATTTGGTAATTTTGGCGTAACAACAATAATTATACACTACTTGAAATTAAACACACAATTTTTATATGTAACGTTGCCTGTGTGAACAATTTGGGACATCTGATCAGCTTTTGAAGATATAACAGCTGTGTTTACTGAATTAGAAGAGTCATTTTGTCCCCTTAATTTATTGATAATATTTTGGTGATGTTGCACATTCATCTGAAGGTAAGGATGTATGGATGATGAATTAGCATGTCCCGTTATTTGAATTAGTTGTTGTTCTGCTACTCCGGATTTTGCAAATTGAGAAACAGCGGTGAATCTACAAGAGTAATTTGTAATTTTTATGCATTTTGTATCTAAACCAATAGACTATGCTGCCAATTTAGTCCACTTCGAGATTTCAATTTTTCCGACTGGTAAATTTGTGTAGCACAGAGATTTGCCCCTTTTCCAAAATGGGTTTGGTGTCAAAAATAATCGTTGACAAGTAAAATTAGGACCTCTTTTCTCCAGTAATTTTTTAAATAATCTTACAAGACATCTTTGAGTATTTTGATTGGGTTCAAGCCACTTACTGTTCGGGCATTTTTTATTTTCTCCTTGGCACATTTTTGTAAAAATTTAATTGTATTCTAGTCTACCTGAGTCTGTCTCCGTGTACGCCATTTTCAGTTTCATGGTAATATTTGTCGTGCCCATCTAATACGTCTTTAAGCTGGTCAGAAAAGTTAAATTATGTTGATTTTTGCTATTAAATAATTTGCAATTCGATTATTATATCAAAAGTGCATTCATTATTAACACCGAGTTAAGATTGAAAGTGTAAAATGTGTAAGGCCGTATCAAACATCAGGTGAATCCTTTTACATTCGCTAAAATGTGAGCCTGTAAAAAATTCTTTTAGAACCATGCACTAAGGACCAACGAATTCTTCGATTTATTTTTCAAGTGCTTTAAAAAGTGACATCTGCACATGAAAAGCTCTTAACTAAATGAATACGTTAATATACTTTGGGCGTTCTTCGCTTTGAATTTTCATTACCATCTTAGCAATGGCCAGATGGTAGGTAATGCTAGCATAAGGCTGTTGGGTTTGCAATGCAATATTTTGAACAAGGCTAAGTGTGTGAGCTACCACTGCCGCGCTGGTGGGAGACTCATTTATTGGGTTAGGTATCCAATAGATTGTATGGGAAACACCGTAGTACTCTTATGACTATATGAACCTACTCACCTAGGTATTTTTAAATCTAGAAATCCAAGTGAAACAACTCATAAGTTATCTAGTTTCTTTATAACCTTGTACCTATTTTCATCTCTTGGTAATGACGATGATATATCAATTACTTCACTTAATTTAGGTTTTATATAATACGGCATAATTTCTGTATATAATATACCAAACATTCTTCGCACCTTTCTTTGAGAAGTTACACAATTAAGAGTAGATATAGGTATAACACTAGTGATATTGCTTACGAAATTGTTTATTGTATCACATTTAGTTAGATAGATTACACCAAACAGTATAAACTTTCCAGACAATTTTCCCGCAAATCTGTCAAAACCAAGGCAGGCTTCTGCGAAAGATTAATAAGAACGATCAAAAACAAGTTGTACAGAAGATTTTACTTGCAAGGCCGTCATAGATGGTTGGATATTTTGCCTAAGGATATGGAAGAATACAATAATACGCCACATCTAACTATTAACATGACGCCTATAGAGGCGGAAGAACACCCACAAAGAATAAAACTCCAAATCAGCGATAGAAGTGTTACAAGCCGAAAAAAATTACATCACATTGGAGAAATTGTACGTATATCAAAATATAAAGCAGTATTTGACTGAGGATTTCATCCGAACCGGAGTACAAAACTGTTAAAATTGTTAAAATACAACAAAGGAGACCGATAACCTATCTATTACAAGATTTCAGTGGACCTCCAATTCAAGAATGTTTCTACGCCGAAGAAATTTAGACCACAAGGATACCCGACACGTACCTTGTGGAAAAAATTATACGAAAACGGAACCATGGACGTGAACTGTTAGTGTCTTGGTTGGAGGATGGTCAAAGTTGGATTAAGAAACCAGACTTGCTCTTAGTATATATTGATGGAGTTACCGCAAGTTTGGTTATTTAAGAATCGACCATCGACAACGACGCAGCAACATAGCTTACATCCTGGATATTCAAGGTATTCAATTCAAAAGCAGTCACTTCTTTACAAAGGAAATAGCTATTTTGGATGTGAGAAATAATAAATTGTCGCACAAAATATTGGCTCTGCCTTAGCAGTCTACCCACTTGAACGAAAATTTCAAGAAGCATTATCTGCATGGACATAGCAGGGAAAACCAGTCGACCAGTGGGCTATCGTCATTGCACTTTACCTCATATTTAGAAGAGATAATTCCATCGCATGCCACTGTGTATGTGAAAGGTGCACAAAAACGAAATATCTTATCAAGATATTTACAGCACAACCATATTGAAAATATTGAAGAATTTAACGTTCCGAAATTGAAAACGTTAAGGATGGGTCGTAGAAGATTTGGTCATTGTCTTATGCATATGGAGAACAATTTAGCATGCGCCAAACAAAATCTTTTATTTATTCAGAATGCATTGTAATATGCATTTACGTTTGATAAATTTTTGACTACTAGGTTCTATTAGATAAAATTCTACGAAAACATAAATATTGGTAATAAACAAGGAGGTAGAAGATGCAGCTAGAAGTAATTGTAAAACTTGCCCTTCCAAATTCAAATAAAAACGGCTGGAAATTACAAGTCACAAACGTAAGCACTCCCGTACAAACTACGAAAAGACACTATAGGTACAACACGTGTTCTTCTTTGCCTATATACTGAAACTGTAACCGATAGTTACGTTCCTTTTCGCGTCACCAAATATGTAGTTAATAATATACCATAGAAAGTTACACGGAAAATCTTTTCAAAATGATCAGTAAGGCCGACGGCAATTTCTAATTCAGGTAAATACATTTAAACATTACTGGTGTTAGGGAAACGAAGTTTTGATTTTCATGCATTCACAAAAACTGACATTGTCTTGTGTTTAAGCGATTATATCTAAGTCACTAAACAACATTAAAATTAGCTTATAAGTGGTTTGCATTACTAAATTGTTAATTTAGTAACAATGAAATGCATTCTCCTCAGGATATGCTTAAAAACTGTCAAGTTTCGTAAAGGAATACTTAAATGTATTGTACATTACTAAATTTTAACCTCACGTCTTTAGAATGTAATTTAAAATAAGCTTATTTCCTTCGATGGTAATTTTATCCTAGTATATGCTGTACATTAGGAATACCCGAGTTTTCACTTCTAAAGAATTAAATTTCGAGCTTGCCAGGTATTTAAAACAATAATTATAAGCCTGGCTTTCCTACATTGAACACTAATTAACTACGGTGGCAAAATGAGAAACTAATGGTTCAATTTAATAACAATAAGCATGTACTTCCTCTCTTCAAATAATCGATTTAAAACTATGCAGGTCATGAATTACAATACCATACATGTTAATTTATAAAATTTATACTGACGAAGATTTTAAAATACTTCCAAACCTAAATTGAATTTTAAGGTATCACACCTTGAGAAAGATGTGCAATTGCTAGTCTTTATGGGTTTTCAAAGTTAACCTTATTTGAAAAAGTACTAAAGATTTAGGTTTCCCAGAAAAATGTAGACTAAACTTATAGCTAGGACGATTTCGGGTAACTTCCTAAAATTAGGGGTATAACTTTGTAAGAGTGGTTTGATTTAAACAATTCCTACGGTTTTAAATTATCCGGGAATTTCCGGATTAAAGCGTATACCTCGGGTAACCATAAAGGATTTAAAGATCGAGTTAAAATTATATAAACAAAAAATTTTAAGGTTCGGGGTTTTATAGGGGTGTAACTTTGTAAAGGGCGATTCGATTGAAAAATTTTGGTCGATTTAGATTGCACGGGAGATTCTGGATTAGGTGCATATGGGCTAGTCGAAGAAAACTCTTACCTAGGTTAGTAATGTTATGTGGAGGTGGATCGGATGGATCCTGTGGGTGGATTTCATAAGGTGGATCTGTTCCAGACCCGGCCTCTCCTACTACTTATATATTTAAACCTTATTATAAAAGATGCACGTTTAAAATACCAGTGATGCAATTTTCTAAAAATATTGTTTTTGATCAAGTATCGGTAATATTTATATTTTCTTCAGTAAAGTGATGTCTAGGCTCCGTCGAATGATGGAACATGAGTGATTCATTTAAACAATCATTTGTTTTGCAACCCATTTTATGTCATTTCATTGCGGTGAATTTACAGTAACAGCTTGAATAGTATCACAATACTCGATATTGCTGCTGATAGGGAAACTGTATTTCAGCATACTTTATATTAAATTTTCTTTTACGAGCTAGAGCCAATAGACATTTTTTAGAAGTATCTGCCATGCATTGCTTTATATCGCACACTCCGCTGTGTTCTTTTCCTAAATGAATGCAGCAAAACTGCTTGCTGCCTTTAGAAGTGTTAGGTAACACGTTAATGTCTTTGTCCATAATCTGAAGATAACTACATAATTAGTAGAATTAGCCCTTTTAATCCCTTTGCTAACACCCTTGAAGCTATATAATGATATTGAAGAGAAGTGATAATATGTGCAGATTTTTATTACCACAAGAATTTTTACTTTGCTACATCAATTACTTAGTGGTATACCAAAACGTAGAAATGCGTGGCAACGCCGGCTGCTTTTTAATGACCATACACTTATTGGATGAGGATGATAGCATGGACGAACAAAGTTAATAACAAATAGGTTATAAAAATGTAGGGGAACGAAGATATCTGTGGAAAAAAAATAAGCGAAAAAGAAGTGTAGAGTATTTTTAGGGAATAGTATGGGATATATTACAAGTAGGGATAAGAAAAACGAGGTAAATGTAGACCTAGATCAGATAGTGGTAGATGCAGACTGTGCAAATTACAGGGAAATCTGTAGATTAGTTCAGAATAGAAAACAATGAAGATACGCGTCTAACCAGTTCCAGAACTGATGTCCTAATAATGATAACACTTATTGGATTGCCTACATTATTCTTAACAACCCGCAATGACTACATAATACTTATACATTGTGCTTGCAACCACAGTGGTCGCAAACGTGGTTTAGTAGTGGTTGAACCACTAGTAAAATACTTAATTACTGCGTGTGCCGTCCGATGTCAACTGTGAATTACTGTTTCGTAGGTACGTCGTTAGTTTGAACTAAGGCCCAAAACTATATAAAAAGCACATGGTAATGTCGATACATTACCAGATCCCCTACTCTTGATTCATAAACGCGTCTGGTATTTTCAGTACATGAAAATATTTATTGCTCATCTAAACAGAACAATGCTTGTCGTTACTACAGCTCCATTAACTTTAAATACAAATATTTAAGTGGCTAAAATATGTAGCCTGCTACTCAACCTATTAGTTTATTGTCGTTAAATGCGTCTACTTTAAAAATGCGAACACCTCTAAGTGGCAGACGCTCTTATAGCAATACCTTGAGGTGTACCTATCATTTTTATACAAAAACCAACTGGGTATAAATCATGTAGTTAACATTTCCACATAGGATTAAATCTGTAAGTGTTGTTTTCGTCGCCTTCGAGCTCGTCTGCTCTTGAAACGCGAGCGTCCGCCGATGTCTAATTTTTTATTTCCACTGGTTTAATGATAATACATTATTTTGACAAAAGAATTTGTTGGTATCGTATGAGGAAGCTAGTGACGGTTTTATGTTTATTTCAACCACATCTGCTTCTAAAAGACAGCCACTCATGGTGACATACATGACTATTTTTAATTGATTTCTTACGTACGATCATTATTTCATGCACATGACCCTGGTGTTAATTAGGCATTTCTAGTTGACTTACAGTTTATACAAATTTGGGATTGCAAAAGACGAGCATTTTGCGGCGTCAGAGAAACGGCTCATATTAAACGATTGCCTGCTTTAAACACTCACAACAGCAAAGCTTTGGTATCTTATGAGGAAGGTTATTTTACCCCAGCTCTTGGTATATAAGACGACTATTCGTTTAAATTGTGGGTTCCTCAAAAATATTTTTTTCGTTCGATACTATTGTATGGTTTAGTACATGAACAAAAAAACGTTTTCTTACCAGCTGAACGACAAAATTAGGAATGGACTCGGGCTCGGGCTTTTGGGCCGGCCCGGCCCGGGCCCGGACCGATTTCGGGCTCAAAACCGGGCCGGGCAGTTGACTATTTTATTCGGGCCGGACCCGGGTCGGGCCTATCTTTTTTTGGGCCGGGCCGAGCTAAACGATTCGGGCCGGCCCGAATTTTTCGGGCCGAAAAACGCATGAGTAGATACTCCACTGTCCTTTTACTTCTATCTCACATTGAGTCAGTAAACGTTCTTAATTATATTTTCACGTAGCGTCTTCATGCACCCATTAATAATCAGTTTTTCGTCTTGTTTAGTGTAAAGGAGGCGTGATATTATAACTCACTTCTTATCGCGAATATTTTTTTCTAGTCCTATTTAATGTCCCGCATGTTATACTTTAGGCAAGTTAAAAATGCCCAGGAACATCGAACTAGGTGTTTTATTCGTAATTCAAAAGTTTGTACGATTTATATTATGTATATATATATATTTCAAATTTCAATCATGCGGCGAACGTCGATATTATCAATCGCGTGTATAGTTTATGTCTACTGCCTAAAACGCTAGAGAGTTATTGCAACGTCATTTTACCAATTTTTTAACAAAGTTTTCCTTTATTTGACATTTACACATGCGCAATTAACACACCTTTAATGTTTGTACTTTATTACAATGCAGGACACCTTTATTTAATATAAATAAAGGCAAGGAATGCTTTTATTTAAGGCGCCTTAATTTTGACGTATACCAAATGCCTAACATATAAACTTACATTTAATTGTCTGCTTTCTGTATAGATATTGTGAAATTAAATGGCTTTTTGTAGTGTTGTTTCCGTAATTAAATTTAGAGATATAATATCCAAGTTTATAACACGAAAAAGTTATAAAACTTCAAACGACGATGCTGTTTTGTAATGCTTTTCCTAAAAGTAAGATGTAAAAATCCTATTGAAAACAGATATACTATAGGCTTGGGAAGAAGTAAACTTGAAGAGTATTCAGTGAAAACACTTTGACAACAATACAAATGTTATGGAATCAGTGGGCAATGAAAGACGCAAATAATAAAAAAAAAGTTCAACTTGTGTGAATAGAATTTTTTTGATATTTTCCAATATAGTTAAACATGTTTTATAAATCACCTAATCACAAAAGAGATTAATTGTTTATTCATTTTTAAAACATAACCAATAGATATAGAATACTAAACATATATGTCAAAATAAGGAGTAAAGGAAAAAACACTTGCTCTGAAATAGTGTAAGAAATTGAACTATGTAGTACTAGTGCAGCCTTGCATTTTTGAGAAATTTTTTAAGAATACTGTCGGTGTTTTAAGTATATCATTTCCATAGCAACGTGTGATGTAAAGCCACTATATAAACATATAAATGTTAGCTATAACTTAATCAGTTAAGTGAAAAATTTTTTTACTAAAACCATAGAGGGTTGCACCCATTCCACGAAATTATTTTAGGGACCTCGAAATTATATTGCTTACGTCGCAAGCGATCTATGCGATAAACTTTCTCTCGGTACGCTAAAAACTAATTTCGCGGTCTTGATATACAAATAACTATTTAAACGCTATCATGTAGTATATATTAATTAGCGCTAGATTCTTTACGGCTGCATGTATTTTAAAATAACGATTTCAATAAAACTTTTGAAAACAATACGTTAATCGTCTATTCGTAGACTATAGTTGTAGCAATCACTTCTACGATACATGAAATTTTGAATTTCATACTTTGAATACTTCGATATTATCACCAGTAACGTAACTAGCTTTTTGTTGGGGGGGAGGGGGGAGGCTGAACACCCATTAATCATTTTCTAAACACAACTTTATTTTTAGCGTTTTCTGAACGCTTTTATTGGGGTGCGCTAAAATATGGGGGGGGGGGACTTCTAAGTACCCTACCCCCTAGCTATCTGCATGATTATCTCTTAATTTATTGTTGAATAGTGGAATTTGGCTGCAGATATAGTTTTCTATTTATTGCGGGAAAATGTATAATAATGCCATTATCGAACTCATGCCATAAAAAAGGATAAAGTAAATAACATTTTATTGGTATTTAAAAAGATCTACTGATGTACCTTTTGGTAATAACTTTTTAAAAAACTTTTCAACCTAAACCAATTATTTCATTTAATACGGTTTCCCGCGTTTCTTATTATTGCTCAATTATTTAATATAACGTATAATTGCGTGGCAAATTACGCGCCATTTGTATCAAATACCAAACGCCTTTAAAAGTGATATAAAGGTCGAAGTTTAAGCACAATATAAATAAAACGGGTAGTTACTCTTATTTCTTAACATCTCAGGATCCTTGTTGCTTTTGTGTGGGTAGGCTGCGCTATTATTGACACCAAACTTCATCCGTCCATCCTCTATGTTCGTTCGTAGGCGGAACGAGAAGGATACAGGTAGAGGCATACGAAGAAGAGGTAGAAGAGAACCTACATCCTAAAATGAGAAAAGACGCCAACCCCGCACAGAGAGATGTTCTTGGCTTGAGGTCTCGTAGCTTAATGACGTCTCATCACACCGTGCGCACTTGCGCCATTCACTCCGCGCAGGCGCGACTTGGGGACGAGGGAAATTGACAAGTTCATTTAAACAATATTCGCGGAAATTTATTTACATATTTCACAATGTACATTCCCAAATTTTGGCATGTAACACATTTTACTTTTATTCCATCAGATAATGTGTATTTTTAAAGAATAAGGTATCCTCTACATACAACAATTTGAAAATCCAACTTTTTTTAAGCAAACATTCGGTATATTATTTAAGTACATTAAGGTACATTAAGTTCTAATAACAATAGGTACCTAACCGATGACGTTTGGTACCGTTTATACCATGACCTATAAACAATTTATTTAATTTTTAGCATTCCGTAATTCACCAAAAGTGTTAAATCTTGAACTTAGACACAATTTGTCAGTCGGTCGATTAAAAATTTAAAAGAACTAGAACAAAGACAGTCAAGTTATAGATCAAAATTCAATTCCAAAAGTTTCAGTTTCTCAAAGTAAAAAAACGCTATAAAAATCCGTCTATAACAATTTCATAAACATTGAAAATTGCTAAACATTTTGTACTTTTGTTACATATTTCTAAGATTGTTCAAAGAATCATAAATTAAATGATATACTACGGAATGTTCCACAAGTATCTTGATTGTAACTCAAAATCATTATACTCTTAAATCAAACAAAAGAGTGATAGTTACTTGTTGAAAACAACTGAAAAAAATATCTTCTCATTCACTAAATGAAAGTCGGGCCGGCCCGCCGGGCCGGGCCGCCGGTTTTCATTTCGGGTCGGGCCTCGGGCAGGGCCGGTCACTTTTCTGCGTCGGGCCGGGCCGGGCTTAATAAAGCCCGGCCCGGCCCGGCCCGAGTCCATCCCTAGACAAAATTGTGTTCGAGTACTCTTCATAGTTGTAAAATATCTATAGATTATGTTATACAGACCTGAAAACTATAAAATTTTTACATAAGCTTTTAAAACCACATACTTTTGAATACTCTATTGAAAATACTAGAGGCAATCCCCAGAGAAACTTTTTATAATTAAACAAAGTACTTATTAGTTTCCTGATTATTGATAAGGATTAAAAACTCGTGATTACTTGGTTAATTCTTCCGTGCTACATTAAAGTTGCCGTCCATTTTTAAATACGTGTTTCTTGTACTTTGGACAAAGTACTTTGGACATAACACGTAATTTGAATACTTCAATTGTACGGAATAGTGTTCACTTCACTAGCAGCTGTGTTAACGCACATCAATTCCTAAATATCTTGTACGTATTTCTTGAGGACAGCGCAACGCAAACATCTATTATTAGGTTGTACAAAAACAACAGGATTACGAAAAGACATCAAATTAAGATTAACGCTCGTATGTTATTCCTAGCATTTTTCTAAGAACAAAAATAAGCTTTTCCAAAAACGCCATCATAAATTTGCCGTTTGTGCTAATCTTCGGATTTTCTTTATTGCTTTAACAAATTTACATCAAAGCGTATTCAAATCTTAAGAATTTCAACATTTTAAAATTACCAGATGTTTAATTTAATCTTTTGGAGAAAGAAAACAAAATAAGAAATTTATTGTATATGTTGTGAGCGCTTTATAATGATCATTACGTTCTCACTTCCTAAATTGTCGCTCTAGTAAACTACATTACATCTTGCGTAAAAATTCAGATGCAAATTTATACAGACGTAAATTAGTCGCACAAGGGAACCATGTGTTAAACCTCAACCACCGCTTAGTTAACAAAGAATTCCTTCTCCATTCACGTTTAATCATTTCACTCACTTACAGAACAAGAGTAATTTAATTTATACCCACGTTCTATAATTCATTAGAGAATTTCAAGTCGAATAACTTATACCAGTCACACGTCGATTAGATTGGAGAGAAGCAATTCCAGAGCGGCATTTTCCTTGCCAATTAAAATTGCTAGGTTTATGGATATAATTATCAAAACAACGTCCATATCAAAAATTAAAACCGGATTAGATTCTTGAAAGCCGAAGGATAAAATTCTTGTATAGCTTCCAGTGTCTTTGTGCAATGATGTTGAATGACATTGATTACTTATACAGAAGGTCTATTTCTTGATTTGTTCTGATATAGCAATTCCTTAGAGAACACGCAGTTAGCCTTGGAATGTAAAAAATGGCATCATGCTTATTATTTTCATAGTCTGCAATTATCAATCTGTCTCAGTCATGTAACAAATCTCTGCAATTACAAACCTTCTATTATTTTCTATTTTATCTGGAATAAAAGCATTCCGTAGGTTATATATTTTTGAAATAAAATTGTTATTAGAGATAAATTACAATCATTTATAATTTTGACGCATAGAAGTAATTATAAAATAAACTAAGATAACCTTTGTAAATTTTACTTAACGCTTTATAATTTGGTTGGGATATCCATACATTAAGGAGTACAAAACAGATGATATTTTTCTAACACCTTTTCTGACTTTATAACCTAAATGATACGGATTATCTAAACTCTATTTATAAAATGTGACAATGTTTTATGTAAAAAAATCGAAGTGTATACACGTAGGGGAAAGGTTTTGAATGGGACATTGTCCGAAACTTGGCTAAATCTGTTCAGTTATGACATCTAGTTGTGTTAATAGATGGACATACTTGTGCATTTACTTGCCATGAAATTTGATAAACATCTCGTGCATGTTGTTGAACTTATCCGCATTTAACGTTTTCAGTGGTTAGTATAGTAAATAGTAAATCATTTTATTTTTTTTTATTATTCAACCCTGTCGAACCGTAGTAGTGTTCAGTTTCCAGTACTTTACAATCTGGATGTGCGTATAGTACGTTGGAAACATAGCAGTTTTTGAACTTTACATGTAAATTATTTTAACCTAACTTAATCTTATAATTGGATATTGGTTATGATTGGGACATAATTTTAAGTAATGAATGGGACAGTGTACCATTCATTACTCCTAAATTAAAATTAGTTTTATAGTTGATACTTGGTTTCAGATGGATAAAAAAAGAGTCAGAGTTTCTGCAAATTGCATGAAAGAAGCTGTGCAAGACATCATTGATAATAAAGTATCTATTAGATACGCAAGTAAAAATTATAACATATCAAAGTCGGCTTTACATAGGGCAATTAAAATGTCTCGGTCGCTTCCTGACCCAAATGAGTTTCGACATACACCTAATATTGGCAATAGAAGAATTTTTACCCTTGAACAAGAGCATGCTCTGGTCCAATATTTAGTAACGGCATCAAAAATGTGATATGGCTTGGGTACAACAGGTCTGCGGCAGCTTGCATATAAGTATGCAAAAACTAGAACTAAGTTATCCTGAAAATGGAATACAGAAAAAGGCTGGTTTGGATTGGATGAAGCATTTCAAGCGACGGCATCAAAACTTATTATCGCTTAGGAAACCAGAAAAAACCAGCTTAAGTAGAGCGACTGCATTTAATCCTTCCACAGTGAACAAATTTTTTGACAATTTGACACGAGTGATGTCCAAATACAGTTTCACAGCTAATAATATATACAATTGTGATGAAACTGGCCTCAGCACTGTAACAGATCCACCGAAAGTGTTTGCTGGCAAGGGATTGAAACAGGTGGGAAAAGCCACTTCTGCTGAACGGGGCGTACTGGTAACAATGTTGTGCTTTGTATGTGCCAATGGCAATAAAGTACCACCTGCATTCATTTTCCCTAGAGTAAACTTTAGGGAATATATGTTAAATGGTGCTCCAGCAGGTAGCCTCGGCCTTGCAAATAAGTCTGGGTGGATGACAAAAGCAAACTTCTTTCTCAGCTTCAAGCACTTTGTTAAGTATTGAAAACCTACACTTGAAACTCCTGTTCTTTTACTATTGGATAACCATGAGTCCCATATTAGTCCTGATATTATTAATTACGCTAAAGATAATCATGTTGAATTATTAACATTTCCACCCCATTGTAGCCATCGGCTACAGCCTTTGGACGTATCAATATATGGGCCATTTAAAACTAGTTTTAAATCTGCACAAAATGAGTGGATGTTAACTAATCCAGGTAAGACTTTTGATATTTACCAGATTGCTGCTGTTGCTGAAAAAGCTTACCTAAATGCCTTTACACCTAAAAATATTGTTGCGGGATTCTCGACTACTGGGATATATCCTCTTAATCGACATGTGTTTGATGATACAGACTTTTTGGGTTCTTATGTAACAGATCACGTTGCTCCCAATAATAATAATGCCATACAAGAACCTCAGTGTTCTTTTTCAGAAATTTCAACACCTTCAAGAAAAACAAACTTCTCGGATTTGCTAATCACTCCTGAATCCGTGAGGCCATACCCCAAGGCCCCAGAAAGAAAACCAAGTAGCAAAGGTAGGAAGAAAGGCACGACAAGAATACTTACAGAAACTCCTGAAAATAACAAAATAGAAGAAGAGTTTCAAGAAAAAGTGCGTAAATTGAAGATAAAAGAGATGAAGACAAAGAAAAAAATAGTAGAAGAAGATGACAGTAGTGAATCAGAGACAGAAGAGATTGAATTGCAAGATTCAGATGGCACAGATGAATTTTTAGTTGAAATGAGCGAAAGAAGCGAGAATGAAGATTTTGATAATGTTGCCTTTATTTTAGAGCAAGGTGATTTTGTTTTGGTTGACTTTTCAACAAAAAAAAAATAAACTGGCTTATATTGGATGTATACAAGAAGTGTTAAACGGAAATGAATATAATATTAAATTTCTGCGAAGATATGGAAATTCACAAAATTTATTTACCCTGTTGAAGATGATATTTGCGATATTCTGAAGGAACAAATATTAATAAAACTAGCTCAACCATATAGGAACCCAGGTACATCACGCACAGCTGATACTTTGAAATTTGATGTTGAATTTGCAACATATGTACGTTGTTTTGGGAGAATCCTTTAAGAATGATTTTTTAACCATACATTATGAATACTCGCTGTATGTTTGTTATGGTTGGTTATATTTTCTTCTTTCTTTTCTTTGGGAATGAAACCACATAGTTTTCTATTGTATTTTTATTGGCATTTTGATCCATAATCTTTGATCGTTATCAACGACCCTAGGTCAATAAAAATACAATAGAAAACTATGTGGTTTCATTCCCAAAGAAAAGATAGAAGAAAATATAACCAACCATAACAAACAGAGGGAGTATTCATAATGTAAGTACATTTATTTGAAATAAAAATCATTATCCACAATTTATCTTATAATAAATAATAGTGTCCCATTCAAAACATATATGCGTCCCAATCAATACATATAGTGTATTGAATGGGACTAAACTGTTTAATTACTGAATAAGTTTTATAACATGTTTATAATTAAATTTCAATAATATAATTGTTTAAATGTGTTTGTATAGGACTAAGAAAATTCCTACTAAAATATTTTGAATTAAACCCGAAAAATAAGGATCCAGCAGGTTTTAAAAAAAGTGTCCCATTCATAGCAACCTTCCCCTACTTTGTTCTGGACAAAGAACAATATGTCTTTGGCTCCATGCGCCTGTATTTTTCAACTATAATAATTAGAACTACTACTAAAATGTTCGCGGATTGAGATCCAAAACAAGATTTTAATCTGCCATTTTAATACATCGTGCATTACAGAAAATGACTTGATTTCTGATATACATGACAGTGAACTTCTGGAGGCACTAGGTTTTAAAAATATGCAGAAGTGAAGAATTATAAAACCATCTAAAGAAATTGTTAGAAACGTATTAATTGCGATACGTAGAAATACAGTACGATCTGAGCAAATATCCGTTCTCAGAGGAGAATGTCTACAATACTATACAACTAGGCTTAATACATTTTATTTTGTGGAGGCTCCATATGGAAAAACGTGGGTATGCGCCAGTAGTAACTCTATATGGACAAAAAAACTTGACAAATATAAGTTTAATTAAATAATATTAGAGATTCAGTCAGATTAGACTCAGATATAAAATGTAGCTCTTGCAACCATTCAAACACTCGAAAATATATTATTTTCTGGGTAAGGAAAGATCAATAAAGCTTGCATATCTATGAAGCGATAGAGCATGTAAACATACATATACAATTAAAAACCTTAACTGAAGATTATTCGAAAATTACATAGACTTTGAAAGCTACATATTACTATATCACAGACTGGAAATAAAAGTAAATTTATTTCTAGCCTACAATATAGTAACTATTACAACAACATATATATATATATATATATATATATATATATATATTGACGTGACAATGGCCACACGTTGAGGTGCCACATAATTAGTCCTGTGACAACGACGTCGTTGGTGCGTCGCTAAAAGTATGCTGTGATACAGACACAACAAATTGTAAAATTTGAAATTGCTGACTTTCCTGCTTCTCTAACTTTTCTTTGCCTGGCTAGCTCAACGGAATTGATGGAGTACATAATTATCACAAATGGTCCTCACCTAATGTAAGTTTAAATTTACAGAGCTCAAATTTTTTTCTCTTGTGGATAGTTTACCAGGCTTTTTATACCCATGCTTATAAGGTTTATTTTGTCCAAAAAAATCTTTGACATATAGTCTATTAAAAAGTAAGAGTGTTTTAAACTCTGATCACAAACCTTCCTTGCAAATATCCTTACAAGAAAAAATAAAATATGATTAAGAATTATTCTATCCTAAACTAAATGAGAAATACACAAATATCAGTTCCTAACAAAATATTTTAAAAGTAATACTTGCAAAGATTCACAGAGCACTTCTCTAAATTCCTATTTAACAGTATTAAATATCTTTATTTTCAATTTTAAATTAACGTCAAATCCCAGTTTACAAAATCATTCATTTGCATAAGTTTTCATTTAGAAACATTACTTTTCAATGTGCATCTTTAATTTAAATATTTAAGTTAATATTTAAGTAACGTTGTGTCAAAGAATTTTTCTCTTCATTGTATATTACAAATTCAAATAACAACCTCTAACAAGTTTCATATTTATATGCAGGTTACAATTAGGTTTATAATCAACGTTACATTGTAGTTATTAAATTACGATAAGCATATTGCATATTCCAAAATAGCATCTTCGAATTTCTTTGCATATTGCTTGGTCGACAGAATTTGTCAATTGATTCTCAATATCAATTGCGTCTGTTTATATATAAAATTATCTCTTTTGTAAAACGTACAAGTGTTTACGTGATTTCATTCCAATAGACCACGCGCCTATCTGAAGCAAGTCTCTAAGAATTCCTCATTAGCATTCAAATCGCCGCGTTTTATTACCTCGTTAGCGTGATTTATGTGCTTAGTGACGTACGGTGCCCGCCTTTCCCTAATACCTAAAGTTATTAATCCGCCGTGTTCTTATCTAATACGTAAAGCTATTAGAGCCCATTTTTATCAACATTTTTGTCACATTTTATGGGTTTTTAATGTTTCTTAGAATAAACGTTTTGTTTATTGATGAGTTTATACCATGTTTCTTATTAACTGACGTGTTCTCTCAAAAATTCTTTCTTAATCTCAAACTTTAAAGATGAACTCTTTATTAAAAATAAATTTATGTAATACAAAAGTCAATTTATATGATTAATTTAAAGCTTTAATGGCTTTATAATGCAAACGAATTGCATTTTTATAGAAAATGTTTGCTTTCGCGGTTAAAGGTGTTTTAAAATACACAAAATTAAGATTAAGGCGTTAGTTTTTAAGAAGATTGATATGATTTTTACGCTAAATTATGCAACGGGAAATGTAATTTTTTTATGATATAAGTGAAAATAAATGGCTTTCTATTTATCTCAAAGTGATTATTAAAAAACATGGAATTGTGTTTTTTTTGCTATGTATTTACAACACGCTTATATAATACAGAGTGATTATTTATACACACGGAATTATTTTCCGCTTGACAGAAAGTAAGCTTGTATTATACAGGGTATAACCATGGTGCGATTTATTTCTAAAATTTGGGTTTTAATAATAAATTTTTAAGAATTTATCTATTTCTATCTTATAATTAACTAAACTTTCTTTAACTCCATTCTAATATCATCTACCATCTAACATTTGTATCCTATATCTCTAATTTTCTATATTTACACACTGTCTCATCAATTTTCATTTCAAAGAGAATTGCTTTACTATCATATATAACTCATCGTATTATAGCGTATTCCTATGTAAACTATCACAATCTTAGAAAAGTATGATATAAAATTTTCATGAAGTTGTCTCAGCAACTACTTAGCTATAATACTCACGTTGAAAAAATTATGGTCTGGTATTTTTCTATCTAGCCTACTTATTTTATTTTAAAATCATGCATCTTTCAACTACTCTTCATTATACGCATAAATTAAATT
Source organism: Platerodrilus igneus (assembly GCA_036346225.1). Taxonomy (NCBI): domain Eukaryota; kingdom Metazoa; phylum Arthropoda; class Insecta; order Coleoptera; family Lycidae; genus Platerodrilus; species Platerodrilus igneus. Next base: position 5,200,176 of record JARFIW010001701.1, read on the forward strand.
TATGTAAAATGTTCCTCTTATCTGATCAGAATCCACTACTCTCAGCACATAGGTAGTATCTCCTATCACTCTCTCAATCACATATGGACCCACATATGGCAGATGTAACTTTGCACAAATGTAAATTTGTCTCTTTCCCACTCTCAAATTTTTAAAACCACTTTATCTCCAACTTTGTACTTCGTTCTTTTTTTTACACTCACATCTTTCGCACATACTTTTGCACCCTTTCCTATAACCTTCTTCGGGCTGTATTTAATCTAATTCCGAAGTCTTCATTTTGAGGCCGAACATCCCATGGTCTTTTCAGATGAATGTTTCTCATTAATGTAATAGGAGATTTCTCAGTAACCATATGAGGTGTATAATTGATGTATTTCTCCACTTTGGCCAGATTATTTTCACAATTTTTGTGATCTTGAAGTGATATCATCTTTAGAAATTTGCATGAATCTCTCCGTGGGATTGCCTTGCGGATGCCTGATGCTGCAAGAGACTACCCCTCTTCTGATCTTCCCGGTGAGATATGAATCTAACATTGTTAAAGTATGTGACATTGTCAGTTAATTTTTTTTTTAATTCTCCCACTTCTTGAATAAATTGTTCTAATTTTTCTATGATACCTAAATCGCTACAATCCTTTATAGGAAACAACCTCGTATATTTTGAGAAGAAATCAACTATGACTAAAATGTGCTTGTTTCGTTTCCTACCGAGTACCAAATTGCTTAGATCGTCTGTAGCTATCAAGTCTAGAGGATCATCTACCTGAATACTCTTGATTACATTTTCACTAGTATAGTTTTATACTTTCCTAGTATACATAAATGGCACACACTGACCATCTCCTTGATAATCCTCAAATCTCGATTTGCGTAAAAATTTTCTCGAAACAGTAACCATAATTTTTTAATTCCGCTATGCCCATACTTAACATGTAAATCTGAAATAATTAACCTAGCATGTGTCCTATCCAACACATATCACTCCTTATCATTTAAATATTTTATGAGAAAGTCCTCAATCATCTCTAGACTCTTACAATTTTGACTCTCCTTCACCTTTTCTTTCAATGTTAGAATATATACTATTCTCTTGCATCTCCAAGATCCCGTCATGTGCATACACCGTACCATCATACCTTCGATTGTGTATTGTAATGAAAATGTCTTCTGTTTTTATGTTATTATTCTCCTTGTTACGACTTAAAGCGTCAGCAACCACATTATCTTTTCCTTATGCATATCGAATCTCAAAATCGTAATCTTGCAAAAGAAGACTCCACCTATATACTCTGTTGTTTGTAAATTTCTTATAGAGCAATGAATAAGGTCGAATTGTCTGTTCCTACAATGAAGTGGCTGCCCTTGAGGTAGTATTTCAATTTAGTCACAGCGGATACCACAGCTGCCATCTTCTTCTTACTGATGACGTAGTTCAATTTATGTGTTTTTAGCGTCCTCGAAATGAATGAGATGGACACCACCATCTCCTATTGAACTTGGTAAAATTTTGCTGCTAAAGCGCTGTCGGAGGCGTCTGTACGTAAAATAAATTTCTTGGAGAAATCTGCGTGTCTCAATATTACTTGATGGTAAAATTACTCACTTAAACTTAAGTATGCTTACTGGTGAACCTCGTAGCACGACCATCTAACCATTTGGGTTATTATTTAAAAAAAAGTTAGCCAAGATCGAGTCAAGCTTGCACTATTAGGGTTCCGTACCAATAATACAGTGAGCAATCAATAAACCAAATTCAGCTGTTTTCATTTTTTATGTATATTTAAATATTATCCAAATTTGATTGTGGCAACTAAAAAATGAATATATTGTCCCACATTGTACTGGTACATTATTAGTAAATACCTTGTCTATTACTGTGTTTAAAAAATTTTTTCCCTGCAACTATTACACTGTCAAAACTCTGCAATTTTCCGATAATCTATGGCTCAATAGCTACTATCCCTATTAAAATCAAAATTTTAGCTTTGGAAATGTAGGCGAACAGGGAGTGGAACCGTCATTTTTGGCACATTTTGAGCTATATCATGAAAACTACTGGACCGAAAATTATTAAAAAAATATTTTTGGTAGCCTTTTAAAATCCTCTTTCAAATGATACCTCACACGATATATTTATTGAAACTTTTTTTTTAACCGAATTAATTTCTTCTATTTCTGACAGTCGATATATGTGCACGCCATAAAGACCTAGCATTGTGCCAAATTTCAAATTCCTACGTTACATAGTTTTCGAGAAAAACCTCTGTGACAGACGGACGGACGGACACGTGAGTGATCTTATGAAGATTCCGTTATACCTTATAAGGTACGGAACCCTCAAAATGAATGATGTCATCACAAGGTTATCATGATGTCATCATCCTATGGGTACCCAAAACAAAAGCAAAAACTAAATTTAAATTATCACGAGTCTTGGCGTTTTTTGATTTAATGGTTCCTAGCGTAGATAATTTAAGGTTTCTAACTTAAAAATTCACACGGTATCCGATTCGATTCAAATTGATTGTTTTAGTCGTGTTAATACTGCTGATTTAGTGAAAGTGAATACATGATTATAAGTACTTCGTAGTTTAAATACAAAAAGCTTTTCCTATCGAAAACACTTATCGAGTGATTTTACAAATTTAACCAGCAATAGAAAGCTATAAATCGACAAATTATTAATAGCGGTGATATTATAACTACTTTATATAAGAATTTATCTTAATAAAATATTCTAGAAGCTAATTGGCCTAGAAATTTATTGCACTATGTTATATTATGATGTAATCGCCGTCTCAATTTAAGATTAACTCATATAACAACTATAAAAACCATAAAATTTTCTTTCGACTAGTTCCACTTTAACGATTACAATAAAAAGAGGTCATATCCCCAATTTGAGAATTGTTTCTTTGTAGATTGAAGATATTTCAAACTGTTTCAAGGTGTATATGAAAATTTGATTCAAGGATGTTAATGTAAAAAACATGTGTTTTTACAGTCACATTTAAGTAACCATTTTACGAAATTAGAGGGCAGTATTTTATTAATTTTGTATTGATGGAGTGAATTTTTTTAGTTCGAATACATATTCTTGTCTTTTAATTTAATAAGGTTCTCAAATTATTTTATACTAAGCTCAAAAAATAGTCCTCTAGCAAATGATATAAGAATTAATACCAGTTGAAGATTTGTCGTAATACTTCTTGCGAATTTTGGTTTATCTTTTGAATTTCAGATTTGGTGTCTATTTAACTGCCTAGTTTGTGATTAAGCTTCCTGATTTGCTAAATCTGTTTCTAAAGTGTCGGATGTCCTAGTTGGGGAAGAAAAATTTTCTATAGATACTTTATATTCCTCTAGTTTCTTTCCTAAATTAATTAATTCCTGTATAGGATTTATTTGTACTAAACTTAATTATGATTGGTAAAATGGTAACATGTTTTTCCGTAAAATATTAAGTTGTCTTTCACGCTTAACGGTTCAGTTGAAGGAGAAAACGTATTTGTTACAATTGCAGCATATACGCCTATTGTTTTATTTCGTCCGTGAGTACGTGCCTTAATTTCAGTTAACAATTTTTCGTCATAACCTGGTGAGAGAAATATATTTTTTAAAGCAAGTTTTAACTTTTCCCAATTATTTACTAAATTTTTATTTCCGCGATACCAAATTAACACTTTACCAGAAAAAAGATCACATTCTTCTGAAAATAATTGACTATCTGACAAATTTCCTGCTATTTTTGATTATTCTACTCTTTCTAAGAATCTCACTGAAAAGTGATTCCCAATTTTGCAGCGGACGTAACTTTGTCTATTACTGAATGATTCAAATTGGTAGTTAAATTTGGACTTTCTAGTACTGGTTTGCTGAGTGGTTGAAGATTTAATTTTTCTTCAAAATTATTCGATTCTTTCTCTATTTCATCTAAAATATTTATTTTATTTTCTATAGCTATATCTAACCAAAATTTTTTGTAATATTACTGTTTGTTTCGTTCCTAACCTTAAAAACATAATCTCTTTCGTATTTATAAATTTCAATTAGATTTTCCAGTTCTACCTGTAACTGATTTCCACACGATATTCGAGAATGATAATATGCTACTTTGGATTCACTTTCTTTATAATTTTTCTGAAAATTAATTTGGGTTAATCCCAAAATACTTTTTGTGCTAATATCGTTTTTACCAATCTATTGTCATCCGTAAATTCAAGATGATATTCAATTCCTTTCTCGATCCTTTGTTTATGTTTAATCATTTTTCTTAAAATTTTTCGTAATTGTCACCATCAAATTTTCTCTCTATATTCTTGGCTTGTAATTCATAAATCAACTCAGTTTTTAATAGACGATCTACATTATACGTAAATTCCATTTTTCAATTGTTAGTTTTGTCGCCTCTCAAGATAGTTTTCCTTACAACCAAATTTTTTTCAATAAAAATTTACGTTTTATTTACTTCATTAAAAAAAATACAAATGATTCTAAAAAATTTTAAGCTCAAAAAAAAACTCGTACATAAAGTATAAAAGTCATTATAGATCAATTAAAAATCAAACAGGTTTAAAGTTGAGCGTCAGAGATTTATGTGACGGGTGTTTGAAGGGTTAAACTATTAAATTTTTAATTGACCAACAGCGGCTGGAGTACCAAAAAAAAACATGCACCGGTTAACTAAAGTGGTGCAGGAGTAGGTCCCTGCAGAAATAAGTGAAAGAAAACAGAACAAGATTAAACAACCACGTAGGTGCAACTTCAAGATACGATACTAGTAACAACTACACTGTAGGTCTTTCAATCAGTCAAGTTTATGAGCGCCAACTGCATCTAGTCTAGTAGGATGACGAGTAACCCAGTTGAAATTTTAATTACTGTGCTCTCTTGGTGAAATGAATTTCCTTTACAACAAACCACCTGTATGTTTGCAAAATAAAACAACTAATGTCAACTCGTATCACCTACATCTGTTTTTATATTAACATTATTTCATAATTTCTATGAACAAGTATACATATAACAATTTTTTAATATATTTACATTAATATTAACATCAGTTATCCAAGGAAATTTCTGTAAGAAAATACATACGAACAATGGGAAAATTGCGTAAGCAGATCATCTGCAATTCATCTTACTTTAATCCGTAACACAATACATTTAGTAGTATTTTATACAATCATCATACATAAATGCCATCAAAAACAACAGCTAGTTGTACTAAAAGTTGACTGCAACTTCACTTAACAGTAACTACAAAAGCCTAGAGTAATTTATCTAATCATTCAAGTATGTAATTCCAAACTGACTTTACTAGGCACCAAACCATCCCCATATATTTTAGTGTTTGTGGGTTAAGTCTAAAATCTGTATTTCACTACTTGGACTCTCATTTATTATTCCATATTTAGGGGGTGTTTTACGATAAACCAAACTTACACTGTCTACTCGCACATCTGTCTGTATTTATGGTTCATTTCGTTTTCTTTTCATCGAGTTTCATTGCTGTCATATATTGACACTTTTCCTAGTGTTTAAGACGGGAGCGTGTTTAGTAATTTCTAACACATGAGAAAGTGTGTACTAACATGGTCCTATCATGCAAAAACCGCGTGATTTTGGTTATTCTGTTCTAACTATATTGAAACCTTGCTACATCTGCAAATAGTCATCGCACTTAATATGGATAGATTTCGCTATTAAGTGTCTGGAGTTTTGTAACGGGCAATTTTATAGCTTCAAATTTTTTGCTCCCTTTCTGTTAACGTACTTAAAAATACATCGTTTCTTTGGGATCGCTGTTTGTATAAAGGAAATACTTTAGAATAATTCAGATTTGTAGGCAATTTAACTCGTGGGTATTACTTTAAAAGTAGATAATTTGAAGATTGATTTTCAATTAATAAATAAATTGCGAGGAACAAATTTTAAATAGGATTATTCGTAAATTACTTTCCAACTTGTCGAAAATGATAAACAGCTCGTAATTATTTAGTAGATATGATGGCTGCATTCATTTATTGGATGTTCCTTATGTGGATATACAAGTCTAGATAATATACGATAAGAGTTTGTAATAGCAACGAGTTGAATATAAACAGATTAGAGTCGGTTGTAGTTTGCTCTTCGTTCCTATATATTAATTACGTTAAAAATACTGTTTTCCTTTTTGCTTTGAGAATAGTGAGAATTAATGCGGAATCAATTTCGAATTGTGATGGACAAGCACGGCACGCTTTTAGTTGTTTTTCTTGTGAAATAAAAGTTGTATATTAACTGTAGCAGTGTAGTTCTGATGACCATTCGAAGGAAGTATGCTTGATATGTAACGTGTTTGACGGGCTTGTTTACGGAACACGGACGGTTTAGTGATATGCGTTGCTTTACTAATTGTTTTTGTTGATCTTCTGTTGGAGAAAAAAAAAGTGATAGAACTTGTTGACTCGACCGCACGTGCTTGTTTTACGGAACATTATTTTAGTGATACGCGTTGCTTTACTAATTGTGTTTTTTTTGTGGAGTTGTTTTTTTTTTATTTGAACTGGGTGTGCGATCTAGTTTCGTGGTCCTTTTCTTTTTATTAGAGTAGTTCATACTTTGGATTATCCAAATACAGTTGATACTGTAGTTTCTGAATTTTCTAACCCCAAAGAATCTACAACAGATCTTTGCTTGCGCAAATTTCGTTATTTGCGAAATATAACAGATCACCGGGTTACAAAGGTATTGGTTGAAGTTTCTCACTGCTTTTTAGATGTTGATGAAGATAATATACATTTGGTCCCAGTTGAAATTAAACTAGTGCTACAACATATTTCGAAATTATTGCCTCAGGAAATAGAAGTAACAAGAAATTTATCAATGCTACATAGTTCCGTCGCGTGATAATGTCTGCTGCTAACACCAGTGAAATACGTAGGTGTGATTAGGGTAACGTGTGATAAATTCCATCAACACCCTCCCAGTCAAGGGTGAAGTGCTTCGCTAGTGCAGGACCTCGTGAATCCCACACTTCAAATGCAAGGAAGCGTTCCTGAAGGACTTTTTGTAAGTTGAACTATTTCCTACTTATTATTACTTTAAATATCTATCCGTTGTTTTGCCATATCTTCGTCGTTCTGATACCTTTTACAATAGACTTGCCTGCGATTAAGAAAAAAAAGAAAGAAAGAAACAAAAATCCATACTACTGAATTACTCATATCAATTGTGTCTTACCTATTTATCTTTTGTTAACATTTTGTCTGATTTATGTTTAATTGGTGTGTGAGGAAACGTTTCTGCTACTCCCCAATATTACCTCACTTTGTGATAAAAATTTCTGTAATGCTTTTATCGTGATTATATTATATAGTTTATCTAAACAGTTTTATTTACATTCTACAAAGTACTGAATAACTTAGACTTTTCATTGCTGCTATGCTTTTTCTTTATTTCAGGTTTGCAGGACTAATCTTTTTATTGCAGGTTTGCTATTCTAATTTTTTTTATTGCAGGACTGTGACTAACTCCTTACCGCCGCATACATTATATGTCAGTCTGCTTTCTACAACCCCCCCTAATCTCCGATTGAGCCCGGTCATTCCGTGATATCTTTGTGTTACGCACGGCTACGAGCCAACGTAGCATAAATTTGGCGCCCAACGTGGCTGCCACAAATTAACGTAACAGTTTGTTCTACGTTGTATTATCATTAAAAGATGTCTAGAGATTTTTTGAATGCAAATATTCGACCTTGAATTTACTTTATTTAACTGAATCTGTAAAAACTTCTATATTATTGGGACGTATATTGATAAATTTCCTGTTATTTCATAATTCTAAACTTTCTTAGAGTGACATGATTGCACTATACATATTTATTGAATTAAATATTTTGTTTACGTTTGTTGTGATTTAAAATGATTCGTGAAACTAACTTCTGACCTAATGAGTATTTAACCATAAATAACTTTCTAATTTGGTGGCTTAACTTTATTGCTTTAATTATACAAACAGTCCACTTTGAAATAATATTTTCGTAAACTAAAAGAATTGAAATATGACCTTTAATTAAGATTAACTGTATACGAAATTCATTATACAGGATGTATTGGTAATAATTTTATGTTTTTGCGATTAATTTTCCTCTTTTTGCGTTTGATTTTTATTTCCAATAATGTCAAAGCGTTACACGAGCGTTATATTATTTCCGCCATCAAATACGTAAAAGATCGATTCATTAGTTAAAGCATTAATACAATTTGCGTATTCGAGTAGGGTATAAATTATTAATAATTAAACTATTGGAATCAAATGTCTCGAATGCTTCAAATCTCGTAAATTATTCTATATCTAACGTGCTAGTTTTACAGTGTTGTACTACTACGTTCCGTTTATAAACCTTTACAATTTCCAAATATTAAAAAGGATCTTCGATATGTTTTTCGTATTTGGACCTTAAAAATTTGTTTATAGCTTATATTCATTTTATTTCTATTGCTATTAATTTTTTAGCGTCATACTTTTGCGATTCTTACTGATCTCAACTTTAGCATCGACTGTTTATTGCTATCCTGTAGGCTACATCTCACTACCTTAGCATCAGTTTTGTTTATTTTAATACTTATGCCTTTTATTTAACTAACATTAATATAGTCTTATTTATGCTCTCTGATGGGCTTCTAATAATAGTATTATATAATCCGTATGCGTTATCATTTTGTATTAGCTCTTCTTTATATACGACACCTATGCTTTTATTCTTTTAATTTATCTATTCCTTCATTTTATGCAGGTTGAATAAGACGGCACTATAAAGTGCTTCTTCCCCTTAATTTGCATTAGTCATTGATGCTGCTCTTCCCTATTTATTTTGGCTATTTGTGTCCTAGGTAAATTATTTATTAGATGTAGGTGTATATAATTTGCTTCTATTGCTAATAAAATCTTAAATAATATATTCATTTTCTTTATATATCCCTAGCGTTTTTATTTTTTTTTCTATTAAGTTTGAAATATCCATTATTTCCCGTTTACATAATTATTAGTTTCTTGTAAGCGCGCGTGTCATGCGACTTTTTATATTCCGTTAATTTTCTTCTAAAAGTCGCCAAATTCAGCGGTTCAACCGTTTATTTTAATACAAGATTCATTAGTAATATGAATGCTTTCAAATTAAATTAAACCTATCGGAATAATCCCTTTTTTTTAAGAAATTATAATTTTACTATACATTTTGCTGCTAAAACATGTGATGATTATCCATATTTTTTCACAGTAATTTAGGAAATACTCTTTGATACAAGTCTTGTATAGCTAAAAGCGCATTTACACATAGATCTTTGTCAATCTCGAGAAATTCCTTTCGAACGTCTGGTGTCTATAAGGAATTAATAGGAATTGCTTCTTTTATCGAAAGCACCTGAATCTTCGTTTTACTTTGCCATCTTTGGTTTTGGTGTAGTTTCGGTGTATTACTTAAGGATATGTTTACAGCAGCAAGATGCGGCGTGTGGTGGGAAGTTCCCGTCGCCGATGTTTTCTCTTTTTGAGTACAAAAGCACGCTAAAGGCATGACAGAAACTGGCACCCAAAGCTAGTCCACCGAACAGTATCTACTGTAGGTTCTAATTGGTCGCATGTGGTCAATTCACCGAATGTTGGACGAACCAAACTTTTCAGGTTTCAGACGCCCTAAAACAGCGGCAAGGATACTCAAGAGTACTGTTTATGGTTATAGGTCTCTCTTTTCTGTAGTAGTAGACTTGGCTGCGGTGCCACAACTGTTATCAATAAACCACCACTGTTTTGACGAACGTAAGATTTTCATGATCGTGCATATATTATCAAATTTTTGTATCGTAGCGTTCTCATTGTGTTTTCCGTCGTTTACAGTAGTAGCATCCACGCGTATAAAAACAGCTTCGGAAAATCCGCAACCGTGAATTACGCATTATTTTCTGTAAGCTCAATTTTACCAATCTGTGTTGTCGCTTAAGTTCTGTTAACAGATTCGGCCTTTTCATGAAACCGTGTTCGCCACAGAGCTTTAACAAATGAAGATTTTCGCCTTTCATGTACAATACCGCTCGAGAACGCACCACCACTAATGGCAGGCAAAACGTATTTCTATGCTGTTTTGCATTTTTCAGGTTGTTCCAATTTAAACACTGGTTCTCAATATCTTACTTCAAAAAAACTATCTTCACGAGGAAACAATTTCCTGCACAAGTTACACATGATCTTTTCAGCACAAAGCCAAATATACGAACTTGCAACGAATTGAATGTCTTTGAAATTACCTTAAATAGATTTAAGTTGCATAAAATTGGCAAAGATACAAACAGAAACTAAAGTAGTACAAGTAATATGTATTAATTGTTAAGTAGCCAATGTCATATATGAGCATATTTTTAATAACGTGTTTGCTAATAGCAACTTATCTTAAACATAACCTTCGCCTGAACCTTACAATTTAGAAATTATAGACCTGAGTAAGGCATATGAAAAAATGATTTTGTTCTTTTTTATGCATATTGTTGTTAAATAAATGCTTATGGTTGTTCAAGAAGTCGACACCAAATAAAAAAAAAGTAGAATTTGACTGGGTATCGAACCACCCAACTTACGAATGGTAGCTAGGGAACCTAGCATCACGCTATCGAGGTGACGTTTATTAGAAATCTGTTGGTGGTATACCTTCATTTTATCGGACACATACGAAATACACCGATTTCTGGAAAAATCACGCTGTGTTGTAATTGCTCGTATATCATCGTAAAGAAACGTCAAATGTAATAATTACTTATTTCTGAAATAAATAGCCCGTGTGTATTAAAAAAGGATGCTTTTTTATAATAATAATCAATTATCGGTACTAATAAGTTATATTGCATGATATATAATGTTCAATTTAACAAATTTGAAAAAGTGTTTGTCATGTTAGATTTTGAAGGTGCACGCTCGTACTTTACGGCAGTGTTCGTTACCTGATTTTGACGTGTTTCGAATCAATTATACAAATTTTAATAACTGTTTTAAGAAAATACTATAGTACCAGCTTGCAAACCGTTAATAATTCAGGTTTTAGAATACGAATAGCGTTGTTTGGTATATTTTAGATATTTCTTAACGCTGGAACACGAATTTTGGAAACCAACTCGATCTTTCTTCTCTCTCGCACCAACGGTAACCGAGCAGTTGCCGACCTCGTCGCACGGCTCGTTCGGCTTTTGAGATCGGAATTTTTTGAGGGATCCAAGCTTTTTTAACACGTTAGCGAATACGTCGCTCCAAATTAATCTTTTCCCGGAAAACCCTTATTTTTCCCCAATTTATCGGTTTTTCGCAATAAAAACCGGCCTATGCAACGCACGCGTAAATTCTCCACCAAATCACCACCCGACCGCACCCCAACTCCAAAACTCTGGAACGCAAATTTCGAAAAGCGATCGATTCGCGCCTCTCAACTTTAGCACAAAGACGGGCTAACAAAACTTATAGGTTTTAGATATAAAATTGAACCAAGATTTGAAGTACTATTTGAAGCCCTAAACCAACTCCTATCCTTTACATTACTTTAAAATATTCAGGTATAATTAAGATATCTCAGAATCGACAAAAACATACTAACTGCAACACTTCTCTGTCAATCTTAATACTTACACTTGCCCTGTATAGAACTCCGTTATCTTTAAATTACTTTACTGATTCGCAGAAATAGCAAGAATGATCCTTTTAAAGTTACATTAGTCCTATTATATATAAAGTATAATTTAGATTGTAATCAAACTTGCCTTTAGAAAATCCACTCCATTACCCAAATATTAAACGTCTTACTAGTACCGTAAATTAGATCAATGAAAACGTTTGAGTTCATAACAAAACTATTCATTCATCGGGCGCTTTGATTAATGCAAAATCGACTTTATTTTCAATACGTATATTTCAATCATTTTTATTTTTACTCTCTCCAAATATTGCCTTTATACACAGTAAATTTGTTTTAATATCGCAGTTTATGAGGCATATGTTGGATTTTATTAAATGTAATAGCAAATGACTACGTAACCATCTACCTGCAGTGCCGTATGTAAATTAAAACGCAACTTTTGTTTTGATACAGAATGAATGATATGAGTAAACTATCCATCTATATAGATAACATAAAGAGTATCTTTATATACATGAGCGTTCTTAGTGAAAGTTTACGCTTTTAGAATTAATTATTGCGAATTAGGATTTTGCCTTTATGGACCAATATGGTGAATGCAAAAAATAATAAATATTACTTATCAATTTTTACTACATTTTCTGGGTTTTTTTAGCGTTCCGATCGCTTCCTGGAATACCCGTTTATTTATTAAATAGGTCATACGAAATTGACATATTTCTGAGTTTAGATGATTCATCCTATATTCCTAATATTCTAGAAAATTCTTTATTTAAAATAAATTTATGTAATACTCAGGGTAATTAATTTAAGTTTTATTGGATTGATAATGCAAATTAGTTGTATTTCTATCAAAAATATTTGCTTTCACAGTAGCACGTGTTTTAATACCCAAAATTAACACACAAAATGTTAATTTAATGCATGAAAAGTGCCTTTTTTATTACAAATGAATAGCTTTTTTACTTATCTAGAAAAGATCGATTTGCGTTCGCATTTAATACATTTTTAAGGTATCTTATATTTAATTATTTTTATTTATGCAGCTTACGTTATTTGCTATGTATTTACAGTACGCTTATATCATACAGGGTGATTATTTATACACGGGAAATTTGATTTTTCGCTTGTATCTCAATGAATAAAAGTGCGCTTGTATTAAACAGAGCGAAACCATGAATTTACAGAAACTTCAATTTTTCCGGATTTCTTTATATCTTGGTAGCATTTATTTGTAAAATTTAGGTTTTAATGACCTCTCGTGAACTCTTAGCAAGTATATATATATATATATATATATATAAAAGTATGATCTGGTGTAAATTATTGCCTGAAGATGCCCGTATTGTCTCGCTGTCTCGAATTAAATGAATCAACAAAACTTCAACATCAAAATTACAAAATCATCTTAATATTCATTAATAAACAATCCTTCCAATAATGTATAATTGATACATATACAAACATCTTTCTTCAACACACGTTGTCCAAAAGATTACTTACACAGAAGCATTAAAACATAGAAATGTAATTTACAATGTAAGTTTAAAAATAATATTTTATAACTACTACATATCAATATGGGGTTCACCCAGTTTTTGTTTTTAATTAGCATTCCCGATTATTTTCTTATGTAAGTGACGATGTACAAAGTTTTCATTTTGGGATAGGTATGGATAATGATCAGGCACACCTAAAAACTTTTTGTATTGATTAAATTAACTAGAAATTCGACCTCAAGAAAATCTAAAGTGATCCATTTACAAGAAACACCTATTGCCAAAATCTTATGCAAGTTTAACCTACTTAAAATAACTATAGCAAGCAAATGTCCTTCAAAAGAGATAAACAGGATTATACATGCGTTCACCAATAAATTATACTTTTGCTCGTATATTCTATCCGGTCAAAATTGTTAATTAAATTTCCATATACTTGTAGGTTTATCGTTTCAAAAGTAAATTATCAATAAAGTGGGTTTGAAAACCATACCGTGCTCTCCATGTCTTATTTTCTATTTCAGTGTATATTATAGGGATTTACTTCATTAGTTAACGTCATTACTGTACTTCCAATTAGAGTTGTTCATATTTCAATAAAATTTACTTATTGTATGTCAAAAGTTGCAGGTAATAACATTAAAACACACTGTTGAAATATTTAACGTAAACTGGAACGTAGTTTTAAGTTAATTGCTACTCGTAGCTAAACGACAATTTTTCAAAAATGGACTAGAACTGGTTGCTACTAATAATTATTCTTTTTAGAGTGTGTTTTATATGGCATTTCGTACTCTCAGTAGATGATTGTCACGGATTTCTTAATTGACGTATTATACTATTTCTACTTGAAACGTATTTTAAATGGTATTTAGTACTTTCAGCGAAAGTTTTTCACGGATTAACTTACGTACTATGCTCTAGAATGGGTTTCTAATGGCATTTAGTATCAAGGGATAATTTGCAAAGTTTATTGTACCGTTCATTTACATTCCCTATGCTCCACTTGAAGTTACTACATTGGCGAGGAGGCGAGTTTTTTGTTGCCTGGAAATTTAGAATTTTGCCGAACCCTTGTCGTTCCAGGCAAGGTAGGGATATTTAACGTGCGTGACAACACTCACACACGGGACCTCCATTTAACCTCTCATCCGAACGAGGGCGTAATTTTTGTGAAAAATGCTCACCTGTCATTTTTCAAGCAGTCGGCCGTGTCGGGATTTGAACCCGGGACCTTGGGATCCGTAGTCTTACGCTTACTACATTGATCCACGGCTACGCCAGTTTATTGTACCACGGAAATATTATGCAGGTTGTTTTCACTTACGGGACTTAAATTGTTAGTATATTACAAAGATATCTTTATTTTCTTTAGCTTTGGGGTGCCTAATAAACAGGGTATTGTGCTCAATGATCCTTGTATAACCTTTTATCAGATCAATATATAGCTGAAAGTGGGAATTGATGAATCTGCTAATTTTAAAATATTTTTTTAATACTTCCCCTAACGTTTCTTGAGTATTTTAATTTAATTATGTATAAACATTTTTTTATATTTAAAAAGATTCAAAAGATATATATTTTTTATTGAAGAAATACTATTTGAGGATACAATTGTAAGGTTTGTTTAATATGCGAATCTACTATTTTTTAAATTTTTTCTTAATTCTTAAAAAATGTGAAAGATATTTTTTTAAATATTTGTTTAATATTAAAAAGAGCGGTGCCAAAAATATTTTTTAAATATCTTTTTTCATATATCTAAAATATTTTGTGCTACTAGAAAATTCAAGATTGTTAATGTTGGAAAACATGAATGCATCTAATTGGCAATCCTTTTAACCTCACAAATGTAGCAAGCAATAAAATCAAAGAAGCATAAGAAATATGCCATTGTTGAAGAAACTTAACCTGCTGAGGTATTATGCGGATGATATACTTATATTTACCAAAAACAGATTAAAAGTTGGCAATGAGACTAAATACAATGAAAGAAAAGTTTAAGATAAAGATTTAGAGATGAGAATCATCAAAACTAAAACACAGACAATTTAGTAAGCAGAATAGCGAGGAAAAGATGATAGTAAAACTAAAGTGAAAAGTTTAGATTAAATAAAGCAGTTTTTATAATTAGAAAGTTGGATTTAGAAGTAAATAGAATATAAAAAAAAGAGTAGTCGCAGAAGATGGTGCTAGTCGTGAAGTTAATCCAAGAATAGCTTTTGCTATTTGGAAAAAACTATTAAAAATTCATGTTTGGAGCGTAACACTATGGGATATTACGCAAAGAAAAAACTAGAGTCAGAAGTTTCCGCAATGTGATGCTATATAAAAATGCTTGAAAGCAGGTAAATAAGTAAAGCTAGTACGTTAGAGTACAAGAAATGATTCGGGAAAGTGGAGGATCACAAGAGTAATTAAACGAAAACATGACAGATGATAGCTATTTTGAGACACGCCGGAATAGTTAGGACAGTATGACAGTAGTAGAGGACAGGGCAGCAGATAAAATATCTAGACGGAGGGAAAGGCTCAAGTATATAGACTGAACTAAGAAAGACATTGAGAAAAAGATAACAGGACACTTACAGAGTTAGCTCAGTATAGGACACAGCCGTGTGCTGGGTCAAAATAACCTGTTGGATACGACTGACAGAATGAACACCTCCGTGATTATTGTAGCTGCTACCAGAAAAAAAAAAGGAAAATTTTTAATTGTAATTCCAGTTACTAATTTTGCAAAGAAAGAACTGTACTGTAGTTGGGCAAGACAGTCAACGCGTTGATGTTAAGGCCTGATCAATATTTCCCGTTTCCTAAGACGTGATCGCACGGTTGCTTAATATACTACTACACATTGAAATGTAGGTTAAAATTTTGTCCAACTACTCATCAAATTCCGCATAGATTTAACGATGGGACGCTCGCCTAATAATGTCTAAGGGAAGTGACCAATTACACAGGTTATTGAACCACCGCGAACTATTAAATTTAATCATAGCTTTCTAAAAAAATATATAAGCCCGAAAGCTTTGACTGTTTGTATTAATATGTAAATTTTTTGTTACACCTATTACATCAATATTCTAATATTATTAAGCAACCTTAATAGTAGCACTTTAAACGGAAGCAATTTTGAAATGCGCGTTATGCATGGCTTTGAAATATGAAATTATTCAAATAACCTGTTGTATTTTATTCGGTAAACAAAAATTTGCTCTACTTAATTTTCTTTCTTGTAATAGGTTTGAAATGTAGCCAATTTATAATTAATGGCCGAACAACCTGTTGACCATGATGTAATTGTTGCCTACTTAATGTATCGATAGTTGATTCATTGATTGATCTAAATGCAAATCACTAAGAACACTTTGCTTCACTGTGAATAGTTAACCTATTTAAATTGACAATGTATGTGGCTTTGTAAGAATTATTTCAACCTTAGTTGTCTTTAGAATTGCGGAAATTCATTTCACATTTTATGGATCATGGAACTGTACGTGGCATTGTTGTCCTAGATAATTTGCATGTAATAGCCAGAATGAGAAAAAATATTCCAGTCAAAGAACATATAGGCCTTGGTTGTAAATTTAGTTTCTTTCTAGTACGACTTATGTAGATTTCACCTTAAGACCTTGTTTAACACAATTTAAACATTAAACGAAGTCTATTATACAATGGTACGGGTCGGTTACCAAAATTCCGCTAATTTAATGATGCCTTGATCTTAATTCAACAACAACCTTGAACAACATATTGTATAATTTATTTATTTATTTTCTAATATGCGATAGGTGTTTCTTATATAATTATCCCGCTGATTACCCTTCAATCAAAAGTTATCCATATTTTTATAGTGAAATGTTTTATTTTGTAATTTTTACAATTGTTGGAATACAATATAAACGTACCACGTCACTACCAAATCTCAAAATTCTTTTTGCTTATAATTTTCATTGGTAGGGTACCTCTGAAACATCCCTAATTAGGTTCCATTAATAATCTGTAAGCATTGTGGGGCTCCACTTCCCTTGGTAGCGGTTTTTACAAAACAAAATGTCTCAGTGAAACCCCTAGCTATGTTTATGACTCACAGACCCTAGATATGCGGGGAAAAGGTCCAAGAGCAAGTGCAAAAAAAGCATCGTCAAAGATATGTAGCAACCCATATTGCTCTATATGGAAATTAATATCTTCACAATTTGTTCTTAATTTTTTACCTTGTATTTCCTAACAAATTATAACACACTTCTTTAAGTGACACCCATGCAGCAGCATCGATCCCTGTCGGTTTTAAATACTACCCTTTATGATGTGACGAATTTGCATCCCCATAAAAACACCTTTTATTTTTGCGCCAGTTTGCGACACGTCTCTCTCAGGTATTGGAACCCTTGGCCATCCTTATTTAAGGATTGGACAAAGTTTTCATCAGTCTGTATTCAACAAGAGGAGGATTTGTAACATTTTTTCTCCGGCAACAAAGCTTTTTCACATTTTTGAGTGTTTTACAGAATAGTGGTTATCCTTCGCTTTGCTGTTCAATTCGTAGAGAAAACTCCAGTACTTAGTGTATCCCAATTACCTTCTTACCTTTTTTTTATAGTGGTAAAAGATTTTATATCCGCTGTGTGGAATTCTTCCTTGCCGAAGCAAGGACATACCCACTAAAAATCCACTTTGGTGTCGGACTCGAGATCTCTTGTCATAGACTTTATAGGGATCCCGTGACTAGCGTACCTGGACTAGGTCCTTCACCGCCGTCGCAAATTGGAAAAAACAAGGCGTTACGCGCAGTTTATTCGCGGCAAATATTGCTGGAGCATCGCTCTGAGGTACCTATGTTATGACATCGTCATACGCTCCCAGAGCTCGTATGAGCTGATTTTCGTGATTTTCTAAAAATTCGTAAAACCTCTCTGGGTTCCACCGGAGCCATTCATAAGCGGTTTGCAGATTTATCTCTTTGTGAAGCTGAGCGTTACGAATGAACCAGGGAGCTTCAAAGATTCCCCTCAGGGCCTTGTTCTGGATCACATAAAGCCTACGCATTTGCGTTTCCGCTGCGTTGTCCATACCGCTGATGCGTATGCAAACGTCGGTCTGATTATCGCCTTGTTGAGCCTAAGCTTGTTTGACGCGTTTAGCCTACTTGACGATTGGTCAAGGGATACAGCATAGCCATAACTCCCTTGGCCTTGTTTGCCGCACACTCGATGTAAGCTTTCCAAGTGAGCTTCGAATCAAGGATAGCCCTAGATACTTGACGTCTGAACGCCAAGGTATTGGTTCGTCGAATGCTCAGACGTCGTCTCCAGGTCGATGACGTCGCTTTGAGAAGAAAACTGCAGTGCCCGTTTTGGATTGACCTCGACTCGGCAGAGTCTTAGCCACTCCTCGAGAGCGTCCATTACCGTTTGCAGTCTCTGCAGAGCACGGGACCTGGCTAGAATGGCTATGTCGTCGGCGTATAGTGCTATCCTGGTGTCTGCCGTTTTCGGTAGGTCGTTCACGAAGATGCCGAAGAGTGCCGGCGAAAGGAGGGAACCTTGGAGGACCCCAGCCCTGATTCTTCGCCTCGTCAAACGCACCCCGTGCAGCCTGATGCAAAACCATCTACCGTGGAGATTTCGTCAGTTGGACGAGAGTGCGTGCTAACCTCCTCTCCAGCATCTTGTAAAGTAGGCCATAATGCCAAACCTTGTCGAAACCTTTACACACGTCCACGAACACTGCGCCTGTTGACTGTCGCCAGTTGAAGCGTTTTACGATGTGCTCCACCATTCGCAGTATCTGGTGAACGGTGGAATTTCCTTTACGAAACCCAAACTGTTCGTCCTGGATCACGTTGTGTTCCTGCATCGCTGCCTGGAGTCTCCTTAGGTAAACGGTTTCCGCTATCTTTCCAACCACCGACCTCAAGTTAATTTGCTGGTAGTTCTGTGGGAATGTCGCAGATTTGCCTGCTTTTCGGAGCACTACGAGCTCCGCCTTCTTCCACGTGGATGGGAAGTGGAGGAGTCTCAACATGGCATTGATAATTTCGGTTAACACCCGAAGGGCGTTTTCCGGCAGTGTTTTCAGAGCCCGGTTAGAGATTCCGTCCGGTACAAGAGCCTTTTTGACCTTTAAGGCTTTGATAAGGTCCTTGACTTCTTCAACTGCGGTGCTTAATTACTATTCGATGCACTTATAATTAACTATGGAAGCAAAAATTGTAAATTTACATCAAACACTACAATAATTTATATAAAGTAAAGCTATTTATTTTAGCATTATGTTACCACCAATTTAATTCATATCACAACTTTATAGAGCAAAGCTTGAATAAGGAAATTAGCATTATAATCAAAGCTTGAATTAGAACTAACTTCAAATTGACGCGAACAACAATATCAATAATTTTGGACAATTCTAAAACATACCAGAATTATTGAAATAACATCTGGAAGGTTCCTATTATAGGCATAATAAAGCTCTTAACTGCTACCTCTAGTAAACTGTTAATCAAATCCATCTGAAGATGTCACATCACAGGGTGGCTATCCGTTATCTTTTGTGTATAAACACCTTCATTGCGATCAGCTGTATTATTCTAGTCAAAGGCAGACTAAGTGACACCTTGTTACACTGTCCCCTATTAAAGCTGTTCTATTCCAGCACACACTGTAACCCGGATTTTGGAATTCTCTGTGTGGCGGTATAGATAAGCGGAACCATTTCTGCAGTTCCCCTGTTGATGGAAGCAACAATCAACACCCTTTATAGCACGTTCCGTATCATTTGGATTGTAACCTCACACCGAGATCTGTAGCTCAGCTTTCTGGAGCAGGGTTTCTTGCATATTTGGTGTCACCCTCCAGTCCCGCCCTTTTAGTGCACAACCCATCTTGAGTATAGCCAACCTCCTGTTTTCAAATTTGATCAACTGACCTTTAAGGTCTCATAAAGAGAAAACCGATAGGCCTTTAAAAATATCTAAAAATATTAGTCCGCCTTTCTGTTGTTGGGAAACCACTTCGAAAAGGTACTTGCCCAAGGTGCGGTACACAGCACCAAAATACACTCATATACGCACGCACACGTGCACACGCGCACGCACATACTAGCAACAACACGCACAACCCCCACACACGCATACACGCATTCCACACAAACAGACAAAAGGAAAACGTGTCCACATTCAAACACCAACTTAAGATCCAACAACACCGATATTGTTCTAACAAGATCAGACATGCGTAAATTGTCAGATAGCGTGCTGAAAACTGGTTATAAAAATAAAAAAGTGGTAACAATGTGCTCTTGTATCACCGGAGATGAGCGCTCTGGGGCTTGTACTCTTAGGGAATTATTCCTATCTGACATCCTAAGTACCTCTTCTTCCATTTTACGCTAGTTTTTTTACAATTTCGCTAAAAACTAGGCGTAGAGATTATCTAGACCCCCGAAAATTTTGGCTTGCAGGTTTTCTACAAATTTTAAATTTTCTTTTAAAAACTCGTCTTTTAATTATTTAACGGCGTTTGAAGTTTTTGTAGCTTTTTCTATAAACTTCTTTCTCGATCGAGTGTAATTTTCTTATAGGCTTACGTCGGATTTATGTAATTTTTCTGTAAAGTTGTGTTACATTCTTTTAACTTCACGTAGTCTGGTAGAGCTTTTAGAATTTTCATCTCAATTTGCTGTCAGGCCTGCAGCATTTCAGTTCAGTTCTCCAACATTTTGTTATAATTTTTGTGTAATATTTCCGTAGAGTTACCGGTCAAGCTCTGTGGCACGTTTGACTTGAACTGCTTTACGTAGGAAATGATTTTTCTATTCCTTTTTTGTTGTTGATTACGAGTGATAGGCATGCAATAAAAAATCGTTCAAACATCTTTATCGCTACTATTCCACTGCTGTCGCCATTGTAGCAAAAACTCTTTTGTAATAGCAACAGTTATTTATTATGAATTGATTACACCAGCTTATTCAACAGCTCGTAGCTACAGTGCAATTTCAAAGCACGCACAACAATTTATTTGCAGTAAATATTAACTAATTTAAGCTACAATTGTTACGGTATTCCCTGCAAACAATTAAGAAAAGCAAATTAAACAAAGAAAATCGCCCGCACCGCATACCGAAACTAAAATGGAGAAACACAAAGAAAGCCGTGCTAGCCAAAAAGTCGTAGAGTGGAGTGGGTCACAAAGAAGGAAAAACGTCAAATTAGGAATTTTATTTACAACATATTATAAAAAGAAAACCAACTCGCAAAAAAACATTTATCCAGTACGTCCTAGACGACATACACAGTACAACAATCGACGCAAAAATAATTTATACCCTTCTTTAATTACCTTAAACTAATTTTCAACTTCAATTTTAACAGGTACCTAAAGCAAAATTAAATCCTGTGGTTAAAGCGAGTTTTAAATTTTTATATATGTAGAATATTTATTAGAAAAACATATACTTACATACGAGTAGTAACCAACAGAAATACCAAGAGACCTATTTTCAGATCGAAATGCCTTTAGCTATAGGCGGAACAGATTGGTGTACTAATATCTCTCTAAACAGTAAAGTCACTCAAAAAAATTTATATATACAAATTTATAGAAAATCAATGTCCATCTATTATCTAATAAATATTGAACCAATAACAGCTGTCGCATTAGCATATTACTATGATTTGAGCGAAATAAGTTCAATTTCCATACTGGAACATCTGCAGTGTGTGATGAGTAACTTAAAACAACAATGAGAGATATAGTTAGTTATTTCCGATACCAAATAGATTGTTCAAAAGCACTTTTCGCTTTAATAAAAATGCAGATATAATTATTATTAATATGAATGAACTACATTTACAACGAGGCAGAAGAAGTATCGCGATACCTCTTTATTTAACATTTTTAGTAACCTTGCATTTTTATGCAATTGGGGGTATCAATTAAAACTCTGGGCAATGAATACGATTTTGTCTTAAACGAACCAAGTATTAATAGATACATTGACCAACATAATTAATATTTACTGTTCGGTCTCTTTGTCGCACGTTGCGTGGTTAATTTTAAGTTACTTCAAATTCGTAGTTGTAAATCTAATTGTAAAACTGTCATCCCTTGTTCCCTTATATCCTGCCATAAAAATTCCTTGTGCATGTGTGAATAAGTTGGACAGAGTA
The DNA here is from genome assembly GCA_036346225.1 of Platerodrilus igneus. Taxonomy (NCBI): domain Eukaryota; kingdom Metazoa; phylum Arthropoda; class Insecta; order Coleoptera; family Lycidae; genus Platerodrilus; species Platerodrilus igneus. The sequence goes on from JARFIW010001701.1 coordinate 5,222,514, forward strand.
GTGACCAAACACTTTCTTATGGATATCGAAGCAGAACAGTCGTCGGTTTTTTCGTTCGGTACCGTAAGTTAGTCAAGTGCCGCAGACTTTAGATGTTAAACCCCTAAAAAACACAGTGCAAGTGCAACGTAACACAGACTCAATTTCGCATACAGTCCACTTGGTTGAAAGAATAGGAACTGCAGCTTAGAACAACAAAACAACGCGGAGGTAAGTCGATATACAAATTTATAAGATCTCCGCGCAATAAACATTTACTTATCGCAAACTGGATTGTGGCTGCCCAGCGCTTCCCATAATTTATTTATTCTTTGAACCTTCTTTACATTTGACTTTCCAATGCTCCACCCAAAGGTACTACATTAGCCAGGAAGCGAGTCTCTTTAGCTGAAAGTTCTGAATTTTACCTAACCCTTGCTATTCCAAGCAGGATAGGGATTTTAACGTGCGACATTTTACCTCTCATCGCGTATTTTCGAAGGCGTATTTTCTAGGAAAATGCTCGTCTAACATTTTTTATGCGGTCCATGTCGGGAATCAAGCCCAGTACCTTGGAATCAACAGTTATATGCAAACATGTCTGATCTATTGAGCCGCTTTTTAAAACCACCGCTGCATTAAATTTTCCCCACACATAATTATGTTATCCAAAAATGCAATTAACTTTTCTTTTTGTTGTTTAATAATTCGCGAGGCTCGGAATATTATTGAAATAAAAAAAAATAAGAGAAAATCCCATAGAAATAATAAAAAGAAAATTCGAAACTTCCACATTTTACTATTTTTAGGTTAGAAGGGGTCGAGAAACGCAGAAAGTTACAAAACAAACAGCACTGAAATAGTTCAAGCACACATCTCTGCAATATTACCAAAATGTGCATGCAAAATTATAGAACGAACGTTCACCTAATATTGTATAATTTTAACAGACACTTGAAGTATAAGTTTACAGAATACGATTATGGCATCTATTGTTTTAGCGAGCCTCTTAATTTGCAACTTCTAAAGGAAATCAAAATAACAGACAACTTCCAAAGAACTGTTCCAGCATTCGTTTATTTGCGTCAATCAAAATTCGTTTGCCTGAAAATCTAGTTGCCCCGCTAACAAAATAATATTCTGTGAAGTAAAGAGCTCTCATAATATAGAAACGATTTTATGCAAGCAATTTCAATTGGCCACATTGGCTTCTAACAACGCAGCCTCTTAAACATTGTCGAAAATTATCCAGAGGGTTTCCTGAAATATTAATTTGCAAGAACAACAACGCCCCAAGTTAACCATGAATTATTTACCAAAATCAAATTTGTCATAAAAGTGAGGCATTAAGGTTGCCGTGTACAACGCATTTCTATTTTAAAGCCTTACATTAACAGAAAAGCTGCTACTTTGCTGTAACTACAATATTATGTCTTGCTCCCCTAGTTTAGTTAAATGTCACTAAACAAACATGCCGGCAATTATAACTTGATTCACGTGACCCAATTAGCGGCGTGTTTGTCGACCGCCACATCAAGCATAGATCCACAAATTGTTATCTCAGGTGGTGTTCAAAAAGCCGCAGATTTTGTTAGTCCAAGGTCTAGGAAGGATCTGCATATGCAATTTAATTTAACTTTTCGTGTTACGTTTTGCAAAACTTGTCACGGAGTTCAATACATTCCTATAAAGGTTTCTCGAAGTTGTTTCAGTATGTTGGTGGGTTAAAACTTGTATAATTGGCTGCACTGGTTCGGAAACAGATTGCTGAGACTATAGGGAAATCCTCTACATGGCCTTTGTTTCATTAAAAGGGTTATTTTACATCAGGGAGCGAAGATAGTGGTTTCTATAACTTTGTTTTAATCCGCTTTGGGGTTAGTGTAGGAAACTTTTTGTTTTGTCCTTTTGTTATCTATGTGATTCCCCCGAAAACGCTTACTTGTGATGTCTAGCAAATTAGTTGTGCATGTGTAATTGTGTCAGTAAAGTCCAGAGGCAACTGTTTTAACTTAGTTGTTGTTGGCACTTTTGAAACCATAAATGAGAACGTATATTGCAGAGACAAGTTGCGATGTGGAGGATAAACGAGGTTGTATTATACAAAACCACAGAATGAGTTTTAGTTCAAAGAAATATTTTACTTCAAAGTGGCGTGACAAAACGTTATGAGATGGGTATTTTGCTTTTATTTCAAGCAACTCAGACCAAGTATACTGACGCGAAACATGAGAGTTTAAGAAATTTTTAGTGAACGGCGTTTTTAGATACCGTAGTATGCGTTTACTTTGATCACAACACATCTTCATTTGTAGCATAATCTTTAACTTAATACTGATAATTCAAGAATGATTTTTAATATCGGTTTTGTAGGCTTTTTAATGCTTTATCAAAATAATGCATAAATATTTAATAGTTTCAAAGAAATCTATTATATAATGGCGTAATGAAGTATACTCAAAAAGAAGTTACTTTGATCATGTCATGAATTAATGTAGTTTTTTTTAAAACAATTCCAATTAAACGTATATTTCTTTTTAAAAAGTGAAATACATCCCTTCAATTGTATATAAGGAATTTAGGTATGTAACAAAGACACAAGACTGTATACAAGGGAGTGGGTTAGAGTGAGGCGCTGCTTGAGAAAAAATGTGAATACAAATGACACCTAGGTGCTACCATAAATATTTCATCAAATATCTAGCAAGTCAAAATTTATAACAAATTGATAATATGCATTTTGTCGCCTCGTTTGTCCGTAATTTATAAGTTGCAACAAAATCATCTTTATGTCTTGTACTAAAACAAAGAAAATGTCTAGGATAACCGATAACATTAATCTACCTGTTAGGCTACAGCATTTCCGTAACAACATTATTTCAAATTCTGCACTTTTCTTTATACTTGTCAGCACCTTGCCAATATATTAAACCTTTTTTGATTTTGAATTTCCTGAAGCAAATTCAATTAGGACATATCATCTTTAACTGCAGTCCTTTCCAACCTTTCAAAATTTGTGGGGTCTATTTTAGATTTAAAATTATTGTTACTCTCGTCAGAATGAGATTTTTCAACTTCTGTTTCTTCAGCAACTTCTAAAGTTTTCCTCTTGGTCGCCACCATTTTATTTTGTTTTGCTATTGCCTTTCGTATTTGTTTGTATTTTTCCGGTGTATCTAACACATCACTCAATAAGTCCGTAGGATAACTAAGAAAAACACATTTTTTTGGTGAAATTCGATTTTATTCATCAACATACATTCCTTCAAGAGTGATACAATCAGTCCAACGCCGTTCTAGCGTTTCGATACCTTTTTTGTAAAACAATTCGTCTTTGGCCTCAAAATAAGCTTCAGTTTCAGCGATCACCTCTTCATCCGAGCCAAATTTTTTTCCGGCGAGCATTTTTTTCAGGTCTGCGAACAGGTAGTAGTCGCTGGGGGCCAAATCTGGAGAATACGGTGGGTGCGGAAGCAATTCGAAGCCCAATTGGTGCAATTTGGCCATCGTTGCGATCGACTTGTGACACGGTGCATTGTCTTGGTGAAAGAGAATTTTTTTCTTCTTCATGTGTGGCCGTTTTTTGGCAATTTCTTCCTTCAAACGCACTAATAATGCCATGTAGTATTCGCTGTTGATTCTTCTTCCTTTCTCAAGATAGTCGATGTACAAAATTCCGTGCGCATCCCAAAATACAGACGCCAAAACCTTACCAGCCGACTTTTGCGATTTTGGTCGCTTTGGACGTGGTTCCCCGGCTGCAGTCCACTCAGCTGACTGCCGATTAGACTCTGGAGTGTGGTGGTGGATCCATGTTTCATCCATTGTCACATACCGACGCAAAAGTCCTTTTATTCCGGTTGAACAGCTCAAACAGCTCTCAGAATCATCGACACGTTGTTGTTTTTGGTCCACTGTGAGCAAACGCGGCACCCACTTTGAGAACAGCTTTCTCCTGGACAAATGTTCATGCAAAATAGTGTGCACACTGCCTTCTGATATCTTCAAGGTGTCAGCTATCTCACGCAATTTCACTTTTCTGTTTTCCAAAACGATTCGGTGGACTTTTTTGATGTTTTCCGGTGTAACCACCTCAATTGGCCTTCCAGAGCGTTCAGCATCGTCAGTGTCTGTACGGCCACGTTTAAAATCAGCAAACCACTTCTCCACCGTTTGTCTCGATGGAGCAGAGCCCGGATAACACTTATCAAGCCATGCTTTGGCTGCGATGGTATTTTTACCCATCAAAAAGCAATGATAAATCAACACGCGAAATTGCTTGGAATTCATTTTTTTGAAAAACTCAAAAGTATCGTCACTTAAACCTCTGTAACTTGTAAACTAATCGTCGGATTGTCATGAAATTTTGACAGATATCTTTTTAAGGTTAGTACTTCCTACAAATCATATGGATTATTACATAGCAACGCCATCTATGTATCATCCTACGGACTTATTGAGTGATGTAATATAGCAATAACACTTTTACCATCCTTCCTGTCCTGCTGTTAGTTTTTTTTTTGCCTCAGCTTTAATATCTTCCGGGCTAATGAATTGGTTTATATTTGGTGGGGCCTTTTTATGCCGCAGAATCTTCCTAGGTGAATTTTGACTATGCGAAAAAAAGGTTGTTCCTGTGGTTTTCGTGTTTTAGATTTGGAACGAGTCTGAGGAACAAACTAGGTAAATAATTCACTTGCGTAAATGTATGCATGTCGTAGGTATAGATTCCACATTCCTTAAGGCTGCAGTAATGCTACCTGAAAGATTTTAGATATGCTCTACCGACACAAGGGGCAACTTCGTAAATAGTTTTGTGCTTTCCTGGGCCACACATAAACCAAGTATCTCCTACAAAATTGTATGTCAAATTGTCTTAAAAATCGCGACGTTTAACAGCTGAAACTTGTTAGTTGAATGTGGGGCTCAGGTCAGATCAGTAACGCCGTTCTCTTTAACAAGATTAAGCGCACTTATACACAAGTGATTTTCATGGTTGTCGTACAAGGAGTCACTTGGATTGTTTTTAGAACTATTTGTGTGTTCAATAAAATGTGCCATCACTTTCACAAACAACTCAGAGTACATCTACCCCGATGTACCAGTCCTAAAGCACCAGCTAGTGCTATTGAAATCATGTGTTCCTTGAAATGCAGATAAAAGAACAGCATCGCAGGTTGAAGATGTTTTCCTACAGTAATTAAAAGAAATAGAGTATAAGGTTTCGGATAGGATTCGAACCTATAACGTTCAAATTGTACTTCGACGCGCTACCAATTGATTCATCGAAACTAATGTGCTCAATTGACAAAATAGATAAATCTAAATCGTGTACCCTATCTTTCAATTATTTTTGGCACTTTTGTCAATCATATCTGACAATTCATTTAATAATGTCAGATATGGACAGGAAATGTGACACCGTTAGATTATAGACAAAAATGCCAAAAGTAGTTGAAAGTTAGGTTGATGTACGGTAACGTAGATGATTTAAATTTTTCTATCCTTTCAATTGAACTTACCTGTTCTAGTGTCTCGATTGGTAGCGCGTGGATATTCCGCTGGTTACAGGGACCTTATATCCCACTTTGCAATTCCAAGCACGATATGTAATGATTATTTGGGTTTTGTACAAAAGTCTAAGTTATAATTTTATTTTATAACTAATTTCGTAGTATTAGTCCTCAATTTGCTTTGTGCAACTACCCTAGGTGTGTATTGCGTTCCAAATTTTTGCATTTATTGTATGCATAAGAAATAATTGTCAACGTTTATCAAGCTTAACATATTATATAGTCAATTGCGTTAGGAATACCCTCAACACACTAAATTCGTTAATGAAAACTGTTATGCATCAACAATATTTACTAACGGATTATGATTTTCAACTTCATACGAGCTTTTGAAAATTGAGGTTTCGTGTTTATTCAAAATTCGTTTAGTAAATTTGTTGCTATATTTTTACGGAATTTGCTCATATCCTTCTGCTGTAGCAAATGATTTCCAAGTGCCGTACGTTTTAAGTTAAGTACATCCCCCTTTGAATTTACCAACAACCAGACCTATGTTCGTCAGAAAGTATGTCCTACGTAATAGAAAACTGGTTCTCGAACATTAAAAATGCTGTCATAATTTGAGGAAAATTGGAATACGTGTTCTTTCCTGCAACTTGATTGAAACATCGCAAAACTTCAGAAAATGCCTTATATATTTCACGGCGTTTTGCGGAACACAGCGCTAGCAGCAAGGTATTTCTTTACAATTTGAAGTTTATCAGCTCCATATGTATCTTTCTCGACAACGTTAAAGGTGTACGAAAAGGTATTCATTTTGTCTCAAAAGTGAAAAATCATCAAACCCTTATTATTTTGGACATCTTATAGTTCAAATTTGCCTGTTCGACAGGCTTCAGCAATAACAATCTGAACCGCTGTCTAAAACATTGATTTTATATAATGTTGTGTTATTGGTTAATAAATGCGCCTTGTCTTAAACATCAGTGCATCCCTTTATTCCTCTTCCTTAGGACACTCTAACAAATCATTGGCTAGGAAACAATGGTACAAAATATGGATAAACAAAAATCATAACAACCCTGAGGTTAGTTTCGCCGCAGGAAGTCATGAATCGTAAGCATTTTTAACTTTATAACTGTCTAGAAAGTACTAAAATTTGCACTATTGAACCTTAATAACCAATTAAGATGATCGAGCGGTTAAGCGTAACAATGGCATTACAATTTATCTAACGTTTTTAACGATGTAATGTTGTTTGCTAAGTATAAAATATCTAGGTTGGTTTCTTTCTTTCTCTCTGTTAATAACAATAATTACTGATTGCATTTTAAACTTCGTATAATAACCTAAATTTTGTGTAAAGTTATTTTTATGTCTATTGAAACGTAGAAATTTATCTTTGCAAACACAGCAAAATATAGCAACTGCGTTAGTCGAACAAAAATTTTTACCTGACTCAAATATTGACTCTATTAGTGGACTGCCAAATACCTTTAAATTTTGTAGCTATGTAAACTCTCTTAATCACTAAAATAAAAGTTGGAAGCTTTCTTTAACGTTTTTTAAATTTTTAAAAGAGTAAATCCCTAATAATTTCGTTCTTTATTGTAAAGTTTGTTTAGATTTTAGTACTCTAAAATAAACTGCACGCAATCTTTAGTGGTTTAATTTTTTACTAGTCCGCGTAGCTTATTGTGAAATATCTTAAAATAATTACAAAATGTTAGTTTTCACGTATTTCGACACGTTTTTTAAAGTGGTAATTATTGTTTGAAACTCTTAATAAAGTTATTGGTTTCAAATTGTGACTATTCGTGATTACCTTAACGAAATATGCGTCTATCTGGGCGCTACGATTTAAAATTTTGTACCCAATAACGCTTTCAGATCTCATGTTTAGAACGTAACCTATAAACAAATTATTGTCGTACTTAATACTGTATAGATTCATTATTCTAAAATACTACGGTATTTATTAATTTTTTGTAATTGATTTTGATTCCGTTTACCTTTGTAATATAATTTCTTTTCTCTTTTACGTGAATCTTCATTTAAATTTCCGTAGGATGAATATTTGCTATTTTTAATAACCCTTTAAAGTATTTATCCTACAATGATTTTTACTTATTTATTTCAGGTTTCGATGTTTAATAATCATTCTCTTCCAGTTTAAGGGGTAAAATTTTTATTTAAACAGACTTTTGTATAAACTTTCTTTTTACATATTTTGTTTACCTACTGTTGGATATTGTTCTAATAATTTTAACTACTTTAAATTATGTATGTTTTCATACTGGCCTCGCCATCTAGCGTAAGTTTCTGGTTACCAACCACCCTCTTGAATTTTATGACGTGCTATCGGCAGTTCATACCCAGACTTTTTACTGTAAGCAGCAAAATGTAGCGCTGTTCAATTTCTTTACAATTATTAAAATGTACAACCTTTGTAAATAGTTTCAAGTTTTTAATTATTAATGGATGTATGGGATGATAAGGGTGATATAGATATGTTAATTATAGGGAAGGACCAATTGCTTTTTGTAGCAATACCGATGGCAGTGGAGCGGTTATGTAATAAATAAAGCAACTACAATGAACTACTTAATAAAGGGTATAAATACCTTAAAGCCTGTGCCGCTCGAGGCAATAAAAGTCACACACAAAAGGGTTAACGGACACCAAGAACACGCACGTTCGGGTGATGGTGTCGCTTCAAAAGCTCTGATACAACTGTATTCTGCAACGGTTTGAGTACGACTGTCTTCACGCACTTCCACTGCCGGTATACATGTTTCACTAAAACTGTAGGATACCCGCACTAATAGTATTTATTGTCACCAATACCAATAAATGTTCGATGATGACGTAACATACCGCCCACCAAATTCATAGAATTTTGAAAAGGAGGGAAGTAGGTCGGGTAAAGGAAATCACATGGGATTTGACCTTGCTAGGAAAACAGGTAACGAGAGATAGGGTGGTACACTACAGCGAGCGATATTACCAACTATGCAAAATAAAATATATATGTAAATAAGCAAATATTTAAAAATAATATACTACTATACATGTAAGAAATGTATATACATCTAAACATAAAATAAAATTAAAATACCGGTAGCGGCGCTAGTTTGACCAAAGGTCGTTTTAATGTGCCATGTGCAGTTTTGATCTCAGCGACACGTATAATACCGTCCGCACCGGGAAAATATTAATAATACGACCAAACTTCCATTGAAGGGAGAAAGCTGGTCGTCCTTGATGAGGACAATAGTGTCCTTTTCAACTTGTCGGACACCTACCTTAGAGTGCCATTTAACCTTTTGATTCAGAGTATGTAAGTATTCATGGCTCCAGCTAGCCCAAAATCTTGATGGAGTTTTTGCAGGAGTTTCCACCTGCTCTTTAATGATAAAACGTTGGTTGAATGGTCCTCATCTGGTGGTGCAGAAAGAGGCTCCATAGTTAGGAAATGACCTGGTGTTAAGCAACGCAAGTCATTTGGATCCGAACTCAAAGCGCAGAGGGCCTTGAATTTAGAACAGATTCAATTTGAGTAAGAACTGTGTAAAGTTCCTCAAAGGTAAGTTTTGTTCGCCGATTACGCGAGCTAGGTGTGTCTTTACCGACTTAACACCGCTTTCCCACAAGCCACCGAAGTGAGGGGCGCTAGGTGGATTAAACGACCACTTTATCTTTTCTGAGGTTACTGCACTAGGCAGATAACTCATAAGCTGACGATAGGCACCTACAAAATTAGTACCGCAATCACTAAATATTTGAGAACAGCGTCCTCGACGTGCTATAAATCGTCGCAAAGCGGCAAGAAACGCTTCTGCCGACAAATGCGACACAAGTTCAATATGTGCTGCCTTAGTGGCAAAACAAACAAAAATACAAATATAGGCCTTAAGAGTTTTAGAGCCTCGCAGGCGGTTAGCCTTTATTAAAAGAGGGCCAGCAAAATCAACACCTACAATACTGAACGGTTTGATTTGGGTAATACGTGCTGCCGGTAGGTCTCCCATAGGAGGAGTTACCAGGACCGGTTTGGTACGAAAACATCTATGACATGATGATAAATAATTTCTGATTGAATTTTTAATAGAAAGGATCCAGAAATTCTGTTGGATAAGATACGCTGTGGTATTAACACCGGGATGGCAATACCTTTCATGAGTTGACCGAATGATAAGTTCGGTTAATCGGTGCCGCTGAGGCAATAACGCAGGAAACTTTTCGAAATAGGAAAGCGAAGAATGTGTCAAGAGCCCACCTACTCTTAAGATATTTTGTGGATCAACAAATGGAGAAAGTTTTCGCAAGCTTTTAGGTAATTTACGGTTTGCCGTGATAGAAGCTATTTCCTTTGAAAATGTAACATTTTGTACATGCCGAACGATAATCATGAGAGTATTGTGTAATTCAATGTCTGTTAAGGGACCCGTATGACGTTGAGCCATGGGTTTAGAAAATCTATAAATGTAAGCCACGATGCCTTGGATTTTATATAACGATGAAAAGCGACTTAGTAAAATGTCAATGACGTTTGGATCTGTTTGAGCGACAAATGTTAGGATCTTCTTTTCCGTAGTTACCTCAGCAATTGAGGTTGACAATGTTGGTTGAGGCGGCCACGAGTCACTAGGGTAGTGAAGCCATTCAGGCCCCGCCCACCATAGCGAACATGAAATAACCGCGCTTGGCATTAATCCCCGAGATGCAGGATCAGCCGGATTATGCGAAGATTTAATATAAAACCATCGACTAGGTGCAATGATTTCTTGAATGTGGCTAACACGGTTTGCCACAAAAGTTTTCCAACGAAAAGGTGGAGAACGTATCCAAGTGAGAGCGACCGTAGAATCACTCCACGCTGAAACATCGGAGATTTCAATCAAGCCGTGATAAGACCGAATGGTAAAAGAAAGTAAATCGGTTAATAAAACGGCGGCACATAATTCCAAACGTGGAATTGAAATGCGCTTAATTGGAGCTACTTTTGTTTTAGCGGTTCCAAATTTTACAGTTATTTCTCCAGTAGTTTGATTTATGAACTGAAAATACACTACCGCTGCATACCCTACCTCGCTAACATCGCAAAACCCATGCAAATGACAAGTAAAAGGATCCGGAGGGGGTAAACAACGTGGTAACTTTAATGACGCTAATAACGGCAATTCTTCTTGATACTGCTGCCATTGAGACGAAATGTCTGCTGGTGGGATGTCATCCCAATTTAAACCAAACATCCACAGGTGCTGGATTAGGCGTTTCGCAAAAAGTGTTAGTGGGGCTAAAAATCCTAATGGATCATATATTCTGGCAACTTGCGAAAGTATGTTGCGCTTTGTACATATTGGGTTTAATGGTTTAACCCGAAATGAGAAAATATCTTCTGTAGGTGACCATTGAAGACCTAAAATTTTTATTGATTCGTCAGAATCGAAATCGAGAGAAATATATTGGCAAAAATCTAACGGAATGCCTTCCAAAATAGAAGCTGAATTAGAACTCCATTTTCGAAGTTCAAAACCAGCCAAATGCAAAAGTCGAATAAGTTGATCTTTAATTTCGCGGGCCGATTGTATAGAATCTCCACCGGCGACGAAATCGTCAATATATAGAGTTGACCGTATAGCCTCAGCGGCTAACGGAAACCTTTTGCCTTCGTCAATGGCTAATTGCTGAAGGGTTTTTAATGAAAGATAAGGCGATGACTTAATACCATAGGTCACTGTATTAAGCTGATAAGTCTGAATGGGTTCTTCTGCGGAGAACCGCCACACAATTAATTGAAACCTTCGATGTTCTTCGGTAACCAAAATTTGTCGATACAATTGGCGAACATCACAAGTAAAAATGAAACGATGAGAGCGAAATTTAAGTAAGATTGACGAAATGTCATTTTGGAGACTAGGTCCAGCAATTGAGTGTCATTACGTGACACGTTGTTTTAGCCTTTGCAGAGGCGTCAAAACCACACGAATTTTAGAAATATGACCTTCCTCTTTAAACACAGGGTGATGGGGTAAAAAATAATTATCGTTCCCAACGGGCGGAGAATCGAGTAATGCCATATGACCCGCATCAAGATAGTCCTGCATGAAATTGTTGTATTGGGCGCGTAGCTCCGGTTGTGCATGCAATTTGCGCTCCAACGAAAATAGTCTTTTTAGCCATCTCAAAGCAATTATCAAAAAAGGGCAAAGTATCGTTGAACGGTAACGCAACAATAAAACGACCGCTAGGGTCACGAGAAAACGTGTTTTCAAAAATCAAATCTGCCTTTTCTTTTTCTGGAGAAGTATAAGGCTTAGATGACAACTCTTCTATCTCCCAAAACCGCCTTAGGGTCTGGTCGATAGGATCTTCTACAGAAGTAAAAAATTCTTGGACAGTATCAGACTGCAAGCTTTTTGTGGGACCAATAATAGTCCAACCAAAAATTGTATTTATGGCGGCAGGCTGAAGAAATTTGCCATGTATAACACCGCCATTGATGATGAACGGATAAACATCTGCTCCAAGGAGCATGTCAATAGTTCCTGGAGAGTTCCAGGTCGGGTCTGCAAAGTGCAGGCCGCATAAGCGTTCCCAATTATTAGGAACTTCAACGCTGGGTAATTTGCCAGATATTGACGAAAGCACAAAAGTTGTGACTTCTAGAGATTTTTCAGAGTCTAACATAGAGCGAATGGTGCAGCTGACGGCACCCCTATTGACTGCTGAAGTTGTCTGTCGAAGTCCATAAATCGGAACTTAAGAACGTATGCGTGGAAGCCAAAGTTTGCTCACGCAATCGTCTCGAATAAAGCTAGCTTGAGAGCCAGGGTCTAAGAGTACCCTGATCGGTTTGTATCTACCAGAACGATCTTGAACTTCCACAACAGCAGTGGAGAATAAGACAGTAACCCCAAGATTTGAATTCGTCTGTGAAGACAAAACATTCGCCGGAATAGGAGAGGCTGACTGCGTCCTATTGGCAGTTTTATGCATGTGTGTAGCGGTTGGTTCAGCTGAACGGCTAGAAGCAGGTTGCGGTTCAAAATGTAGCAAGGTATGATGCGGCTTTGCGCAAGTTCGACAAGAGTTATAGGATTTGCATTGCATGGACGCTTGGTCTGTTCGTAAGCAATTTAAACAAAGGCGTAAGCGTTTAACAATGTCGAAACGTTCTGTCGGAGTTTTCTTTAGAAACGATTGACATCTATAAATTAAGTGATTGCCTTTGCAAGAAGGACAATGGTGCGAAAATGAATTCTTTGAGTCACTGGAGCTACTTGGTGTATCCAGTGAAACTACGTTAGAAGAAACCTTTGGTTTAAATTGAAACGCTGAGGATTTCTTAGGCACTGATGTGTGAGATGTATGGACAGTCGTCGAATAAGAAACAGGTGCGGTTGAAAAAAAGGTTTCCAACGCTGCACATTGATGAGTTAAAAAATATCTCAAATCATCGAAATTGGGTATTTGCTTCGGATCCGATTGGAGTTCGAAGCGTTTTCTAGTGAACGGATCGAGTTTTTCTAAAAGAAAATCGACTAGAATAAAGTTCCAATGTTCAGTGGGAAACTTTAAGTTAGTTAGAACAGCAAGGTTCTCTGAAAAACAATCAATAAGTGCCCTAAGTTTCTTAGGGTTTTCTGATTTTAAAGGTGGAAAGTCTTTCATAGCCTTCCCATGCAAAGTTGCTAATAAACGCGGATTGCTAAATCGCTAACGCAAGGCGTTATAGGAAATAATAGAATTATCTCCCGAAATGGGTACCGATTTAATAATTTTCAAAGACTCCCCGCTACAGCAATTGATAAGGTAATTTAGCTTTTCGATATTGGACAGCGACGCGTTATTATAAACCAGACTGTCAAATAAATCGATAAAGGATGCAAATTCAGTTACCTCATTATTAAAATGTGGGAGCTTTAACGGTAACAATTTTGATCCCGTGCTGTTTGGAGCGTTTTCCGTAATTTGTACCCGCATTTCTGGCATCGTTTCAAGATGCAGCAGTATGCAATAATAAGCGGAATCCACTTCCTTCCGCAAAGCGTTGTAATTCAATAATTCTACCTCGTCACAGGCCGCTAAGACATCAACTAAAACCCTGTTAAAATTGGAGTAAATGTCATTGACTCCCCTTGTTAGAATATGGAACGTTTTTAAACTTGAATTACTTTGTATAGCGTTGCCAAGTTCCAACATTTCCATAATGCGCATTTTCAGTAATTCGAGCTCTGCTACATGTGTTTTCTTCGGAGCCATAGTGACTGTTATTCTGAAAGACCTACAATAAATGCTGTAAAACGGTAACCGCTCAGATGTGCGCTGAGAAATATTAAAATATTATGAGTTGTTCAAGGCACGAAAAATGTAAAATAGCGCATAAATCGATAAATCACGTTTATGACTATTAGCCTGCAATGGGGGTCTTAAGCAACACGTCGAAAACCAAGGGTTTGTTAAACAAAGCGTTACGATAAAATTTACAGTTTACGGTTACGGTCGGCCTTTACATCAAAGCTCACAGGAACATGATGCATCTTTACAACTTTATTACCCTGCAAATGTGTTCAATATTTTACCGCAAACCGACTGAAAGGTTGTATGTGATACAAAACGTGCAATGACTTTTACATAAAGCAAATCCCTTTACCTTGCTGTGTGTTTTATAAGCCGCTAAAATAAATTTAAGACTGAAAACTAACAAATTTGATGCTAAAGTATTTGTTTGTAACTAAACGCTTGTTGGTTTAATTACGGCGAAATCGCTTAATTTAATTTAACGAAAGTATGTAGCTAATATTGTACATATTTTAACCCGCTAAATATGGGGTTTGAACACAAATTTAAAGCTAAATCTTTAATTAAAACCGCTCGCTGAAATGCAAAATAATATTTAATTTAGGACATGCGTATAAAACCATAGAACTAGTGAAATTCGGATCGTTTGGACCAATGGATGTATGGGATGATAAAGGTGATATAGATATGTTAATTATAGGGAAGGACCAATTGGTTTTTGTAGCAATACCGATGGCAGTGGAGCGGTTATGTAATAAATAAAGCAACTACAACGAACTACTTAATAAAGGGTATAAATACCTTAGAGCCTGTGCCGCTCGGGGCAATAAAAGTCACACACAAAAGGGTTAACGGACACCAACAACACGCACGTTCGGGTGATGGTGTCGCTTCCAAAAGCTCTGATACAACTGTATTCTGCAACGGTTCGAGTACGACTGTCTTCACGCACTTCCACTGCCAGTATAAATGTTTCACTAAAACTGTAGCCTACCCGCACTAATAGTATTTATTGTCACCAATACCAATAAATGTTCGATGATGACGTAACAATTAATATACCCTCAAAGTGCCGCGTGTTTAATTATATTTCAGAAACCAGCTACAAATATTATTTGGTACAATCCCCAAATAATTATCAGGAAGGAGAAATAATCAGTCAAGAATTCGTTCTAAAATAGGCCTAATTCACCTTCCCAACATGGTCCATCGTGCGCGGATAATAATGATAAATTTTGTGGCCTTCGACCACTGCTACAATTAACCTCATCGCTTCTAACAAGGACATAATTAACCAAATGGCGCGGATATTATAATTAAATGGTTCAAGAAGTGCAGCACCATTGCTCAAATATTTTTAAACTACAAAGGAATGTAACTAGCATTATTTATTCTATATAAACAAGGTCAGTACCGTATTGCTAAAATTTTAGGTGCGTTGCTAGAACAAAGAACGTTTCAGTGGAAAACGACCCTTTTGATTCGGCTAAACCTTCAAAACAGGATTCCAAAGCAAGCCCTGAATGCTTCACGGTACATGTGCGAGACAAAGAGCAACCGCTTTCATTTCATTTTCACACTTGCAAGTTCAAACAAGGACAAAGGTAAGTCAATGGTACAGGTATCCTTTTCTTTGTTATTTATGTGGTTATTTACCTCCTGTTGCGGCAAAGTGCTCACCCCTTATTTTCACTATTTATATTTTAAATAAAAGCAAGCTTTGTGTTTTATTTAGTTTTAAGTTATTTTGAGATTTATAATATGCTAATTTGTTAATTCTGAGGTTACTCAAACATTTTATAACACATTGTTACATATGAAACGGGTATTTTGCTTTTATAATTGCGAACCCTTGTTCCAACAAAGCGACCATAGGCGTTCGCTTTCTATCCTAGTGTACTTTAAATTCGCATTACGAATAAATTCTTAACCTGCTGCCTTTCCACCAGTGGCGTGGATTGAATAAGCACACCTACCACCAGTAGCGCGTTGTGATAATTTTACTGTCACTTTTCAATTAATTATTAGGTACTATGGAGTCCCTTACTAAAGGTCGCGGTTATATTAAAGCCCGTCTTACTAGATTCACAAATCATATTACTTCTTTGGAAGAAATTCATAACAGTACCAATAAAATAATTACTTCAACTAAAATTGTTGAGTTACGTAAAAGACTAAATGATATAACGCCTCTACTTGTTGAATTCTATGACGTAGATTTCAAAATTCTTACATCAAATCCGGACATTGCGGATTCTAATTCTGATTTTGAAAGTTCTTATTATTCCGCGGTATCACGCGCAGAAGATTTGCTTCAGCATTATGCTAACGAGACTGAACATAGATCAGTTTCACAAACGTCAAGTCCTAAAACACATTCGGGCAATTCTAGTCAACAAATTCGCTTACCTACAATATCGATTCCAGAATTCAGCGGTGAAAACCCATCCGAATGGTTGAAATATTACGAGATCTTTAAAAATCCTATTCATGAGAACAATTTCTTATCGGACATCCAACGCTTTCATTACTTGAAGGCAAGTCTGTGCGGCTCCTCAGCCTAAATCATCAAATCTCTAGACTTCAGCCCTGGTAGTTATGCAACGGGGTGGGAGGCGCTTTGTCAGCGCTACAATGACCCTCGCATGTTAGTGTATAACCACTTTAAGGCAATACTTGAACTGGAGGCGATTGATAAGGAATCCGCTTCTAAGTTGCATCAAACAAATGATATGTTGTTTAAGCATTATAATGCTCTCACTTCACTAGCTTCGGATAAGCAACTTTTAGAATTTTTCATAATTTATGTTGCTTCTAAAAAATTAGATTCCCACACTTTCCGTGAGTGGGAAGTTTTAAGAAATTCTGCTGGGTCAGTATTACCTACATTGTCAGATTTTAAAGAGTTCCTAAAGAACACAGCAAATTTATTAGACGCTCTCGAGTCTAAACAAAGCAAAACTTCAGTGCTGGAAAAGTCTTCAAAGCCTTCAAAACCACGCTCAAAATCGTTTGTTTCTAATGGGCCTTCTTGCGCTTGCTGCAAAGGTGCTCACGCATTATACAGATGTCACGAATTTGCTAAATTGTCTACAAGCAGTAGAATTTCAAAGGCAAAAAGAACATTTTGTAAATCAATGCACTTCAAAGTTTACTTGCAAGAAATGCAACGCCAAACACAACACGCTGCTTCATGAAGAGAATCAAATCAAATCTGAACATCAACCAGAGCCTGCAAATTCTGCAGCACCTGTTGAGTCAAACCAATCCATTTCTGCATTCTGCTCGAATGATGTTCAAGTCCTATTGCCCACAGCAAAGGCAAGAATTATTTCTAATGATGGTCGATTTCACGAAATCGGAATATTGCTAGATTCTGGCTCTCAATCAAATTTCATAAGATCGGCTGTATGCGCTCGGTTAAACCTTCAAATTCGCAGCGCTAATATCACCGTTTCTGGTCTAGGTAAGGCCACTTCGCATATACGTTCAAGGTGTGACGTAGAACTTCATGCGCTTCACACCAACTTCTAATTCAATGTCTCATGTTTAATTCTGGATGAAATCACTAGCGTTTCTCCTAGTTTCAACGTAGAATGCGACAGCATCAAGATTCCCAGCAACATTAAATTAACGGATTCTACTTTCTATCAATCTGGTACCATCGATATTTTGCTAGGTGAATCATTATTTTGGAAGCTCTTATGCATAGGGCAAATTCAGTTAGGACCCAACCTCCCAATTCTGCAAAAACGCGATTGGGATGAGTTGTTTCAGGGTCCCACGACCACTTTCGCACATACTGTACAGTGCAATTCTACATCGGCCGAGAGCCCTGCTGATGCACTCAGCAGATTCTGGCAGATTGAACATTACCCTGCTGAAAAAGTTCTTATAGAAGAAGAAACTGCCTGCGAGGCACATTTTGTACAAACTGCACGTCGCGATTCCGATGGCAGGTTTATAGTTTGCATTCCTTTCAAGCAATCGCCTGAGATTCTAGGTGATTTTTCAAGATTGCCCAAAAAAGATTCTTTGGGTTAGAAAGGCGACTGCAAGTCAGTCCACACTTGGCTACTCGCTACAGTCAATTTATGCAAGAATACATTGATTTGGGGCACATGCCACTTGCTGATCCCCAAGCATCTGAAATTTCTTATTATCTTCCACACCACGGTATCCTAAAAGAGGATACCTTACTACAAAATTGCGAGTCGTTTTCAATGGTTCACAAGAAACCACTTCTGGTTATTCTTTGAACAATATTCAAATGGTTGGTCCCACTATCCAGCAAGATTTGGTCTCCATATTGATACGTTTCCGCAAGCATACTTTTGCTATTGCTGGTGATGTTGAGAAGATGTTCAGACAGGTTCAGGTGGAGCCTGACCAAAGGTATTTGCAAAGGATTTTGTGGCGATTCTTTCCTACAGATCCACTTCACGCATACAACTTAAATACAGTTACTTATGGTACTGCTTCTGCATCCTTTCTTGCTGTTCGTAGTCTTACACAGCTGAGTTACGATCGTGCAGCTTCATTTCTGGATATCTCTAAGGTAATTAGAGAAGATTTCTATGTTGATGACTTATTAACAGGTACTAGCACGCTTGAAAGTGCTCGCACCCTGTGCTCTCAGTTAAATAAAGTTCTAACTTCAGGTTGTTTCAAGTTGCGGAAATGGATTTCAAATGATCCACATGTTTTGGAAGGAATTCCAAGCTCAGATATACATCCTGGCGTTCTCAAGCTAGGAGATCACGAGCACACCAAAACTTTAGGTTTGATTTGGTCATTTCAATCTGATCAGTTCATGTTCACAATTTCCAATACTTTTACACAAAAGGCTACTAAGCGTAGCATGCTTTCAGAGATTTCCCAAATCTTTGATCCTCTGGGTTTCCTTGGTTTATGCATCTTGGGAGCAAAAATTCTCATTCAGCAACTGTGGCTGGAAAGCTAAAATGGGACGACCCTGTTCCCAATAACTTAAATAAAAAATGGCTTTCATATCGTAGCGAATTAGTCGGCCTAAATGACTTGAAAGTTCCCAGATATGTTGTGTGTAAACAACACACGGAGATTGAGTTTCACGGTTTCTGTGATGCGTCCATGCAAGGGTATGGAGCATGCATTTTTCTACGTTCAAAGGACAGAGAAGGTTTATACGACGTTAAGCTTCTATGCTCCAAATCTAAGGTTTCACCTCTGAAACCGCTAACAATTCCTAAGTTAGAGCTCTGTGGGGCTGTTCTTTTAGCAAAGCTTTCAAAGCAAGTTCTAAAAGCATTACACTTGCCAGTTACACGTTCCTGTTTTTGGTCTGATTCAACCATTGTCTTGGGATGGTTAAAAACCGATCCAAAGCTCTTAAAAACCTTCGTATGCAACAGGGTTTCTGATGTACAGCAGCTCACGCAACTCGGTACTTGGCTTCATGTGCCAACCAAATGCAATCCTGCAGATTTGCTTTCAAGAGGCATCAGTCCTCAGGCATTAAAGGACTCAAACCTTTGGTGGAACGGTCCTCGTGGCTTCATGAAGATGAGTCTTCATGGCCCCATTTGAATTGCTCAATTGTTGACCTCCCTGAAACAAAAGGGGAGTCGTTCTGTAATCTGGTCAACTCACCAGAACCATTTTAATTCAATCGCTTTCCAAGCTTGTATGAGTCAGTGCGAGTCGCTGCTTACTGTTTTCGATTTCATAAGAATTGTTTGAGGCCCAAGGCAAGTCGCTGATTCGGTCCTTTATCGTCTATTGAGTTTAATGAATCACTCCTTGTTCTTATAAAGCTTTCTCAGCAGGAATCCTTTTCTGCTGAGCTAAAAATATTACTTCAGGATACATCTTTAAAATCCTCAAAGTTGCTACCTCTTAATCCATTTCTTAATTTCAAGGGCACGATGAGAGTTGGCGGAAGACTCCAAAACTCTCAATTTTCATATGATAAGAAATTTCCGTTAATAATTTCGGGTAAACATCCGATTGCAAAACTTCTTGTTCTTAACGAGCACATACAGCTTTTGCATGCTGGACCCCAGATGCTGATTTCCTGTCTTAGAGACAGGTATTGGATCACTTCTTGTAGAAATCTTGCCAAGCAAGTAGTTCATCAATGCCTGCGATGCTTTCGGTTTTCTCCAAGATTCGCTGAGCTAATAATGGGTAACCTACCCTCTTATCGTGTTCAACCATCTCCTCCATTTCATGTGACTGGGCTAGACTATGGCGACCCTTTCATAATTAAAGACCGCAAGGGTCGAAGTTGTAAAACCACTAAATCTTATTTGTGTTTATTCATTTGTTTTGCTACAAAAGCGGTGCATCTAGAGTTGGTCACCGACTTGAGCACAGAAACATTTTTGATGGCTTTTCGACGGTTTGTTGCTCGACGAGGCAAACCTCTACATATTTACTACGACAACGGTACCAACTTTGTTGGCGCGACTTCAGAACTAAAAGAACTGAGTGAATTTTTAAAACAACAGGAAGTTTGTATACCTCATTCTATGACTAAGGAGGGAACAAATTGGCATTTTATTCCTGCATATAGCC
Organism: Platerodrilus igneus; assembly: GCA_036346225.1. Taxonomy (NCBI): domain Eukaryota; kingdom Metazoa; phylum Arthropoda; class Insecta; order Coleoptera; family Lycidae; genus Platerodrilus; species Platerodrilus igneus. The sequence goes on from JARFIW010001701.1 coordinate 5,242,871, forward strand.
CCCACTTTGGCGGGCTTTGGGAGGCAGGTATCAAGTCCTCCAAATTTCATTTTGTTATCACAGGTAAAAGCCACCCTTAATTCTCGTCCTATCTCACCTTTATCCTCAGATTCCTCTGATCTCTTACCATTGACGCCTGCCCACTTTCTCATTGGTCGTCCGTCAACTGTACTGCCGGATCCAGATTTAACTCAATCTTCCGAATCCCGGCTATCAACATTTCAAAAGGTACAAAAATTCAATCAACATCTATGGAAAAGATGGAGCAAAGAATATTTATCAGAGCTTCGACAACGTGTTAACTGACGCGAAACTTCTTCTCAACTTGCAGTGTGTTTAGGATATCTTTGTAATAATTGTACATCTTCGCTGGTGATTCTGCTGTACGTGTATTTCGTTGTAGGACCAACTTAACAATAAAACGGAAAACTTGTTTCTTGCTAAAATAGAAATTGTAAAGAATGCTTGAACGTGGAATACATTTATTGTAACTGAATATAATTGAAATTATGTAAATACATTGGAATAATTGGGTATTAGCTGTCACGAACTAACCCCTCGAACATTTTAAACGCGAATCAATAGAAACGAAGCACCCAAATAGAAACATGAGCATCTTCCGCCACAAAAGTAGTTCTTGGCACAAACGCGAAGTAATTTCAAATCTTAAATTCTATAATCCCCAACACAGTGGACACCCTAGTTCTCATCAAAGATGACCATGCTCAACCGATGCAGTGGAAGCTCGGCAGAGTGGTTCAGCTCTTTCCTGGTGCTGACGGTATCCCTCGTGTTGCCTCAATCAAGACTTCAAACGGAATCGTAAAACGCTCCCTTGCAAAATTGTGCACCTTTCCACACTGCGCGAGTGACTATAAAGAAAAAATCATTGTGTGTAACGTAGTTCTTAATTGTGCTTAGATTAAGTATTTGTTTGTGTTAACTCTTATTGCTAATAATGATCTGTATTGTTCCCTTAGTTCTAAGATTTAATGTTTGTCCTTTTTTTTGAAAGCTACCTCTTTCAAGGCGGGCGGTATGTTGGATATTGTTCTAATAATTTTAACTACTTTAAATTATGTAAGTTTTCATACTGGCCTCGCCATCTAGCGTAAGTTTCTGGTTACCAACCACCCTCTTGAATTTGATGGCGTGCTCTCGGCATTTCATACCCAGACCCTTTACTGTAAGCAGCAAAATGTAGCGCTGTTCAATTTCTTTACAATTATTAAAATGTACAACCTTTGTAAATAGTTTCAAGTTTTTAATTATTAATATACCCTCAAAGTGCCGCGTGTTTAATTATATTTCAGAAACTAGCTACAAATATTATTTGACACAGTGCCCAAATAATTATCAGGAAGGAGAAATAATCAGTCAAGAATTCGTTTTAAAATAGGCCTTATTCACCTTCCCAACACCTACTCATGGACTTAACCTAACCTTTTCATAATTTTTATTCACCGAGTTACGAAAGAAAAACAATTTGTGAATTGGCTTTTTATAGATTTCTTCCACAATTAAATTTAAACTTTTAAGATGAATTGTTCACATTTAAAAAGTATATTATCTACTACAGTTAATTTTTCTTGATATATTAGCACCGCTTCCTCGATATATGAAAGGTATCCAATACCTATTGGTTATAACGGATTTGTTTTTAAAATTTGTTTTCGTTTATCCTTCAGAAAAGGCTACATTTTCTACGATTTTAAAATTCTTAGAGCAACAAATTTTCTTATTTTTGGTGTTCCTCAAATTATTCTCTGAGACAATGGTACACAATTTATTCCGAAGGAATTTCAAAGCTTCGGGAAAAGTTATAAAGTTCAGTAACTCTGGTTTAATGCTAGATATCCTCAAGTAAATTAAACAAAACGTATTCATCGTGTTATTAATACCACTATATCTTCATATACAATATACTCATATAGTCTAAACTACTTGGTAATACTGTTCCTACTTTATCCGCTTGTATAGTCAGCCACTCGTCCAGGGTAGCTAGATTTTACAGTTCCATATGTTCACGACTTTTCTTTAACTTGAAATCAGCCCATTCAAGTTTAAGCGATCCAGGGAGTTCTTGTACCAATTCATTCAATAATGTTGGATTTGTTAGGCGACTTGTCATGCCGCAAACCTGCATGGTGACGCAGAGGTGCTGTACGGCTTTGTCTAAGTACACTTCTATTGAAAGATGTATTATCAACATTAGGCGCACAGCGTTGAGCGCTTGTAAGAAACTCTTGCTGATTTCTGGCGGTTGACAGTAATTGCCGACTGCTTGAAAAATGGCAGGTAAACATTTTTCACAAAAATTACGCCCTCGTTCGGATGAGAGGTTAAATGGAGGTTCCGTGTGTGAGTGTTGTCACGCACATTAAAGATCCCTACCTTGCCTGGAACGGCAAGGGTTCGGCAAAATTCTAAATTTCCAGGCAACAAAAAACTCGCTTCCTGGCCAATGTAGTACCTTCGGGTGGAGCATTGGAAATATAAATGAACGGTTGACAGTAATTGCGTCGGTGATGAAATACTCTGAGGTTAATCGATTTGTAAGGTTTTTATAGTTTTCGCTATTTATTATCTGAATTTAAATGTCTGTAGACTCAACGGTACTTTACGGCTTTCAACTGAAGCTCTTGAATGTACTTTAACCCACTTTTTAATATCAACATTCCTACTTTGAATATCAATTGACGCGAATCCTTCCACCGAGGGGTTTGTTACGTTTATTTTCGACGATAGATTTAAAAACGTCCTTTTTGTGGTAATTTGTTTTTCATTCACCTAGCTTCTGTTTCTTTTTAAAACCTCATCCTGTATTTTTACCTCGTTACAATAGTACGCGCAATCATAACATTTCTTTCAAATCTATTCATTCTAAAACGAAAATTTATTCGATGAATTAAATAGTCAATACCTTGTTTTAGGTATCCGTTGATTTGATAAACATTCCGATAACGTATAATTGCTTTCTCTTGTGTTTCTCACCTAAAGACTTGCCAAAACAATGGATCCTACTATTAGTTGATAGCGTGTTTTTCAGTTTGCTAATCGCGCTTTGATAACGCGAGGATTGCAGTTTGAGCTCCTGTTATTTGAACCAATTTTTAATTTGATTCTGCAGCTTGTGCGTTGAAATATTTTCTACAGCGATGCGCGCTTTTTTTTGTTCGACAAGCAGGATGTATTTTGCGTGTATCGGTGAGTTTTCCCGCACTTACCCATTCTAATCAGATTCTCTTTTTAGCTCTTAGCAGGAGGCCAAATTGTTTCTGTTTTTATGTAGGCCCAACTGTTCGTTGACGTAGACCAACTGTTTTTGTCTGTAGACCGTTGCTGCAGCTACGGTGGCAGGGCGAATGGATCCTGACTATCGTGGCGTTGCTGTGCTGACTCACCCCGACGATTTGCAAGATAAGCATCTCGACGCATGAGGTATGTGACTCGTTTTCTTTTACGTACATTGAGGATCCTTATTTATCAGCGGTTGATGTTGTGAAACCAAGTTTAAAAGCTAGCTTCGCCAGTGCTTTTGGTTATATTTCTTTAATTCTTACTACAACTTGGTCTACATTTAATACTTTAATTTAACACACGTGCTATTGAGAAAATCTAAGCATTACTTTTATTTCATGAGTTTTATTACATGTTAGCTACGAAATGGGCATTTCGTGGATTCATTATAAAATTTGCCCTTTACAATATAACTTCAATTTAATACTTTTCTTGGTCCATGTGAATCAAGGAATTTTAATTTATTTTTAATGTTAATTGATAATTGTGGGCGACGTGTTTTTTTTTGTTTTTTGGTATGTAGGTGAATCCCCCCTACTCTCCGCTTCAGATAGAAAGCCTGGTATTTACGTTTTTTTCGGCGACGTCTAGGTACATAGCATGTTACTGATGCTAATGTCGTTCATCTGACCCTTCAATAGCTTCTTTTGTGCGAAATATAACTAATTTTCATTTTTCTGGTGTTTTCTCGCAGCTACAATCACACGACTTTCTTCTTCTAAGACATCTAAAAGTCGTTGATTTCTTAGGCATGTACTGCACGAGTTTTAAATAGACTGGTGGGACTTGGGCGTGGGTTCCTTAGCGATATCCTCAACGTTTTTTGCAAGATTTTCAATTAGAGTAGGAGCATTTTGACATTTATCGATGCTATGATATTCATAGCTGTTTTGATTGCTACTATAGTTATGACTTAAACTATCACATTTCTGTCCTTGGCCTTTGCTCGCATGCACTTATGACTCCTTTTGCGTTGATGTTTAGGTGCGCATTTTATTCATACAAAAGGCTTGCTAAAATGACTCCAACTAAAACATTTTTCACATTGCATCAAGCTTCCTTCTTCTGGATATCCACACAGATTGCAATTGCAACTTGAATCATCAGGGTTGTTCATATTTAAAGTATTTTTCTGGCTTATTTTTGCACTGGTTTATTTCGTGGTGTGTGTTTGTCGCAATTAGATTTTCCAGGTTCTAATTCAAGACTCGTACAATAATCCACCAAATTAATCCCAAGTGTTCTTCTAATGCCAGATTTAGTTTTTTAATATGTTATCAAAGTTATGATGAGAACTGCGAAATTTTGTTGAGCGTCAATTTTTTGTATAAAAGCGCTAAAAACTGAATGGTGTTCTATCCTAATTCCCAAAGTTTCTTGAGATACGTTCTGTATTTCTAATGATTAAAAGTCATTTAATTTAGAATAATTCTTTTTTACAATTCAAATGGGAAAAATTGCAGTTTAATGGAACTTCACCGACTTCGAAAATTTTTAATTTGGAAATAGCCTAGACCCTAGGAGTGATGATTCCGCAAAAAAAAGTTTGCGGAAATCAAAAATAAATTTTTTGTGAATTTTTCCAAAAAACATTTTCCCTGCTTATTCACATAGAGAGAACCAAATATTTATGCCAAGTGTTTTCCAACCCAAAAATGTGAACCGAACATATTACCCTAAAAATAGTTTACTGCAAAAATATCACGTTACCCCAAAAATATCGCATGAACCAAAAAATATTTTAGTACCTCGAAAATATCGTATTACTCCAAAAATACCATTTTTTCATGTTTCAGGTCATAGTACGACTTTCTCAATCTGCTCCAAACAATCTCATTTTACCCTGTAACGGGATTTATAGACGACAACTTATACGCAGGTATATTGGGATACAGTTCTTAAATTTAGGTTAGGTTTTTTCTAAGTATGCGGCAAGTTAGAATGTGTACCCTACATTGCTTCTAGGTATGCGGAAAGTGAGACTGTGTACCTTGGGTTCCTTCTAGGCATGCCGAAATTGAGACTGTATCTTAAGTTCCTTCTAGGTGTGGGAAAGGTGAGATTTTGGCAAAATTCTAGATTTTCCGACATGGGACAAGCTGAGATATTTTGGCGGCAAGTTGAGAAAGTCTTTGAAATGGCTTCGAACGTGTACAAACGCAATAAAAACTGAGATAAAAAAAACTCACATTACCACAAAAATAAGAAATTCAACAAGTTTTAAGTCAAGTCATGTCAACCTTTATTCATTTGTAAATAAATATCAGTTTCTAGAAACTGGTTTGCAATCAAAGACACAGTAAAAATATAACTATGATAACTATTATTAGAAATCTGAAGTTAATATATAAAGAATAGTAAAACAAGTTGAAAATGCAAGGCATTGTCGCAACGAACTTCCCAATGTAGACTTACTTTAAAACAAATTAAAGAAATTAAAATTATTATGTTGTAATAATTATAAGTATTCAGATTAAAAAAAACAAACATTTATAAACAACAAAAGAGACATTTAAATATATTTTATTTTATTGAATAAATATTTTAAAAGCTATATATTAGTTCTCTTCAATAAGATAAGAAATTTTTTTTTTTTGTTTTATATGAATCTAATTATTTTCGGTAATCAAAATTTAAGTTTAAACAATGTCTATAATTTCATCAAAAATATGGGCGTCATTATTGGAACAAAATGAGCAATCAAATGGCACAATATTCTCTACGTTTTCTAGACAATTAAGATGGAAGTATTCACGACATGTAGTACAGCGCAACATATTAGAATTTCCAACTGTTCCACAAATACAGTGAACTGCTGGCACTATTTCTGAATGTAATAATTGTTGGTGCACTACACGAGTTGCTAGAAGAGACAATTGTCCGGATTCTAGCCAAATTCGAATCCTGTCTCTTTTTATATAAAATAAAAAAAATATATCAAATTTATTATTCACGCAATATTTTTCTTTTGAATTAATATATTGTATTTATCATTGACGCAATATATTTCTATTGAATTAATATATTGTATTTATCATTGACGTAATATATTTTTTTTTCTATTGAATTAATATATTGTATTTATCATTGACGTAATATATTTCTATTGAATTAATATATTGTATTTATCATTGACGCAATATGTTAATATTGGAATAATTGTCATGAAATGCCATAAATTGTTCAAATATGTGCCGCATATTGATTTTTAACTTATTTAAAATTTTAATTATCCCTGTGGATTTTCCCGGGGGCTCGGCGTCCCCGTGGCCCGATTTTAACTGACATCAAAACTTAAGCTCTGGACACCGAGCTGAATCGATTGATGTATCACACATTGATGTCCGACCATTAAAAAGGCCTCGGACACACAGACAGACAGACACACAGACAAATAGATTTCATAAACGAACGAAGTTCGTTGACAAGTTGAAAATGCAAGGCATTGTCGCAACGAACTTCCCAATGTAGACTTACTTTAAAACAAATTAAAGAAATTAAAATTATTATGTTGTAATAATTATAAGTATTCAGATAAAAAAAACAAAAATTTATAAACAACAAAAGAGACATTTTAATATATTTTATTTTATTGAATAAATATTTTAAAAGCTTTATATTAATTCTCATCAATTAGATAAGAAATTTTATTTTTTTTGTTTTATATGAATCTTATTATTTTTGGTAATCAAAATTTAAGTTTAAACAATGTCTATAATTTCATCAAAAATATGGACGTCATTATTGGAACAAAATGAGCAATCAAATGGCACAATATTCTCTACGTTTTCTTGACAATTAAGATGGAAGTATTCACGACATGTAGTACAGCGCAACATATTAGAATTTCCAACTGTTCCACAAATACAGTGAACTGCTGGCACTATTTCTGAATGTAATAATTGTTGGTGCACTACACGAGTTGCTGGAAGAGACAATTGTCCGGATTCTAGCCAAATTCGAATCCTGTCTCTTTTATATAAAATAAAAAAATATCAAATTTATTATTCACGCAATATATTTCTTTTGAATTAATATATTGTATTTATCATTGACGTAATATATTTCTATTGAATTAATATATTGTATTTATCATTGACGCAATATATTTCTATTGAATTAATATATTGTATTTATCATTGACGTAATATATTTCTATTGTATTTATCATTTACGTAATATATTTCTATTGAATTAATATATTGTATTTATCATTGACGCAATATGTTAATATTGGAATAATTGGCATGAAATGCCATAAATTGTTAAAATATGTGTCGCATATTGATTTTAAACTTATTTAAAATTTTAATTATCCTGTGGATTTTCCGGGGCTCGGCGTCCCCGTGGCCCGATTTTAACTGACATCAAAACTTAAGCTCTGGACACCGAGCTGAATCGATTGATGTATCACACATTGATGTCCGACCATTAAAAGGCCTTGGACACACAGACAGACAGACACACAGACAAATAGATTTCATAAACGAACGAAGTTCGTTGACAAGTTGAAAATGCAAGGCATTGTCGCAACGAACTTCCCAATGTAGACTTACTTTAAAACAAATTAAAGAAATTAAAATTATTATGTTGTAATAATTATAAGTATTCAGATAAAAAAACCAAACAATTTATAAACAACAAAAGAGACATTTTAATATATTTTATTTTATTGAATAAATATTTTAAAAGCTTTATATTAATTCTCATCAATTAGATAAGAAATTTTATTTTTTTTGTTTTATATGAATCTTATTATTTTTGGTAATCAAAATTTAAGTTTAAACAATGTCTATAATTTCATCAAAAATATGGACGTCATTATTGGAACAAAATGAGCAATCAAATGGCACAATATTCTCTACGTTTTCTTGACAATTAAGATGGAAGTATTCACGACATGTAGTACAGCGCAACATATTAGAATTTCCAACTGTTCCACAAATACAGTGAACTGCTGGCACTATTTCTGAATGTAATAATTGTTGGTGCACTACACGAGTTGCTGGAAGAGACAATTGTCCGGATTCTAGCCAAATTCGAATCCTGTCTCTTTTTATATAAAATAAAAAAAAAATATCAAATTTATTATTCACGCAATATATTTCTTTTGAATTAATATATTGTATTTATCATTGACGTAATATATTTCTATTGAATTAATATATTGTATTTATCATTGACGCAATATATTTCTATTGAATTAATATATTGTATTTATCATTGACGTAATATATTTCTATTGTATTTATCATTTACGTAATATATTTCTATTGAATTAATATATTGTATTTATCATTGACGCAATATGTTAATATTGGAATAATTGGCATGAAATGCCATAAATTGTTAAAATATGTGTCGCATATTGATTTTAAACTTATTTAAAATTTTAATTATCCCTGTGGATTTTCCCGGGGGCTCGGCGTCCCCGTGGCCCGATTTTAACTGACATCAAAACTTAAGCTCTGGACACCGAGCTGAATCGATTGATGTATCACACATTGATGTCCGACCATTAAAAAGGCCTTGGACACACAGACAGACAGACACACAGACAAATAGATTTCATAAACGAACGAAGTTCGTTGACAAGTTGAAAATGCAAGGCATTGTCGCAACGAACTTCCCAATGTAGACTTACTTTAAAACAAATTAAAGAAATTAAAATTATTATGTTGTAATAATTATAAGTATTCAGATAAAAAAAACAAAAATTTATAAACAACAAAAGAGACATTTAAATATATTTTATTTTATTGAATAAATATTTTAAAATCTTTATATTAATTCTCATCAATTAGATAAGAATTTTTTTTTTTTTGTTTTATATGAATCTTATTATTTTTGGTAATCAAAATTTAAGTTTAAACAATGTCTATAATTTCATCAAAAATATGGACGTCATTATTGGAACAAAATGAGCAATCAAATGGCACAATATTCTCTACGTTTTCTTGACAATTAAGATGGAAGTATTCACGACATGTAGTACAGCGCAACATATTAGAATTTCCAACTGTTCCACAAATACAGTGAACTGCTGGCACTATTTTTGAATGTAATAATTGTTGGTGCACTACACGAGTTGCTGGAAAAGACAATTGTCCGGATTCTAGCCAAATTCGAATCCTGTCTCTTTTTATATAAAATAAAAAAAAAATCAAATTTATTATTCACGCAATATATTTCTTTTGAATTAATATATTGTATTTATCATTGACGCAATATATTTCTATTGAATTAATATATTGTATTTATCATTGACGTAATATATTTTTTTTCTATTAAATTAATATATTGTATTTATCATTGACGTAATATATTTCTATTGAATTAATATATTGTATTTATCATTGACACAATATATTTCTATTGAATTAATGTATTGTATTTATCATTGACGTAATATATTTCTATTGAATTAATATATTGTATTTATCATTTACGTAATATATTTCTATTGAATTAATATATTGTATTTATCATTGACGCAATATGTTAATATTGGAATAATTGGCATGAAATGCCATAAATTGTTCAAATATGTGTCGCATATTGATTTTAAACTTATTTAAAATTTTAATTATTCCTGTGGATTTTCCCGGGGGCTCGGCGTCCCCGTGGCCCGATTTTAACTGACATAAAAACTTAAGCTCTGGACACCAAGCTGAATCGATTGATGTATCACACATTGATGTCCGACCTTAAATAGGCCTCGGACACACAGACAGACAGACACACAGACAAATAGATTTCATAAACGAACGAAGATCGTTGATAATCATGTAAGAATTAATTCGTAATTGTATCATTATTGGCATTAAAACGAGAGTAGAGGTTAGAAGCTATTCGCATCGTGATCAATAAAGATTACAAAACATGAAAGATTATTCAGTACGTATTAAAAAGTAAACAAAGTCCAAATCTTCAATTTCTACAATTTCAAAAGTTTCGGCGTCGATTTCCTGTGCATTATTAACTGTAGGGTCATAGAGATCCCGAGCCAGCATAAAGAACATGACCAGAGGGTCCTGTTGAAGATCTTTAACCATTTTCAGAAACATGTATCTAGCCACATACCCCCGAGAAAACCTTTCTGACGATTTGCATACGGAGCACTTGCTTTTGCATGACGCCTAGACATTTAGAATCACAAATTATTTAAACAACAATGAATTATTTTATTTAATCGTTACCAACTTGATTCTATATCATTTATGTGAACTCCTGTTTCCGGATCTTTGAAATGCAACGAGTGGTTAACCTGCAAATGGGTATATTTGGGATGATCAACTAGTCCCGAGTATCCTTTCCAGCAATCGGAGTAGATTGTTGTTCCTTCAGCAATGAACTGTTCAATACAATTCAGAAGTGTCTCTGAAGTGCGATCTTCTACAACAACCATAAAAGTTTTGCCCGATCCTTTTTCAATGCCCCCGAAAACCCATGCTCCTTCGACTATGTAACCTCGATGGTATTTCCGTTTCCCAAACTTTGATTTGTCTATTTCAACGCTGCAAATAAGACAAGAAAGGTTTTAATCTATTAATGTGGACGCTTTTAACGAAAGGATATTACTGGCCTTCGTTATAAATAAATCGAATACTGCTTCCCGACAAAAACTAGCCCAGTCAACGGCGGCGTGACTGTCGATTCTCAACTCCGTCATAATAAACTTTAGACGGCACTGTTCCACCCAAAGATGACCTCAGCCAACTATTTTCCAAATTGGAAGGTTCGATTTATCGCAAAAAGTCTTGTATTTGACTGATAACCTGGAATCACAAAACACAAATTTTAATTTTAGTTGATTTGATTTCAAATTTATTATGGATTAATAAGTCAAATTTTTAGTCCGATTGATGTTCTAATTTTGTGGAAGCTATCACAGGACAAACACAAGTTGGGTGCAGTTTAACCGTGGGTAGATTAAAACTAATTACTTACCTATTGCCACACTTGACTGGTTATACTTCCGTTCGGTTATTTTACCGATGCACATCCATCGCACTCCATCAACTACACTTGCATCGGAAAACAACTTCATGACCCCGGTGCAGGTAGGGACTGAACTTTTAATATCTGTTTCTTTCGGGATGACCCCAAAATGCTGGAGTTATGCCACCATCTCTCTTTTATTTTTCTAATCAAACAACACGTCCAAATTAACTTGAACTATTTCTATTTAATAAAAGTCACACACACACACACACACACACACACACACACACACACACACACACACATATACACACAGGCACGCACGCACGCACGTGCGCACGTACGCACGCACCCACCCACCCACACACACGCACGCACGCACGCACGCACGCACGCACGCCGCACTTTAGTCGTGACTCTATGTATAATGTATACCATGGTAGACAGAATGTTCTCTCTTCCCGCTCCCGCTCCCCGTCTTACATTATCAGGCAATGTTAATATTAGGTGTACATTTTTTCAGCCGATTAATAAGCTATGATGTATAGAAGGAAGCAACACTTCCTCAAATTTATTATAGAATAGGTAATATAAATAGTTGTGCCACTGCTATTATTACCGTTTTGGTTAATATTGTGTTTCTTGTAAAAATTATGAAAATAAAATATGTATAGAATTTTTAAGAAGGTGAAATTTTCGGCTAAATAGGAATTCGTTGATACACCTAGGTTAGGTTTTTGTGGGGGCGGGGGGATTTTAAAAAGTGAGATTTTGGTCAGATTGAGGTTCCGTTGCTAAACCTAGCTTAATTTTTTAGAGGAGAAAGAATGTTAGATTTTTTGGAGTCTTAAGATTTTTGGGTTATCTTTAGAGATAACATATTTTTTGGGTAGTATAAAATGTTTAGAATAATATATTTTGAGATAATATGAAATTTGTAGGGTAATATGAAATTTTTGGGGTAATATGAAATTTGTGGGGTAATATGAAATTTGTGGGGCGATATTTTGGGAAATCATGATACACTTCGGTTCGCAACGAGTTTTGAGTTGGAAAAAACTTAGCAAAAATATTTGGTTCTCCCCATTTAAATGAGCATGGGGAAAATGTTTTTGAAAAAATTCACAAAAAATTTATTTATGGTTTCCGCAAACTTTTTATTGCGGAATCTTCACTCCTAGGGTCTAGGCTATTTGCCAAAAAAAATTTATCAAAATTGGTGAAGTTCCATTATACTGCATTTTCCTTCAAATGCCAAACTCCTTTCCATTTTTCACGCGCCTATCATCATCCATTTAATATTTTCGAAAACTAAATACTCAGATGGCATAAGCCAAATAAACTAAAGTAGTTGAATGCCCAACAGTGTACAGTTATATCTTTTTAACTTTATTGTTCATTAATTTTTTAGATTAAGTAATTTACATTCAAAAACATAAATTGAATAACTTATTTAAAATTTTACAGCAATCTTATGCTTTCACTACATAAATACTGATTTAGATTACAAAAGAGTTTTAATATTGAAAACACTATCGTGAAATAAGTTAATAATTGAACAAATAATTCCTGGTTAAATGATTTCCTTGTTATTTAAAATTATTGTCATTCATACTACAAATGTTCAAATTTTACATTTTTGTTTATTTAAAGATCACTGATTATTTAAACGTGTTTCATCGTATGGAATTTATAATAATTTCTAATAATAGTAAAGAATCTTCATTAACATGGAACTTGAGAATCGTTCCCATATTAAATTGAATAACAGTCATACGATGTATCTGCATAAAAAGTTCAGCAAACCGTACTTCATGCTTGCTGTTGCAAAAGTGCCTTCTTCTGAAACTAGATATTTGCTCTAACAAGAATTTTAGTAAAAACTGTAGACCTAAGTGATCATCGTTGTTACAGTAGATTAGCAGTTTTGGATTACATACAAGCAACCGTATAATAAACAGTCATAATATAGTAAGCGCTTAAATGTCATCAATTTATCATAAATTTGACTCGTTTAAAGGTCATCTTACTTTAATTTGCAACAAAATAATCTAAAATGTCATGTAGATTCCCACATAATCTACACCAATTAATTCGGACATTATAGTCTTCAGGACCTTCCTCAATTGCCGTTATTATGCTTATGTCATTAATTAATATAAAAATATGTGTTTACTAATATCTATGTCTTAAAAATACCAATCTAAAGAAATCAAGAATTATAGAATTTCTATATAAAAATGAAAAGATCAATAAACAAGTTATCCAATTGGCTGAGTCCTCAGCAATCAGATTATTAGACTAAAAAATTCTTGACATAGATTATATCGAATCATACCCAAATACAGAAAATATTTCTTAAAAATTATCATACATCTCATAATCCCCGGTCGCGTTGATTGTCTTCAGATAAGCTTCTAAGTAATAAAAAATTAACATAATCATGAAATGAAAAAAATTGCCTAAATAAAATCATACGTTGAACAGATGCTGTTTAGATAACATTGCAGCTATTCATAAAATTTTTTTACCAGAATAATTTCCTAAAAATTTCCCCACAGGTATATGTTTCTGTTAGTTCAAGAACTTTCTCATAATACAATGAAAGACGAATAGATGCAATTGTATTTAAAGTTAGCACTGATTAGTACCAAAGAAGGAAATTGATAATTTCTTTTTGTATGATACAATCAATTACATATATACAGTATAATGTGAGTAAGGCCACTGCACTTGCGGCCGCGACACTAATGCTTCGCCCAAAGGTACTACATTTGGTTTACACGCGAAAAGTAACGTGCTTTAAATAAATTAAGCTTCAAAATTAATTAAACGGTAAATAAAATTTAGAAATTAAAATTAAGGTTGGGTTTAAATAATGTTACCCATAGTGTTGACGGTGGAGTGTGTCTGATCAAGAAGCCCAAACAAAAAGAAAAAGGACGGGGATCTGTAATACGGGATAGCAGCGGCCAGCTCTACTTTGTGGTTCCAAATTAATATTCACTGATGGATTCGATTTTTTTAACATACGCCAAATTTATTAATGCGAATCCAGCTATTTGTTTGTTCTCTGTAATTTTAACGCTATAGTCCGCTCTACTCTAGGTAATTTATTCTAACATTAGCCTATCGTTCCTCCCCATTGTTTGCTTACTGAATTATACAAATTTCAAATTAGCTTTCTGTAGATACTACGACCCAAATAAACAAAACGTCAAACAAAATAAATTAAACGACAAATCGTTCAACGTATAAATACTTACCAAATTACAAACATAAAAATATATAAATATCTTAATAATGCACGTCCGATTGTTTCAAGGTGCATAACCTGTGAAACAGGGTTAGAGGGTTAACTGTCACCTTTCTCTCACCAACTGATCCTGTTCGTACAGCAGATGCTAGAGATACGATTTTGTTGTTTTGTTTCAATTTGACATCTCGGAAGTTTTGTCCAACTACTCGTAACAAAGATTCCTGACCAATCTGAAGGGCCATATGACAGTTAACATTTGTGTCCTCGGCCATTCCGCTGTTTATGACCATGATGAATTCAGTTGTAAGGAATGGTGGATGCTAGGAAATCCAGTGACGCAGTTTTTCAGTATCCGTTACATCTCTGGCGACACGAGACTGCTGTAGGTCCACGTAATACTCACTTGATAATTCGATACCACGGTAAACCTCTACTTCTTCGCAGATATTCTGGAAAAAAACCATCTCCAAAATCCATCGGGTAATTCCACGACCCCGGGTGAGCCCTACATAGCTCTTCGTGGATTTCATGAGAACCTGCTCTATACACATATCAGACCAGATGTCGGTCCAAAATTTGTTAGAGCAACGGATTGCAAAGTATCCTTCTGTTGTAAAACGTTGATATTTAGAAGGATCCATTCTCTTTTTAAAATTCAACATGTCTTGAACATACAAGTGAACACACTTAGCATAAAACCAGTGAACTGCAACGTGGTAAAATGGTAGCATCTGCTTCGATGAATTGCTTTATCAGCGCCACCATTTGGCACTGAACCCACAATTGGGCGGTAGGACCGTTGCTTTGAACTTGTTGAAGAGCACGGGCGAATTTTGCCGCAACTGCTTGAAACTGCTCATTGTCCTTGGAAGTCAGAATTAGTGATTTGTCAAAATTTATTAAAAGTCTTCAATGAAACTTTCGTCGATTTCCGTCAACACCTTTGTTTCTACAACTTCATGTGCTATGGCTAATTGGACTAAAATATCGGTCCTCGCTGCTCTAGCATAAGCGTGGCCAGACATACTTTTGTCAATGCTGCATAAATATTTGAAAGTAGCTCTTTCAGTCCACTTCCTCCCATTATCACGCCAATTGTACCCATGAATGACATGAGCAAGTGAAAACCACTCAACCTTACAACTACGTTGTATAAAGCAGTATCGGGGCAGTTCTAAATGATGTCTTTAGTTTTAATGTACAATGGTTGATCAAATGTTACAATGCTAGTTTTCTGCCCACGGATTCGACATTTCTCATTGCAAGCTGGAGAGTTGTTAATATGGTGTCATATCGTGATGGTAGTTGATGCATGTAAGGTAAAAAAGCCTTGATGTTTTAAACGATTTGTCTTGTGTTGCTTCTTCCATGAAATCATTCCATCCACTGATAGGCAAATTTTTCTAAGATTTACCTAGCAGCCATAACAAATTTGCATGTGGTGGATGATTTCTAACTGAATAGGAAGGGTTTTCTCAACTATTTGAGCAGTCGTGATATTTGTTTGAGACGGGGCATCCTTCTTTTGGGACATACCGAATAAAATAGAGAAACAATCATAAAACCTTCCTTTGCGTAAAAGGTTCCAAACCCATCCAATGTAGTAACATTAAAATCGGCATTGTCAAATGTAAGTTGCAGGAGGCGTAATGGCCTCAAGCTGAATTTGTCTGGTCGAAGGATGGCTGAGGTTTCAAGAAATGAGATATTCAAGTAAGATGCAGCAAATCCAAAGGTGGATATTAAATCAATTAGATAATTTGATCCAAATTTATGATAAAGATAAACACTGATGCCATGAAATAATGAGGAAACTAATGACGGATGCCTCACTGCTATCATTATTGCATGTGCGAGAGCAACACACTTCTTCCTATGTGCATCTAGGCAGAACCGTTTGTCTTGAACAATTACCGTTTCCAGCATTAGTCGCAAAGACTCGGAAAATACAGAATTTACATCATGGAAGAAGTAATTTGAGGATTAAAATGAAACTGTATCAAAAGGTTGTGCACATTGTACCAAGTCGATGTCAGAATTCTATGTGCGGTATTTTTAAAATAATCAACGGTGTGTTTTAAGCAGTTTCGGCAAATACAATATCCTCTCCGTACTTCTAAACAATCGATTTATTATTGTTTGACTGTCGGGTTTTTTTTCCTTGTATCTGGTTAACCAGCTCATCCAGAGAAAACTGACATTTTTCTAAGTTCTTTTGGAGATATGCAAAAATTTGTTCTATGGCATCTTCAATCATGTTGTGCATAAAGTCGCAAAAATATAATTAAAATTATTAAGTGCAGTAGCACAAGCATTGTGTCGGCTAGAGTCATTACGCTAAAGCGTGGTCGTTTAGACTGCAGGATTTACTTATTAATATAAATCAATGCTTATACTAGTACATCCACCGCAATATGTATAAGTACCTCCAGTATATCTCCAAGAACCGAAAATCTCGTCGTCCGCCTATTCCTATTAACACCTCTTACTGCTAAGGGGAGATGAGTATGCACAGCAAAGGTCCTGATGGAACTTTTAAAAAATTTTTTTTAGTTAAGTTATATCGTATCACAAAATAAATTTATTCGAAGTCTAATCTTTCAACTCCCCAACCCCTTTGACCCACACACTTTAACAGACTTACATCCGATTCCCGGCGTACTATCTTAAATCTTTTCCAGCAAATTCCTTCAAGCATTCCATGACATCTTTTGTTTTGCAATTTCCCAGACCTTTTCTACGTCTTAAGCCATTCTAGTCCTTTAACAGCTAGTTTTCTATCTGCTAGCACTCTGTTTGCCGTATCGAACGAGCAGTTAAATAGCACCTGCGCTCTCACCGCATTCGCAGCGGTAGTTTTCACCCAACTCGAATTTTTGCAGGTATGTTTTCAAGGCTTCGTGTCTTGTTTGGCTTCCATCGTATATATTACTTCTATGTTTGGTATAAAGTGTTAACTTGCCCGCGACAGCGTTGTTCCACCTCTTTGACCACTGTCGAATTGTTCTTTCTTGCAGTTTTTACTTGTAATCAAGGACTTCGGTATCAACAAGTACAATATCTGAGAATTGTCTGTTGCGACGTTTTTTGGCAATTCGTCTGCTGTCATTTTCTTGATTGCCGTCATTCAACTTGACTCAGTAATACTTCAAATTCCGCATCACAAGTGACCTTGAAGATCTGTTAATGCGTTCATATTTGTCAGAACAGTCAGCACTGATTTGCTATCGCTGACGATAGTGTACCCACTTGCACGCTACTCTATCGCCTTCCTTACAGTTACCAACTAGCACTGGAAGATGGTTCGCCAATCTGCAAGTTTAATTTATAATCGGAACACTTTCATCTCGTCTTGTATACAATAAACACCGACCCTGCCTGCCCATCGTCCATTTGTGAGTCATTCATATAAACCCTGAGCTCCGCCGCGTTTTCATACCATTCGACACACTCTCTCCTTGAATCGGCCAGATGACCTAATTCCGAAGCACAATTTTCTTCTCAATCTTCCTAATTCAGGATGTATGTCGGATGTATATTGGACGTATGTCTGTTGTCCCCCGAATTTTCGAAGGAAGTCTAAAAGAGTGTTCATGGGTCAAGGTTTGGGTTTCCATGAAACTTTTTACAAAAAATTGAATGCGCGTCGTGTTGAGTACGTATATTGGAACAATATTTCAAATTATTCGACCGGTTAAAATTCTTTATTGCGCCGAACTAGACTGGAAATACAAGCGAGAAAAACATATACAAAATGGCGTCTATAATAGAAGAATTAAGAGATGGGGTGTAATAAAATAAGCGTAATAAACAATTGCTCAGTTTGAAATGTCTACGGCCCGCTTAGGACATTCTGAACGTAAGCGCTTGTAATCTGGTCAGCGAGAACCCCCTGAACGTGGGTTTGTAATAAGTGTTGATTGTGAGGGGTACAACATGCAGCAGAAACATCTTGTAAATGTATCCGAGCCGAAAAATAAGTCATTGTGTCTCTAAATAGTTTGTTGTTGATCTCGTAAATTATGCATATACCTACTGTCTTGAGGTATGGGAGACATTCAGAGCAAGGCTGTAGTTTACAATGCAAGCATTCGACGTATCACACAGCTTAGTCCTTCTGTTGAAAAACTAGATGCAGCAACCAAACACTATGTAGACGAGAAATTTGATAAACTTGCATCCGATGTGAGAGCATTTGTACAGTTGTTTATGAATTTGAATACCACCTCTGAAACAAACGATCAAAATCTTAGCCTCGCATGTTCGTCGATTTATAATGCATCACCAGAAGATGTTAAAAATAAGTATTATAAGCCGAAACTCGAACTTTCCCCGAAGGTGCAATTACAAACTGATGAACCGTTTAGTCTAGCTTCAGTGTTACCTCGACATGAGTAAGACAATCATCGTAAAAGAATTGTTTAAACCGGCTTGCAAACATTTTCTGAGCCGGCATACATCCTTAGGCCTATAAAGAGAAATCTCTTGCCATTTGACTTGAGGGAATTTTAACTTTACGCTTACGTTAATAATGGTTTCAGATATGTTCTTATGGGTTTGGATTGTTTTACAAAATACACTTTCGCTCAATCTTTAAGAAATAAAACTGCACGAGAAGTCGTCAATGCGATGAAGAATATTTTGAAAACGCTGCTACCAGAAAAGAAGAGTATTGCAACGAAAGTTAACCTACAAACTGATATGGGCAAGAAATTTTACAATAAATCGCTTAAAAATCTTATGCAAAATGTAAAGTTAATCATTATTCTACATATTCTACGATCAAGACCAGTATGACGACATATCAGAAATCAGAACGATTAAATGTATGTTGTACAGGAGATTCTATTTACAAAGACGTTACAGATGGCTCGAAGTTCGGCAAGAAGTAGTTGGTGAATACAACAACAGTAAACACCAGTCGATAGAAATGACACCCGAGAAAGCAGAAAAACGCCAGAAAATGTTCAACTTTGTGCAGATAGTGGTGCTACAAGTTGAAGGAATTTGTTTAAAATCGAAGATGTAATGCGAATATCTGAATATAAAACGGTTTTTGATACAGGGTTTTTGCCCAACTGGACTATGGAATTATTTAAAGTGTAAATTCAACATACAAGATCTGTTACCTACTTGCTTCAAAGTTTAAATAATAAATCAATCGTGTGTGCCTTCCACGGTGAGGACATGCAGGTTACGAATTCTATAGAATCCTATTTAGTTGAAAAAGTGCTTATGTAGAGAAATAAGAATCGAGAATTGTTAATTAAATTGTATGGGTTTAAGGACGCAATGTGGAAAACTAAGAATAGCAAAGTCATATGATGCTTTATTTCAAAGTTTGGTCATCTATGAACCAACTCTCCAAGGGAAACATGTATGTTTTGAATATCCCCGACTTCCAGTACAAGTCAATCTAATTTTTTTGAAAGTAATAGCTGTATTGAATGTTGGAATAGATGAATTATGGCACGAAATTCTGAATATGCCGTTAAGAAGTGAAATCTTTGATGAGGATTTCCAGAGACCTGATGATTTTTGTAAAAATCACCTACACGTATGGGACTGAAACATCGCTGCGACCAATGAACTCTATGTTTAAGTTAATTTTTGCAAAAATTATACCTGTAAATGCAATCGTTTATTTAAAAGAGTTGTTAAAGCAAAACATCATCACCCGCTACTTAGCAGGTGACGAAGTTGTAAATCTTGAACAATTTGATGTTCCAAATTAGAAGCAGTTACGAAAGGATCATCAATCAAACCATTGTTTATTGCATTCAAAAAATTTGTTAACTTGTGCAAAGATAAACTTATTTTTATTACTGTATTTTTTAATTAAATTGTTATATTAGTAAGATTTTTTTAAATAAAATGGGTTTATTAAAGTATGTCTTAAGATAGCGCAGGTAGGTACATAAAAATTTAAAAAAGTTACATTTTTCTGCATGTTCCCGGTTCTTCTTTTCTTCTTATTGAACATGCGGATCACACCCTCCGAAGTGAGTTCTCTCCCGGAGATTCGAATGGTAGACTACTTTAACTTCGGAATTTTTTACCCCAGAGATCGCCATCATTTTTCAAAGGATTTTAATACGCTTGTACTTGAGAAGTAATGTGGTGGTTTTCCGTTGTCTTCCAAATCGCAGTAGTGGATCCTAAAATGCCACACCGACCCCTATGGTCTCTGCCACTCTAAATGCTGCAAGAGGTGCTGCCTTCTTTCGGGAACCTGTCTTAATCTGGTTCCCACTAAAGGCAACACTAATTTGATTAAACCTATAGTTCGGTTTTCAGTTCACTGAGACACGCTAAGTTTTCTACCCCTTCTATTATTCTAGAACTTCTTCACGTTGCAGGTCCGGCCAGAACGGAAATATGAATTATAACTAATTAAAATTTAATTACTCTAAACCACAGTACTGTTAATCAATTTAAATGTACTGCACAAGCTGATATGTACAGGAATTATTTCAAACAAGCTTTTTGCAAAGGGTAATTTTTAAAAATTGAATCGAAGTGAATAGTCTCCGAGTATAAATAGTTAATATGGAAGTAATTTGAATCTAAAATCAGCAGAACTTTCTAAATTTTACTAACTTACATAATTACGGCGCACTACAATTTTTAAGCTTGTTATATTCAGCCACAACTTCTACAAAGTTTAGGTGATATCATGAACACCCTAAAGAACAGAAACATTGAATTATATCTAAATACGGTACAACTAACAATTTCACAGATTAAGGATAAACCTGTTACTTAGCAGAAGTGCAAACACAAGTCTGATATTAGGAATCGATTGAACAAGGGTTAAACTTCAACAAAACTTGAGACCAATGGGAATTGTCTTATTAAGTTTATTTTGTTGACATTTCAAGCTTTGTCAACATTAAAGCTGTACAACTCAATTACTAACCGATACTATTGCACAACACAGAACAAACAAACAACGTCGAAACAACCAAATTCAAGTTGTCTTAAATACAAAAACATTTTTATTCAAGACTGTTTAAATCCAATAAATTGGTAATCACAAGCATGCTGATTTTCTAAGAGATCAGTGTAATTAATAATGCTTTTATATATTGAAATAGTCAATCCTATAAAAATATTTTTCAAATTGTTAATCATCTATAAGAAAGCTTGTACAAAAATAGAAAGGTTTGAAACTTCGTTAGGTATGTAGCTGATAAATAAAGATAAGCGGGTAATTTACGGTTCATTTAGAAACAAATGGCTGCGTTGGAAATAGATAACAAGTGTAGTTTCTAACCTCACTTTTTTAACTTGTATTTGGAACGAGCAATAAATAGAACTAAAGGAGTAAAAGAGATAGTTGGCGTTATACACATTAGAAAACGCAAATTTTAAGGGATTCCTATACTGTTATATCAGCAGAATCAGATAAACGCACGGGACCTCCATTTTACTTCTTATCCGAACGAGGACATATTTTTGTGAAAAATGCTCGCCTAACATTTTTCAAGCGGACCGTGTTGGTATTCGATTCCCATTCACATTCCCCGCCTATTTTATTTTTCAATGCTCCACCCGAAGGTACTACATTGGCCAGGAAGAGAGTTTTTTTACCTGGAAAGTTTGAATTTTGCCGAACCCTTGCTGTTGCAAGCAAGATAGGAATCTTTAACGTGCGTGACAACACACACACGGGACCTCCATTTTACGTCTCATCTGAACGAGAGCATATTTTTGTGAAAAATGCTCGCCTAACATTTTTCAAGCGGACCTAGCCGGGATTTGAACCCGGGACCTTGGGTATACCCCTTCACCTACCGCTGAATATTAATGAAATAGAGCATATAGTTAGAAAACAATAGAAAGGGAATTGAGTTGCATAAAAGCTGTTGTGGAAACTTCAGGGAACTGTGTAGGCTAGCTCGGACAATAAATAAGTGTAGGTACGCATCCAACCAGTCTTAAAACAGAAAACCTAATGACGAAAAAATAAGTGCACTTGAATCTGATGATTATTATAAACAACTGGTTGTCAAATATTTTCAACTAATGTGCGAAAGGATATATTCAAAAAACTATTAATTTGACAAACGCTCAAGTGCCGAGGGAACTAGGCACCCAAAGGCTGCTTACCCCCCTCCACATAACACTGAATATCGGGGAAATAGGGTATATAACTGTAAAACAATAGAAGGTAACCGAACTGCATCTAACAAGAAAGAACAGTGGCTATGTTCAAAGACAACAAACATAGAAACAAAGAGAAAATTGCTCATAGCATATGTGTGGAGCACAGCACAGTGCGTCTATGAAATAGGGGCAGTAGGAAAATCAAGTAGAAAGAGATAGAAGCTTTTTGGAAAGTTGTGCTCAAGATATTTGAGGATGGTAGCATGGACAGTTAAAGTTAATAACAAATAGGTTATAGAAATATTAGAGGAATAAAGATATCTGTGAAGATAGAAGGGCAGGGTACTTCTAAGGCGTTTTTGGGGAAGAGCACGAGATATATTATAAACAGAGATACGAAAAAGGAGGTAGAGGTAGACCGAGATCAGACTTTCGCATGCAGATAGTGATAGATGCAGACTGTCTAAATTTCAGGAAAGTGTGAAGGTTATATAAATTTTTTATGTAGTCTTTTACACAAAGTAAGTTGCTAAATGCTAACGTATTGCGGTTCGTGGGATGGGGTGATAGCTTGGACTTTTGTGCGGAGTCCGGGTGGTCGTTTTAAGTCGAGTTGGTGGTTGAGGGAGGGAGAATGTGGAGTCTTGGACAGGGCTTGAGCCTGCATCTTGGTCTCTCTAAGGCCATGCGTTTGTCAATTGCGCCACCGGTCCCGGAGGCGACAGTTGGAGGATTTGAGGTCTGAGTCGTGTACGCGGCTATGCATAAACCCTGCTTTCGGTTGCGTTTTGCATTTTTGTCGGTCGTGTCTGGCGTTGTCGTGTTTTCGACTTGTGTCGGTTGTAGACGGGGGACGGCGCTTGTGATTGCGGTTGTAAACCAAGTACTTGGCTTGTAGTCGTAATTTTGAGCGTTGCTTCCTGTTTGTCGCTGACGTTGGTCAGGAGCTTGACGGTGTCAAATATGATTGGCGGTGATGCTGGACGTTATTGAGGGTTGGGTTTGTGTATGGTTGTGTGCGCGATTTGGATTTGTAGGTTTTCTGATTGTCGTCGTCTGTCTTGGTGGCGTGGTTACTGGAGGCGTGGTCCTGGAGGGACTGACATGTGGGTTCGAGTCCTGTCCGGAACCTTATGTTTTCCTTCTTTCGATTACTGGCTCATTTGGGGTAATCGTTTGGGTTTTGCATGGAGATCTGGGGTTTTTCTCGTCTTCTTGACTGTGGTACGTTAGTGTTTATCAAATGTGAAGGTTAGTTCAGATTAGGAAACAATGAGGGTTACGCGTCTATCCAGTTCCAAGACTGTAGAGCTAATGATGATGAGGATGATACCAATAATACAGTAAATTATATAATTATGATAATTTATTTCAGGTTGAGATTTTAGTTGAAACTTACTGTAGAGAAGTTTCCTACTTTCTCCCCTGAGTTCATACAAATTAATATTTTTCAACTGTAAAGGGGTGGATGTGTCATTATTGTTGTAGGTTTCTTCTGTTTCTTTATAACACATGGCTTTCTTGTTGACCGTAATTTGACAATCACTTGGAATAGTAATTAAGTTAATCCAAGTATATGTTTTACTTTGTGTTGGAATTTACAATCGTAGTAGATTTTCTGGCGACCAGGGCTTATCACTATACGTTTATTAGTTTCCTCAATATTGGATACTTGCGGCAAGGTGATTGTTACTTCTTCAGAATTGCATAAGATTGTTGTTTGATTGTACATTAAATTGGTTTCACAATTGTTGTAATTGTTACTATTTGGGTTCAGGGGTAGGTGTTTCCAGTGGTAGGCATTATAAGAAATCTTCAAACATTTTTCGTTTGTTTGTGCATAAAACTCGCGAGAAACAGCGAGTTGACGTATTATTGAGTTTAAAATTGGTTTTTGAGTTAAACACGTCTCGGGAGGCTTTGTTGCGGGTAAAAAACAATGATTTGCCAGAAGGGATGGGGACTACGTAACAATATAGTAACCGCGGTGATGCGAGAGTGGGTTTCTAGAAAAAATTATAAAAGGAAATAAAAATTCTAAATAACAAAACAAAGGAAAAAATACAAAAAAGTTCTGAGATACAAAAACTACGTTCCATTAGCACTTACACTGAAACGCTTTTTTTTGGTCAAAATTGAGGGACGCCAAACCGCCTGCCGCTACAATGCCTTAATGTTATTTCTTATACTGAAGACGGTTTTTCCGCATAAATTTCCTTCGCTTCGGTATCCTAAACTATATAATTTTATATTCTACCTTTCTCATAAATACATTTAAAAATACTTATTAAATTTATTATAATTAAAGAAATTTTTCAAAATAAAACGCTTCTTTCAAATACCATACATCACTGGGATAGCTGGATATCCTTTACAATTGGCTGACTTTACCTAAACGAATTGAAATCGAAATTCAACCTAAACTTATACTCTATTAGCATAAAATAATATCAATAAAAATACAAATCTGCTTTCCTAAAAAACAATTTCTTAACTTCAAATCTGGCCAGGTATTGCTAAATGTAAAAAAATACTAAAAAAACCTTAACTCTAAGCCGCCAACAAAACTACCATTCCACATTTTTCATGTTTCTAATATTCAGTTAAATGACATTGATTAATCCCAATTAGTAAAAACGTCTTTAATAACAACATAGAAAACAGTTAAATACCAGCTTTCCATAATCTGTTCATTGTCCTTTAAAATAGTTTAATAACCCTACAGATTCCTTAATATTGTATACTAATAACATTATGCCTATATTTAATCAACATTCGTTCTGTCGGTAATTCTTTAGTCAATAAACAAATGATCACTTTTTTGTTCAATTACTGTCCTACGTCATTAAATACTCACTATGTTAACGTCCAAAACTCACGTATAAATTATAAAGAAGCACATTATTTACGGTCTGATTAATCTATTATAAGGTTGATAGTGTATAGACCACACCAGTTTTCCAATTTATTAATAATTCTGTTCTTTGTATTTCAAATTATGGAGGGGGGGTCCAAACTACCAAAACTCCTCTAAATGGTTACAATGACAATAATTCCACCCACAGCTTAATGGAAAATGCCTTGCCCCCGCGAGAGCAGGTTCACATATTTTTTCCATGAAGCTGCGTTACATTTAACGTTCTACTATTAATTCGTCTTACATTTTACTTTTCAAAACTTAATTTCATGCTATATCGACCTTTGACCACACCAGTCACCACCATACTATGTTTTTGTTTCACTACACTTTGGAAATGATTACATTTCCTTCCGTGGGGTCCACAAATCTGATCCCCCCTCCCCCACTGTAAATCATACTATTTACGGTCAGGGTGTGGTTAATTCAATATATCAAATTTTATCTATACTTAATACAGAAGTTCTCGTTACGCAACGGTATATATATATATATATATATATATTTATATATATATATATATATATATATATATTGCTGTGACAAAACCGCTCGTTGAGGTGTCACTGAAAGAGTGCTGTGACAACGCTTCGCTTTGATGCGCCACTATAAGAGTACTGTGATACAGATACAGCAAATTGTAGAATTTAAAATTGTTGACCCACCTTGCTTTCTAGCTTTACTTTTCCTAGCTAGCTCAACGAAAATGTTTTCAAAATGAAATCAAACAGCAATATCACAAAGTATTTATACAGTATGAAATATTTTCTCTCTCCCTTACCTTCGTAAGATTTAAATTTACAAAACTAAAATCTTTTCTCTTATGGATAATTTACCTGGTTATGATTCTCACACTTGATAAATAATCTATTAAAAGGTCAGTGCTTCGAAATCTGAACACAAACTTTCCTGGTAACGATCCTTACAAAAATAAAATGAGTAGGACTTATTTTATTTTAAACTAAATGACAAAAGTGAAATGTCAGTTATATACAATTAATTCTTACAAAGATCCACAACGCAATTTTTTAACCAATTCGTAATTGAATATTTTCTTATTTTAAATTGACGTCCAAATCAGCTTTCAAGATCCTCATATTATTTACATCTTCATTTAGAAACCAATGTGCATTCTCGGTTTGATTATTCAATAAAATTTTGAATAGCTTTTTATATCGAAACATTTCCCATCTTCATTGTATATCACAAGATCAAATAATTGTATTTATCCATTTTCGTATATCTGTAGGTTACGTTTAAAATTAACTTCTGTATTCACTGTTACATGGCAAATATTATTTACGATACTACTACTACAACTATAGAAGCTGCTGTTAAGCCTGTTTTTCATTATTCTTTTTTTTTGTTTTGTAATTAAGCAGGTAGAGATTAAAAGTCATCATACAAACCGCAATCAAAATATGTGATGCGACATACAAAAATTAAAGAAAATTAGCTAGATTATGCTATAACCGACATTGTGTGGGAGTTGTGGGAGAGGAAGGTAAAGAAATTAGTATATGACAATCTTTATTTTCTTCTCACATATTATTTCTTATTATGCAAATAAAGCAATTCAGTCACTTCGCCGTAATAGCGGTTGTTGAAAAAAATCTTTGTCAGGTTCCATAGCAATAGTTAAAATATGAGCTAAATCGTGTTGTTCTTTATATAGCTTTTGTTTGTATGGTTTAGCTTCATATAGTGTTATCTTTAAGACAAAACTTTCAACTCGATCTCCCTTACTTGATAATCAATTCATGAATTTGCGATTCTTTTGTTCTCTCTCATTTTTTTCGAGGAGCAGATTTAATTGAATCTGTATCGAATATTTCAATCTAGAACACCAGATACAAAATAAAAGCTGAATCATGGTGTACTCTCAAAACTTTCATGATGGTTTGCGATTATTACCAAGCGATGTTTCCAGGGGGTAACGGTCATCAGAAAAGTTTTTTAAAAACATTTCAAACATTATCGGTTTATTCTTAAAAATAAAATGTGAAAATTCTGGATAAACGAAAACGAATTATTTTTTGATAAATGTACGGCGCGGGAAAATTGCGGTAGCGTTCATTCTGCTCATTTTTGTCTACCAACGCCTACGCTGAATTAATGCATTAAAAATCAACGTTAGACATCGGGTTCAAGGATAATATTCGCTGTATCTTGTTTATCAAGATGTACAAATATTTGGGAATATGTTTATGATTATATTTGTAATGTGTTCATAACCTTAAATGAAACAAAATGAAAAGTTTAATATGCAGCTTTTAATGGATTATAATCAACAGATTAAATTTAAATATCTACTTAAAGATTACAAATTATTGTTGAGTGTTGAGTTTAGTTAAACAATCATAGGTATAACACTGTATCTGGATATTCTCTGACAATACGATTTCCGGTATTTGACTTGCAAAATTTGATTTAAGGTTAAATAATAATATTTTCACGTTTGCGGTGTATTGCTTTACTTAAAGCCATAAAGTAATAAACCATAT
Organism: Platerodrilus igneus; assembly: GCA_036346225.1. Lineage (NCBI taxonomy): Eukaryota > Metazoa > Arthropoda > Insecta > Coleoptera > Lycidae > Platerodrilus > Platerodrilus igneus. Next base: position 5,270,904 of record JARFIW010001701.1, read on the forward strand.
TCTTTGTATAATTCGTATAATTCAGATTATCCAAATAGTATTTTGTATTTTGGACAAAATATCTTATTTGCTATTGAGTTTTTATAATCTTTGACCCGTTTGCATAGTTTGTGATCTAAATCCGTACTTTTACGTTTTGAAGTTAATATTAATCCGATTTTAATTTTTATTGAACTGCATCATATGAAAAAACAAGCTTTATTGAAGTCGTAAACACGCTTGGCAACCTACCACATTCTTAATGTTTTTAACCTCTAACTTGATACATGTCATTTTGTAAGCTGAAAAGTAAAATTAATGAGTTACACGGATCATTCCTGAAAGGACGCTGAAGGTTTCTAATTTGTTCATTATATTTATTCATTATAATAATAATGATTACAAAAATATATTCAACTTTTTATATAATACAGTAAGTGAAATCATGTCTATCTACTCCAATTAAAAGAAGATGTCGCAAATTTGAAACATTGGAAAATGGGTTCTTTTAAATTGTCTGCTAAATACATGCTTATAGTGAAAGATAAGGAAAACAGATGCTGTAACGAACAAAGTTAAAAACAAAACTTTAAGCAAAATTGCTGCCGAATTTAAGGCTGTGTGTCACAGCATGCATCATCAAAGTGCGGATTCAATAAAAAAGATTATGAGAGAACTGCAAAAACTAGACGCACAACCATGTGCTAAAGAAAGGCAAGTGAGAATACAAATATGTGAAAGTAATGCAGAAATGGTAGAAACGAAAATTATGTTGCCATAGTGTCAATAGTTTATAATATAATTATATATGAACTAACCGCTGAATTTGACAGCGATGTTAGAAAGGTAGTTCCAAATACATATCCGGACAATGTAGCTATATAAAATATTAAGCTTGGTATAGTGTATTCAATGGCAGCTTTTAGGATATTGAACTTAACTGTGTAGTTAGAGCATCTACTACCGGTGAATCTATAGAATCGTAATGGAGGATTTGTAAATTTTATGCACATTATATGCATACTAGTTTTCATTTAAGCATTATAAACAGATAGTATGAACCTTTGTAATGTAGTCATCAGAGTATAAGCTGGAAAATGATCCTGTATTTACTCCGATGGAGGAGATGGTGATGTGAAAATTCAAACAATTTTCCATCTCGTTCACAAAATGTAAATTCTAAAGCCCCAACTCTTAAGATATATTAAGTTCGTTATCGCTGAAACGAAGGGAACAAATGTGCTAAAAATGCATACAACTTTGCCTTTACAATTACAAGATCAAACACTAATGGCGATTTTTACCGCCGTCAAAAATATTTAGTCTAACTTTTGTTATGTAAAAGGCTATACATTGAACTAACTGCACCTGAAAGACATAACAATTGATATTGGTGTTTGATTTCGCAGATACCCAGATCCACAATAAATTGTGGACGACCTATTAGGTAGTTTAATAGAATGGTGGTTGCTGGCTACATGGTCTGATTTGCATAAAAATTTGGCGCAGAGAGTAGAATACCTACAACACAGGTGAAAGCTTTCAGTTTTTCTCATGCTTCTGAGAATATGATTTATTGCTGGAGAATGGAATCAATACGGCTAATTATTAAGTGTAGTTGCTAAAAAGCCTCAACAAGGGAAAGGGCTACTTAAATTAGAAGTAGAAACTAAGAAATCTGACCTATAAAAATAACTATGTACCTTTTACGTTGAAACATTCCGTAGAAATACGTAAAGTCACGTTTCATTTTAATAGTTTCTGTATTAGTAAAGTCCACCAATAAGATTAAGTTATTCCCTATAAGAAATATAACTTTTTAGGTTACCATAATTTTATATCATATATGATCCATATTCAAAAGTTGTCAGATTTATACGTCTGTTTTACATATAAAAGTTGATATTATCATTGTAATTAGCACAGTCATGATTCAATTGTTATAATTATCAAGGAATTATGCTGGCGTCAGATAATCTTATCGTGTGAGCGCAAAGACAGGTAATATACCGTTTTGAACTGACTTAAATAATTGAAAGGTTCGTTTTTCTGATTCTAGGTCTGACTCAAATAATTGGAAAGTCCCTATTTCTGATTCTAGATCCTCAATACCAAAATTTAAGTAGATACATAAACGGATAAGAAAAAGAGACACGTGGTATGTTTATTTTTATACGCTTAATTCATCTGTACGAAGTTTGCCCAGGATGCCTCGAATAATTTAGAAAGGGTAGATCCATTTTTCATAGAGCACTTCGTACATAAGATTCAAACCTCCAACATACCGCTTAGTTATGTCGGTTACCTGGACTAGAGGTTATCCAATTAGAGTGAGTAGTCGTAGCATGTTCGGATAATTTCCTATCATTTTGGTCAGTTTTAATTTTAGGGGTACATTGGTTCCACATCGACAACCCTTGTGTTAGAAGTAACCATATTGTGGTGGACAAAGTCAATAGCTGCATATCACAGAACGATAAGTCAATCACTCGTCAAGCACTAAAATAAAAGAAAAACTTCTGAGACCATACCAGAGTAAATGATTGTAACTAAATAAACAATCATAATTTAGAGCATGAACTGAGAGAACGTACCTACAGTATGTCGTGTTTAGATTAAGCTATTAGTTAAGTAGATTTGGGTTATATTTGAATTTAATACTTATTTAAGACTGTATTATCTATTTGTAGTGAAAACGTAAGTATGCTATATGGTTAGAAACAAATCGTATATAATTGTGTAAAGACATGTATATATTTGTTTTTCCCATTATCGTAATTGTGTAGTTACAGTTTTGCTGCAAGAAATTGTTTTGTGATTATCCAGAAGCGTGATTGAGTATTCCAGGTCATCTAACATTTGTCTTCAGGAACCTTTTCTGCAGTTAGCTGTATTAAATAAGTCTACGTGTTTTTAGAGTACATGTTTGTTTTAGGTTTAAAGTAATATGTTTTTAATAAATTTTCTGATATATTTTTAAGTCAGAATCAGTCTCCTGATCTCAGATTTTGGTACCCTCTTTTTATTCTTTCTAGGGTTTTTCCCTAGCAACCCTGAGAGATTAGATGGCGTCCAAGGAATTTCCCGATCAAGACCGTATTCTACACCCAATAGCATTCTGGAACCCTCCTCTAACGCTTACACTATCCGTAACACTATGTTAGTCGGCAACCAACTTTATTAGTGGTTGAAGTTTTCGGTATCTTACCCAAATGAGACTGTTTGGGGTAGGTTTGAGATGAGGGAACCTTAATATATGCGGTCTTAATACTAGCTCGGTGTAACACAGAATGGATAACGCAAATATGGTTTATATTATTGTAAGTTCAAGTAACGACATCCAATGTTGTTACCTACATGTATGTCTCGATGTGAGTGTATATGTTGACACGGTCCAACGTACAGAAGCTGTGTATGTGGTCTGGAAATGCAGGATTCCAAGCGCGCACTATACAACAACAACGTAACGTAAAGGTTAGTTCACCTTGCTTGGTTGACGGTTGAAACTCGAATCTCGTGTTAGAGTAATAACACCACCTGTTTCTAGTACTTGCGCGGGATTGTCTATACATTCGGCACTGTAGTGGATTCACGCGGGGAAATTATAAATATAGGGTGTTTCAAATTGCGTGGTTTTTTAACAATAAATAAGACACATAATTTACATTCAATTTCAAAAGCCTTTTATTGGTAATTGAAATATTACTAATGACATTTATATGCGAAAAATAATATCTGCCAAATGGCTTCCTCTTACAGTTCCACAGACGTCCACTCTTTTGTTAAAATTTTCATTTTGACATAATTGAGGCTCTATCTTACCAATGACACCAATAATTTCATCTTTCAAAGCAGGAATCGATTGTGAATTGTTTTTATAAACCTGACTTTTCACATAACCTCAAAGAAAATAGTCTAATGGAGTGAAATCATATGATCTTGGTGGCCAATTAACATCACCGATTCTTGAGATTACACGTCCAGGAAATTTTTCTCTCAATAAAGCAATTGTTTTTTGTACAGAGTGACATGTAGCGCCATTCTGTTGAAACCAAATATCCTCTAGACCAATATTCATTAATTCAGGCCACAAAAATTCGGTTATCATCCGACAATATCGATCACCATTGACAGTTACAGCTTCACCACAAGAGTTTTCATAAAAGTAAGGTCCGATTACACCACCTGACCATAATGCACACCAAACAGTAGTTCGTTTAGAATGCATAGGATTCTCATGAATACTTCGTGGATTTTTATCACCCCAGATAAGACAATTTTGTTTATTAACAAAGTCACCAAGTTCAAAATATGCCTCATCGGAAAACATGATTTTTTGAGAAAAATCAGCCTGTTTTTCATTGATGTAATTGACAAATGAACGACGTTTTAAATGATCTAATGGCTTTAGTGTATGTGTTATTTGAATCTTATATGCCTTCAGAGCTAAATCCTTGTGCAAAATACGCCATGTTGTTGATCCACTGAGTCCAATTTGTTGTGAACGTCGTCTAATGGACATTTTAGAATCTTCAGCAACACTATCACGAACCAAATCAATATTTTCTTGTGAACGACCGCTACGACTGTATTTTTCACTTTTTTGATCTTCCACCGTACCGGTCTCTTGAAATTTTTTAATAATTTGATCAATAGTACTTTCAGCGGGACGATTATGTAAACCATAAAATTTACGTAGTTTTCTAAAAACACTTTTCACAGAACGCTGATTTTCATAAAATTATTCAACAATTTGAACGCGTTGTTGTATCGTGTACGATGCCATTTTTATAAATGTCATACATCACACTTCTTAAATGTCAAAATACCCAGACGAATTCAGTGCGCCATCTATATTTTACTTATTCTTAAAAAACCCGCGCAATTTGAAACACCCGTTATAAACAAATACAGAACACGAGCATGATCCAGAGATATGTAGCGGAGTACTTCATCGAATTTTCTGTGATTAGCGGCTAGATTTTCTGGGGCCCAAAACTGTAGTTAACAAGGAATAACATTTATAATTTAATTATACTAATAATTGCGAAGATACACTATAATTAATTTTGGCAAATATATTTACGTTATTGTTATATAGAACATAGGACATTTGCCCATCTTCTATTTGGTATTCTATTTCTCCAAATCAACAGCATTCGAATAGTTGATTGTTCCTGGTAAACGTCCATTGAAATATTGTGTACCACAACTATTGCTACAATTATGGTAAATCGTATTTGTAATTAATTCTCATTTCTGTTAGCAAAATTGGACATGTACGCTTACATTTCCCAAATAACTTGTTTGATGCAATTGCGAACCTCCGTATGTGTTTCATTATACAACATTTCTGCTGGAGTTAGTATTGCGTATTAGAGTATAAATACATTCCCTAGATTGGCAAGCATTATCTTCTGCGAATATATACTTTCTGAAAAGAGTTTCATAAACAGAGATTGTTTTTAGTTAAAAGCACACAATTTGTGAATTTGCCTTCGTCAATGCGTCTCTTGATGGTGCGTACCATTGATACAGTTGGTTGCACCATGGGTTAAACTAGGCCTTCATCCAACAAATACAGGATATTTTTTAATTTGCATAGGAAAAAATTTTAACCTTATTTCTTCAATTCCTAAAAATTTTTACAACATACTAATATACCTCGCTATTAACTAGGCAAAACAACGTGTGCGATAATCTACACTTGAAGCTTTCTAAAATACATGGATACAATAAATAGTATTACGCATAATTCTTACATTGAGGTTAAAACTGCGTGATCTGGAGAAAATGAAAGTTGCACGCCTGTACCTCGACTAGTCAGAAGCACAAGGGGTTGGGGTCCGAGGGTGAGTTGGTACAGGCATTCTTTGTTAAGCGCCAAGGCGGGCTCCAAGCAGACGATAGCTATAATACAAAATTAACCTTACCTGTCCAATGGGCCGATTCGGTATCCAGGAACCCATAACAATTAATATACAACTTCCGAATTTATTGAAATCACTATCAATAGGGCATACTCAAATATATATATATATATATATGTGAGTTGATGCAAAAATGACAGCAGCATAAATAGAACGAGAAACAGTTGGCTACACCTGCAACTTTATATAATTTAAGTTGTATAAATTTAGAACAATTAGCAGAGCTTTGGTTTGCGCAAAGCGACAATTTTTATATAGTAAAGGCACTTTCAATTGCCGTAACAGTAAAATTAACGTGTCTAAATATATACAAGAGTTATAATTGCACAGTAGGCAATTAAGTACGTTGGGACACTCCTCGTAGTTTTTCTAAGACTTCCCAGCTGCTTACTGAAAAAAGGATACGTTATACATAAGGTAGCGTTACCGGCTCCAGCATGCGACAAATCCTCCAGGTTAAATATACTGCTCACAGTGAAGCTGTATTGATAAATTTCCCGTGTGGAAATAAACAACAGAATCACAACTAGATTAAATGATATATCTGAACCAAAGGAGTAAACGATAAACAGATACCCAGGAAAAGAAATCTTCAAAGAAAAAGTTAGACGGTGCTAAAACAATTTAGTTTAGTAAACCCTCAACGCCAGACGTAAGAATTTAATGAGATTTTTGAAGAGACGCTATCTTCAAAACAGTTCCTAAAAATACAAGTTTGCACAATCGTAAATTTTACAACTATACTTACGAGTTATGGAACCGGTCAACCTATAAATGGTCAATTCTTGAACCGAAGTTGCAAAAACTAGAAGCACGCGTCAAATGCACCTCCAGTAGATCATCGTCGCGTTATTAATTCCAAATTCAAAATCTTGCAATGCAAGAAGGGGATATTTTAGCACTCGCTAAACCTTAGATAACGAAACAAGTAGATGAAGAACTTCTTCACAAAGCTTACGAAATTGAACAAGGACTAGCAAAGTGTATCAGATCGTATTCAATTTCTTCAGCTTAATCAAACATCTGCTGGAAAATAGAATCGCAGTTTATTTAATTTTTAATGCGTGGTTCGGACTGATATCAGTTATCAGTATCAGAAATAAATTATTAGGTCCAACCTACAAAAGAAGATATAGACAGTGAGAGTCATTGTAGCGTAACGAACTGATCGTTAATTTGATAATAGCTTCAATGATTCTAAAAATTGCTGCTATTTAATAAAATTGCTGTTGGTTTTGACTATTTTTTTTCACTGGATATCTTGTTGTATTAAGCCATTAATCTTGCAATTGCAGAAGAAACTCTTACAATAACGCGAGAAAGTATCTTTTTGCAATATCCCTACTGTAACAAAAAAGGTTTCTAATGGCTAAAATCTGAAATCGGTATGCTAACAGTTTATTCATCTGAAATACGCTTTGATTAGCGATTTTGAATTAATGTTTTTACATACTTCATGGATATTCTACATGCTCAATTAATGTAAGCAAGTTAAGAAATATTATGGTTAACATAAATAAGATTAATTCGTCCATGTCCATCCATGTCCATCATAAATTAGCCGTCATGGAAATCCACAATTCATAATTTCCATTAGATCAAAATCGCCTTCAAATAGATCATTTACATCAAGCAGACCCATTCTATATAGTGTGATATTAAAACGGTTAAATTAAGCAAGTTTTAGGTTAAATCTAGTTTAAGGGTTTACTAGAGGCTAACTTTTAAATGACAAACTACAATACAAATCAAAATATTCTTATCTTTGGATTAAAAGGTAAATTCTGACTTAAATAATACGGTCCAAACAGACATTCATATCTCTTTTTATACCTAGTGAATCTATATCCAAGAGCAGATGGACTGAGATGAGTTACAGAGTAAAAAATATCTAAAACATACCAAAAGGTGTTGTTCCTCTGAAAATTACCATGCTGTTTTAACGTGTGTACATAAGGAGTAGCTTGAAAGCGTTAAGAAGCAAATATTTAAATTAAATATCCTGACGAAACCATTACATTATTAAAAGTGCTATTAGTTAAACAGCAATGGATATTCTAGTCACACTCACACTCTTACCAAGCAACGTTATGTTGTTTTAAAGTAATGGCTGCAATATACCTAATTTTAGTAAAGTAAATTATATAAATGAAGCCACTTAGCTCTATAAACACACCAGCTTAAGTACCATTTTATTTGCGAATATGAATTACAGCAACTGCGTTTGTTAAGGCAACTTGGGTAGCGTTATTTTCAATTAGTATTTTGGTGAACTTGACAAACAGTTAGCAGTTACGTCATAAGTAAACATTACTTTGGATTTGAATACGGATGTGTTGATTATGGTATAATCAATGATTTAAATGTCTCCATATTCGTGACGAACATTTTTAATTCCGTAAAGATGATGCGATTTTGAAAGCTCTTATCGAATTGTGTAGAACATTAAATGAGAAACCTGTAATACAACTTTAGAAAACATTCATTGAGAAACCCTTATCGACGAAATTATTTAAAATTAGTTACGCGATTTCTACCGCTAAATTGTTATCGTCAGTAGAAGAACTGGTTTAAAATGAGATTGATAAAAACCTTTCTGACACCATTCTCCTAGTCACACGGGATGAAGTTACTAATTTTACTTTGGATACCGTGGAACGTTTCTTTACAGCTCCACTAGGGTGGGAGTATGACTAACCACAAAATTACTTACCAAACAGAGTTACTAAAAAGACGACAGTCATCGGACGTAGCTAGAGGCCTATTCCTGGGCAGGGCAATGAGAGATGGTTGCGGATCTTCAAAAGTTATATTTTGTACAACACTCTATAGAAACAAAATATAGAACAACAAAAGACAACACAAAATAGCGCGTCACCAACTCCTATGCGCATAAAAATTAAGATGTATTCTAAGAGAGAACTTGGAAGTCCTCAGAGAAAATATCGCATTCGCTGTGTAAATACTGTTATTGAAAACGAGTGCGTAGCCTCTGTAAGAAAACAATATAGTCTGAGCAAAGAAAGCGCATAAGAGACGTGCTCTTACTACCTTGCTATTTCAAAAAACAACATATAAAATGACTTCCTGTAATAAAAATATATTTGTTATCAAACCAGACCATTGGAGCTACTTAAGCATTACTGAAGATTAAGACTACAAAAGAGCTTGTCCTTTAAACTATTACAAATATGAATACCAATGGAACTACTAACCAAGCCTAATAGAAAACACGGTAAAAATAAGTACCAATTGGTTCCCATTAATATCTCGCCAATTTAGGAATATAGGTTAAAGAATTGTATTTAAGTTTCCTTTTTGGACGCCTTTGTCCAAAATAAAGTAGTAACTGTAGTTTATAGTATTCATTTAATAAGTTTGTATTCTCTTTTGTCTAATAATTTAAATTACAAAATATGCAACAAGTATTCATAAGAAGAAAACAAAACTTACAGAAAGCGGCAGCAGATTTAATTTTAGTAAAACACAATTTCCCTATAAATTTCATATAAAAACCGTAAATTTTATAGTACAACATTTAATAATGTCCCTTAATAGTCGGATCCGTATATGCAAGCTCAGAACAATGCAAACACAGCTATTAATATTTTGATTTTTAGGATCAAGTATTTACCGTTCATAAATTTTAGAACAACATGTTAAGCACCCTTTCAAAGTTACACAAATCATTTAAAATAGCACCCAAAATGCTGCACTAAATCACGACCAATGGTATGAATTTCCCTGATAATTTACTTAAGCTTCGGATATTAATTTTTAAAAATAATTTGCGTAGCCTTTGGAAAGCAAACGAATTTTAGGCTACAAATATTACTTGAAACGTAAAAGTTAATACTTTGTTACGGTTTATATTTTCACTAAACTTCAAATTAATTCTATTGTAGACACTTATCTTACATACATGTTATTTACAAGAACTTAATTCATTTTGGCTCTGGTATTATAAACTTTTAATTGTCTTTTTCTTATCTAAAAATATATCAGCATTTCGTTCTTACCAATTGAATTCATTTAGTAATTGGTTGGTTTGAAATTTTATCTTAGTTAAAATGATATCTATTAGTGGTTATTATCAACTAAGAAAATAAGTTGGGAGTTTTGATGTGTTGATTAATTTAGAAGGACAAATACAGGTCCGTATTCAGTGAATCGATAGTTATTCATAACTTGAATGTATTACATTCTAATAAATATTTCTTAAAATAAAAGGGATATCTCATGAAATTGATTTTAAATGTTTATTGAATTGTTACATGTACCTAACTTGAATTCTTTTGTGTTTTAAAAAAGGGAGTTACTCAATGTTATTAATTGTTTAGCATGGGAAATGCTGCCTTTTTTTTTGCTTTTTAATTATTGGGGTTTAATTTCTTTATGTTGCATTCCTGATTTGATTTTGATTATCAGTGAGGAATGTATTTCTTTTTTGGTTTTTTTATGAACAGCTTGGAGAAAGCATGGTGTATGCTAGTGCGAATTTTCTGACTATATCGTAGTAAAAGAAAATCATCCAAATATTGGGATTTATCGCCTTGCATAAACAGAAAGAATATTTCGGGAGATTAGAATATTTTTCTGAACAGTTGAGCTGGATCTTATATTCAACCTGGCTCATTTGGTAGCACATGGTAGTGTGCATTATTTGTTAGTTATGTACTTCTTTCATCCTGGTTTCCAGGGTAAGTAAATCCATAAGTAAAATACAAAAGTAAAACACAATTGTTACGTCATCATTCAACAATTTAACAGTGGTGACAATAAATACCATTAGTGCGGGTACCCTACAGTTTTAGTGAAACCTTATGCCGTAGTGCGAGTGCGTGAAGTAACATGATTCGTACTCGGACGGTGACAGAAGACAATTGAACGGGAGTCCTTAAAGCGACACCACACCAAGCGTGCGTGTTCTTGGGTGTCCGCTACCTTTTTGTGTGTGACTTCTCTTGCCCAGTGCGGCACAGACTTGAGGTATTTATATTCTTGATTAAGTAGTTTATCGTATTTGCTCTGTTTATTACATAACCGCTACACTGTCATCGGTATTGCTACATAATAGCAATTGGTCCTTCCCTATCATTACCGTTTCTCGAATAATCTTATCGACCAACTACTAAACAAGTAACCTCCTACAGAAATTTCTGGAACAGCTAATTACTAAAAAGTGGATAACTACACTGTTTTCCTTTAATTATGAAAGTTATTTCTTATTTAAATATAACATTCGCCTTCCACAAACTATTCATATAGAAAAATGCAATACAGGCCGCCATATTTATCCATAAGAATCAGACTTCGTATTCTTTAGAATGTCGCTCAGAGCGCTGTAATAGAAACTAAGTTAGAAATCAAACTTTACGGAACCGTCCCATTTAACGGTACAAAATTAAATGGCGATTTGCATTTCGCTCGATCGTTTTATTACAAAATCCACCTTGTCTGTTTTAAGAACCGAGAGCGAATGCTCTCTGAGTTGACGAAGAAACGATATGACCTTACGTTATGCAAAGTTGAAACAACCAATCATTAAAACATGAGCCCAGATTGTGCATTTTAAATACTACTCGACTTCAAATTGGTTTATATTTTAAATGACTGGATTGTTATTAACATTAAAAGATTAGTTACTGAATTAAATAATTGATACTCTAGTTTAGTAAGCAAAAAAAGCTACTTATTTATAAATCACGTAAAAAAATATATTACACTGCCTCTTTTCAAAAAAAAAAATTTTACCAAGCAAAAATTTTCTAAAGTATCTGGTGAATACGACTATTAAAAAAATATTCAGTTGTCCAAAATTTTTAGTACAAAATTCACAACTTCGCGTTACTTATAACTAAACTGCTGATACAAATAAAGGTATCGTGCTTGAAATTAGAAAATCAAACTAAACAAACTCAAGCCTATACGTTAGGTGCAACTGAAATACTCCAAACCCAAAACCTTAGATGTCAATGTAATCTTCGAAACAAATATTGACGGTGTCAGTGAAACAAAATTAAGTCTCACGTTGCGTGGGCAAGTGCAACATAATCGAGTCTCACGTTGCGGGTGCAACTGTACTATTTTTTCATAGCCCCACGTTGCGGGTGCCTGTAAAACATTTTTTCGTAAAACACTAGGGTGGGAGTTTGACTAACAGAGTTGTTAAAGGAAAGGGAGTTATCCGACTTAGCTAAAGATCTATTCCTGGGTAGGGTAATGAAAGATGGTCGTGGTTCTTCAAAAGCTATACTTTGTACAACACTCGATAGAAATAGAAATTAAAACAACATAAAGCAACATTGAAAGCAACTTGAAAATCCTTAGAGAAAAATATCGAATTCGTTGTGTAAACACTGTTATCAAAAAAGAGTGTGTAGGACTCTTAACACAACGATATAGGGAAAGCAAAAAGAGGACATAAGATACGTGCTCCTACTATCTTGCTATTGTAAAAAGGCACATATACAATCACTTCCTTTAATAAAAATATGTTATCAAAGTAGACTATTGACACCACCAAGGATTACGGTAAGACAAAAGAGCTTGTCCTTTTAAGCTTCGCTAATATAAATATCAAGAGGTAATACTAACTAAACCTGATAGAAAGCACTGTAGAAATGAATACCAATAGGTCACCATTAATAGCTCACCTATTTAAGAACATAGGTTAAAGAATTTTATCCAAGTTTCCCCATTTTGGACGCCTTTTTCCGAAGTAAAACAATAAATTTTGTTTAAGGTTATTCGTTTAATAAATTTGTATCTTCTTTGTCTAACAACGCTAACTACAAGATATACAACAAAAAATATTAACAAGAAAAAAAAACCTAAACGGCAGCAAGTTTAAATTTAGTAGAGTAGTGGTGAAACATTTTACAGAATTTATCATGGCTACTAATTTATTTAACATAATATCATCCCACGCAGTTATTATTTCATTTTGAACTGTTTCTTTAAAACGTCATTTTTAGAAGTGGCACGAACATTCAAAAGTGCTTGAAAATTTCTTTCATTTTCTACATGAAATGGATTTAAATCAAAATACTCATGGTTTCAGTGTTTCCGGGGTGGTATTCCTTTTTGGCCAGAAAATACAATAGTCTCGATAATGAAAAATGTTTTTTTGTTCTCTAATATTAGATGGTAAAGCGTGAACTTTTGGAGAATTTTAACACCTTCAAGTGCAATTTTATTGATATGTGGTATTTTCATGGCCATTGGATCTTTTCATCAATTGAAAGCCTTTTTTGCTAAAAGTTGATGGAAACTGTGCGCATCATTTACAAAAGTCACCGATCCGAGCTTTGGAATAGAGCAATTCCATCTTGTCATCCACTGGTGCTGAAATTTCAGATTCTGTTTTCTTGACTCAGGAAATTTAAAAGTTGATCGGGCATTCAGGGATATTTTTTCTTTTCTTCATCTTTCCTCTATAAATAATTTCTGTGAAAAGTTTCCAGTAAAATTTGTTTCTATTCATGTAGTTGTCTATAATAGCAAAATTTTGCTATGATTGAAATGTCTGATGTTTTTCAACCTACAATTTAATTATCAAATTATATTTTTAAAGGCATGCATATTATGAATTCCCTTACAAAGTATTGGGAACTTTTTTTACAGCACGCATAAATAACAAAGTAGTTTAAAATAACGCAGCTAACCTTTGTTATTTATCTATATAAAATTAAAAGGTTTGTACGATATGAATCAATATTTAAAATTTTAAGTTGCAGTTGTCATTCTATATAAGTAAATATCTATTCAAAGTAATCAATTTTCATAGCGTACCTTCCATTTCATCATGATTAATTCAATATCATTTGGTTTTAGTTCCAATGCCGAAGATGCCATTGATGTTAACAGTAAGTTTAAATTTCGTAATTTTGTACCGGTAGTGTGAACTTTGTCTTTTCCTCTTCAAACGACACTAGTTGATGCTATTTCAGCGTTTGTTTTAAAAAAAAAATGAGGATTGAACTATTTTTTCGTTTAATTTTACTAAGATCATTTGTGAATTAAATACTACGTTTACAAAATAATAAATACCCACGAACAAAAAATACGCAAATGCTCATACTATGAAAGATGATGAGGCTCGCTCACACGTACGTGTTACGTGCCAAAACCGCTTCACAAATGATTCTAGTAAGTAATCATTTTAGAAAATCTTTGTAGAATTAATTTAGGTATAGTACACATAATCGTGTAACATAGTTTTTAGAAATTAAAGTAGTACATATAATAAACGTGGACTAGGGTTCCCGGTAATGTTTTAAGAGAATAGCTTTTTAGTATCATGTAATCTTGTGGTGAGAACGGTTCTTATGGATCTTAGAACGGATACGTCGTTTTCCCGACTAATCGGAACACGCATCGTAGAAGCAATTGTGGTGAACAACTACAAGGAAATGCGGCCATGATTCGCTCCAAACGTATCCAGCTACCTTAAACTACTGGTGCGAGTGCGTTATTAACCCTGTAGTGGAGTGTTTCCCCACTAATTTATTATGAAAACCGTAATTTTTATACTACAGTTAATAACATCCTTTAATATTCACATCTATATATATGTAGGTTCACGGCAATGCAAACACAACTACTACCATTTTAAATTTGAGATTAAAGTATTTATCTTTTATAAACTTTAGAACAACCAACGTATTCAATAATTTTACTTGATTATTGTTTACAGAGACACGAAACCTTGTGAGACCTTCTTATGTGACAGTACAAAATTAATGGCGATGCGCATATTAGGGATGGTCTCGGGCTCGGGATTTCGGGCCGGCCCGGCCCGGCCCGTCCCGAGCCCGGCCCGATTTCGGGCTCGAATCCGGGCCGGGCCCGGGCCTAACCTAGCTTTTTTCGGGCCGAGCCGGGCCAAACGATTTGGGCCGGCCCGAACTTTTCAAGCCGAAAGACGCACGAGTAGATACTCCACCGTCCTTTCACTTATATCTCACATTGAGTAAGTAAACGTTCTTAATTATATTCAGTAATATGTAAAACTAGATTTGAAGTTTTGATGCATGTACCTATACATATATTAAAAAAGCGTATGACATTCGTTTATAAGTGCCTTTAAAGCATTTTTAAGCACCCACTATATTTTATTGTCAAATAAATGTTAAACGGAACAAAATAAAAAAAATATAAGTTTTAAACAATACAAGCAGGTCAACGGTTGAAGTAGTATCAATGGACAACAAGATTTATTTCCCTGAATATTAAAAGTAGTTTCTATTTCTCTAAAGCAATTTAAAGATCCAAAAACAGCATGTTTTTTTGTTGTTCTTACAGGTAAATATCCTTTGGTATACAAATAACTCTGTAGGTGTTCTTCCGCGTTGGTTGGGTCAAAACTATCCAGGTCGTTATTCCCTTATACTTAATTCCCCGAACGTAAAAGCGAAGACTGAAATTCTATGTAGGTTAGCTACTACTACTTCTATTATTATGGTTGACTTTTAATCCAACAGTTAGTTACTTAAGTACGAAAATCTTAATATTTTATCCCAGTACACTTATACAATACAAATATCTCTTAAGGATTCTCGCAAAGATATTACAAAAAAAGGTTAATTACTTCTTATTAAGTAAAATACATATCTCTAAAAATTTTCGCACCGGTTTTAAGATTTTTCAGGTGTTGAATAGTAAATTAGAAAGCTGAGTTTATAACACTCGTAGCTCTGAAATAGTGTAGAAAATTGAACTATGTAGTACTAGCGCAGTCTGATATTTTCAGGAATTTTTAAGAATACTGACAGTGTCTTAAATATATCATTTCCATAGCAACGTGTGATTTAAGCCACTATATAAACATCTAAATTCTAGCAATAGCTTAATCAGTTAAGTGAAAAAATTGTTTAATAGAATCATGCAAACAGTTGCACCTTGACCACGAAATTATTTTAGCGACCTCGAATTGATATTGCTTCCGTCGCAAGTGATCTATGCAATAAACTTTTTCTCGGTACGCTAAAAAGCAATTTCGCAACCTTGATATACAAATAACTATTTAAACGCTACCACGTAGTATATATTAATTAGTGTTAGATTCTTTATACTGCTGCATGTATTTTAAAATAACGATTTCAATAAAACTTTCGTAAATAGTACGTTAATCGTCTATTCGTACACTATAGTTATAGAAGACACTTTTAGGCTACTTGAAATTTTGAATTTCATACTTTGAATACTTTGATGAGAGGGGGGGAGGGGCTAAACAGCCATTAATCATTTTCTAAATACAACAATATTTTTAGAATTTTCTGAACACCCTTCTTAGAGAAAGCTAGAACATTGGGGGCGGTGTTAAGCCCCCTAAATCCCCACCTCCTAGCGATGTGCTTGATTATTATTTATGTTATTGTTGAATAATAGAATTTAGCTGCAAATATAGTTTTCTATTTATTGCGGTAAAATGTATAATAATGTTATTATCTAACTCATTTCATAAAAAAAGGATAAACTAAATAAAATTTTATTGGTAATCATTTTTTAAAAAACTTTTCAACCTAAAACAATTACTTCATTTCACTTCTATTTAATCCAATAGTATGTATTTCTAAAGAATTAGGTATCTTCTACATACCACAATTTAAAAACCCAACTTTTTTTAAGGAAACATTCAATATATTATTTGACTTTCAGGTTCCTTAAATTCTAATAACACCAGGTACCAATTTTCAATTGCTTGAGATATTAACCGATGAAGTTTGATACCGTTTATACTGTGACCTATAAGCAATTTATTTAATTTTTAGCATTCAGTAATTCACCAAACGTGTTAAATCTTGAACTTTGGCACGACAATCAAATTATAGATCAAACTTCAATTTTCTTTAAAAGTCTCAGTTGCTCAAAGTAAAAAAAGGCTATAAAAATCAGTCTACAACAATTTCATAAACATAGAAAATTGCTAAACATTTTGAACCTTTGTTACATATTTCTAGGATTTTTTAAAGAATCAAAAATTAAATGAAATACTACGGTGTGTTCCACAAGTATCTTGATTGTAACTCAAAATGATTATACTCTTAAATTAAACGAAAGAGTGATAGTTACTTGTTGAACACAACTGAAAAAAAATTCTTCTCATTCACTGAATGAAAGTCGGGTCGGCCCGAAATTTGGGGTCGGGCCGCCAGTTTTTATTTCGGGTCGGGCCTCGGGCCGGGCCGGTCACTTTTCTGCGTCGGGCCGGGCCGGGCTGATTAAAAGCCCGGCCCGGCCCGAGTCCATCTCTAGCGCATATCGTTCGATCGGCTTTTTACAAAACCCATCTGGCTTGCTTCAAGAACCGTGAGCGAATACTCTTCGGGTTGACAAACGCCTAGGCAAATTTGCGTTGTTAGTCATAATGAGCAAAGTCCAAACAGCTATTTATTAAAACGTGAGCCTAAATTGTACATTTTAAATAATACTCGTCTCCCAATTGGATTATATTGCAAATGACTGAATTGTAATTAATATGAAAAAATCAATTACTGAATTAAATAATCGATGCACTAAGTGTAGTAAACCAACGAATTTACGTAATTATAAAACACGTCAAATAAATATGTTACAACCTGATGAATTTGTATTGAATATACATATTTGCACTCCTTATAGCAAAAGTGTGATTTGCATTCCTAAGATTAGATGTTTTTAGAACTACTTAAGCAAAACTAACGCAAACGTTGCATTTTCATCGATTTTTGACCATTTGAGAGTTGCGTTGCATTCGAGTCAATCTAAGCTTGGCCTGAAAGTACCAGTCTTGATTTCGGTTTGAAACTCGACTGAAATGTGAGCCTAGCTTTGAAACAAACTGAGCATAGCTATAGTTATTAAAGCCATGTTCCTTTTAGTTTCAACCTAACGTAGTTTTTTAAAATAAGTCTTGATATTGCAATTTTTTTCTTTAGGTTTTCTCGAAAAACCAAAAACAAAGAATTAGCGCACGCTAGACCTACCGTAAACTGTGTTTCTGTTTTTGTTATGACTGCTTTGCCCTATAGTCGAATAATATTAAACCCAAAAGTTATAAATCGTTTTATGCTCCTGGATTTGTAGTAAATTTTAATCTAAATCTATGGAGTTTTGTTGTTCATTAATGCATAACAAGAAGGAATAGCGGGGATTGTGACATATAATTCCAAAAAGTTTTAGAAAGATCAATTTGTTTTGTTTTGGAAAAGCTAACTGCTGCTGATCAAGTTATTCTTTTAATAAAGAAGAGGCAATTATGTGGGAAAGAAATTGGGAAAACAGTTTACATCATGAACCGCTCACACACCATGTGTTTCAGTTTTTAATTAAAACAAACGAAACGTTGGTAAGTTATGTACGTTACGATACGTTGGTAGTAGGAAGTAATTTTCTGCATTGGGCAATTGTGAAAGAGTTGGATAGTGCATCACAGACGATGGTGATTCAGTTAAAAATGTAAGAGCGTGCACTCATTTCTACCTTATAAAATCAAAGCGAACACCGGTCAATGCTTTAGAGCTGCTAAAACCAGGTAAAACTATGGTGCTCTGTCAGCATTTAACCTATCCTTCATGTTAAATTATTTTAGATGTTATGCAGTCATTCAAGAAGAATTGCGATGGCACTGCTATTAACAGTTTCACAGTTACCAGTTTAATAGGTGACTGGTTTTAAAAATGCGATTGACAACTATTACAGTTAAACGCTTTTACAGGAAACGTTCTTTAGTTCATAGCATGATTATACAAAGGGCGTAACACTATTACACGGATTTTTCAATACAAAAATGAATCATAATAAACAACACAATGCAAAGATTTAGCTTTAATCGTTTATGTAGTTAAGGTGAAGTAGACCAAAATCACTAGATCCTTGTGTTACCGCGCATAGTTCATTTAAACGTACGTCCGGATCGGATGGATTTTCCCGACCTTTATTCAGCAGATTGCAGCGAAGCGTTTTGCTAACCTACAACATTTAAAAGAGTGAACATGATTAAGGTATTAAGAGAAAAGGAAGGTAGGAATTTCACAGGTACTTCATTGCATTAAGCGCACTTACTCGTCACTTTATCTGTTCGGTAAAATAGTCCAGAGTAACCTTCCCGATCATGATGCTGTTCACATAAAACCCTTCCTCTATATCGCGCGTTCTCATCGGTTGAAAAAATGACACTCATCCTTCGAAGCGTGAGAGAATGTCAAATTTAACATTCTGTTCTTAGAAAATATATAATAAACATAATAGACTAACGGTGCTGGACGCTTAAATCCGCTTTTTTAATATGTCGTAATCTACTTATATGTACTAAAATACAATGAAAAATATACTTCCTATTTAAAATTGAAAATACCTCATGATAAGTTAGTAAAATCAAGCTTGTGAAGCCAAAAAAATACGCAACACAACTTAAAATTTTAAATATTTACCATGTTAAATCTAAGCATTGTGTTCTACAATTTTTATTACTGCAGTTCTGAATATCTGATCAATATACTTGTGAAAGTCTGTTGAACACAGGTAATTAATCTCGTAAATTTCCCACTTTTGAACAAGTCCACTTAGTCTTTGGATTAATCGGATTTTTAACGTTAGTTGTACTACTAATGCAATTTCAAAGTTAGCTTATAAAATATCGTAGTGACTTATAACTCCCTATAGTTAGATGTTCTATAAATAAATTAAAATTTGGCAATTTTAACAAAATTGTTCGTTGCGGTTAGTTGAAAAATTTGTTGATTTACGGATGCTAATGCTTTTATATTTTTAAGAATAGTATCTGTACTAACCATAGATAAAACATTGTAGTTAGTTGTATATTCAATAAGAATAGGTTTCTTATTAATCCTGTTTTCATATAAAAAAAAATTATGTAATCTAAGTTGTTACACTTTAAGTCTATACTCTAAGGTATATTTTTTAAAGTTCCGGCGGGTAATGTATGAGAGCCACTACTATAGTTGGTAACACAAAAGATATTTGCAAAATGTTGCGCAATAAGCGGTTACGTCATACTTATGATCAAATTATTATCACATACAAAAAATGTTTATTTTAATTATAAGGAAAAACAAGAGGTACTCACGTAAACTGTAGGACTCCTAACAGAATTACGGCTATTTTGGCGGCAGCTAGGCGTCGTTGAGCATTGTTGGCGTGGGTCATCTTTTTTCCCCCGGTTGAATCCAAATTAATTTGTCTTCTTCTTCCTTGTGTAGAGGGACGACAGGAATACAGGTAAAAGTACGATAATCGGGTAGAAATGGAAGGAAACCTGCATTACCTGCAAAAGAACACACGATATCGGCACTCAAATAACCACTACCTCGATGTCTGGCTGACTAGTCTCGACGTGACGGAAATCACCACTTCTCTTCCACCCTGCGTCTGCGCAATCTCAAGCGCCGGCGCGACTATCAAAAGGGACGGAAATGCACGCACAAGTCTTTTAAATTATTGGCGCGAAATCACTTACAAATTAAGAACTTATAGAAATGTTTAAATGCCAATTTTCGGCATGTAACAAATTACAAAAGAAGAAGAAGAAGCGTTTTTATCCTCACTTCCTCTTTACACTCTTTTACAAGTTGAAGGATTACTTATAAACAACAACACTAAAAATGTATACAGTCGAACAGCCTAACCTTTATAAAATGCATAAGCGGGATATAATTGTATCATTTGATTTTGCCGAGACTTATATCTAGGTTCCTCGGTTTACTACAATTAGTGCACTAATTTTTTGATTCAGTCATTGATTGTTTAATACGAATTACTATCATAGCATTTGCAGTATTATCCAATCAGGAGTCGAATATTGTTTACAATAAATAATAGAGGCGCCTGCTTCATTGAATGGTGGTTTGAACTCTGTTTAATTGACAGTGCACAAGATCGTTTTCGTTAATATGTCAAATGGGACGGAATCGTACTCGGGTTTCTGAACAAGTAAGATGGCTTTAAGTAGAAACAGAGCGTGCGATGTGATCGCCATTTTAGATTTGCATCTTTGGATGGAAAGTTCCAAGTAAGCTCTGCTTTCCCTGTTAACGCATTAATTTTGTATGGATAGATTTGAAAAGATTATAGTGCTACGAAGTCGTCTTCTGCTAGATATATATGGCGTCTTGGTATATGCCGTTTCAATTTATTGGTTTGTGGATGACGACAAATAGATTCAATTAGCAAGTTATCTTCAAAGAATAAAGGAAAGCTGCATAAAGAATCAATTATTTGGAATTTTGCAGTTCCAGAAAATTCCTACAAGTAGTTTGCTTTTTTTGATTTGACACATATGACTTCCTTGTGTTACCTTGTGAACTCTCAACGGTTGTTTAATAATTCAAGGTAAGCAATTAGTTTTATTCTTGCTGTAGAGCCATCTTTTGAAGTGAAATAGGAAGTCGATGTCACATTTACACGTTCCTGTTAAACTAACATATATTTGTTTATATTAAGGTGCGATCAGATTTTCCACATGAAGTATCAATGTTATATTTTAAGTAATATTAGTAACCTAAACTGGTTTGCGTTGTGCGGTAAAACGAATTATTGTTATGAATTAATACCAAAAAATTAAGTAAATATTTTTACCCTAATACGGGTGGGGCACGGGAACCTCCCACATTTCAAAAGGCTGGCAAAACAAAACTTAATTATATTATCCAAAAAAGTTTTATTTCCTGGAAAAGATATATAATGTAGTTTTTTTAAGCTATGTTTTTAAAATAAAATTGTATTGTATTGTATTATATATCTTTATTATTTGAATAGCATTTATACTAATAACTGTTAACTCCAGAAGTAACTCTAGCGCGATTTGGACTATGAAGTCCACTCTTACACCTAACTAGAGATTACTTCAAAATTGACAGAAAAATAACTAAATAAAAAAAGAAGAAAAAATATTAAAAATAAAAATAAGCATTTTTACAGTGTTTAAATAAATAAATAAATATTCCTTTGCCATACACATACATACTTGCGCGTATGCGCACTCGCGCCCATGCTCATACATACAGATAACAAAAACACTCAGTCACACAGCAGGCACTTAATCTCGAAACCCATGCATCCTAAATGTAACTACTGTTACGGTAGTAGATACTCCCGATACGTTTGTAGGAACTTACAGATTGTGGTGGAATTTCTTATAATGGCAAGAATCGAGTTCTACAGTGAAGAACTGAAAACCACAAAAGAGGAATGATACATTTCAGTTCGATAATGTGGAATTTTCAACCGGTTATCATCTATGATGTTGTAGTGGCCCTCAGATAAAGGCGAAAATTTTGTAATAAGGTAGTTTGGACCAATCCCGCGTAAAAACTTAAACAACATTATCGCGTGATGTAATTTTCTTTGGTTATGCAGCTTCAACCAGGATAATTTCTTAAAAAATGGTGAGATGTGATCATAGCGCTTAGTATCAAATATAAAGCGAATGCAGCTATTATGAACTTTTTGCAAACGATCCCCACTAATCTGGGGCAGATTATTATACACAACATCTCCAACATCCTTCAAATGATGGCCTTGGCGGGCCACACATATTGAGCGTTTCTTGAGTTTCTCGAGTGTGGGGGTTATCTGCACGATTTCTTCCTCAATTGCAATCTTCGGGTCATCCAGGGTTTTAAGACGAACTTTAAAAACTTCGGCCCTGAGGTAACCCCACAGATAATAATCGCATGGGCTTAAATCTGGAGAGACGGGGGCCACTCAACCGTCTCGCGCAAGGAGATCACCTTCCCAGGAAACATCTCCTGAAGAATAGTGCATGAACGATGGGCAGTCTGTACTGTAGCACCATCCTGCTGGAACCAGAAGCTGTGTGGATCATGCTTTGGACCAAATTCTTCGATTTTAGACCTGACAAAATTTTCAAGCATGTCACAGTACCCGTTTGAGTTAACAGTAGCGATGACGCCCTTTTCTTCAAACAAAATAAGTCCCAAGAATGCCTGCGGACGATACTGGACACCAAACTGTTACCTTTAGGCTGTGCAGGGGTATTTCGTGAAACTGTCGAGGGCTTTCATTTGACCAGTAGCGAAAATTTTGTTTATTAACACACCCTGATAGATTGCAGTAGGAGGCACTTCGCGAAGGATTGTCTGACAACATTCCACACGCCGCCTCCAGTCCGTTGGGGACAATTCCTACACAATCATCATCCTGTAGGGGTGCATCTTGAGTTCACAATACAAAATCCGCCTCACTATTCTCGTCGAAATCTGAAGAGCAGCAGCATGTTTGCGCGCAGAACGCGTTGGAGACTGTTCAATCAACACCCTAACTCTACCGATGTTTTCAGGGGTTGTGACGGTCACAGCAGGGTCCTTCTTCTTCACATTTAGTGCAGATCCACTTTCCCTAAATTTCTTCACCCAACACAAAATTGTTTTCCGGTCGGGAATACTAGCAGACGATGACAAATTGTACCGCGTGCGGAATGTCCTTTGTGTCGCAATAACAGATTCACCATTTTTATAAAACTCTCGATAACAAATGCACGTTGCGCT
Source organism: Platerodrilus igneus (assembly GCA_036346225.1). Taxonomy (NCBI): domain Eukaryota; kingdom Metazoa; phylum Arthropoda; class Insecta; order Coleoptera; family Lycidae; genus Platerodrilus; species Platerodrilus igneus. The sequence goes on from JARFIW010001701.1 coordinate 5,294,323, forward strand.
CCAGTCCACGGCATGGTTACTACTGAAAACTAGATCATCCACCCCTCCAAAAAAGACCAATCCCACCCCTGTGGAATGGCCCATTCCCCCTCAACCAATCATTGAAATGTGGTAGGTTCCAGTGCTCCACCCTGTATTTAAACTGCTAATAGTTGTGTCAGTAATGTTGTGAGCCTGAATTATACAGAATTGCAAGCTAAAAAACCTTGTCAGTTATGTTGTATAAAGGGTTATTTTTCTTACGCATCTACTGCACTTTAATTGAACTTGCTGCTACTTGTTAAAAACCTTTCGTTTTGATTGAATATTTATTGTATATTTTGTAAATAACATCAATAATCATAATAAAAAGCAACAGTTTATTAAGAATTTAAGCTAAATGTACCGTTTTATTTTGGGCAAATGCGTCCAAATGTAGATAACATACTCGATATTGCTAAATAGATGACATAAATGGTGACCTCTTGGTAATTATTTCCAGTGTTTCCTATCGAGTGCCTCAGTAATACTACTTGGTTTTTATATCAGTAAAGGTTTAAAACGACAAGCTCTTTTTGTGGTGACATCTCACAGTAATCCTCATTATAGTTCCAATAGTGTGGTTTAATAATAGATATATTTTCTTATAGGAATAATAAAGGAATATTTTACTAGTTTCTTAATGTTGTTTATTTAGCAATAGCAAGGTAGTAAAAGCACGACTCATCTATCCTTTCTTTGCTCTAACTATATTGTTTTGTTACAGGTGCTACGCACTCCTTTTTGATAACTGTGATCACACAGCAAAGGCGATATTTTATTTTAAAGGTTTCTAAGTTTTCCTTTAGAGTACATCTTGCTTTTTTTTAACTTAAAACTCCCTGACCTTTTTACCGTTGTTCTAATTTTAGTTCTTATAGAGTGTCATATGAAGTATAGCTTTCGAAGGCCCACGACCATCTATCATTGCCCTATCCAGAAATGGGAGCCTACTACGTCGATAGACCTTTCTTTGAGCTGGTAGGTTTCAAGTATATACTAGTATCCTTATTATGACGTTTATTTTAGTTTGGTTTTTACCATTAGAATGCTTAGTCATTTCTCGTGTGAATTTTATCCGGAACCACTTCCTGATCTTAGGTTTTGAAATCCTTTGTTATTCTATTGGAGCTTTTCCCTAAAAGCCCCTCGAGATCAGGTGGCATCCAAGATACTTTCCGAATAAGACACATTTCGCACCATACATTTGTGGGAAAGCATAGAAACTTTATTAAGAGATAAATAAAAACCTTCACGTACAATTTCCGTTTTTTTACCAAATTGTTTTGCTTAAAATACTCACTGTAACTAAACTACCCCTTCAACTTCTAAGCTTCAGTTTTTCTCTACAGCAAAATGTCGTTTTACAAAAACAGTAATAACGCATCTCAATAGCAACGTCTACTTGTCGATTCTAAAGACTTACAAGATGGGCAAAAGAATGGTCATTTAGAGACTGAACAACTTAGCTAACAAAACGAAACGAATCTGATTTCATGTATCGATTACGAAACAATTTTCACAATAGCATATTTGTGCGTACATAAAGATTCATCCGTTCCATAACAGAAGAGCTCATTTAAACATTAGATCTTCGTGTAATATAAATTACAAAAAGTGATATGCAAAATTTTTGTACAGCAAGGAATGTTATAAGGTTTAATAATAAAAATTAATAGAAGTATTACTTCAACAAACTGAAGTAGCGTTTCCTGTTATGCGAAATCTGCTTTAATTACGCGAAGTTGTTATCTGGTCTTGCAAGTCGAGAGTACCGATAGAGAGCAATTACCTCTTAGTGCTTATTACTAGCATAGCGTGTGCAATGCAATAACGGTTCACATTCATTCGATAATGAATAAACCATCAACATTATAAAAAGAAAAGGAACTGTTGCATAGAAACTAGTTTGCAAGGAAAACTTATTAGTGATGGCGCGGTTTACTTGAATGAAATTGAATGGAATCTAATTTATAATGTTACTTCTGTTTTAATATAGCGTGAAGGCAGAATCGGGGCTTTCGTGTAACCGGAGAGAAAATTCAACTATACAATCTATGGAAACGTATTCAAAAGAAATAATAAAACGTTACTGCAATGAAAACGTTTCGCCACGAATGCCGCACTAGTTATTGGACAAACGTATCGCTGCATTCTGATATTACTTCTGTTCCAAGCGTGACCCAAAAACAAAATGAATATACGAAATTTAATATCGAAAGGTTCCTATCAACGACAGGTTGGATACAAAAGGGAACGGTTTTTAGGAGGGCGTTAAGACGAATTAAAACAAACAAATAAACTTAAAGAAGTAAACGAATATATTGTAACAAAACTTTACATAATCTACTCTTTATCAGAGTAATACAGCGGAACGTAAATGAGGCATATGTACACGAAGAATAACTGATAACCACCCTATGAAATGACATCTTTAGATCTCTTTGATTGACAGTTTACAAGAAGTGAATTTAATAACTTTATTAGACTTGCAATAGGCACCTTCTAGCTATTATTTGTATAATTCTAGTACGTTCTTAAAATAATCGAGATTTATTTATTATGTATGTAAACTGACATTCACGCAATTTGAGTGCAGTTTCAATTCAAGTTTTGAATATAATACTAGTTATGGTTATAGTCTCGATCTATAAAGTCGTGATCTAAAATAAATTGATTTCATGTTAAAATAAATAGCTATCATTATCATTAGGTTTTCAGTCCTGGAACTGGTTAAACGCATACCCTCATTGTTTCCTATTCTAAACTAACTTACACATTTCCCTGAAATTTGGCCAGTCTGCATCTATCACTATCTACGTGCGATAGTCTGATCTTAAGGGTACCTCTACCGCTTTTCTCGTATCTCTGCTTGTAATATATCCCGTACTGTTCCCCAAAAAATGCCTTAGAACGTATTCTACACTTCTATTTCATCTATTTCTTTTTTCACAGATATCTTTATTTCCCTACAATTCCTAACGCCTATTTGTCATTAACTTTGTCTGTCATGCTATCGACCTCATACATCTGAAGTACAACATTCCAGAAGGCTTACATCTCTTTGTGTCTGCTTATCCTACTGCCCCTATTTCATAGACGTACCGTGCTGTGCTCCACACATATACTTTCAACAATTTTCTTTTTGTTTCTATGTTTGTTGTCTTTGAACATAACCGCTGTTCTTTTTTGTTAGATGCAGTTCGGTCTCTTTCTATGTTTTACAATTATATACCCTCTTTCTGTGACATTCAGTGGTATGTGAAAGGGGGCGGTTCCGTGGCGTAGTGGTATGTGTGTGACTACTACGCCCAAGGTCCCGGGTTTGAATCCCAACACGGTCCGCTTGAAAAATGTTAGACGAGCATTTTTCACAAAAATACACCCTCGTTAGGATGAGAGGTAAAATGGAGGTCCCGTGTGTGAGTGTTGTAACGCACGCTAAAGATCCCTACCTTGCTTGGAACAGCAAGGGTTCGGCAATATTCCAAATTTTCCAAGTAAAATAGCTCGCTTCCTGGCCAATGTAGTACCTTCGGGTGGAGCATTGGAAAATTACATGTAAGGTATGTGAAAGGGAGTAAGCAGTCTGATGCTGCCAAGTTCCCCAGCACTTAAATATTTGCCGAATTAATCGTTTTCCAATATATCCTTTCGCACAATCAACATTAATTAAAAATTTTTCACAATCAACACCTGCAATTGTTTATAATAATCATCAAATTTAAGTGCACTTATTTTTTTCGTCATTAGGTTTTCCGTCTTGAAACTGGTTGGACGCGTACCTTTACTTATTTATATTCTGAGCTAACCTACACAGTTCCATGAAATTCAGACAGCAATCTATATACAGCTTGGTTTACTTTCTATTATTTTCTATTTATATGCTCTATTTCACCAAGATTAAGTGGTATGTGAAAGGGGTTAAGCATCCTGTGACTGCCAAGATTTACCGAATTAGTGAATCCTTTCACAGAATTAACATTATTCGAGAATATTGTACAACCAATACATGTAACTGCTTATAATAATCATCATGTTTAAACACAGTTATTTTCATTCGTCCTTAGTTTTTCCATTTTGAGACTGATTGGACGCGTACCTCTATTAAATGCTATTCTGAGGCTAGCCTATACATTCTCCTAAAACTTCCACAGCCTACATTTTTCACTATCTGTGTGCAGTAGTCTAACCTAGATCTACCTCTGCTCGTCTATTCCCTCATGCCCTAGTATGTGGTGTATCATCCTATGTCTCATATTTTTTTACTGTTTTCCACATATTTCTTTTTTCCACTACCATTTCTAGTACTTTTTTGTTCTTAACTTTATCTCAATGATATCTTCATCATACGTCTGTAGCACCACATTTCTTCTACCTTTTTCTTGTTCACTTCTTCTACTGTTCAGACTTTACAACCGTATAGTGCGGTGTTCCACACATGCTTTAAGTAATCTTTTCCTTGTTTCTATGTTTGTTGACTTTGTACACAGTACTTGCTTTTTCTTGTTATATGTAGCACGACCTTGTGCTAATCTTTGTTTTATATATTTCGCGTTTTCCCAACTTGCGCTATTTGGCTTCCTAGGTAGCAGAAATACTTAACCTTTTGTAACTTTTTGTTACCTATTTGCATTCTTGTTTTTGATTTATTTTCCTCTCCGTTGCATACTAGTACTTTAATTTTACTTTCATTAATTTTCATACCGCATCTCTCTGTTATGACTGTTTCCATTTCATTAAGAGCAGCTTCTAACTTTTCCTAGCTAAAGGCTAATACTGCTATATCATCTGCAAATCTAAGTATATCAATCTTTTGTGCCTGCATATTAATTTCAAATTTCTTCATGCGTTTGACAGTATTCATTGCCTCTTCGATGTACAAGTTAAAAACTAATGGAGATACGGCACATCCTTGTCTCACCCATTTCATACTATTTACTTCTCTACATTCCTGCTCTAATTTTATTACAACTGTTTGCTCTATGCATAAGCTATGTACTATTCGTCTATCCCTAAAACTCATTCCAATCTTTTTGAGTATTTCGAACATTTTTTTCCATTTTACATTGTCGAATACTTTCTCCAGATCTACAAACCCAACATACGGCCTTTCCCTTTTTTTTATTGCTTCTCCATTATCACTCTCAAAGCATAAATAGTCCCCGTGTTCCTGTTTTGCCTAAACCCAAATTGATCGTCAAGTAGTATTTCTTGAACTCGTTTTCTAGTTAATATCTTTCGCACGTGTGCTGTCAAACTTATACCTCGAAAATTTTTACATCTATTCACGCCTCTATTTTTTGACATAGTTACTATGATGTTACGTTTGGAATATTTGGGTATCTAGCCTGTCTCACACATATAGTTTACAAGTTGGAAAGTACGTTCTGTTGCTGCTTGTTCAGCGGTTTTTAAAGTTTCTGCCTGCACCTTATCTGCACCCGCGCCTTACCATTTTTCAGACTCTTTAATGCTAATTCAAACTCATCTCTACGTATAGGATATCCCAAGTCATCATTTTCAATGTCTGATTCTTGTTCTAATGCAGTTAGTTCCTCTCCTGCATATAAATTCCCTATATATTCTTGCTATCTACCCACTTTCTCTGCATTTTCTATAATGACGTTTCCTTGTGCGTCTTTAATATTTTTGCTATACGGTTTTATTATCCCTAAAATTCATTCTAATTAATTTGTATGCTTCGTCTGCTTTTCCTATTTCCATCTTAGTTTGTACCTCTTTGCACTTTTCATTAATCAATTGTTCTTTAGCATTCCTGCATTTGCGAATAGTTTCCCATTTTATGGCTTTGTATTTCTGTTTTGCTGTTTTGTCTGATATAAATTTATATTTTTGCATTTCTTCTATTAAATTTAGGATATGCTTTGTTTTACATGGTTTTTTATTTTCTTTTTGTGTATACCCCAGAATACCTCTAATCGCTATGTCTAAGCTGGATTTAATGTTATTCCATTCTGCTTCTACTTCCTTAGAATAAGAAAATTTCCCTTTATCTTGCAGCAATTGCATTCAATTTTTTTCAAATCTTCCGTGAATATCTTTATTTTTCAGTTTCTCAAAGTTAAAGTGCCCTCTTCCCTTTCTTTGTTTCAAATTTTTTAATTTTAGAACGGCCTTCATAATTACGAAGCTGTGGTCAGTGTCTATATTTGCTACTGGGTAGCTTCTACAGTGTTTTACTTGATTCCTAAACCGTTGTCTAACAAGAACGTAATCTATTCGTTCCTATATCTCCTGGCATCTTCCACGTATATCGTCTTCTAGCATGATGTCGAAATAATGTGTTTGTGATGATTAAATTGTTCTTGTCGCAAAATTCTACCAGCCTATTTCACCTGTCGTTTCTCGTGCCTAAATTAAATAAAATTACTACCGCTTTTTCCCTATCCTCGCCTACCACTGCATTAAAATCCCCTGTAATTATTAAATTTTCATGTCCTTTTATGTTTCTTTCTTCTTTGTAGATCACTTCTACCTCTTCGTCACTGTAGCTACAAGTGGGCATGTATACTTGTATTATTGCTATATTTACCAGTTTTGATTCTAATCTAACCATGAGTACTCTCCCGTTCCGTTGTAAGTAATTTTCTACACAGTGTCCTATCTTTTTTCACATAACTGTCCGCGCACCTGAATTTCCTTGCTCTGCTCGACTCCAATCCAAAAATCCCCCGCCTCTGACCACCGAACTTCGCTGATTCCTACTATGACCAGTGCTAACCTATCTATTTCATTTTCAAATTCTCTATCTTACCAACTTGCTTCATACTTTTGACATTCCGCGATCCGACTTACCAAATGTTCCCGACTCTTATTCTGAACTTTCCGATCGCATCCTCCGGAGTAGTCCCGTCCCGGAGATCCGAAATGGGGGACTATTTGACTCCGGAGTCCTATACCCCCAGAGAATGTCATCATGTTTATTATAATTTAAGTACCCTGTGTACTTGGAAGGTAATGTGAAGGTTTTCCGTTGCCATCTACATCGCAGCAGTGTGCCTTGGAATGCCATACCGACCTCTACGGTCTCTAGTCATTCCAAGTACCGAAGAAGCTTATGCCCTCTCTCTGGGACCTGTTTAAGTCTGATTCCTCACCAAAGCCCCCTCCAATTTAATAAAACCTTTTGTTTGACTCTTTAGCTCATTGGAACACTCGGACCGTTCCACCCGTTCTAGTAATCTAGAACTTTGTCAAGGTGCAGGTCCATTCGGAATGGAAAATAGCTATATGTTATATAAGTAAATGTAGTGATTGATATAAATCAACATTTAGTGCGTTGATAACTAATTATAGTGCTTCGATAGTAATTAAGAAGATAAGCAGTGTAGCGTTAAAGTGTTTATACTATTAGCGATTAGTTGGAAATAAACTGCAATGAGTGCTTTAGAATTTCGCTATAAAAAGACTTTTACAATCAGTTGACAATAAAGAGCTGTGGTTATTGCAAAAGAATTTTTGTTTCAATATATAGGATGGCTGAAGAATTATGCAATTAACTGAAAGTACTAATAGAGGAATCTAAATTGAACAACTCCTCCGAGTAAACTAACAGGCGAAACCCAATAATAACTCAACCACGGCGTTTCAAAAATGATTACCCACTTGTTTACTGGTACTAATTCACAATTTTAATTAAGGGAGATGATTTTTCGATAAATTAGAGTGCTTGATTAGGATTAGCTCGCCTAACATTTTTCAAGCGCACCGTGTCGGGATTCGAACCTGGCACCTTGGGCGTAGTAGTCACATACATACCACTACGCCGCGGAGCCTCCTATGGTGGTAGACCGTTTATTTACATTTCCAATGTTCCACCCGAAGGTACTACATTGGCCAGGAGGCGAGTTTTTTGTTGCCTGGAAATTTAGAATTTTGCCGAACCCTTGCCCTTCCAGGCAAGGTAGGGATTTTTAACGTGCGTGACAACACTCACACACGGGACCTCCATTTAACCTCTCATCCGAACGAGGGCGTAATTATTGTGAAAAATGCTCACCTGCCATTTTTCAAGCAGTCGGCCGTGTCGGGATTTGAACCCAGGACCTTGGGATCCGTAGTCTTACGCTTACTACATTGATCCACGGCGACGCCTAATGGTGGTAGACCACATCGCCATGGGGTAGATGTGGAAGGAGACAGTTTGGACATAATAAAGGCTGCTCTCTCTTTGAGTACTCAAGAAATTTTATGGGAGCTGGGTGTACCGCAGTGGACTTCCTGGCAAACTTTAAGAAGAAATGGCTTACATTCCTATCATATTTACAGGGACCACGAGTTAGTGGCAGCTGATTATCCTCCGCGCCAATGATTCTGTGAATAGCTGCTTACTCGGCAGACTCAAAATCCAAATTTTCTGAGAATGATATTACAGACAGACGAACCGTAGGGTTAAAACAATACATTTCCCCAACACACATCTATGGGCTGAATAGAACCCACATGCTATTCGTCAGAACCGGTTTCAAAAAAACGGTTTAGCATTATTCTATGGACCGGCAGTGTTTACAATACTCTAATTAGCAAACTTTCCTGCTAAAGATCATAACAAAAAAAATTATATAATTCATACCTCTACCTTAAACTTAAATTAAATTATAAATATTCCACTATCAGTTAAAAACAATATCATTAAAAAAATATCTACTTGCAAAATCCACGAAGCTTTTTGTTTCCAATTCATTATTAAATATTTTATTATTTTTAGTTGACGTCCAAATCAGCTTATAAGGTTTTTATATTTGTTTATATCTTCCTTTCAATCATTTAATAAAAAATTTAAAGTAGCATTATATTGAAGAATTTTTCCTCTTTATTTAATAATTTCCATTTTTTATGCAGGTTACATTTAACATCACTTCTTTATTCATTGTAACGTCTTAATTATTAAGTTACGGTATGCATTCTGCATACTCAAAATATCATCTTCGCAAAGCAACACCGTTGCGATCAAATCTATGAATAAAATTATTTAATAAACGCTTCCTTATATATACAAAATTATTCTAAAATGTAGTAGTATATGCGCGATTCCATCTCCGATAATACACGCTTATCTTACGTAATTATCTGAGAAATACTCATTAGCGTTCGAAATCGTCGAATTTTATTACTTTGTTATCTCGTTTCAATTATTTGTGACTTGCGTTGCTTGTCTGTGTTTAAAACCCAAGGCTATTGTAGCGTTGCATACTAATCTAGTAATTGCGAAAGTAGTAAACAACTTTTATTAACTTTTTTACATTTTATGGGGTTTTTTATTGGTACGGACGCTTTGTAAAAGAAACATTTACTTAGTAATAAGTTCAACGAAGTTGACGTATTTTTTCTCAATTCCTCTCGAAAATACAGTTTTATTTAAATTGAATGTAGATAATACACAGCGTAATTAGTTTAAACTTTAATGTATTTATAATGCAAATCAGTTGCATTTTCATAGCAAATATTTGCTTTCGCGGTAAAACGTGTTTTAAGATTAAAATTAGGGATTGAAATACAAGATTGATTTTAGTTTTTATGCTAAACGTGTAAAGTTAGCACTATTCTAAACAATTCACAGCAAATAAAAAGCATTTTTATGGAAAATGTATTGATAATTAATAAGTGAAAATACGAGTAGATGGTTTTGTATTCATCTTAAAATGAACGATTTGCGTTCGCATTGAATGCGTTTTCAAAATATTTTAAAATTTGTTATTTTTACATATACAGCTTACTTTATTTGCTATTTATTTACAATACGATTATATCATACAGCGTGATTATATATGCACGCGCAACTTCCGCTTCTACATCAATGAATAAAAGTACGTTAGTATTATACAGGTAGAAACCATGAATTTACGAAAATTTCCATTTTTTCCGTATTCCTTTATATTTTGGTGGAATTTATTTGTAGAAATTGGGTTTCAATGACTTCTCGTGATCCCTTATCACGTCTATATATATATATATATATATATATATATATATATATATATATATACATATACATATATGTACATATATATTATAGTGGTTTTAAAGGGTTAAAAATAAAGATAAACGAAGCAATTTCAAAACACCCTGTATAATGGAACAAACAGAAATTACGTGCGAAATTTATATTAATTAATTCAATTTTTAGGTAACGGGTATTAATCAAATTGTAAAAATAGTAATTAAAAATTTAATAGCTTTGCAAAGAATTAAATGGTAGGAGTTAATGCCATGCATTTATTAATTTAATTGGAGTTAATCGAACAATTATTGATATATAATAAGCATAAATGCCTGTAAAAACCCAAGGTGAAACACGTTGCTAACAAACGGATATATCAGGAAGGTTGAAATACCATGAAACGAAGCTCGGATAATTGTATTTAAAACGTTCGTTACGATCGAACACCTGCAAACTTTTAAATGTCAAGTTCTAATAAATTTGAGGAGATAAACATGCAGATTCTACGTATATTGGAAACGGTTGAATGTTTTAGCATGAAATACTAAACAGGGGTTATTTAAAGTCACGTCGCAAGTCCACGTGTGTTTAGACAGCAGATGGTGAAGAATATCGATTTTGTACCACTCAGATCAGGGTAGAAAGGGACAGAGAAAACGCATAAGTAAAAGACATTGATAGGGATAGGAGGGATTTGTGAAGCGTCACTAGGTCTACGATTGGTCGATATGTTAGTTTGATTTAAAACAAGCACGAGGATAGTGTAGCGTGATATTCTTGAAATTTTATAACGAGGTATTGAAATTCGCGGATTTGAAAATGGAGTTGAGTGCAAAATTACGAGAATGTGTGGTGTTAACAGGGGATTTAGTGTTAAAGCAGGTATGGAAAGGTTACATTGGGAGTGTATAAATGCTTTTAGAGAACGTGGTGAGGGCCCTTAAGTTTTCAATCGCTCCAAACAACGTATCTAAATATCACGAGTTGTAAGTATTACTAAATCAGTTAAATTATATTACAAGGTGGTAGTCTCTTAATTAAATACGCGGTTAAGTGTACCGAAATTACATTTTAATAGAGATACCATCTATAATTATAATCAACTCGTGTAGGGACATTAAGTAACGTGGTTTGAAGCATCTTATTATTGAAGAAATAATTTTAAATGGAATTTGGAATTTGGTTACATCGGGGAGGCTGCGTTAGCAGTTCAATTTAGATGGAGTTTTTCTAATAACAGCTAGAAACGACCTGCAGAACGGATAGAAGAAATAGATGGCATCATCCTCAAAGCAGAGATCTACTATAAATTTCCAGGTAACGATTTGAATTGTGACTTTATAAACTGTGAATATTGGGAGAAAGTATGAGAGTTAAATTTCAAGGTGGTGTGTATTATTTACGTATTGAGCTTAAAACGTGTAAATAACTTTATTATGGTATTTAACTAGAAAGTTGAAGGTGTCTATAAAGCTTTTAAACGTTCCATCAGAACGTGAAATTTTTGTGAAGAGTACATTGGCTTTGTTTTAAAAGTATGCAAATGCATAATTATCTGGGTTATTCTGAGCTCACTCTAGTTAAAGTAAAATGAATAAATAAATTATAAAGAAGGAATTTTAGAGAAGGTATTATTCAAGGACCATTTACTCCGGGTACAGTTTATGTGTTTATTTTATTTTAAAATAAAATACTGGACATTATAAAATAAGGTTTTTCTGAAGTGTAACGTGATCAATGGAATATGGACTATATTGCATTTCATTTGTAAATAGTTATAAATAAAAGCTTGTATGTTGGTTGTATTTGAGGTTTTATTGCTGGTGTGTGTGTACGATTGAGAATATGCGAGTGAATCTAGATACCCAAGAGGAGATCCAAATGAGCTAGTCGGAAGCTGTTTAAGAAGGCCGTTCAACTGAGGAAGAGAGGAAAACGGGAAAGGATAATTTTTTTTGAATTAGTTAATTTTTGAAAATTTGTTTATTGTCGAATATGAAATTTTATAAAAATGTCGAAAATAATTTATGGTTGGTAAGCATCTTACCCGAGTTCCACGGCATAATTTTGACGCCCAATTCGTGAGGCTCGATTCTTATAAAGTTCCACGGCAATATATATATATATATATATATATATATATTGATATGATAAGTGGGTCATAACAGTCATTGAGCACCACATTCTGTGCGAAAAACCGAGCGAATACTGAGAACAGCAAAATTATCCAATATTGAATTTTTATCCTGTATAATATTCTCGTATTATTCCTTTAGCACATAAAGTGAAATCCCACGTACAATAATGCGCTTTAAGTACAAATATTATTGACACAACTTATTTAAGACCAAAGTCTAATCTGTGAAAATACAGCGTTTAAATATCCGTGTGTAAATATTTATTCTCTTGAAAAATATCTCGAAAATAAGTTTTATTGGCTATACACACGCTCGTAAAATTATAATAGTAAAGAGATAGCCAACTATTAGGTCCAAGCATTAACAAAAGATAGAAACTCTATGATCGCAATAAATTTGAAACGTACGGGTCATTAAAAATAACAATTCATGAAATTGTGGTTAATTGCTTGATGAAAATAAAACAAACCACTTTCTTGACTATTTCAGTTAGCAAAACAAACACTTTCTGGTTAAATAAATTAGTTTATTCAACCTTGCTAAGGTTTTTAGAATGCACATATCTACATATAATAATACTGAAATATAAAAATTAGCGCAATATAAATCACATAAAAAAATAACTAAAGCTTCAACTTACACACAGAATATATTTACCTGAATATCCAGTGTCAGATATTCTCACCACGATGTTTATTTCTTTAAAAACATTTCTTGTATAAAAAAAAGTGTAAATTGTTCGTTGTTATAAATAACTCCCCAATTAAATTTAAAAATTAATTAAACCTTAAAACTAAAACTTTTCATAATAAAAATATTAGGTGCAAAGAGCTGTTTCAAATATTTTTATAAAGTTCTTCACTGAAAAAAACAATTCTTAAAAGTCATTCTGAGTTTTGAATTCAGGAGTCTTGAATTAATTTACGACCAAACAGTTTCTTAATGTTTTAATGCTTTAAAACACAGAACACAGACTTCTATCACAACGATTGATTATCGAATGAAATTACACGAGACCTTCATCAGGTCTATGTCAAAATCAAGCAGCAACGAATTTAATGGCAACAGAAACAAACCAAATAGGTTTAAGCTAATATCAGCAGTAGTGTTTGAAGAATAATTAAAATAATTTTTGAAGCTATAATTGAATCATTAATTAAAGACCTAAAATACCCCATTAGTAACTAATTTAAAATACACAGGTCTACTTACAATTTATATTAAATCGGCGAAAATCAAACTAAACAGCACTTTTAATTATAATGTTTGTACTAGCACTCATTTTAGTACAACTTAGTTATTTTCAAATATCTGCAATGGTTTGCAAAAATGCATCTATCATCACTTCAAAGTAAATCTAAATATAACATGTAATTCAAAATATCAACTTGTTCAAAGAAGTTTTATTCCAACCCAGTAATAAAACTCGCAAAGAGCAACGTACTTCATACCAATAGGAAAATTAATTCATAACCAACAACTTCATTTGTCGAGCGCTTAACTTAATGCAAAGTAGACCTCATTAACAATATGTAAAATCCATCCTTTTAATTTCTAATCGCACCTAACGTTTTCTCTTTGTAAATAGCAGATATAATTTGTTATCGCCGTTCTCGTGCAAATTTTGGATTCATTCAATAAAATAACCAGTGAATACGTGACCATCTACACGCTGGGTTTATTAATGATTTTATGCAAATTTCAGCAAAAGCGAAAGGGTCTTTCTTATAAAAAACTTTTTTTGGATTAATCACTGAAAGGTATGCGTAGAATATCCATCTATTTAAGTAATATAAAGCGCACTTTTATATACACGAGCGTTCTTAATGAAAGTTTGCGCTCTTATATTTACTACTGAGAGTTCATATAGTAGTGCCCTAATTGACCAGGATGACATCTTTTCTATATATATATATATATATATATATATATATATATATATATATATATATTGAATTTTAATCATTTGACAAAAAGATATAGTTTTTTAATAAATATTTGTACTGGTGTTGATAATTGTAAAATAGATGAACTATGTATGGCAACTAATACAAAATTAGTGTGATAAATGGAAAGTCCGTTTTACTAAGTCGAAGAAGTTTAAAATATCGTTTAACTACTTATTAAATGTCACCGTTTATATCTTTAAAGCCGGCGGAGCACTACTAAATCCACTTATGCGATTTCGTGTTCCGGTAATATCACAACTTTCAGCAATTGGGTAAGTCCAATAAATATGCAGATTTTGACAAGTATTTGCCGAAAATAGCAGTTCTATCTTTTGTAAGTACTTGCCAAACCTTCACTAATGTAAGTTAGTGCAATTCACCTTGTTTGCAGTCGAGGTAAACGGTAATTTTCTGGATTCCAGAATTTTTAGTGAGATACTACTCAGGGCTTTTCTATAAACCATCAACTTTATTTTCTGAACCAAAACAGTACCTATCAAGGTGCTTACATAGAAACCGCTGTCTATACGCTTTATATAATTGATATAAGATACTAGTATAGTGTCGGATGTCATCATTTGCAAAGTCGTTTTGCCTTTTGTCCTGGCACTAAAGACAAATTAATCCAACAAGTATAAAAAAGTATATGAGCGTTGTAGCAAATTTGTTAATATCGACAGGAGTCGTTTCGAGACCTCGCCCCAAGGAAGGAGACAGTTCAACAATTCGGACCTTACGATGCGAGCGCTATTGTAACGATTCTAAAATTTTAATTATAATAATGAACCCGTTTAAAATAGTTTAAGTGGATTTGATTATCATTAATGCACACGAGGCGCGGTATTCAGAACTTCAAAGGGATTTAAAACTTTTGCGCGTATGAGATGAAAAGGTTAAAAACCCGCTATGCTGACGGTTAACTTGGCTAATACCCCCAAGGAAGAGTTTGAGATGGGCTGGGTTGAAATGTTCTTTACTAAACTAAAAATAAAATAAATTGAAGTTTGACGCCACTGTATCTAGCAAGTATTAATTAAAAAATTATAATTTTAGGATAGGCACAGACACCTTTTCGGAGTAGATAATTTTAAAATTTTTGAATTAACATTTTGGAAAACTGACCAGACTAGAATCAGAATACTTCTATTATATAACAAATAATTTGTATCCAATAACAATATTTAACAAAAAAATAATTTCGCATACTTCTATTATTAAAAAAAATTATTAGTTGAACAAAAATTTGCTACATAATATCTATAGGAGCATCAGATTTGATAGTCACGCACAAATTTAATCAAAAAACGGTAATTTAAGCAATCTTAAAATAATTATGAGTGAGAGTTTAAAATATACCAAAGTTTGAATAAGGATTTTACTTAAAAAAAAATATGCGGTCCTAAACAAAAATAATTAAGGTTCGAAGATGTTTGTTCATCAACGATGCCTGTGGTTCGAAGGTGTTTGTAGGCTCGGAGTTGTTTGTTGGTTTGAGAGTTTTTCTACTCCAACGGTGTTGGTAGGCTCGAGGGTATATGGGTTCGTGGATATTTGCTGGCTAAAAGACTTTTGCTGGTTTAAAGGTATTGTACACCAGCGGTGTTGGAAAGCCCGAGGGTATATGCACAAGGGTATTTGTTGATTCGAAGGTATTTGTGCATCAACGACTCCCTATCTTGCTCGACTCGAAGATGGTGTGGAAATGAGCGATTAAGAAAACAAGTTTTAAAGATAATTCAACCGGGGAAAATCTTATCAGAACAAATATTTGGTGCCCACATGCCGTGTGTATAAAAGAAGTTGAAATCCTTGAGGTATACTGTGAGCTTTACACAGACTTTGAAGAATTATAATGCCATTTACGACTTTCCAAACAAGGTTTCAAGCATCTGAATTGTTTTCTATATTATTGTAGGCACAAAATGTGGAGCTTAGCCTTCCAATTTAACCAGACTAGGAAATAACAGATCGCATTTTGTTTTTCATATAGGACCAAGGACTTATTAAGAATTCGAAAATCCATTTAAATTGGGAAATAAACATATTTGGCGATTTTTTAATTTTCTTCTTTTGCGTTAATACTTTTATGTTGTTTCCAAAAGAAATTTTATTATATACCAAAAGGGAAAAAAAATTGTCGTTAAGTTCTTATGTATTGGAGTATAAAATCAAAGTCTATTATTCTGTACTAAAACTATTATTTAAAAGACGTAAAACCGATTCACAACAAAAATAAGACATATTGATTACGTAACTTTTACTATTATATTTTTATAATACGCAGGTAGTAGCTCTGTCTTCACAACAGATTCAAATTTATGCAGATTGGGTCAGATATCAAAACAGTAAAATGAGCGTGACTGTTTACATTTTATCGCATATAGCCGACAGCCTTTTTAAATTTTAATCAACTGTAAAAAATTTCATCTAATTTGGTTGACGATCTACGTTAATTTGCCAACTCAGTAGCTGCAGCAACAGCTTCTATATTATTATTAGTTTTACTGTCGTGTTGAACAAGAATATACCGTTAAGACTCTAAGATCATCAGTAGAATCTCGATCAGCATCAATACTATCTTGTCTGGAATGTAAACTGCAATAAAATCTTGAGGTAATTTATTCTAGCCATACCGTATCTAGAATAGAAACATAACATTTTACTGTCATAACGTAATGCCAATTTATTTTAATTAGGAAACATACCTATAGGCATAATTATTATTATTATGATCTTAAATTCGTTAAGAGCTAGGCATCGTATGGGAAGAGTCTTATATCTGCAAGTAAATTCCTGTAATTAAAACACCATCGCAGTATATATCCCTCGAGCACCATTTTATAGCTTTTACTATATTTTTTGTGATTCTAAACATTTGATTTTGGCTCGAACGTTTTCCGTAAGTTGTTGAATTGTTCGAGGTTTATTTACATAAACCCTTCCTTTAACGTAATCTCGCAAAAGGAAATCTGAGGTCGCTAAATTAAGTGACGGTCGAAGCCAAACAAATTCGCCATTTTTCGAAATTATTTTTTACTAAAAATTACTTGCAGAATGTCCATCATCGTTCCGTTGTATTGGCAGTGTGCTCAATAGCTTCCTGATTATTTACGACCGCCTAAAGTAAAAAATTCTCAAGAATTTTGTAATACACGATCGCGTACCCTTTTCTAGTTGACTTTCCATATTATTAATAAACTAGGAGCCGATAACTTTAGCAACCTGAAAAAATCGCTACAGAAGTTGCATTTTGAGGATGCAAATTCCTGGAATTTTCTGTACCTCAAAATATTCAGTGTTGTTTGCTGATGTACACTTTGGGACCATCAAACGAGCGGACCAAAAAGAAAAGGACAAAAGTTAGTCAAGAACGACTCGTCCTAATTACTGCAACAGAAAAAGAAACTGAAGGAAAGAGGAGGCTTCTCTAACACAATCGAAGATTGGAGGGGTCAATCAAAACGAAAGCCATAAACCTACTATCTGACAGTAATGTATGAAAACACAAAAAAAAATAAACAAACAATAATTAAGATATAAGTAACACAGAAATAAAAATATTATATTTATTTACATACATATGTGCTCATTGCACTGAAAATTGCAACACCAAGAAGGATTAGGAATTTTTTGACGAAACTTGGCAGATATATTTAAATGCTCTAAGGCAATGCATGATTAAAATTTCGTTGCAATAGATCAAGTGGTAACCATATATTTGACACTTCTGTCATTTCTTTTTAATATTATTATCCGGTGCATTTCTTGCAGGTTTTGGTTGAATATTGTGTTGCATTTATTAAACTTAAACTTAAACTATAGTTGAATTTGTGTTTTGAGGAGGTGATTATGCCTAGAGTGCGGCAGCGTTAAAATTACCGCCAGTTAGGTGAACTCGATATAAGTCGAATTGTTGGGTTGCAGGTAGGTTGTTTTTCGTTAAGGGAAATTTCAAAGCGTCTTAACCACAGCCAATCCACAATTATGCGTTGTTATCAATTATAGACCAGGGAATACCAAGCATGTTATAAAAAAAAAGGAACGGGTGACCAAATACAAAGTAATGAGATGTAACATCGCTATCTTTGCCCAATGGCTTTATAAGACTTCTAACAGTTTATCGCCGATTAAGGCCTTGCGGTTTGCAATCCTATACAAACCACACCGACAGCTCGAAGACCCACTTTTCCAGCACGATAGTTCCCGTCCTCACATAGCGAGGACGACTTTCAACCGATTTAAAAACGCCTATGTCATTATTTTACCATAGCTGCTGAGATCTCCCGATATTTTGCCAATTGAACATGAGTGGAAATTATGGGTAGAAGCCTGGGGAACTCAGCAAATCCTTTGCATACACTGAAAGCTTTTCCGGCATGAAGTGCTAGTTGCTTGGGACACAAACCCCAAGAGGATATCAACCACCTACTGGATTTGATGCCACGAAGAATGAGGAAGTACGCAACAAATAGAGAGGGCTTGCACAATACCTTATTAATAAAAGTTGTGTTAATCTTTTGTTTTTTTCTTTGAAATTATAATCAATTATTATCTAGTAGTTAAGCATATCTGCCAAGTTTGATCAAAAAAATTCTCAACCCTTCTTGGTGTTGCAATCTCCATGTCACTGAGTGTATTTACGATAGCCTTACCTAATCTATTTACTAACACTCAGTACAGATGACGAAGTCGCTTCACAAGAATATGTTTAATATAAGGAAGAGAAGACAAATAATGTTTAATAGCACCACACCAATTATCTACACAATTATTATATCGGAGGGATACATACCGTTAGATCAATTATCCATTCTTATAAATCAACAGTGTTTAAAGCAAACCCTCATATAATTATGCTAATTGCTACATAATACCAGTAAGTCAACCATAACGTAAACTAACAAAGCAATCGTTTGACCAAATTTGTATTCTTTTACTCTTTACATAAGACAAATAAATAAAGCGCAACGCAAGCTAGCAAAATAGTCGTTTTATAAAGATTGATTGTTTTTAATATTTACTTCAAGAATGTTGTTCAGGATTTAAGTGACTCAACCGGCATACCACGCTAGTCAGCCAATGTTGAAACAATGTGTAAAATTTACAGGCCAAGAACAGATAACAAAGTTCAGAGTATATATCTGGAACCCATCACCCGGACTTCAGCTTGAGTTTTGGATATGCCCAAAATGCAAAAACCGGAAACCGGGATCTGGGAACAGGAATAAAGACATTAATTATTTCCATTAGCGAAGCAGTAAAAATACTAGTCAAGTACCAGTCACGCAAAAAGTAAAGGAAATTTTTTATTACACATGAATATTTATAATTGCCCGTTTAAAATTATCATACCCGTTGTAAATAAATACAACACCAAAACAGGATAACTTGTAGTCAAAAAATAAAACCGTACAATTCACAACGTAAAAACTGGCCATAGAAAACCCAATAACATAACAATATGTTTTGATAACAGAATCAAACGTGTTTTTATTCTACGCCGGAATCGTGAATGCAATAGATACGATAACGTAACGAGATCCCATTGTATCACTTATACACAACCACACATTTGTAATACAAAAATCAGGTATTCAACGAATGTATAATAAAATTCGCTTTATATGAGAATTTCGGAAAACTTATTACAGTAAATTGAAACAAAATGCAAGCCTAATTCGAGATAACACGGACTTTGTTTAATTACAATTTAAACCAAGTCAATTAACTATAATAAATATTAAAAGTTAATAATATTATAGGTGGATTGTGTAATTTATAAACATATCGCACCCTGAAAGCAAATATTGACAAAACGAGATATTTAAATAGAAAGGGGCAGGAAAGTTCTAACGTAGGGAAATGAAAGTAATAACCTTTAAATGAAAGTTATTATTTCTGGTTAGCTGTCAATGGGTATGCAACGGACCCAGTTCTAGCTGTTCTTATTATAGCTTTACTTGAGAAATAAGAAAAAAGGTATTCGTTGCTGGTACAACTACACAAGATTTATCAAGTCCTATTATTGCTCTTTTTCCTAATCTGCTGAGAGCATAGATCAGTTTGTATCAACGATTCCATTATGTAGGATTGCTTATTTCATTAAGCAAAATAACTTTAGTATCGTTAATTACTAATACATGAAATGAAACAACCTATTTTAAATCAAAGTTGCTGATCTGTACATAGGAATTTCTAGCGAAATAAAAATGTATATTAACTTTACAAAGTTAAACACATCCGTTACATCCTCTATAGAGAGATAATTCGATACACCCTGGACTTGACTGAGTTTAGTTACAAAATTAGTTCAGTATTAATTTTCAAAGTTCTGTTTGAAATTCAGAGTACAATAGTTGAACAGACTTTCCCAGCTACGCAAATTAGCTCTCTTTAAGAATATAAGGGGCCTTCAACATCGATGGTCTTTATGATATACAGTACTGTTTCATATAAAACGCTATTCTTTGTTTTACAGAAGTAATTGGAATAAACAAATTGTATTGGAGACTTTTCATAGGCAACCCTGCTACCACCTTAAATTGTCGGTTCATTATCTCTGTTGGCAGAATTAATCAACAACCTCCATATTCTAGAACTAAAGAAATACTTACTTAGATACATGAATAACTCCGTTACTACTTTAAAAGCAACTCGAAACTATAAAAGAATAATTAGTTAGTGCAAGGCGTATTTTTTTATTGTACGCTTGAACCCTAGAGATGTGCACATTTTGCTGCTTATCGTACATAATATTTCACGGACGCTACTGTAGCCAAACAACGGTCTTTTTGAACAATTAAATATAATTTTTCCATATTGAGTATGCCTTGGATGTCGGCGAGATATAAATATTCAAGTGCTATTTTAATATAGGGTGTTGAAATAATCATGCAAACGAAGCGACTTTCCATAGAATTCATTTGTATACTATAAACAAGATTTTATGGAACATAAACCCGTGTACACTTAGCAATTGACAATATCAGTGGAAGAAATTAATTCATCAACAATCCATAATATTTAGCTTAACAGAATACATTGCTTTAGATACATGAATATTTCCGTTACGTACTTGTAAAACAACTCTTTGAAATATATAAATATAATTATTATCATATTATATGAATTATGTCGCTTGAACTATAGAGTGCAATTTATACCTATAGTTAATATTCTCAGTAGTAGAATCAACTTTATAACAATTATATTGTTTTATTATTTTGCCTTGGCATTCGGCACATATACAATACAGTGCTAAAATATATTACCTATAATAATATGCAAACAATACTTTCATAATACATACTATAAACTTTTAATTGTGATTATAATAATTACATATTAAATATTTGATACAATTATAAAATTCTCCGATAATTATTAACATTAAACATGATAAAATTAAAAGATGTTTTCGTTTAAAATACGAGAACGAAGAACACTTTAGCATATGAATGTAGTAATATTAATTATTTAGTCTAAACTGTTAAACAATATAAAATGTAGTGTGTGGTGATAAGTAAAGCCTGTTTAATAGTGGTGGTATATGTATGAAATATGTGCAATAGGATATTTATAACAAGTGCAACTATGCTATTAAATTTTGTAGAACTGTGTGAAATTTTCTTGATCGTTTTGAATTTATTGCTTGTGTATTTTATGGATTTGATAGTTTCTAAAATCCTCTTTTACTGTCTTTATTTCAGTACCTAAAATTTCTACATTATCAAAATCAAATGTGTGTAAATTTTCTAAGGCATGGGCCGCCAGAGCGGTGCATTTTTGTTGTTAGTTGCACCGCTCAGCGGCCCATGCCTTAGAAAATTTACACACATTTGATTTTGATAATGTAGAAATTTTAGGTACTGAAATAAAAGACAGTAAAAGAGGATTTTAGAAACTATCCAAATCCAAAAATACACAAGCAATAAATTCAAAAACGATCAAGAAAATTTCACACAGTTCTACCAAAATTTAATAGCATAGTTGCACTTTGTTATAAATATCCTATTGCACATATTTCATACATATACCACCACTATTAAACAGGCTTTACTTATCACCACACACTACATTTTATATTGTTTAACAGTTTAAACTAAATAATTAATATTACTACATTCATATACTTTTAAAGTGTTCTTCGTTCTCGTATTTTTAAACGAAAACATCTTTTAATTTTATCTTTATGAAATAATAATTATCGGAGAATTTTATAATTGTGACAAATGTTCAAATGTTTTAATTTAGTTTAAATACGCAATCTACAATTAAGTTTTAGGTATGTAATTATTAAAATATTTTTCATATTCTATAGGTAATATTTTGTAGAATGTATTTGATAATGGTCCTGAAGACCGAAACGCGTCAAAATAATAAACGCAACTACAAATTGTTATAGTTATTCTACCTACTCTTAGAAATAACTATAGGTATATATTGACCAACGTCCAAGAAATTTCATTGTTATATCTAATACAGATGGTCAAGATATTAAAATAAAGTTTAATTATATATATATATATATATATATATATATATATATATAGACGTAATAAGGGGTCACGAGAGGTCATTGAAACACTAATTAAAAAAATTAATCCCAGTAAAATATAATAGAATCCTGAAAAAATGGAATTTTCCGTAATTTCATGGTTACGCCCTGTATAATACAAGCGTAATTATATTCATCGATGTACAATGCAAAAACGCAAATTGCGCGTTACAAATAATCACCCTGTATAATATAAGCTTATTGTAAATAAATAGCAAGTAACGTAAATTGGATATATAAATTGTAAGATACTGTAAAACGCATTTCGATGCGACTGCAAATCTATACATTTTTGACAAAATTTGCTGTAAATAGCATAAAACTAGATTTACGCATTTTGCATAAATATAAATAATTTCGTGTAATTACTATAAAACACAAACCCTTTTGCATCAAAAAGCAATCAAAGTTTAAATTAATTAATTGGTGAATCGTAGCAATTGATCCTAAATAATGATCTTTCTAGAATGAGTCATCGGTATTCAAAACTAAGTATAAACCCATTATATAAACATTTTTATCCTAAGAAGCAGATTAAACATTAAAAATAAAACATAAAATCCCTGGAATAATCGATTATCTTTTGCATTAGTTTGCGATGCCGCAATAATAGTATATGAGAAACAAGGACAAAGAACGTGCCTCGGATACCTAGAATAACTAAGAAGGTAATAAAATATCGAAATTTTATACGCTAATTGTGTATTCCGGGAACCCTTACATCATAATGTTCGAAATTATACTAGTAAAATTCTAGAGAAAAAAGCAATTTGTATATAAAAGAGCGCTTATGGTTTCCGACGCAGTCGATGCTTAAAGTAAATCAAGAAATGTTATTTTAAAAGCAGTAGTCGTTGCGTAATATAGAGGTATGCAGTAAAATATTGTAACAGTTTTTTTGACCACTGCAAAGCACCAATAAATTATTAGTTAAATACATCTTTTGTCTAGTCCATTAAACCAGTAAATATCGTCAATTAAATAAATATTCGTATTGGGATCATGTGGTCTAACCACAATACAGAGATGCTAGTTTGGTTGCTAACATCAAGCGTTAATTATTAGTATAAATATTTCAAAGCCAAACAGCTTTCCTATTTCGTGTACAATGTGTCAACGGTCACTTCAGCTAGAACACTTGGCACGAAGGTAGAATGGAGAACCTGAAGGTTCTAGCAAGTAGTTTGCGTGTGGCTTTACGCCGTAGTGGAACGCAAGTGTAATAAACACTTGACCTAGTGCTTTTTAATAATGCGTTCTTTCGTATATTCTTTATGAAAACTCTATCGAAAGTTCTTTTAGACACTCTTCGTATATTCCTTTGTTAGTATGATTCCGTTTTATCTGGTTTTATAATAATTAGCCCGTTTAAATGTTGTGTTTCAAGATTATATGGATACTTTCTTTGCATTTACGATTATCGAGTTTACAGATCAATTACTTCAATGTAGCGATAAGAAAATATTGGTTTAGCATGAACGTTCTTCAACTTTAATATAATAGTTGGATTTAATGAAATGTTCTGCGATAAAACTGTATGTTTTAAATTTTAAAGAAATGTTCTGCAATGTAGATAGTAATTTTTTGGTTTCATTCTAACGTCCAATAATTAACAATAATGGTCCTTTTTGAAATTGCTAGTATGGATTTACAAGTAACTATATGGATAAATACACGAAGATAATTATTTTGGTAACGATCTACTTATAGTAGTACATCGAAGTTTTGCATATTTGTGATAACCGTTGTAATGGATCTTGGTTTGTCCCGTTGTTGCGTATAGGAAAGACGCTTTAAGTTTATATGGTCGGATGCAGGAGTCGCGCAGCAGGTTATTAGCAGTACAACACGTGAAGGCAACACCACTTGTTTGTCCAAGGACCGTATGTATAAACATCTGTTCTAACATGATGTAGCGCTGTCACACAAACAACACCTGTTGGAACGAAGTAAGAGATTTATATTATTCTTACATCACGTCTGCACTTGGCGAACTTTGATACAAGACTACACCAGGAAAATAACTTTGATGACCTATAATTATTATTTTGTTTAACAAACTAAAAAGGACTTTGAAAAATTTTTATTGCCAATATAAATGCAGTGTAACAACAGTTACTATTAACGAAATTAAGCAACTCCATTGAGTTCTGATTAAAGTTTCATCTATGTATGATTTTAATTACAGCTTTTGAACATTGAATTATTAGACATTTTAGATATTTTCATATACTTTTGTAAACCGAATAGTAGATCTGGTATTTTTGGTATTGACTGGAGTTAATTTTTGTCGTAAAAAGAAACGCTTAAAGTTCTTGATATTTCATTCAAATTTATAGTTCTACATCAGAGTAGAAGAAATTATATTAACCTTTTTAAACGTAAATTTTATACATACAATTTTTTATGACGAAACAACTTTTAATTAAAGAATCAACATTTAATCTCTTAATCAATTGTTTTATTTTGAACAAGTGAGTTCAGAAATAGTGTAACCAGGTCAATGAGCAATAGGCATAAATACCTTTGAGGTAATGATAGTTGTAGCTCCGACTTAACAAAGAAGCTCTAATTGTTCTTTCAGAATTTGATGCCTAATATTTGTGTCTATAAAATTGTGTGCATAATTAATCCCTTTCAGTTTTTTTATGAGGTAACAAGAATATACCTCTTGTGCCATTACTTTGTTAATTTAATTCAATTTTCTTTACAGCACCTGCGTAAGCAGTTAATATGATATTCTTCTCTAAGGACTTCCAAGGCCCCCTTTGGGAAACCCTGTGTTTAAAATTTAATGACTTGGTGGAGGCCCTCCCTAAACCCCTGTTTTTGTATGTATCAAGCCCTAGTAAGTAAATAATGTTTTGTAAAAAGAACCACGACCAATCCTCATAAGCTCTACCCGAGGAATAGACCCCTAGCATAGTCGGAAGATATTTGCGTCCCATCATTTTAAGGAAATCCTTCCTTAAAGTTCACTGATTCCATTTGAAAATATTAAAGAACTCACGGGTTACTTTAATTATTCAATTAACCCCAAGAGTAAGTCATATTTAGTTAGACTTATTTTGTAAGAACATAGTTGCGCGATTGCAATCAATATTGAGGTGATGTTTTTAAACCTAAGTTACATACAAAAATAGAATTATTAATTACAACAAAAAGCAAAAATTCTTCAATATAAAACTATTTTTGAAAAAGATTTAACCCAAAAACGCACTTTAAGATTGGCTGTTGGAAATCAGGAATATTAATTTGGTACAAATTTGTTTGCCGATTTGGAGATCAATTTAAAATAAAAAGATTTTTAATTACGGAAAGCGTTTGGTAGATTCTGCAGGTATCACTGTTAGTTTTATTTTAACTGATATTAGAGTATGTAGATCTAGTTTAAGATAATCCTAATAATTTTCTTCTTGTGAGGGATTTTTTTAGCAGGAGTTTGTGTTCAGAGTTCGATATACTCTGACCTTTAATAGATTATATGGCAAGCATTTTTCTGTCCAAAAACAAATCATACCAGCGTAAAAATAGTTTATAATCAGGTGAGAGATCCTCAAAAGAATAAGTTTAATTCTGTAATTGCAAAATAAGATAAGCAACAGTATTTTTTTGTAACAAAGACTTCTTAGAAATTATTTTGTTCGAACGAAACGATGTTGTAAAAGCTTTTGTATGAAAGAGGATATTTCATATTGTACAAATGCTTTGTGACCGTGCTGTGTTTTATTTTATTTTGAAAACTCCGTAAACTTCGTTGAGCTAGTCAGGCAACGTAAAAAACTAGAAAGGAAGGTAAGTAAACAATTTCAAGTTTACACACCACAAGTATCTGTTTCACAATACCCTTTTAGTGACGCCCTAAAACGAGGCGTTATCACAGCAGTATATATTGCTGTGATCAAGCCTAATGCTTGTAGATGCAACAGAAATATGAAATTATTGACTCACCTTTCTATCCCTATATCCTACACACATCTGACAAATGTCCAGTATACATCCTACATATATCCGACATATATCCGGACATATGTCGACGCGCACCCTGCCCAATCCGACCTAGGTCGGATTAAATCGACCTATCCGACCTAGATCGGATATAGTCCGACCTAGATCGGATTAGGCGCCGAGCAAACATCTGCAAACAAAAGGATGTTTATCCTAAAAAGAAATTTGTGGTGCATTTAACAGCTTTCTACGAGGAAAGTTCGACCGATTTGTTTCTGCTAGGCATGGTGTTAAAGCTAAGCTTCCGTTTTCTCTGAAAAGCACTAACAAGATGGGCCAGGAGTAAAAGAAATTATCGGAAAAAAGGCCCTGAAGGCATTAATAAATAAATAATAAAAAATTCCAAAATCCTATGTGTATTTCGTACAAAGTGAAACTAGCAGATATTAAGTTGGAAACTCTATTGGAAAAACTACTAGATATAATAGACAAATTCAAAAGATTATTACTATGTTTTGACATGGATGTAACCAAGATTTTGCTGGTATATTTAGCAAGATGGAGATCTGTAAATATTTAACTACAAACCATAACCTTTACTACAAGAGCGAATACGAAGAAAACTGCAATATTATAGTTGACAACGATGAAACTGTCGAGATCGGTTGTTTAACATGGATAACAACCAATATATGAATTAAGATATACAACAAATTTGTGTGTCAGACAACAAGTCCTGTTGTTAATATACGACTTGGAAATCATGTACTAGATTTTTTACGTTGTCTAGGTGTGCGTTTAAAGAAAACAATCGCTTCTACTTTGGCCAAAAAACATGGTATTGCGCGATTGGAAGCGACAATATACAACTGCCAATTGGAACAGCACAGGTGCATAATCCTTAAAAGACCGTTTAACCTTAATTGAAGATAGTAAGTTATACCTCCTAAAGGTGCTAATGTACTCGGTTCCACTTGCTAAAATGTTAAGTAAGCTATCGGACAAGCAACAAAATAGCTGCTGTTTAGTGGATAATAACCTACTACAGTACGTGTATTGAGGGAATAGCAATACAAAGTAACTGACAGGCTTGCAAATTAAGTTGTCCGAAAAGCCAGAGGAAAGTGAAAATATATAAAGCATGTGCTTTTGGCTTTAAGTTTTAACTGTTTACCTGTAAATTATTTGGAGATAGTAGAGGAGAAAGACAGTCAAGATAAAATAAAAATCTTTTCACAAGTGCTAGATTAAAGCAGGTTAGTACATATTCTTACAATCTGCAACACCATGTTCTACAATTCCCAAAGAAATAATCATATTGGAATTGGGGTTGATGTATACGCCTAACATTCGTCCAGAGGTTGTACGACATCGCCTAAATATTGGCAGTAAACTCTATCCGTTTACACTAAAAGAAATTGCCCCACTATACACGCCATACGCTGTAAGTGGAAGAAATAGACTGTTGGAATTAGAGGAAATGGATGCAATAAGGTGAAAGTTGGACTACATGGAAAACACTGCGACAATACGCGAACAATACAAAGATGTGTTAGACAAAGAACTTCTTACTAGAGAAAATGAGGAAGATTTAAAAGATGATTTTATGTACCGATGGACTGACTTTGATACATCCTGGATCTACAAGCTGTATGCATTTGTGGTTAGTAAAAAAGACTTTTTTAGTTATGTAGACGTCCTAGCGGAAAAGGATGGTACTAAATCCGTATACTTTTTCAAGGTTATTCCAAAACGTATTTGTCAAAATGTCAGATAACATAGACGAACTAAGGAAAGCGGGTTTCGTAACCTTGGCGTACACCACACGCAATAGGGTTCCGCTAATCAGTGTGTTTGCTTAGTAAAGGGTTTTTCGGATCATATAAATCCGAGGGTCCTATAACTTATAACAACCATATATTCCCAAAAGTGGTGGACATGTAACTACGCAAGAGTGAGTGGGAGAATAATGCAAAACGGCAAAAGTTGGACTACATTGAAAACACTGCGAAAATACGCGAACAATACAAAGATATGTTAGACAAAGAACATCTTATTAGAGAAAATGAGGAAGAATTAAAAGATTATTTTATGTACAGATCGACTGAATTAGATACATCCGTGTTCAACAAACTGTATGCATTTGTGGTTAGTAAGAAAGACTCTTTTAGTTATGTAGGCGTTTCTGCAGAAAAGAATGGTACTAAATCCGTATACTATTTAAAAGGTTATTCTAAAAACGTATTTATCAAAATGGCAGATAACATAGGCAAACTAAGGAATGCGGGTTTTGTAACTTTGGAGCACACCACATGCAAAAGGGTTCAGCTCAACATAGTAAATAGTAGTAAATAGTAGTAAATAACCTTTGCATCATTTAAAACCGAGGGTCCTACAACCTATAACGAACATATATTTCCAAAAGTGGTGGACAAGCAACTACGCAACAGTGAGTGGAGAATAAGAATTCCTCCAATACCGACAAAAGAAGTCGATCAAGCTAACAAGATACGCAAGATATAGTGGTAGAGCCGCGATTAAAAGATTGTCACAAGCTGCAGGAATTACACGAAGGAATGGATATCGTTGTCGGTAGAATCGAAGACTTTATATATAGAAACAAACTTCGGTACATTTTACAATTTGAAAACCTAGACGTTCTCTATGTATCAAACTATTGGCTAGAAAAGGAGATAGAGGACTTGGGTGTCGATTTAAATCTTAAGCTGTGAATAAAGCTAGATAAAATTAAAACCACTCCAAACAAACATAAAGAAAAGATTGTTTTCTGTGTATAACTTTGTATTAAAATTAAGTTTAAATGACTCCATGCTTGGCATTAAATATTTTTAAATTGTGTTATGTATAATGTCAGAATAAAAATTTTAGAATAGTATTACATTGCTCTTTATTTATAAAAGGCTATGACGTCACCACCACCTTGGAAAAGTAGCCGATACAAGGTAATCGAGAGCATAGCGAAGTGGTGATTTTACCTGTATGAAAATAGATGTTAAGTGCACACTGTATATTTATAATTAAATAATAAGTTTTAAAGGAATGTGTACTACTTTTTTGTTTACACCAATTTTTTAAATCGAGTTGGCCTAAGGTTAAATTAATGGTAAATTCGGACTTCCAAGAAAAATTAAATCGGTATGACCATACACGATTACAAACTGTTTATAAATAAAAAAGTTATAAAATTGGGGGTTGTAACTCGATAAAGGTTGATGTTAAGATGATAGTTAAAAGGTGGAAATACAAGGTCGTGCGGTGCCAATAGGCACCGAAAGGTATGTCGAAAATTTTAGGGGTTCAGTTATCGATTTTTAGGGTAGGGATGATGGGGATAAAATGAAGCACGAAGGAAATCCTCTCCATAAGGAGAAAATTTCACCACCACAAAGAGGAAATTCCTCCCCACAAGGAGGAAATCCCCTGAAAATAAGACTTTATAGTGGGAATTTACATGTAAAAACCTAGGTTAGATTGTGGTGCGGCGGCGGTGGCGCTGCGTTCGGATCCCCCATTCCAACTACTTATAGGCAATTATAAAGTGGTAAACGTCATTTAATAAAGCATATCGATTATTTTCCAAAATGTCTGCTATATAAAATCGCCTTAATGGGTTATGTCGATCTATTAAAAAATAGACCTTAACAACTACGGGGTAATAAAATTACTCGTAGCGAATAAAATTCGTAGGCTCACCTTTGTAAAAAGTTGCTTCTAGTAGAATCGAGCTTTTTTTAAGAATTAAATTTGTAAACTTGTTTTAGAATTTGTATTGAGTATAAAAGTTCTTTATATAACTCGCAAGTTGCTTTTCTAGCCAAAACCTTAGTCGTAGCATCCAAATATTGTAGCAATTATAACGAAAACAAAATCGATAAATAATATTTAATACGAATTAAATAATTATGCAATCATAATTATTTTTAAAACCTATATTAATTCGAGAAGAGGCATTTTACAAGGCATCTCAATATTTACATGTTTCGTTGATATCCCACTCTGGTAAACACAAAATATATCCTCAAGCAGACTTAAATGATCGATGCTTTTCACAAATTTATTCTGGTGCGTAGGTTTTGGTTACAACGTTATGATTGTAATTAATTTGTTCTAATGTTCAACGGTTACTATAAATAAGATTTAAATAATATTCAAGAAAAGTGACTCAAATTGCTCACTATTTGTCAAGCTAAAACAATTTAAATTTCAATGAGCTTAAAAATCTAATTAATGCCGAAAATGTGTGTTGTGAATAAAATGACCACTGTTAGAACAATTTATTTAAGTCGCGGTCACAGACTTTAAGTATGCTTTGTCTTCTTCACTGAACTTTACTCGAGGTGACAAATGATGTTCTCGTGTCCGGTAGCGTTTGTTAGTTGCGACACTTTCTGTGGAAAAGCTAATGACCCGCGTTACGACCTAACAATACAGTAGCACTAAACTAAATACCTAACTTTGTGATTATTGTAATATCAATTCGAGGTTTGCCTTTATAAACGGATCCTTTACTTTAAGCAGCTCGTTAATTCAATTTTTGGTTCATTCAGGATGGCTATTATGGAACATTATACAGAACTGCTTTATGAATTTTAGATACACATTGCAAAGTTGAAGGTTACTTCGGGTTGTCTTTTATTTCGTCATTAGGCGTAACGATTTATATGTCCGGAGTTTTGCATAATACAATCGCAAAACATAAAATCATTTTTCCATTGAAAGTGGATTTCAAATGTCTTTCTGACTCTTATAATTGCCGACCTACTTATACATTATAGATGATTGGAACGAAAACTAGTCCATAAATTTTATTCTTACAATAGGAACGTTTCATTTATATGGATTTTCTTCAGCTGAGCATTTGCTACATCAATAATTTAAAAATACGTCACATTTTGCCAGCGAGCAGGTGAAACTCACACATTAATTGCGAAAAGTATTTTAAGTAATTATGGGTTCGTGAAGCTGGCGGAAATAAAATTACTGACCGTAATAATAAACGACTGCTTAGACCTTACCGCAGCTGATCTTTATGTGCAATATTTAATATAACCGATTTTGTTTTAAAACTGTTCCAAATTCAAGGTGAGAAACTTAAAAGGGATTAGTGCGAACTAAATATGGCACCAACTAACAAAAGGGTTCCAGTTAAGGTGGTTTAGGATGTCGTCGTCCAGGTACTCAAGAGTTTGTTCCTACCAGCCTTAAATGATTCTACAAAAGAATTTTTTGTCGTGTCTGCAATAACAGATGTAGCTGAAATGACGAAAACCTATAATACTGACAGAAAATGAGGTGCGTGAAGTTAGCCGTTCATTTACGTTTCCAATGCTCCACCCGAAGGTACTACATTGGCCAGGAGGCGAGTGTTTTGTTGCCTGGAAATTTAGAATTTTTGCCGAACCCTTGCCGTTCCAGGCAAGGTAGGGATCTTTAACGTGCGTGACAACACTCACACACGGGACCTCCATTTAACCTCTCATCCGAACGAGGGCGTAATTTTTGTCAAAAATGCTCACCTGCCATTTTTCAAGCAGTCAGCCGTGTCGGGATTTGAACCCAGGACCTAGGGATCCGTAGTCTTACGCTTACTACATTGATCCACGGCGACGCCCGTGAAGTTAGCCGCAACATTTTTGAATTTTTTAAAAATATTTATGTCATAATTAGGAGCCAATTAGGCGCCATTTTGCGCCACTAAAACTAAATTTTGCGCCGTCTTGGCAAACAAGTTATTGATAAAATAAGATTTTTCCGGCCAAGTTCACGAAGCCGCACTTTTTTCAATTTTCAGAAAATCTTTATTCCATAATTTAACGCCAATTAGGCGCCATTTTGCGCCGTTGAAACGAAATTTTGCGCCCTCCTGTGTATCAAGTTATTCGCAATAAACTATTTTTCTGAACTCCAAAAACGTGACGTTGGCCGCGACTTTTTTGAATTTTGAAAAAAATTTTGCACCACAATTAAGCGGTAATTAGGCGCCATTTTGCGCCGTTAAAACGAAATTTTGCGCCCTTCTGTGTAACAAGTTATTCGAAAAAAACCATTTTTCCAAACTAGCCCAAAATCGTGAAGTTGGCCGCGACTTTTTTGAATTTAGAAAAAAAATTTGTACCACAATTAAGCGGTAATTATGCGCCATTTTGCGCCGTTGAAACGAAATTTTGCGCCATCCTGTGTAACAAGTTATTCGAAATAAACTATTTCTCTAAGCGACCTAAAATCGTGAAGTTGGTCGCGACTTTTCGAATTTTGAAAAAATTTTGTACCAAACTATAGCGGTAATTGGCGCCATTTTGCGCCGTTAAAACGAAATTTTGCGCCCTTCTGTGTAACAAGTTATTCAAAAAACCATTTCTCCAAACCTAGCCCAAAATCGTGAAGTTGCCCGCGACTTTTTGAAATATGAATAAATTTTTGTACCACAATTAAGCGGTAATTATGCGCCATTTTGCGCCGTTGAAACGAAATTTTGCGCCCTCCTGTGTAACAAGTTATTTGAAAAAAACTATTTCTCCATACTACCCACAATCATGAAGTTGGCCGCGACTTTTTTGAATTTTGAAAAATATTTTGTACCATAATTAAGCGGTAATTATGCGCCATTTTGCGCCGTTAAAACGAAATTTTGCGTCCTCCTGTGTAACAAGTTATTTGAAAAAAACTATTTCTCCATACTACCCAAAATCGTGAAGTTGGTCGCGACTTTTTCGGATTTTGAAAAAATTTTTGAACCAAATTTAAGCGGTAATTAAGCGCCATTTTGCGCCGTTGAAACGAAATTTTGCGCCCTTCTGTGTAACAAGTTATACGAAAAACAACAATTTTTTTGAACTACTTAAAAGCGTGCAGTTGGCCGCGACTTTTTGGAATTTTGAAAAAAAAATTGTACCAAATTTAAGCGGTAATTAGGCGCCATTTTGCGCCGTTGAAACGAAATTTTGCGCCCTCCTGTGTAACAAATTATTTGAAAAAAAAATATTTCTCCATACTACCCAAAATTTCTGTCCAAAAACAAATCATACCAGCGTAAAAATAGTTTATAATCAGGTGAGAGATCCTCAAAAGAATAAGTTTAATTCTGTAATTGCAAAATAAGATAAGCAACAGTATTTTTTTGTAACAAAGACTTCTTAGAAATTATTTTGTTCGAACGAAACGATGTTGTAAAAGCTTTTGTATGAAAGAGGATATTTCATATTGTACAAATGCTTTGTGACCGTGCTGTGTTTTATTTTATTTTGAAAACTCCGTAAACTTCGTTGAGCTAGTCAGGCAACGTAAAAAACTAGAAAGGAAGGTAAGTAAACAATTTCAAGTTTACACACCACAAGTATCTGTTTCACAATACCCTTTTAGTGACGCCCTAAAACGAGGCGTTATCACAGCAGTATATATTGCTGTGATCAAGCCTAATGCTTGTAGATGCAACAGAAATATGAAATTATTGACTCACCTTTCTATCCCTATATCCTACACACATCTGACAAATGTCCAGTATACATCCTACATATATCCGACATATATCCGGACATATGTCGACGCGCACCCCTGCCCAATCCGACCTAGGTCGGATTAAATCCGACCTATCCGACCTAGATCGGATATAGTCCGACCTAGATCGGATTAGGCGCCGAGCAAACATCTGCAAACAAAAGGATGTTTATCCTAAAAAAAGAAATTTGTGGTGCATTTAACAGCTTTCTACGAGGAAAGTTCGACCGATTTGTTTCTGCTAGGCATGGTGTTAAAGCTAAGCTTCCGTTTTCTCTGAAAAGCACTAACAAGATGGGCCAGGGAGTAAAAGAAATTATCGGAAAAAAAGGCCCTGAAGGCATTAATAAATAAATAATAAAAAATTCCAAAATCCTATGTGTATTTCGTACAAAGTGAAACTAGCAGATATTAAGTTGGAAACTCTATTGGAAAAACTACTAGATATAATAGACAAATTCAAAAAGATTATTACTATGTTTTTGACATGGATGTAACCCAAGATTTTGCTGGTATATTTAGCAAGATGGAGATCTGTAAATATTTAACTACAAACCATAACCTTTACTACAAGAGCGAATACGAAGAAAACTGCAATATTATAGTTGACAACGATGAAACTGTCGAGATCGGTTGTTTAACATGGATAACAACCAATATATGAATTAAGATATACAACAAATTTGTGTGTCAGACAACAAGTCCTGTTGTTAATATACGACTTGGAAATCATGTACTAGATTTTTTACGTTGTCTAGGTGTGCGTTTAAAGAAAACAATCGCTTCTACTTTGGCCAAAAAACATGGTATTGCGCGATTGGAAGCGACAATATACAACTGCCCAATTGGAACAGCACAGGTGCATAATCCCTTAAAAGACCGTTTAACCTTAATTGAAGATAGTAAGTTATACCTCCTAAAGGTGCTAATGTACTCGGTTCCACTTGCTAAAATGTTAAGTAAGCTATCGGACAAGCAACAAAATAGCTGCTGTTTAGTGGATAATAACCTACTACAGTACGTGTATTGAGGGAATAGCAATACAAAGTAACTGACAGGCTTGCAAATTAAGTTGTCCGAAAAGCCAGAGGAAAGTGAAAAATATATAAAGCATGTGCTTTTGGCTTTAAGTTTTAACTGTTTACCTGTAAATTATTTGGAGATAGTAGAGGAGAAAGACAGTCAAGATAAAATAAAAATCTTTTCACAAGTGCTAGATTAAAGCAGGTTAGTACATATTCTTACAATCTGCAACACCATGTTCTACAATTCCCAAAGAAATAATCATATTGGAATTGGGGTTGATGTATACGCCTAACATTCGTCCAGAGGTTGTACGACATCGCCTAAATATTGGCAGTAAACTCTATCCGTTTACACTAAAAGAAATTGCCCCACTATACACGCCATACGCTGTAAGTGGAAGAAATAGACTGTTGGAATTAGAGGAAATGGATGCAATAAGGTGAAAGTTGGACTACATGGAAAACACTGCGACAATACGCGAACAATACAAAGATGTGTTAGACAAAGAACTTCTTACTAGAGAAAATGAGGAAGATTTAAAAGATGATTTTATGTACCGATGGACTGACTTTGATACATCCTGGATCTACAAGCTGTATGCATTTGTGGTTAGTAAAAAAGACTTTTTAGTTATGTAGACGTCCTAGCGGAAAAGGATGGTACTAAATCCGTATACTTTTCAAGGTTATTCCAAAACGTATTTGTCAAAATGTCAGATAACATAGACGAACTAAGGAAAGCGGGTTTCGTAACCTTGGCGTACACCACACGCAATAGGGTTCCGCTAATCAGTGTGTTTGCTTAGTAAAGGGTTTTTCGGATCATATAAATCCGAGGGTCCTATAACTTATAACAACCATATATTCCCAAAAGTGGTGGACATGTAACTACGCAAGAGTGAGTGGGAGAATAATGCAAAACGGCAAAAGTTGGACTACATTGAAAACACTGCGAAAATACGCGAACAATACAAAGATATGTTAGACAAAGAACATCTTATTAGAGAAAATGAGGAAGAATTAAAAGATTATTTTATGTACAGATCGACTGAATTAGATACATCCGTGTTCAACAAACTGTATGCATTTGTGGTTAGTAAGAAAGACTCTTTTAGTTATGTAGGCGTTTCTGCAGAAAAGAATGGTACTAAATCCGTATACTATTTAAAAGGTTATTCTAAAAACGTATTTATCAAAATGGCAGATAACATAGGCAAACTAAGGAATGCGGGTTTTGTAACTTTGGAGCACACCACATGCAAAAGGGTTCAGCTCAACATAGTAAATAGTAGTAAATAGTAGTAAATAACCTTTTGCATCATTTAAAACCGAGGGTCCTACAACCTATAACGAACATATATTTCCAAAAGTGGTGGACAAGCAACTACGCAACAGTGAGTGGGAGAATAAGAATTCCCTCCAATACCGACAAAAAGAAGTC
Organism: Platerodrilus igneus; assembly: GCA_036346225.1. Lineage (NCBI taxonomy): Eukaryota > Metazoa > Arthropoda > Insecta > Coleoptera > Lycidae > Platerodrilus > Platerodrilus igneus. The sequence goes on from JARFIW010001701.1 coordinate 5,330,878, forward strand.
GATCAAGCTAACAAGATACGCAAGATATAGTGGTAGAGCCGCGATTAAAAGATTGTCACAAGCTGCAGGAATTACACGAAGGAATGGATATCGTTGTCGGTAGAATCGAAGACTTTATATATAGAAACAAACTTCGGTACATTTTACAATTTGAAAACCTAGACGTTCTCTATGTATCAAACTATTGGCTAGAAAAGGAGATAGAGGACTTGGGTGTCGATTTAAATCTTAAGCTGTGAATAAAGCTAGATAAAATTAAAACCACTCCAAACAAACATAAAGAAAAGATTGTTTTCTGTGTATAACTTTGTATTAAAATTAAGTTTAAATGACTCCATGCTTGGCATTAAATATTTTTAAATTGTGTTATGTATAATGTCAGAATAAAAATTTTAGAATAGTATTACATTGCTCTTTATTTATAAAAGGCTATGACGTCACCACCACCTTGGAAAAGTAGCCGATACAAGGTAATCGAGAGCATAGCGAAGTGGTGATTTTACCTGTATGAAAATAGATGTTAAGTGCACACTGTATATTTATAATTAAATAATAAGTTTTAAAGGAATGTGTACTACTTTTTTGTTTACACCAATTTTTTAAATCGAGTTGGCCTAAGGTTAAATTAATGGTAAATTCGGACTTCCAAGAAAAATTAAATCGGTATGACCATACACGATTACAAACTGTTTATAAATAAAAAAGTTATAAAATTGGGGGTTGTAACTCGATAAAGGTTGATGTTAAGATGATAGTTAAAAAGGTGGAAATACAAAGGTCGTGCGGTGCCAATAGGCACCGAAAGGTATGTCGAAAATTTTAGGGGTTCAGTTATCGATTTTTTAGGGTAGGGATGATGGGGATAAAAATGAAGCACGAAGGAAATCCCTCTCCATAAGGAGAAAATTTCACCACCACAAAGAGGAAATTCCTCCCCACAAGGAGGAAATCCCCTGAAAATAAGACTTTATAGTGGGAATTTACATGTAAAAACCTAGGTTAGATTGTGGTGCGGCGGCGGTGGCGCTGCGTTCGGATCCCCCATTCCAACTACTTATAGGCAATTATAAAGTGGTAAACGTCATTTAATAAAGCATATCGATTATTTTCCAAAATGTCTGCTATATAAAATCGCCTTAATGGGTTATGTCGATCTATTAAAAAATAGACCTTAACAACTACGGGGTAATAAAATTACTCGTAGCGAATAAAATTCGTAGGCTCACCTTTGTAAAAGTTGCTTCTAGTAGAATCGAGCTTTTTTAAGAATTAAATTTGTAAACTTGTTTTAGAATTTGTATTGAGTATAAAAGTTCTTTATATAACTCGCAAGTTGCTTTTCTAGCCAAAACCTTAGTCGTAGCATCCAAATATTGTAGCAATTATAACGAAAACAAAATCGATAAATAATATTTAATACGAATTAAATAATTATGCAATCATAATTATTTTAAAACCTATATTAATTCGAGAAGAGGCATTTTACAAGGCATCTCAATATTTACATGTTTCGTTGATATCCCACTCTGGTAAACACAAAATATATCCTCAAGCAGACTTAAATGATCGATGCTTTTCACAAATTTATTCTGGTGCGTAGGTTTTGGTTACAACGTTATGATTGTAATTAATTTGTTCTAATGTTCAACGGTTACTATAAATAAGATTTAAATAATATTCAAGAAAAGTGACTCAAATTGCTCACTATTTGTCAAGCTAAAACAATTTAAATTTCAATGAGCTTAAAATCTAATTAATGCCGAAAATGTGTGTTGTGAATAAAATGACCACTGTTAGAACAATTTATTTAAGTCGCGGTCACAGACTTTAAGTATGCTTTGTCTTCTTCACTGAACTTTACTCGAGGTGACAAATGATGTTCTCGTGTCCGGTAGCGTTTGTTAGTTGCGACACTTTCTGTGGAAAAGCTAATGACCCGCGTTACGACCTAACAATACAGTAGCACTAAACTAAATACCTAACTTTGTGATTATTGTAATATCAATTCGAGGTTTGCCTTTATAAACGGATCCTTTACTTTAAGCAGCTCGTTAATTCAATTTTGGTTCATTCAGGATGGCTATTATGGAACATTATACAGAACTGCTTTATGAATTTTAGATACACATTGCAAAGTTGAAGGTTACTTCGGGTTGTCTTTTATTTCGTCATTAGGCGTAACGATTTATATGTCCGGAGTTTTGCATAATACAATCGCAAAACATAAAATCATTTTTCCATTGAAAGTGGATTTCAAATGTCTTTCTGACTCTTATAATTGCCGACCTACTTATACATTATAGATGATTGGAACGAAAACTAGTCCATAAATTTTATTCTTACAATAGGAACGTTTCATTTATATGGATTTTCTTCAGCTGAGCATTTGCTACATCAATAATTTAAAAATACGTCACATTTTGCCAGCGAGCAGGTGAAACTCACACATTAATTGCGAAAAGTATTTTAAGTAATTATGGGTTCGTGAAGCTGGCGGAAATAAAATTACTGACCGTAATAATAAACGACTGCTTAGACCTTACCGCAGCTGATCTTTATGTGCAATATTTAATATAACCGATTTTGTTTTAAAACTGTTCCAAATTCAAGGTGAGAAACTTAAAAGGGGATTAGTGCGAACTAAATATGGCACCAACTAACAAAAAGGGTTCCAGTTAAGGTGGTTTAGGATGTCGTCGTCCAGGTACTCAAGAGTTTGTTCCTACCAGCCTTAAATGATTCTACAAAAGAATTTTTTGTCGTGTCTGCAATAACAGATGTAGCTGAAATGACGAAAACCTATAATACTGACAGAAAATGAGGTGCGTGAAGTTAGCCGTTCATTTACATTTCCAATGCTCCACCCGAAGGTACTACATTGGCCAGGAGGCGAGTGTTTTGTTGCCTGGAAATTTAGAATTTTTGCCGAACCCTTGCCGTTCCAGGCAAGGTAGGGATCTTTAACGTGCGTGACAACACTCACACACGGGACCTCCATTTAACCTCTCATCCGAACGAGGGCGTAATTTTGTCAAAATGCTCACCTGCCATTTTTCAAGCAGTCAGCCGTGTCGGGATTTGAACCCAGGACCTAGGGATCCGTAGTCTTACGCTTACTACATTGATCCACGGCGACGCCCGTGAAGTTAGCCGCAACATTTTTGAATTTTTTAAAAATATTTATGTCATAATTAGGAGCCAATTAGGCGCCATTTTGCGCCACTAAAACTAAATTTTGCGCCGTCTTGGCAAACAAGTTATTGATAAAATAAGATTTTTCCGGCCAAGTTCACGAAGCCGCACTTTTTTCAATTTTCAGAAAATCTTTATTCCATAATTTAACGCCAATTAGGCGCCATTTTGCGCCGTTGAAACGAAATTTTGCGCCCTCCTGTGTATCAAGTTATTCGCAATAAACTATTTTCTGAACTCCAAAAACGTGACGTTGGCCGCGACTTTTTTGAATTTTGAAAAAAATTTTGCACCACAATTAAGCGGTAATTAGGCGCCATTTTGCGCCGTTAAAACGAAATTTTGCGCCCTTCTGTGTAACAAGTTATTCGAAAAAAACCATTTTTCCAAACTAGCCCAAAATCGTGAAGTTGGCCGCGACTTTTTTGAATTTAGAAAAAAAATTTGTACCACAATTAAGCGGTAATTATGCGCCATTTTGCGCCGTTGAAACGAAATTTTGCGCCATCCTGTGTAACAAGTTATTCGAAATAAACTATTTCTCTAAGCGACCTAAAATCGTGAAGTTGGTCGCGACTTTTTCGAATTTTGAAAAAAATTTTGTACCAAACTATAGCGGTAATTGGCGCCATTTTGCGCCGTTAAAACGAAATTTTGCGCCCTTCTGTGTAACAAGTTATTCAAAAAAAACCATTTCTCCAAACTAGCCCAAAATCGTGAAGTTGCCCGCGACTTTTTTGAAATATGAATAAATTTTTGTACCACAATTAAGCGGTAATTATGCGCCATTTTGCGCCGTTGAAACGAAATTTTGCGCCCTCCTGTGTAACAAGTTATTTGAAAAAAACTATTTCTCCATACTACCCACAATCATGAAGTTGGCCGCGACTTTTTTGAATTTTGAAAAATATTTTGTACCATAATTAAGCGGTAATTATGCGCCATTTTGCGCCGTTAAAACGAAATTTTGCGTCCTCCTGTGTAACAAGTTATTTGAAAAAAACTATTTCTCCATACTACCCAAAATCGTGAAGTTGGTCGCGACTTTTTCGGATTTTGAAAAAATTTTTGAACCAAATTTAAGCGGTAATTAAGCGCCATTTTGCGCCGTTGAAACGAAATTTTGCGCCCTTCTGTGTAACAAGTTATACGAAAAACAACAATTTTTTTGAACTACTTAAAAGCGTGCAGTTGGCCGCGACTTTTTGGAATTTTGAAAAAAAAATTGTACCAAATTTAAGCGGTAATTAGGCGCCATTTTGCGCCGTTGAAACGAAATTTTGCGCCCTCCTGTGTAACAAATTATTTGAAAAAAAAATATTTCTCCATACTACCCAAAATCGTGAAGTTGACCGCGACTTTTTCGAATTTTGAAAAAAATTTTGTACCAAATTTAAGCGGTAATTAGGCGCCATTATGCGCCGTTAAAACGAAATTTTGCGCCCTTCTGTGTAACAAGTTATTCGAAAAAAACTCTTTCTCCAAACTAGCCCAAAATCGTGAAGTTGGCCGCGACTTTTTTGAATTTTGAAAAAAAATTTGTACCACAATTAAGCGGTAAATATGCGCCATTTTGCGCCGTTGAAACGAAATTTTGCGCCCTTCTGTGTAACAAGTTATACGAAAAACAACCATTGTTCTGAACTACTTAAAAGCGTGAAGTTGGCAGCGACTCTTTGGAATTTTGAAAAAAATTTTGTACCAAATTTAAGCGGTAATTAGGCGCCATTTTGCGCCGTTAAAACGCAATTTTGCGTCCTCCGGTGCAACAAGTTATTTGAAGAAATATATTTATCCGAACTGCCTAAAAGAAGTTTTTTGAAAAACGCCGCAAAATGGCGCCTAATTATCGCTTAAATTTGGTACAAAATTTTTTTCAAAATTCGAAAAAGTCGCGGCCAACTTCACGTTTTTGGGTAGTATGGAGAAATAGTTTTTTTCAAATAAGTTGTTACACAGGAGGGCGCAAAATTTTGTTTTAACGGCGCAAAATGGCGCCTAATTACCGCTTAATTGTGGTGCAAAATTTTTTTCAAAACTCAAAAAAGTCGTGACCAACTTCACGTTTTTGGAGTTCAGAAAAATAGTCTATTGCGAATAACTTGATACACAGGAGGGCGCAAAATTTCGTTTCAACGGCGCAAAATAGCGCCTAATTGACGCTAAAATATGGAATAAAGATTTTCTGAAAATTGAAAAAAAGTGCGGCTTTGTGAACTTGGCCGGAAAAATCTTATTTTATCAAAAACTTGTGTGCCACGACGGTGCAAAATGGCGCCTAATTGGCGCCTATTTATGACATAAATATTTTTAAAAAATTCAAAAATGTTGCGGCTAACTTCACGCACCTCAGAGAATGTCCTGTTGAAGTTAAACCCGTATCTATAATGACTGTTGCTGTTGTGGAAGTTTTACCTGTTCCTATTCTTATATCTGCTGTTGTCGAAGGAGCAATTCCTATTGTGCCTGAAGTTCTACCTGATTGGGTAATTTTCCGCAAAAAAAGGAATAACAGAAGGTGTAGTAGTTGTAACAAGCGGTTGCGATGGTAGGGGTAGTAATGATTGTGGTAGTTTAAGAGACTTATTACTCGTTAGGTAAGAAGTTCGTTTGTTTTTGATGTTGGTTGTAAGAAAGTCAACGTTAGAAAAACGAACAGAATCAGGTAACTTTAGCTACGTTTGTGAAAGGAGCAGAAACAGATAATGGTTTTATCAACACTAGATAAAGGAACGGAATCAGGTAAATCTTCATCAACGTTAGATAAAGGGACAGAGGCAGATTACATTTCATCGACGTTAGACAAAGGAACAGAATCAGGTAACGTTTCTTCAACGTTAGGTAAAGGAACTTCAGCATTAGAAAAAAATCTAATGTTGATGAAGTTCCTTTACCTAACTTTGATGAAACGTTACCTGATTCTATTCCTTTGTCTAACGTCGATGAATGTAATCTGCTTCGTTAGGTAGAAGAACTTCATCAACATAGATAAAGATCTAATGTTGATGAAGTTGCTTTACCTAACGTTGATGAAACGATACCTGATTCTGTTCGTTTACCTAACATCTATGAAATGTAATCTGCCTCTGTCCCTCTATCTAACGTTGATGAAGAATTACCTGATTCCGTTCTTTTATCTAATGTTAATGAAGCCAAAGCCATTACCTGCTCCTTCTCCTTTATCTAACGTAGCTAAAGTTGTTTCTGATTCTGTTCGTTTTTCTAACGTTGACTTTCTTACAATCAACATCAAAAACAAACTAACTTCTTATCTAATGAGTGATGAGTCTCTTAAACTACCACAATCATTACTACCCCTACCATCGCAATCACCTTCTCAACCGCTTGTTACAACTACTACACCCTCTGTTATTCCTGTTTTGCGGAAAATTATTCAATCAATATCGCCACCTGTTCCTGTAACTCGACTTCCAAAACCGAATAATAGGATAAATATGGTGAGGAAACTAAACATAAAAGGTGCCTTACGGAAAGGTACTGACCTGGATGCATTTTATGACAAACCTAATGTCCTCAATAATGCTTTGCTCTCTTTCTGACGACGCAGACGTAGTAAACCACATTCTTGATCCTCTTGCTCCAATTTCTTATAATGACTTCGCTTTGTTCTGGTATTTTCTCCGAGTCCTTGTGCTTTTTGGTTTTTTCTTTTCTTGTTCCTTTCTCTCTTTTCCTGTGACTAGCCTTGCTTTTTGTCAGTCTTCGTGCTGACTTAGTTTGATTCTAGTTCCTCTTCCTGTGGTATGTGTTTTTTGGATCTTTCTTTTCTTTCTTCGGAAACTGCGACTTGGTCGACTTTTCGGTTAGCGTTCTTCCTTTTTTTCTGGATTATCCGTTCAGAAAGATTTCCTATTACCACAGCGTGAAATATTTATATATACTTTTACTCCAACTCACTTTCCGTTACTTTACACACTTGAAGCTAAACAATATTTTCTTGTTTTGGTTACTGCCAGTTTTTTCCCCGTTTACTTTTCTTACTTTTGGTTTTTTGGAGAATCCAACTTCTTTTCTTGAGGTTGAAAGCTTTGCTATTTCTTTCGTAGAGATACCCGTTTTGCGACGACTTTTGCAGTGTTGGGTCATTTCATCGTTGCGCTCGACAATTACTTACTCTACCTTTTTCCTTTCGGAGTGATTTTTTTTTAAATTTTGAGATTGTTCAGTATACTGCTTTTTTAAGCCCGATAAAATTTATTGTTTTTTTTTTATTTTTTGGGTTTTCTGAATAATTTTTTTCCCGTTCATCTTAGTAGTGTATACAGCCAGATAATTTTTTTTCTTTTTGGATGGTCTGGAGAATTTCTTCTCTCGTTTATCCTATTAGTATATAGTGGTTTTTTGACCAGGATAAATTTTCGTTTTTTTGGGTTTTTTTTTGAGTTTTCTATAGAATTTTTTCTCTGGTTCGTCCTATTAGTATATAGTGGTTCTAAGAGCCGAATAAAATACTTTTTTTTTTTTTTTAATTTTCTTGGGTTTACTGAGGAATCCTTTTTTTTCGTTCATCCTATTAGTATATAGTGGTTTTTCGAGCCGGATAATTGAAACATGTATTTGGTTGCAGCTCTGTAGAATTTAAATAGTCTATTTAGTTTGAATAAAAACACTTCAATCTCTCTTTATTGTTTAAAATAGAACAGCAAATATACTCGTTATCTGCAATCCTTGTGTTCTGAAAAAACATATTTGCTTTATTTATGAGTAATAGTAAATTTTCTACAATTGTATTTGAATTCAACGGTTTTTGTTATCTATTTATGCATTACAATGACTTTAGAAATGTTCTTTTCACATGTGTAACTCAAATATTCGAATCGATTATCAGCTCGTTTCGTAATTTGACTTTCACTGTAATCCTGCTTTCCGTGCTAGCATGTACGTTATGTGTAACGAATTCTGTTATTCCTAGAGCAATGCACGTTCTCTTGTATAGGTTATATCACTTGTACATTAATAAATTCTTATGCGCTTATTAATACTAACAAGATTTTGGTTTTAGCCTTTGTACGTAGGCAGTGCTCCTCTACGTAGACTTAAGTGTTCTTACACGCAGGTCTAATTGTCAATCTATGTGGGCCAATTTGCTTTTTATACTACGTAGACCCAAATGCCCTTGTATATCGACCCACGGTTGCAAGTATGGTCGCCGCCTAATAATCCTGACAACCGTGAAGACCAACTCCCAGTTAGCGAGGTTACGATGCTTTGTTGACTCACCTCCGCCAATGCCGGTGTACAATAAAGCGGAATAACTATTCACATCACATGGAGGTATGTTGCGATCTTTCGTTGATATATTGTTTTTACCACATTTAATGTTGGTGCGGAACCAGATTACTAAACCCGTTTAAAAGCTACCTTCGCTAGTACTTCTTGTTACTTTTTTTAAAAAGTACCTACTAGATTTTGTTCGACATTTAATACTTTTTACTTAACACACTTGCTTATATGAAAGTATAAGCATTACCTTTTTTAACCAATTAGTGTTACACGTTTAGCTACGAAACGCGCACTTTGTGGATCATTTATTGAAATTGTCCTTCACAATATAATATTATTTATTTTTTTGTTTGTATAAATAGGAATTTTTATTTTTTCATTGTAAATAAAAAAATCGATCGCGATGTCCATTTTCTTTGTATATTTGAATCACTCCCCCCTCCGCATTTGTAGTTAGCCCGGTATTTTTGAATGTCTTTTATCTTTTTACAGATAATCGTGATTCGTGCGGGTTGATACTTAATTGTATTTTCTACTTCTGTCTGACCCGTGCTTTAATTGCTTTACAAATGCAAAAGATTTGCATTGTTTCACACGGATATTTTACAGACATATATAATGAAATGGCTATAAAATTTGCATTGGTTTTACGATAAATAAAAATAAATGGCTTTGTATTTATAATACGCTTGAAATGATTTACTTGCATTCTAATAAAGTTCTCATTAACTGCGTTTTAAGGTATCTCACGAGAAATTATTTTTATCTATACGGCATAACTTTGTAAACACGGCTGTATTATTGATTTAAAATAAAGGTTTTAAATACAAGGGAAGTGTGTTTTGCTTTGCATTTTAATGACTAAGTACTTATAATACGCATGTATTATTTATATACAATGTAAAACAATAAATCTTTAGAAATTTCTATTCTTTCCGGTTTCTTGTATATTTGGTTGGACTTTATTTATAAGATTTGGGTTTCCATGACCTCTCATGACCCCATATTATGTCAATATATATATTGCTATGGAATATAGCCCCAGACGTTGGGAAACATATATAATGTTCTGGGGAAAATACCGTTTTAACATTTCTTGACAACCAATCATCGCCCATATCAATTGTAATCGTTCCCGCTTCAAATTAGTCACAGACTCTAGCCGTTCAATTTCGCGGAATTTAGACCTCTTGAAAACATTTTTCAACAGCACTGCAGACTCGAGGATTAACCACCCTGGTCAGACTATGACCATAAAAAATCTTCCGGGAAGTCTAAAGCACGCCTTTCCATTTACCACAACACCCAAGAACATAATGGATAGGTTTGTGACCAGTGGCATATGTCTATTTAATAAAGATATCTTTACTGATGATGATTTTTTACCTGCAGAGGTCACAATCGTCCTAACCCTACAGGCAATTTCGTTGCCATAACAGCTACGTCTACGCACACTATGCAATTTATAATTATTAATAATTGATTAATAATACAGTTCTTTTCTCTAGATACATTCATTTTCTAGATGGTTTGATAATCCAGTGATTTATGTATATTGAACTTTTTACAATATTGAAAATAGCTTACAACTTCGATGGTTTTGCTTTTAAATTTTACGTAACAGACATTTATGTCTTATTCGGTAAACGTCCTGTCATTACATAACCATTCTTTAATTGTTAAAACATATTCAAACTGAACTTGATTTACAAATTTTTCAGGAGTATCACTTAACTCCTTAAAGTTTTAAAACGCGTAGTATACCACACAATTTTGTTAGTTGTTTTTACATCCAAAAAGTTCTGAATAGGTTAACTCCAAATTAAATTTTATATACATGCAACCATAACAATTAAAATACGTATACAATGCAAACTTATTAACTAGCTTAGCCTGGTCTATGGCCGGTATACGTTGTTGAATGCAATGCAGTTTCAAACGCTTTATAAATTTATAAACGTGGAATAGTTGTTGTTAATTTATAAACCAAAATACCTGAAACAAAATACCCTAACAAATCAAATATACCCCCATTCTAGCAGGTCGTTTCGAAGCCCTATTTCTAACATTTTATAAGCCCACCCCTTCTTGACAGTATAATATATATATATATATATATATATATATATATATATATATATATATATATATATACAGTATGCTGGTTTAATTCCAGCTATTTAAAGCTAAACAAGATCTTAAAACGCCAACATGCAAATGTAAAGATAAAGACATCCAGTAAAACATATAGTAAACAGCTAACATCATAGGCTTCAGAAAAATTATTCCCACAAGTGAACTTGGAAAAATGGTGAATATGGAGTAATGAGCAATATTCTATTTAGTGTTTACATTTTTAAATGTTTTGTAGTAACAGATCAGGTCTGGGTGGAATTATTACAAGTTCTGCTAATTGTACATTGTCTGGTTTACAGCAACCAATGCCATTTGAAACATACAGAAAATTGAAAAAATATTTTGCAATACGGACACAATATCCGCAATAATGGTTGCACAAGTATTGCGTTTACATGTTAAGTATTTTGCAAAATTACACCCCATAGTTAAACAAAATAGCAAATGTTGTTAAACGTGAAAACGAAATAAATATTGTGTTTTATTTTCAAAAAACTTTTTTTTTCTCATATTTTCTTTTATCGCTGAAAAACCGTATTTTTACACCACTATTCAATAACAAATACGAATTTGTTTTTGTTTTATTTAGTAAGTGCAGCTTATCGCTACCATTTCCACCAAAACACAACTTTTTTTGGTCTAGATCGCAAATTTTGTTTCCAGTTAAGGGTGACCCAATACCAATAGTTCACCTCGGGTCTCGGAAACACTTTCTACGCTGCTGCTTGAACGAAAACTTCCAATTGTAAATGTGACATTTTGATAAAAATACTGTATGCTTTAAAGGCACATTAAAAGACATATTTAATACGGAGTTCGTATATGTTCTTATCAAAGGAATATTATATAAGGCAATTACTTATGTGCAATGACCTGCATAATTGACGGCTGTATAAGATAACTACATTTTGCATGCTAATTATGAGATCAGTTTGCACTCTACATCATGTTTCTGTGGGTGATATTACGTCATCTACAACTCATAATTTTATAGAGTCGCATGACAATCTTGTTTAATTCTTATATATTTTATCGCTTTAACTATAATTAAAACGTGTCAGTTACTCATCCAAGTCAACCGATTAATACATTAAAATTTAAGGGAACAAAGCAGCCCATGTTCTGTTTCTTTCCAGTACACCAACCTAAATATTGTCCGTTCCTCTGACCTACACTTATTTTCATTTATCTGTTCAACGATACCGTTCTACCCAAATGTAACGACATTTCAATCGATAATACTGCTACGAATGATGAAAACTTTATTAAATTTTTATGCTTACATTTCCTCTGAAATTAATGTGAATACAAAATATGTAGAAACCTCGTATTAAATCATATTTCTGTATTTAGTTAAAACTACAATTCAAAACAATTTATGTCTAGCGCAATTGCGAGTATGCAAACTGCAGAGTTAGAAATTTACAGGTGCTTCAATAAAGTTCTAGTATTTATTATACTCGTTGCAAAGCAAAGCTGGAATGGTAATAAAATGTAGAGATACATAACAAACCCCGAGTTCTCGTGGTCAAGCGGTCGACCAGACCGAAAACTAGCTCACTTTACAACTCCCTCAAATAAGAGGACTTTGAAATTCATGCCTGAGAATCCCAATTTTATTACATTATATATGGTTTTATTACAGGGATTTGCTACCGCAATTATATTACAGACGTGGCCCTATCCTTTTATAGTAGGTTAAGGCGTTAGAGGTCTTTTTAAATCAAATTGGATTACAATTGAAGAGACCTACATTGTGCAATTACCTTTCATTACTTGTTATTCGTAAAAAAGTATGTGAGTTTTAAAAGAATAGTTCTAATGTCATTAACGTACAAATTTGCCAAGGTTTATTCCACCCAAATAGTTATTTAATCTGGTTTACTATTGGAAATGAAAGTTAGAAACCCAAACGTAAACTTCCAGTTTGTTGAAAAAATTACCCTAAAATTTTATAAAGAACTAACAAAAATGCAAGATGAATCTTTATATAAAAGTTCACTATAAGTCATTTGTATTGTAGTAGAATTCAGAAGTTTTTCGTAGGTTTTAAAGCACATTTTTAATTTCATGTCGCTTGATATGAATTGAAGTCAAAAGGTTTAATTGATTATATTGGTCCAGCAGCCTGTCTTCATATTTCGTACGATAAATGTTTATACAGAGTGATTCGCATCTTCATAGAAACATTTTAACCTACGCTTAAGTATAGGCATGGATTGGCATTTCCGTAGAAAAAAAAACATTTTTTAAAAACTATAATGGAAACGAATGCATTTAGGGTCGTATAAAATTCAGAAGACTACCCACCACATGCGGTAATTCAAATATCTTAGTGGGTGACCTCCGGCATAACGTTTATGCAAAAATAAATCACTTTCCAAAGTAGAAAAAATAATCTTCTTACGCAGTTTATTAAAATCTCACGCTTTAGCGCAAATCGAAACACTACTCCTCTCACAAGAAAATTATGATATCGCAATGCAATTCCTCATTCAACACTTTCAAAATAAACGTTTGCTAGCGGCAAATTATTTGGATAAAATCTTTTAGTTTCGACCACTATCCGATTGCACTGTTAAGTCGTCGAATAATTTTTTGGATGTATTTAACACCAATTTAGCAGCCTTAAAGGCACTTGACGTGAGTTATCTTTTTGATTTGGCGATTTTGCATGTTGGACTTAGTGTCTTGACACCCGTAGCACGTAAAGAATTTGAATTAGAATATTGTGATGATAGTCTGCCCGGTTTTGATAAACAAATCAAATTCGTACATCGGCAAGTTCGCATTTTAGAAATAACGCAATTGGAAAAAACCGCTAAAATCTAAGGTCGTGGCACTGATATCTGGTGGTATACCTATTGTCGTTCATTAATCATTAATCAGATATGGTTATATCGATTGATAAAGCTATTCTTGAAGCAATATTTGTAGTTGAAAGGTCGGATCATATATACAGTAAAATTAATCAGCTGGAAAATGTATCGATTGCTTTATAAAGCATAAATTAAAAGTCTTTTTGCAAGGATATTTTTTTTGATGAGGAGAGTAAACAATTGGACGAATTTTCGGCTCTTAGGGGGAAAATCGATGATTATCTATTAGATATTCGTATTATCGCAGAACAAAGTGAATTAGATCGCTTAAAAAAAAGCTGCAGGTGGAGAATATGAATAATTCTTTGTCGCTAAATTGTCGGGTTCGCTTGAAACATCTTTCAGTCCCGTGTTCCTCGGAATGTATTTCGAATTTTGAGAGTTATCATTTAATTTATAAGCGATTGATTCATGATAATGTTGGTTTGTCCTCTGTTGAAAAATTTTGCTATCTCGTAGATATACTAGATGATTCATCCCGTGCGTTAATAAAACATTTGTCATTAAACGATTGTACATACGATGAAGCCTATAAAATCATTACTAATCGTTTTCAGTCCAAGAGGTTATTACTTTTGACATATTTTAGTGCTCTCAAAAAGGTCAGTTCCTCAGACTCGCTTACGGAACTCTGACAATTAATTAGTTGTTTTGATGAAAATATATTCGCGTTAAAGCAGATGGAAATAGATTTATTAGATTTCAGGTTGTTTAATCTGGTATCGAAAAAATTAGATACAAACATTTTAAAGCGTTTCGAATTAGGAAATAATAACGAGATTCCTTCGTTTAAAAATTTAAGATCGTACATTGAAAAACAATATAAAGTGTTAGAAATAAATGACATTGCTTCAGGAACATGCTTAAAATCTCAATATTCCGCAAAACAAAAGGAAAAAGGAAAGTTCGTTAGCACTTCGGCTAAAACTTCTTTAGTTGATACCACCAATGATGGTAATAATTGTAGTTTATGTCAAACTGTGCAGCTTATTTATAGATGTAAGCAGTTTCTCGATAAAACCCCTCAAGAAAGATTTGATGTGGTAAAGGTTAAAAATCTTTGTATTAAATGTTTAAATACTTCACATTCGATGAAAAATTGTAAGTTAGATTGGTCGTGTAGAAAATGTTAACAGTCGCACAATTCGTTACTTCACTTGGATAAACGAGAAAAATCGGTGTCTCCACGCAGACAAACTCATCGTCAAAGGTCAGCATCTCCTCGGAGGGCGGCGCCTAGACTTACTTCTACTAGTAGACCTAGTTAAGACAAACTGTCGTCGGCGGTTGTGCATGAACAACCTGCCACTAGCTCGTCATTAGAACATAGAACTACGCTGTTAGCTACAGCAATGGTGTCGGTGCTTGATTATACGGGAAAATTGCAACCTGTTCGTGTAATTTTAGATAACGGATCCATGGAAAGTTTTATGATTGAAAGGTGCCGTTAGAAATTAGGTTTAAAGAAACGGAGAGCCAATGTCACTGTTCATGGACTTGGCTTGATTTCGTCGTTGGTCTCTGGTACACTCAGCCCCTCGGGAGCAAGGTATGCAGCATATGAAATTGATTGTTATATTTTACCTAATATTTGTAATCAATTACCTTTGTCGTCTATAGGGGTCAAGGAATGGTCGCATACTCGAGGTTTGGCCTTAGCTGATCCTAATTTTAATATTCCTGGTAAGATAGACATGCTACTCGGGGCGAAAACTTTTGCTAAGGTTTTGTTGAACGAATCTCGTTGGGGTGTCGCTAACGAGCCAGTTGCTATTAAAACAACCTTTGGTTGGATTTTAACGGGAAAAGTCGTTTTCCCGAATAATTATATTACATTGTTGTGTGCTTCCGTTGAGCCCTTGGACAGTGACATTCGTCGATTTTGGGAATTAGAAAATATTTCTTTCTCCTGAAGAAGAAAAGTGTGAAAAGGAATTTGTGGAAAATTATAGATATAACAAGGACGGTCGTTTTGTAGTGTCCTTGCCCTTTAAAATTTCTGAACCCTCATTTGTGGGTTCGAGATCGATTTGTATTAAAAGATTTTTGTCATTAGAACGTCGTTTGCTAAAAAATCCTAAATTGTATTCGGATTATAAAAAATTTGTGGAGGATTATTTGAAGAACGGTCACATGGTTCAAGTGGAAACTTGAAGAAGTCGCTGCCCAGTTCGGAAGCAATTACATTTCAAGATAAAGATGGTGGTTCAATAAAAATTTTGGGTTTTTCGTGTCACGCTTTTACAGATGTATTTTTATACAACTTAGACGTTGAAGAGCGCACTTGCATTAAGCGTGATATTTTGTGGACTATCGCAAAAATTGTTGATCTTCTCGGTTTGATAGCGACTTTAGTACTTGTCGCTAAATGTTTAGTTCAAGATCTTTGTCTCCTCTATAGTGGCGTTTAGGAAGGGTACTGGATGTTCATCCTGGTAGGGATGGTATAGTTCGAGTAGTTACAGTCAAGACATTCCAAGGGTTAGTTAAACGTCCTCTAGCGAAACTATGTTTACTGCCAATTACTTAATATTTAATGGTATGTGTACATATATTCACTTATATAAGTTTGTCGGTTTAGGTTTCTTAGTTAAT
The DNA here is from genome assembly GCA_036346225.1 of Platerodrilus igneus. Classification (NCBI taxonomy): domain Eukaryota; kingdom Metazoa; phylum Arthropoda; class Insecta; order Coleoptera; family Lycidae; genus Platerodrilus; species Platerodrilus igneus. The sequence continues at coordinate 5,346,924 of JARFIW010001701.1, forward strand.
AGCTGTAATTGTTTTAAATATAAAATAAGTTTGTTCATACTTATTTTGGTGGGCAGGATGTTCGGTATCTTTGTCGCATGATTCCGTGGTTAATTTTAAGTTATTTTAAATTTGTAGTTGTAGTTCAAATAGTAATGCTGTCATCCCTTGCCCCGTGATATCATGTGGTAAAACCTCCTTTGTGCATGTGTAAATTAAGTTGAAAAAGGGGTAGTGACAGAAACACTCTCTCATCGACATCAAAGCGAAACGGTTGTTGGTTCGGTTCGGTAAAGTGAGTTAGTCAATAGTGCCGCCGAATTTATCGATAAACCCCTAAAAAACACAGTGATAGTGCAAACGTAACACGTACTATAATTCGCATACAGTCCACCTAGTTGAAGAGTAGGAACTACAACTTAGATCAATAAAACAACGCGCAGGTAAGTCGATATACAATTTTATAAAACGTCCCGCGCATTAAACAATTGTAATCCTTCGGAAAATGGTTTAAAGGTGTTGATTAATTTTACATCTTTTCGAACGCCTTACCGCTAGGTATCCCGATAGTTTACGTGCTCTCTATCAATAAAATGGAGTACAACCGAAAAATACTAAGGTTCCGCAAACTCTAGCCCGTTCTTGACGTTGGTTCCCCGACTATATGAGCTAGTTAAATGTTGGATCTTGGGGCTTAATGAAAGAGAAGGTGTGACCTTTGAACTAAAAGGATATGAGACTCTTGGTTTAAATCATTAATTTGCAAATAAACTTTCTGCTTCTCAGTAGATATTATACCAGCAACAATTTTACTTATCATAATAATAGAATCTGATTTAGAAAAGGCATTGATTAGCATTTTTTCAAAATCGTTAGCCTTGTTGTATTCGGATAATTTATCATTGACAGATTTTTATTAATTACTCAACCTTGATATGATATTTTTGAGTTATAGTAATATACACCAAACGATTGTAAGTCTACATCGTGGATGGCTTTAAAATTTTTGCTGTTTCGTGAAGTCACGTTTAAGCACGCGATTTACTGCAACCTGCAATGCTGTTAACTTATATAGGTACTTATGCATAAAGTGTGCCAAATTTTCATATGTTTTCTAATATATAAATTCCCGAATTCGTCAGTTTTATAAATTCTGTAAACTAATATCATTAATAATAGCTTGTTAAAAACAAGTTTGCCAATACATCTTGTACGTGCTATAATCGAATGGAGAGCGAAAACTGTTTCAAAGCTGTACTGACGGTGTTTATACAAACGATTATAGCGGAGTAACACCTACATTTAATAAGGAAACCCACAAATAGATATTAAATAAACAAGAGGCATGAAGTAGTCTTTTATTACGCTTGGATGGATTTTTATTTATCCAGTTTGTGGCTTAGCGTCAATCACACTGCAAAAGAAAATAAAATAAATTCGGAGCTTTTAACAAAAACGCCTGGCAGTTCAAGCTGCAAAAACATTTAAAAACCGTTTTATCTCAGAATATTCTCTTGAGTAAACATTTTTTGTTTGATCAAGATACTTTATTAAATTAAACTTGTCAAAACTTGCAACAATGAATTTCAGAACTTGCAACAATGAATTTCAAAACTCAATTTTACCAGTATATAAACTTCAATAATGAATGCAAATCCATTCAACTTCGATTTCCATATGAATTAGGGCTGTTTATATCCATCATAGTGGCTGATGTTTGGCATAATTCAGTTTCCCAATGTGATCTTGAATAATTATTACATTCAAACTTATAATTTAATCTTATTTTGCCTCTTCACACTATACGCATTTTAATCGAACATTATTACGCCACGTTTATATACGTGCCTTTTAAGGAGAACTTTTCATTAAGTTCTAAGGCTGCCTCGTTTAAAACTTGATCTTGAGCTTATAAGCAAATACTTTTTTAAATATATAATCATAGGTAGCTGCACTGAATCGGTCAAGTATAAAATCATTAAAACTTGTTGTGTCATTACATTTATTTGCTTTTGTACTAGAAACAACAGTTAACAAAACAGCGACCGCCTAACTACATGCATTAAGAAAGCCCACCTAACAATTAGATAAGCTCGAGAAGTAAATACATACATACATACATGACAAATATATTCATTTACTTTAGCGTGCAAATGCTATTCTGTGCTCTACTAACCACAAATTGTGATGGAATTTAAACTCTTGTCAAAACTTAATAGTTCAATTACACACCAGCACAGTACTTGCCATAGAACACGTTGAAAACTTTCCAATTGCTTCTTTACTATAATAATAGTCAAGAAAATAGTCCATACTAATTTTGAACTAATTGTTTTTGATTTCTTTCTGAGACTCATCTTAATTGGAGGTGAATGTATTATCATATTTATTTACAGCAAAAGGTCAGCGTTCTAGTTGAAAAGACCCGGTTGCCATTAAAATTAATTGAAGATTATTTAACAATCATAAAAGAAGACATTAAGAAAAAATAAAATTAGAAATGTTATTGATCACATTTTATCTACATATACAGGGTGTAACAAAATAAGTGTAAAACATTTTAGGGGGTGATTCCTCATCCTAAAAGAGATAGGGTCTTTCATATAAATAAACTTCATTGGAGCATCCCTTGTTAAGATACAGCCCCTTAAAGGGGGTACATAAAATTTGTTTTTCATTTTTTTTTGCAAACACTAAAAAGTTACAAAATTGAAATTAAGGTGACATTTTTTACTATCAAAAATACACTTAGTAATTTATTTGGTTTACACCATGGTTGTAAAGAGTGGAAAACGCAACCCCTAAAATTTACTTCCAATGTAACTTTTTGTCTTATTATTTGTTTGCCATTTAAAAATTTATTTCTAATAGCTTATTTCATTCTAAACAAAAAATTTCTCTTGAATTTTTTGCCCAAAATTAAACAGTTTGCAGTAAAACACTATTTTACAAACTACTACAGAGATACATCGTCATAAATGCGAACTGGATTATTATTGTTATTTTGTAGTTATTACCTGCATCAAAGTATGATTAAAAATGAATAAACAAAACTAATTATTTAATAACAAAACATACAACATGTAGAAATCGTAGTAAATGTCAATATGTCCACCTTAAGTCATTACACATGCATCTAGACGTCGGCGCATTGACCCATGTATTCGCTCAAATATCCAGTTCGCATTTATGACGATGTATCTCTGTAATTATTTGTAAAATAATTTTTTCTGCAAACTGGTTAATTTTGGGTAAAAAAATTCAAGAGACATTTTTTGTTTAGAATGAAATAAGCTATTGGAAATAAAATTTTAAATGGCAAACAAATAATAAGACAAAAAGTTATATTGGAAATAAATTTTAGGGGTTGCGTTTTCCACCCCTTACACCCATGGGGTAAACCAAATAAATTACTGAGTGAGTGTATTTTTGACAGTAAAAAATGTCACTTTAATTTCAATTTTGTAACTTTTTTAGTGTATGTAAAAAAAATTAAAAACAAATTTTATGTACCCCCGTTAAGGGGCAGTATCTTAACAAGAAATGCTCTAATGAAGTTTCTTTATATGAAAGACCCTATCTCTTTTACGATGAGGAATCACCCCCTGAAATGTTTTACATGTATTTTGTTACACCCTGTATAACAAAAGAAAATTTAATAATTTTTCTTACAAATGAAGACATGAATCTAGTCGAATAATAGACCAGTATAACTAGTAGACTGTTTAAAAAAATAACAACATTAGAATTGCTCAATGAAACATGTGCCGTATAAATATGAAATGGCCACAATCGTTTGCTTTCAGGAGATTCTTTTAATGCCACGTCATTTATAATGCAAAAGAAATCATATCTTTTACGTAATATTTTTAATTGTTCTACAAAGAATGTACATTTAATCTTTTACTAGACACGGTTGAACGCAGTTATGCCTTAAAAGATATAACTTACACTAGCTTCACTTATTGGTATTGCAAAAAAATATTTGAAAAGGTTTAATAAATATTATTTAAAATAAAATGATTAAATCTTTAACACAATTAATTTTTTTCCTTTACCGTATTATTTTTAAAGTAATATACAGTATTTGATATAGAACATTCAAGAAAGCACGTTTATTCCGTTTCTACTACAGCTTCATACCTGTCCAGCGATAAGAAAGGATGATTGACAAGTATAATAATACAATCGTAATATAATCATATCTATCTTGGGATAAGATTAGATAAGTAGGTGCTGTTTTATGATAGGGTTGATTTCGAAAGGTTTGATGACTCATACTCTAGATTTTCTGTATTTCGCTTGAATATTGGATTATATATATATATATATATATATATATATAAAATTGCCGTGAAACCTCAGAAAATTCGTGCCCCGCCAGGGTCAACATATAATTTTCAAAAATGCAAAAATTTCCAAAAAAAAATCCTTACCCTTTTATTTCGCCTTCAAACTCCTTCAGTTTCCCTGGCTAGCTCAGCTGTGCCTCTTCTCGAATACCTAAATTTACAACCATACCTCTTTCACACTCGCACACCATTCAATAAAATCGCTAAATAATACAACAACCATACAACCTTTTATTTACAGCTATTAACAGATAAATTATATTCACATGTGTTAAAAACAGTTTGATACACTAATTATGAAACTCAGAATATGGTATGTTTTTAAAGTCCTTGATTTTTCTAATTATTTTCAAACAAATTCAATGAGATATGAGTAGACGGGCCCCACATGTTATCCTAAATTGACTGCACACTAGAGTATGGTGAGCTCATAATAACCCAGTTTAGTTTGTATATACCTTTTACACCTTGCATAAATTAAAACAAAATTAACAGGTCCGTTTACCCTTTACAGTTCAATTTACATCCTGAATAAAAATTTGAATGTTTTAATTACACCCCTTTTTAATATTTAACCTCAATAAATTGTCCAGTACATGTATATTTTTCAATAAGTTTCTATAACCACACATATGCCCCAAAAAGTCAACCACACAGCACAAAATTTCACAAATGTTTATCAAACAACAGAAATTTCAAATAAATTACCTGGAGAGTTCTTCAGGTTTCCTTTCCTTCGAGGATGATTGCCAGAACACCTCGGCTTCGTTTCCATTCACCGTGCTACTCTGTAACGTATTTTTTTCCTAGTTACATTTAGTTCAATAAAATAAAAATAAAACAGCTGTATTTTAAAGTATTTAATTTGTGAATTATCATCCAATAAAAATTAATATATAATATTCGTAATAACACATAGATTCTAGTATATATATATATATATATATATATATATATATATATATACTCTAAAGTTCGTTACCAAGCGCTGTCCAGTTGTCAGTCGGCACTTTATTCTCAACGTACGAGAGTGCAAGCCGCTTTTGCAGACGAGGTAAAGTCGAAATGGCCCTGTCGAAACACATGGCTTCTAACAAAGTTAGGAAAAAGTAGAGAATAATAAATTCTTGGTGTCTGGAGGTCGAGCCTAACAGCGGTTGCGTGAGCATGATTTTCGGTAAGCCTCTCTCCGAGCAGTTTTAGTTGATCCCGACAGGCCTGAGAATATGGAACCTCTTTAGACATCATTTTAGACATGCAATATCTTAAGGACATATCTTCAATAACATTTTCGATAATAAACTAAAGCAAATTTTTATGGCAGTAATTTAAAGCAAAGATTTATGGTTTCGTTCTATTCAATTTAATATGCAGTAAAGTAAACGCTGATTCCACATGGGACTTCGATATTTCAAACTTACCGATGACTAATATCACACCCGGATATTACGATGGAAATGTCCGACAGCTGACGTCAAGGTCTGGCACCTGTAGTACATTTTTGATGCACGTGAGTGTTTTTAACTTTTGTTAGCTTTGAAATTATAGTAAATTATTATGAATTATCCAACATTAATTGTTTGAGGAATGTAAATATAAAGTAGTTTTTTTAAGAAGCCAGTAACATTAACGAATAAGTATTTTGTTTTACAGTTTGTTTGCACATATACGCAAACAGTGTTTTTTATGAAATTCTGAATGACAACCTATGTCAGACAAAAAAATATGTAGATTCCGTTTTCCAATCTAGACGCCTTATGCTGTCTTGATTAAGTTTACATTATGTTTAAAGACTTTCAGGTCATGTAAAGGCACTTTCATTGATATATGAAATCCGCGTGTTTATTGTAGATTACAATTAAATTAGAATATTTGCATTTTAAAATGTCTGCTCTTTGATAATTAATTTTTTGTTGTAATGATCAAGGAAGTACTTCTCTGATTAAAAGAAATTTATGTGTTATGAACAATTAATAAATAATATGTTTATCTAATCAAATTTTATAGATATGATCTACTCATAGATCTTACTTTTGAATGTAAAACTTCATTAGAATTATTATGAAAAAATTATGAGAAAGATACAAATTTAAATATTGCAGTCACATGTATATAATCAGAAATTTATCCTAATAGAATCCCTTTTGTTTTTGAAAGACGTTTTATTATTCAACATTTAAAAAAAGTGCAAGTCCTCCCGGAATAGAAAGTGTGTGTAATGAAAATAAATTCCTCAGTATATTTTAGATGCCTAAATTCTATTATTCTATTTTTGGCAAATGTTTTTGAGGACACAAATGGTGTCCATGTTGTGCTTTGTTTGTTCACAGGTAAAGCTGAGACATCTGTATGACATCTGGTGGTTGAGGTCTTGGTAAGTGTGTCCGAAAGAGTGAAATTCAAGTTTTATGGCTATGTTAGTGGTGTTAAGATAAGGTTTCCGCATTCCCCTTATACAAGCACAGTTAAATTTTGTTGGTTACTGTGTTAAAAAATACGGTGGCGCTCATTAAATATATGTTTGGTCTTTTATTCACCCATGACCCAAGCTCATGATCTACCCAGAGCTAACACTCGACTAGCCGTTTATATCTTAAGAGTTTTTCTTTGTCTCAAGCCATTCTCCATCCGACATTACCTTGGGCTTAAAAGAAAAAGAAGAAATTCTCGACCTTGTGATATCAGATTAAGGTTTAGAAAATTGGGAGGTTTGATTTATAGCTGATAGTCACGAGGATAAAGAAATATAAAATAAAAAATAATTTTAAAGTACAACTCAGCGGATCCACAGGCCTCCACCACCTGCCACCTTTGCAAACCAAGCGCCTCGTCTCACAGTACCATTCCATATATCATGCATACAGACTTGATTATTTGTGATGTTTACCCCACATATATCATGCTTCCATTTATTGATTTTCGTACTTTGTATTGTAGTAGCCGGAACTTTATTAATTTAAAATGCACTACTCGTACTTCACGTCAGTAATTAGATGTCCGCTACTACTGTGTTACACTTGCAACCACTATATTTACGGTAATATAATTACATAAAATACTCACAGAAAGCTTTACTATTATAGTGGTCGGCATTCAGTACTTAATCGAAGTAAAGTAAAATGGCAGCGAAGAGAAGAGAAGAGAGTCTCAATAACCTAGGTTGAGTATTTATATGCTTTCAAAACCCCCTTAGTGGACGCACTTCAAGCGAAAAGCTTATTTTCAAATCTAATTCTAAATATTTTGAATACAACCATCTCGAAATTCGTCAAATTCGCTTTGGTCTACGTGCCATATATCCAAATTCGCTTTCAACCGTCGCGTGTGCGTACATTTGGAAAACTGTCTGTTTTTAACCAATGATAAAATTCTCTGTCGTCACAAACCTCGCCAAAGCTCTATTTATCTGTCTTATGCATGTTGGTTGTCTCGTTCAAAACCCCACTTGAGTTACAGAAAATCGATATTGATGACATCTTATCTCAACTCCACGTATATACTGTACGTGCATTTTAAATCCCAACGCTTTTATATCTGTCTCTATCTGTTGTATATAACCGATCGTGCATTTCCATTGCTCTCTAAGATGTTTGTTAACTTTGTTGTTTATACCAAACTGACGGTTGAACATATTTTCGATAAACTCCTATCTTAACATACTCTCGACTTCGTCGAACGTAACCTTTTAAAATGCAGGTGTTTCTGTTAATTATCGAACGTTTAGCATAACAACTCCTAGACTTTATATTTCTTTGTATCTAATAATACTGAGGTTGGCTGTTCAACGAATACATTTGCCTTGGAATTATTGACTTTCTTATACAGCACGTTCCCTTTTGCTTATAGGTGTTTGCTTAAACTAAATTAAAATTAATTATGCGTATCCTTGAACTTCTATTTGCTTTAAAACTGATTTTTTCTTTATGTAATTTTAACATTCCAATTATTAATTATAACAATACGTTAATACTTGTCCGTTTTTCCTAAACGACTTAAATTAATTTTGCGCATAAATAATTTTCTATTTTCTATATACAGGGTTGTTGAAATTTTATTGTTTCTCACTGATTTACCCCTTTGAATCCACAGCAATATATATATATATATATATATATATATAATATAGTGAATAAGATGAAATAATAACTTAGACTTTTATGCAAAGCCCAAATGATCATTTCAAATCGAGCTAGTAATTGAAAGAAGAAAAATATAAGGTCTTGGACAGGATCTGAACCTGAATCCTGGTTTTGCTGGAACTATGCGTTTACCAATTACGCCAGCGAGAACGATGACGACAATTGGGAAATTGACAAATTTAAATCGTGTACACAACCATACATAAACCTAACTTTCAATTACGTTTGGCATTTTCGTCAATCATATCTGGCATAGTCAAGTTTTTGACTTATATCAGTTATAGACAGGAAGCTACGCTCAAAATTACGGCTATAAGCCAAGTATTAAATATATAAATATTTTAGGTAGTTAATTACACAAGGTAAGTTGATAAATACTATTGTATTACGGTGAATAAGATGAAATAGTAACTGAGACTTTTATGCAAAGCACAAATGATAATTTCAAATCGAGCTAGTAATTAAAAGATGCAAAATATAAGGTCTTGGACAGGATTTGAACCTGTATCCTGTCTATAACTGACATAAGTCAAAAACTTGACCATGTCAGGTATGATTGACAAAAATGCCAAACGTAATTGAAAGTTAGGTTTATGTATAGTTGTGTACACGATTTAAATTTGTAAATTTCCCAATTGTCGTCATCGGTCTCGGTAGCGTAATTGGTAAACGCATAGTTCTGGCAAAACCAGGATTCAGGTTTAAATCCTGTCCAAGACAATATATTTTCCATCTTTCAATTACTAGTTCGATTTGAAATTATCGTTTGTGCTTTGCATAAAAGTCTCAGTTACTATTTCATCTTATTCACCGTAATACGATAGTACAGTATTGCCCGAAATAAACAGTACTGAAACTAAGTTGGCGGTGTTTTTATGCGTGCGCTGTCACACTCAAGTTAGCTAGTATAGACCTGTCAAGTAAACCTCAAACAAGTAATTAGTAGGGCCTAATTGTTAAAAATGGTGTTAAGTATAGAGGAGAAAGTGTTTCTGGTAGAGCATTATTTTCGTTCATACGGAATCGGCCGACATAATGGTGCAAGTTTGCTATACGTGTCTGATCAATTCACACATAGGTTTAATAAACGTTCTCCAATTAATGCTGTAATTTTGAAGGTTATTGAAAAGTTTAGAAATACAGGTAGTGTATTGTGCCAACGAAAAGGAAACTCGGGGCGTCCCAGGACAGTTAACAACAACAATAACCATGAACGTGTTTTTGAGCAAATCTTAGAAAATCCGAAAGTCAGCCAGGCAAGGACAGCGTTACAACTTGATTTAAAAAGAACTTCCTTTCAAAGAATCCTGAAGGAGCTGGGTACATTTTCGTATGTGATTCAGGTACATCAACAACTACATCCTCGGGATTATCGCAGTAGAGTGGAATATTGCGCCAGAATTCTCGCGTTACAGTATGAAAATCCTGAATTTTTGAAAAATGTTTGGTTTTCAGACGAAGCACATTTTCACTTGTCAGGCTATGTGAATCGTCGCACAAATCGATTTCTGGGCTTTGCCAGACCCGATGAGGTTCAAGAGGTTCCTTTACATAGTGAAAAAGTGAGTGTCTGGTGTGCTGTTTCCGGACACGGAATCATTGGTCCGTACTTTATCGAAGAGAATGGTAGGCAAGTCACACTTAATCAACAGAGGTACAGACAAATTTTAACACGATTTATCCCTGATCTACGTCAATTCTGTCGTGCACGTAACTTGGCATTTCGAAACCAATTTTTCAGCAGGACGGGGCAACTTGCCATACTGCTGCCGCAATTCGTCAATTTCTTCAAGAACATTTTCCAAGCAAATTCATATCACGATTTACTGACTTCCCTTATCCTTCACATTCTCCAGACCTCACACCTCCAGACGCATACATTTGGGGCATGGCTAAAAATGCCGTTTTCAAACGGGCACCACAAACCATCGATGAATTAAAGGATGCCGTTAGAGTCTTCTTCGCAGCCCTGAGACAACCCTTATTCAATAACATGACCAGAAACTTAGAACATCGTTATGAAGTCTGTCTCGAACGAGGAGGTGCACATTTAGAACATATAATAAAGTGTCAATAATATGTATTTTTTAAATATACAAAACAATTACAATTTCAGTACTGTTTATTTCGGGCAATACTGTATTTATCAACTTACCTTGTGTAATTAACTACCTAAAATATTTATATATATATAGGGGTGTATTGAGTCATAAGGGTCGTGCGATACATGTAAATGTCATTAAAGTTTAAAAAACCAAACAATTTCATCATAAAATGGGAGTAACTCGACAATTAAGCAAAAAGTCCTTAAAGTGCACACTGTATATAAATCTGAACTAACTTTATTTCATGAAAGGAAGCTCATCCTTCGAAAATCATCATCATATTTTGTAAGATAAATAACTTGTACTTCGTATAATGCATTTTAACTTAAATATACAAGCATAAAACTGAAAACAAATACGCAGGAATATCGTTTTAAACGCAACGAGTTTTATTGAAATAAATACGCAATCAATGAAAGGAAATAACGTGGCATGCTAGCTATAAACAAATCTCATTCACAATATTTACGTAAAAATATATAGCCGCATTCAAATACGTCATCATAGAAACTTTACTACGTGACCAACGACATTGTATTTTCATAAAATTCAACAGATTTTGGAGTACTAAATAACAAATTACAAATGTTTGGTTACACGATAAAATTTGAACAATAGCAAATATAAACAAAAGAACGTGACTTAAACAAAGGTAACAGTTGGATTTTTAGAGAAATACGCTATGCAAAGTACGTACCTACGTGAGAAAATACATCACTTCGATAAGGGTCTAGATGGTAAATTTGTAGAAAGGCCGAAGGCCTCAATGATAAAGGCAAAGAACAACGCCTCAATTAACAAAATGCGCGAGTAAAACCAATAGCACAGGTGACAGGAGGAGTCTTTATATAGAACACAAACTTAGTAAACAATCAGTATATCTTCGACCAAGGCACAATCTATACAAAATCAAAGACGAATATCACGCGAGTGAAAAGAGAAAAATTTAAATAATTATTTAGTGATTGAAAAAATTTAAAAAACGTGATAATTCAAGTGCCAATAAATATAATAGAAGGTGCCATTTACTGTGAAAAACATAAGTAATAATTATTAATTAAAATTAATATTAATTTTTAATAATTTAGGGCTCTAAATACCATCTAAGGATACTATAAATATCCACTAAGTATACTCTAATTATCCTCCAAGTATACTCTTAATACACTCAAAGTATACTCTAAGCATATTCTAAATCTATTCTAAATATACTCTGGGTAAATCTAAATAAACTCCAAGCTGAACGAATTTAAAATAAAGAATTTAAGTCTAAACATTGGTATCTGAGCATCGAAAGGAAAATTAATCAACAAAGGGTTATACTGGACAAGGCCGTACTACGCAATAAGCAAAAAAACTTAAATGAAAACTATCCAGGAGTGCTGACCAACCACATGCAGAGGCAGAAACAAGCAGGGAGAACGCAGGTCAGAAATAAAAATATCATTTATTAGTATAAAATTTTATTTCAATTTTTAACACAATTTTTATATATTGAAGTATTTAATTTGTGAAGAGTCATCAAAAGACTTTTGAACATTTATGTAGAGAGAAAGAAGGTCACTTGAACGTTCAAAAGTGCTTCTAGTAACAGACAGTGGTATTTTTGATGGCTTTAAGGGAGTTATGATTTGGGCATAATCAGATAGATATTATCATTTTGATTCAGGGGTTAATTTTATGAATATCAGATCAAAGTATCAAAGTTATTAAACTATAAAGTGTACATATTCATGACCATTATACAAGTTTTGGTTTATTTCGTTTATATCATTCAAATAGAAAGCAGCTAAAGTAAATGGGATTAAACAGTCTTTGTTGTCGTATCGGCGTGCGCTCTGCGTGAATTGGACTGAGCTGGTCGAGGCATATAAAAAGAGGTATCTTTAAAATTTTAAAATAGAGGTTATATATTTAAAAAAAGAAGAAGCACAGAGACGACCACCCGTATATCACAACAAAGATAAATAGCGCATCAGCGTGGGGCGAGAATACCGGAAAGAGATTAATTTAAGTGCATTAACGTAGGGCTAAAATATCAAAAGAGATGTATGGCGATCCGAACGTAAGGGTTAAAACATAGCAAGGGTAGATTAACGCAGCAACGTTGGGACTAAAACAAAAAGAAAAGTAATTTGGCGACCGAAAGTAGGGCTAGAAAAATTTGAAAATTATATATTAATTAAGACTAGAATTTACAGAATTTAGAATTTAGATAGAAATGGATAAAAGAATGCGGCAAGCTAGAGAGGCATTGAGGATTCAAGGGGAAGAAATAGGGTCTCAGGAAGGTGTACGCCTGCAAGAGATAGACAGAAATTGAGGGGAGAGTATTAGAAAGGAATCACAGCAGATCACGCAGGAATCAAAAATAATGTCAATTTTACTAGCGTTGAACTATAAAATGGATAAAAATGAAGAGACCGTGAAAAACATGACATTGCGAATTAGTAAGTATGGGCAAAGGTTAGGTTCCGAAATAAAACGATCTCGGAAATGAAGTTACAAATACAAAGCAAAGTTGTAAGAATTATGGAAGACATTGATAACGTTAGGGATGAGGTAATGAAAGTTAAATTAAACCAAGAAAAATGTGAAAGAGAAACAAACGCGAGAATCGCGGATTTAGGTATAAAAGTACAAGAGGTTGAAGGAAATTGTAAGATAGGGTTTAGAGATGTAAATAGGGAACTGGAAAATTTAAAAACGGAGTTAGAAAATTTTGGTAGGAATACGGTACAATGTATCAGGGAACCCATAAGGCTAAATCAATAAGATATATCACTGCACCAATACTCTAATTTTTACAAGGACAATAAGCTCAACTCAAAAATATTTTTGAATAATATTAAAACATTAATACAGGGTTCAACAGATGAACGATACAAATTAAAATTAGTCAGATCGATGTTAAAAGGGGTGCAGAAATTTGGTTTAGTTTAATAGAGAGCGAAGGGAAAACCATCCAGGAATGTGAGACACTTTTGGGGGGACCACCAGCAGTATAAAGACAGAGACGACTTGATTATGGGAAAATATAATCACAACTTAGGAATGAACCGAGAATTGTATGCTATACAAAAGTTTAGCATGTTAAAGCAACTAGATACTCTCTTAGAAGAAAAGCAAATAATAAAATATTTGGCAGGATATTTTAAAGGAGAAGTAAGACAATATATTGCACTTTAGAATATTGTAGATCGAGATATATTCCTGGAGAATTTGCAACGCTGTGATAAATTGGGACAGAATCGTAGGGTGGAAAATAGAATAGAAAAGCAACACGTGAATTTGGTAAGAACACAAAGAAGAGTGGAAACGGATAGATCTAATTATCAGCGGAATAATAATAATTATGATACTTTTAAAATTTTAAAATAGAGGTTATATATTACAAATAAAGAGAAACACAGAAACAACCATCCGTATACCACAACAATATACATTGCTATAATAATAAGGTTATTTAAGCTCATATAGGGTCACAAGCGAAGAATACCTCAGGTAAACATCATTAAAACCACAAAGCATCATGCAAAAACCAACACAAATCACCTTGTATAAAACCAATAACAACCTACAATTAATCTAAGAAAGCTCTTTTCGTAATAAATTCACCACATACGTGACAATTTAGAACGTTTATAGAATGCAATACCTAATAAAATCCAACAGGTTGCAGATATAACACCTTACAAATATACATAATTGAAACGCTTTTTCCCAGGACTAATAAACGATAGCGGGCTGTTAACTAATGAAAACGCGGGCAACATCGGGAAGGAATTTCTATAAAACTAACCAGAGCAGATAAACGACATTCATTTCCATAATCGACGCGCCGACTGTAATAGTTGAAAGAAGATTATTACGTAAATTTCAATTTAGTGAACGTTGAATTAAAAGTAACATAGATTAAGAATTTCAAATGAATAGTAAAGTGTGCGCTGAAATAAGTGTGTATAACATTCTGCCGTTGAGACAAACGTACGTCTAGAATTAATTAATAAGTAAAATCTTTGCAATTTATTTATTTAAGGGCTTCAAATATTACTCCAGGTTATATATCCAAGAAACATCTAAATTCAAATAATATTCCAGGCAATAATCCAAATCATCTATATTCGCTTAAATCTCCATTTAGAACATCAGTTACCAAAAATGCATCTTCCTCTTAATTAATTTAAAGTCGCGTTTGTATCAAAGAGTTTTAAATTTCCATGGTATTTTACAAAATAATCGTATTTCACCAAATAACTACATTCGATATTCTTTCATATTTGAAACTATTCAACGTATAAATTTCATTGCAACCTTGCATGCTACACTTACTTTATAATCAACGTTACAGTTTACTAGGTTTATGAAGGAATCTTGAATTTTACATTGTCGATCGCGTAAATCGAAATAAATCGAAGAAATCCTTATATATTGCTTGATTGACGCGAAGTTACGAATGAATCTCTTTAATAAAGCTTTCGCTTTTATATTCATTATTTTGAATACCTCACTCTTGCTAGCTTTAACATGATATAAAGTTTCTGGGAATTCCTCAGTTCATTACCTCATTAGCGTCGGATCGCCACGTTCTATGATTTTATCCAACGCAACGAGTTGATCGTGACGTCACATTCCTTCCTGTAGTAATGCGAAAGATAAATTCTTGTCGATTTTACGATATTTTAATTACATTCTAATGTTCGCGCTCTTCTTAGAATTAACGTTTATTTATTTAATTAGTTTATACGACATATGTTGGTATTTGATATATTCTCCCGAAAATTTGAGAGGAACTCTTTATTTAAAAATGAATTTTCGTTATATACACTCGGAAGTCAATTTCGTTAATTAAGTAAAGCTTTAATTGCTTTCCCAACCAGTTTTGCAAATACAAAAGATTTGCATCTCCATAATTGTAATAAAAGACTAGTTTTTAAGACAAACAACACAAATTTTAACCCATCCTTATAAAGATTAAAACGTTAATTTTTAACAAGATCGAGATGGTTTATACGTATTTTGGTATGGATAAAGTTTGTTTTAAATGTGGCTTTTCCTGCACGATAAATTGGAATAAAGAGGGGCATGCCTTGTAGCGAGTTAGTTTCCAGACCTGATAACTTTAAATTATTTTTTATGGGTGCGTTGAAGTGTATTTCCCAAGAGCAACAACCAACTGCAAGTAAAAATTTAAAATTAAACTTAACCCATTTTTCTCGAATGGTTGCATACTGCAGCTAACAGTTTTATGAATAGAATTAGCGATTGTCAAATAGTTAATTGACAACAGTTTCAACATATTTAATTTGTATTCTTTTTTTAAATTTTTTACGTGTATGTATAGTACTATAAGAATAGAAAGTAATATTTTTGGTGTATTAACAAATTTTAAAAAATTTCTCTTACGATACTTCGTACTTCTAGTAGGTTGTCAAATACGCAATAAAATTAGTTACTCTAATGACACCTTATACGGCCCATAGTATCATCTAAAATAAACACGGTTAGCTTCATCACTTAGTGGTACTAAAAACATTTCGGAGCTATGTTCAAATTCTGAATCGAGTGGTACATTGACATCTATGAATTTTTCTGGTTCTTGAATCAAATGCGTTTTGACAATAGAACACTATGCAATACTTTCAGCGCATTCAGTATATTGGAATATATTTATAGACATGCGGTGATATATGAAAAATTTTGTCCTGAAAAAATTTATTTGCATTCAAATTTAACCGGTTGATTGAAAATGAATTTTTCAAATACCTGTGACAGTGAATTTCGGGACCCTAAAACTCTATAGAGCAATATGAAAATAAGTATTAGACTTGTCATATACAACAATATACGAGGTGCGGCTATAAAATAACGATACTGATGCTGTAAAACTTTTTATTTTAAACTTATATATATAATTATTATTCCATTTGATATTTGCCCCCCTCCCCCACGGTCTTTACACCACTCACTGCATGCAAATTTTCCATAATTCAAAACAGTGCTGGAAATCGTCTTCTGCGAGCTAGTTTATGTCGCGTGCCGATCTTCCTTTCACTGCTTCAAAGGTTAGAAATATTGTTCTTTTTAATACAGATTTGACCTTGGGGAATAGATAATAGTCACATAGCGCCAGATCAGGCAAATAAGACGAGATGTTCCAACACTCAGATGTTATACTTGGCTAGAAACGTCTTAACAGACACTACGGTATACGCCGGTGCATTTTCCTGAGGAAGAACTCATAACTTGTTTGTTCACAATTTCTGTCTTATTCTTAAAAAATTCTTCAGTAATCGCACAAATAGTTAACCGATGGTCAGATTGCATCAGATGATCGACTAGTTCAATATTTTCGTCCGTTTTTGAGTTAAAAGAGCGTCCTGGCCATGAGGCATCTTCGACGCCTTTTCTACCACATTGGAAGCGCTTAATCCGCTTGAAACGCACGCACGTAGTAAACATTCATTGTTATGTACGTCCTTTAATAAAAGATACACTTTAGTAGGGTTTTTTGAAGTTTTGTATGAAATTTCACAACAATTCGTTGCTCTATTGAAACACATTTTTTTCCACCAACGCAAAAAATAGATCTTATATAAACCAAGCCACTGCCAGAGAAATGTACCTACAGACACGGGAGGTGCCACAATCGAAAGGAAAGAGTTTACGCTGTTGTATTACTTTGTCGCGTGGGTAGTTCGTCTCTGGCGGCTCCGTGGCGTAGTTGGTATGTGCGTGACTACTACGCCCAAAGTTCCGGGATCGAATCCCGACACGGTCCGCTTGAAAAATGTTAGGCGAGCACTTTTCACAGAAATACACCCTCGTTCGGATGAGAGGTAAAATGGAGGTCCCGTGTGTAAGTGTTGTCACGCACGTTAAAGATCCCTACCTAGCTTGAAACAGCAAGGGTTTGGCAAAATTTCAAATTTTCCCGGTTTAAAAATCTCGTTTCAGACACGGGAGGTGCCACAATCGAAACGAAAGAGTTTACGCTGTCGTATTACTTATTCGCGTGGGTAGTTCGTCTCTGGCGGCTCCGTGGCGTAGTTGGTATGTGCGTGACTACTACGCCCAAAGTCCTGGGTACGAATCCCGACACGGTCCGCTTAAAAAATGTTAGGCGAGCATTTTTCACAAAAATACACCCTCGTTCGGATGAGAGGTAAAATGGAGGTCCCGTGTGTGAGTGTTGTCATGCACGTTAAAGATCCCTACCTTGCTTGGAATACAAGGGTTCGGAAAAATTCCAAATTTTCCAGGTTTAAAAATCCCGCTTCCTGGCCAATGTAGTACCTTCGGGTGGAGCATTGGAAAATCACACGTAGGGTAGTTCGTCTGTAGTAGCAGTTGGTGTGCGTGTGGATACTAAACCCAGGGTCCGGGGTTCGAATAACGACACGGTTTGCTTGAAAAATTTTAGGCGAGACCATAAAATGTAGGTCCCGTGTGTGAGTGTTGTCGTACGCGTTAAGGATCTTTACATTGCTTGAAATAGCAAGTGTTCGGCAAATTTCAAAATTTCAGGTAAAAAAGTCGCTTCCAGGCCAATGTAGTGTCTTTGGGTGGAGCATTGAAAAATCAAATGTGGAGTAGCACGAGCCTCATCATTTGATAGCCATTCCTCGTAGATGTTAGCGTATAATAACTCCGTGTTTTTTAATAACGTTCTACTGATAATAAAACCGATACAGAGGTGCCGTGTATACTCCCTGCAGCAACAGAATATTTTATTGGCGAGCGCCCGCACTCCGAATAAACAGTTCCTGTACACTTTCGCTTGCAACTTTTGTATAATTAAATTCATCGTTTTAGGAGCCGAGGGTGGTGCACTGGTGTTCTGCAACCAACGTGCCTTGCATTTCAAAGCATCTATTTACCAGGATCAGATTAATTAATACTTAATAAGGAACCTGTTTGTTAATGGAAGTTGATATATCATACAGTGCTCTGTTGGAGTTTAATAAGGTAGTTATATAACGGATAGTACAGTTGTGGAAAATGCTGTAGATCACAACACAAAGCACATCTTTCCTGATTTCATCAATATTTTGGAACGACCGGTATACAGAACTAGGCAATTAAGCGGAGCAACAAATACTAACAGACCCTTACAGATTTAGGATCGACTTCTTTTTGTCAATCTCATGTCTAGTCAACCAAACTTACGAAGTAAGTTAGGTTAATATAATCGCTACGTCGTCGTCGTCGCCGCCGTCGTCCGTTGCCATACATGATATATATGTACCTTGATTAGTTTTATACGCTGATTACAAATATGCTATACACTTCTCGATATCTCGTTTAGTTTTCGAGATAATCGAATTTATTTGAGAAATGTTAACAGTACAAACTAATATAAACTTTAATAGATATTTTAATTTAAAATATATAATTTCCGTTAATAAAATTTCCGTAAGTTTGGTTGTAAGGCGTACATGCGTCTTAGATTTTTTTATGTATTCTAACGTTACAATTAGTCTGCTACCTAAAAATCACAGCAAACCTATGACTTCTTAGAAATCTAACAAATTATTTGCTACCTTAAGTTATATTGGTTAGTCTTATATTATTTGCGTTTGGAAATACTCGTGTGTGTGTGTGTGTGTCTGTCTGTGCGCGCGTGTGGGCACGTGAGTGTGTGTTTCTGTCTGTTGTAATGTCTGTCTTTGGGACTGCTTTCCTTTTCAGCTTCCAACCGTCGGCAGCCGGAAATCAGGAAGCGAAACGTTCGCATTTCTGTACGTGTCCTGGCCGTCGGCAGCCGGAAACCAGGGGTACCACGTACAGTCCCTGGTGTGTATGTATGTGTGTGCGTGTGTGTGTTGTGTCTGTGAGCGCGTGTGGGTGCGTGATTGTGTGTGTTTCTCTCTGTGGTAATGTCCTTGGGACTGCTTTCCTTTCCAACTTTCGACCGTCAGCAGCCGGAAAACAGAAACCGAGAAGTTCGCATTCCTGTACGTGTCCTGGCCATCGGCAGCCAGAAACCAGCGGGACCACGTATAGTGTCTAGTGTGTATGTATGTATGTGTGCGTGTGTGTGTGTGTGCGTGTGTGTGTGTGTGTGCATGTGCGTGTGCGCGTGCGTTTGTGTACGCGTACGTTCGCGTTTGTGCGTGTTTTGGTGTTTGTGCTTTGATGTATGTGTGTGCGTGTGCTTATGTCTGTGGTGAGGTTCTTGGGACTGTTTCCCTCTCCCGGTTTCCAACCGCGGTAGTCGGAAATCAGAAGCCGAGAAGTACGAATTCCTCTACGTGTCCTGGCCGTCAGCAGCCGGAAACCAGGGAGGCCACGTACAGTCTCTGTTGTGTGTGTGTGCTTGTGCGTGTGCGTGTATGTGTGCACATTGTCGTGCTGATGTGTTGTAATTATGTTGCCAAAATATTTCCCCAGTAGTAGTGTTAGATTTCTTAAAGCAATTATGAATATGGTTTGTATTTTCTTCTGTTTATTTTAGTTAGTTGTATTTTTGGTTAGATGGTTAGTATTGAGTCCTTATCCTGCTAATGTTAGTATTCTATTGCTATTAAGTGTTCTGGGGGAGACTTGTGTTGAGGTACGTTTGCCGCACTTTTGCTGTTTTCACTATTTTCATTTCGTTTTCACTGGTATCACTCCCGGTCGCCAGGATTCACGAGCCTTCTGGTAAATCTTCAGGAAACACGTGGTTCCCGGTATGTCCTTGGAAGAATGCCGTTTGCTTGTTGTCAGTTCCCATGTGTGTTGGGTGGACTCTCCTTTTGTATTGCACATTCGATGCGTCAAACTTCTGTGTTTTGTGTGATCTGTGTTTGTGGTATTTGTGATGTGTGGGGTTTGTATGCTGTTTGTGTGTTCTATCAGACTCCGTTTGTGTACCTTTGGTGTAGTATAGTGGTAGTTTGGTGAGTGATTCTGTTTAGGTAAGGAAACACGTTTTCATTCCAGAGCACGTCCGAGAGGGGTATGTCCCGTAGGATTGTCCTATCCATTACTAGGTCCTGTTGAAGTTTGGTGCAGTGGAACACCAGATGTTCTGGTGTCCCCACCTCACCACATGTGCAGATGTTGTTGTCTTGGAAGTCAAAGTTGTTACTGTAGGTTGGATAAGGACCATGCTACGTGAGAAAATGAATGAGTCTTTGTGAGGAGACCAAGTGGTGACAGTTTAGCCTGTTTCGGATGTTTGGGACTAGTGCGTATACCCTCCTACCATTTGAGCTCTGGTTCCATCTATCCACTCGGTTAGTATTGTGTCTTGAAAGTCTTTTTTATCCAAATTTCTGAAGTTAGTTTTAGGATTTCCCGGACGTTTTCTGGTTCGATGTTTTTAACCAGTATGTCGCCGCCCTCTTCCTGATATACAGGTCAAGAGGGAGGACTCCTAATATCACATAGAGGGCGTTGTGTGATACGATCCGGTATGTTCCAGTAAGTCTTATTAGTGCTCCACTTTGGGCACTGTTGACTTTTTGTTTGGGTTTTACTAGATGTAATCTGGTGGCCCAGGCGCTCGCTGCACGGTTTATTATTGCTGCAAGTACGCAGGATACGTATAATCTTATACAGTTTAGGGGGATATTGTACGTTCGTTGTGCAAGGGTTGCTATGCATCGCATAACTTTATTGGCACCTGCAGTCACTGTGGCAATATGTTTTTTGTAGTTCAGTTTTTCATCAAGGGTTAGCCATAGGTATTTGGCCTCCCGTGTTCTTCGGATTCTGTCTCTGCCTCTTTCTAGAGAATCTTTAACTATCACATAGGTTGTTTTGTCATTTGTTATCGTCATCTTATTTGCGTTGCACCATTCTAGGGCTTTGTTCAATGCGGTGTTTGCATTGTGCTGTAGTTCAATTCTGGAGCCTCCTTCCACCACCAACAAAATGTCGTCCGCATAAGCTATTACGGACCTCACCTCATTTGCAGTTTCCAGCTGCTCCAAAAGCTCCACAGTCGCAATATCCCAAAACATGGGACCGCAGACTGACCCCTGTGGGCATCCTTTGGTGATTGGTTTTGTAATGTTTTCAGTATTAGACAGTGCTACAAATCTATCTTGGCAATAGCTCCTGAAGGTATGATGTAGTTGCTTTGGACATTGAATTTCGATTAGCCTTTGGAATACTGTTGGCCACCATAGGTTGTTGAAGGCTCCTTCTATGTCTATCATGATTAGGACCATGTATTTTTTATTTGAAGTGTTTGCAGAGTTTATGGCTTTGTTTACGGCGTCTTCGATTGATCGTTCTTTTCTAAATCCGTACTGCGCCGGGTGCATGCCTTTCGTCTTCCGATGTTCTTGTATTCTTATTCACAGTAGTCGTTCGAAAGTTTTTTCGAGCGAATCTAAAAGGCAGATGGGCGGTACGGACCCGGATTTTTCGGGTGTTTTTCTCGGTTTTTAGAGAGTACGATTACGTCTGCTTGCTTCCATTAGACATTCGTTGTACAGTTTAGTAAGTTTCGGTGTGAGTTTGGTGTCTAGCGCCTTTGTGATTTCTGTCTGGATCCCGTCTGGCCCAGGAGCTTTTTTGTTTTTATTTGATCGAATATCGTGTCTAATCTCGTCTTCAGTGAAAGGCGTTACGTCGTCCTGTGTTCTATTCCATGGTGTATTCCCATTTGCGTTTTGTTCGGTAACTCTTTGTCGTTTGCGTATTTGTTCTTGTGTGTCCTCTTCCCAGTCATCATCAGAGAGGAGTGTATGTAGTAGTAATGTCGCGGTTTCAATCCAGTCCTTGGTTTCCGTTCCGTCGAGTTCGGTTAAAGACGAATATGTTGTCGGTGGTGCAATTCTTTCTATTACTATCTTGTACGGTACCCCCAAGCAACCGTCTGCAAATGTCTTTTGACGAAAGTGTCCCAGGATTTTCGTTTCATGTTGTATAGTGCTTGTTCGTATGTCGCCTTGCGTTGTCTGTAGTTGGTCAGCTGGAATGCCCTTTCTGCCGGTGTTAGGGCAACCTGATAGCGTCTCCTTGACTTGAGAGCTGTGCTTTTTGGTATTTGGACCTCTGTGGTCCATTTTAGCGGTTTTTGTGGCGCAGTTTGTCTTACTGTTTTTAATGTTTGTTTCATATTGTCTTTAATTCTTCTTGTTAAGGCTTGGGCATAAGCGTGTACGCTGTCGTTGCGTTGGATATCAGGTGGCGGATTGTCTTTGCCAGTTGGCATTTTGTATGTTGTATTTTAGTCGTTTTTGCACGTTTCCGCATGTAAAGTCTAGTGCCAGACCTCTATAAACCATAGCGGGCAGTTGGTTTGTGGTCGAAAATGCAGGTTGGCAAGTGCTATTACTAATGCTCTTTGGTGCCAGATTGCCCTCATCATAAGTGGTGCCATGTAACACGGTTATCAAAATATCCCTAATCAATTTCACTTGCGTTTATTGCATTTTGGTGGTCAGAATGTATGTAATCATTTGTCACATTTGAAGCTGTTGAAGTAAATTTAATGATAAAGTTGTAACTCGGCAGTCTAATATAGTTAGGAAGCTAGTTCAGAATTACTTTGTATCAATTATTATTCTTATTCTAAGTATGCTATTACACCAATTATTACTTTACGTGAATTAGAAATTGTGTTTGATAGTTTAATCATGCTTAAAAATCATTTTAAGAATGTATTAATATATTTGTTATAATTCTTACTCTAGAATTCGGTTATGAATATCTATCTATCAGGTCTAATTACAGTCGGTTAAAACTTTTTGGGATCGTGATTGTTTAGTATAGCGCATTTTCTTGTTAGTCGATTTTGATACGGTCGAATGAACTTAAAAATAGGGAAGTAAGATTAGGCCTCAGAACTACTTCCTCTAGTAGTTTCACCTTTAAATATACATGCACATGTCGATTTTAAAAATTAGCTTTGAAGAAAGAGAAAGATGTTAAAATATTCATTTATAAATGTATAATGTATTAATTTAAGTTAACGAGATAGAATTATTTGGTTGGTTTGGTTTGCTATATCCAAGTGGATTTATGTCATTCCTAGTAAGTTCTATTTGAATACGCTAAGAACTTAGCTAACGTTTAAACTAGTTTTCTAACAGTTTCTTGCTGGGGGACTTTATGGATGTTGATGATTAAAATAGATGTTCAAATTCTACAAATAATTATATAACAAAGGTCATTAATGTGTGTCGAGAGGTTGTTTACAATATCTTTTTATGATAATGGGCTTTTTATGTAATTATTTAAGTATAAAATTTCTTTAACTGTTGAAATTTTATATATAATATTTTTATATGCAGTATATTAACATATTATAAAACTTTTAAGAATGCGTGTGGACTACTGTCACCGTGTCGTATCGATTCACTACTCATAAGCTGTGATGTTTTGAAGATTCCCTAGTTAATTGACGGTAAGAATTTGACTTTGAATGGTTCGTATAGCTTTAAAAATATTATTTAAATTAAATTGAGTCCAGGAATCTAAAATAAAAATTAGTTGTTATAAGATACCGCTATCTGACTTAAGGCATCTTGATATTTATTGTTTTGAATTGCAATATCCTACCAAAGTCATATTTCCGAAAGAAAACGCTTCCTAAGCTAAATCAATTACATTTACTTCTATTTATTCAATACAAGAACACAACTTACTCCACGTAAATATTAAAGGAACCCTATGGCGTAATCTGTAATCGAAAAGCATAACTCCTTTTGCCAAAATTCTTTTTTCTTCTCTAAATACGTATTTCGGCCACTAAGTGGTCATCATCAGTGGGAAAAAACAGCTACTGGCAATTGTTTAACTAACCTCACCGATTAGGCTGAAGTAAAACTTAGCAAATACAATAGTTCACTATTGTATTTTCCCACAGCAGGTGAACTATGTCGTTTGTATGTTAAAATACATATTTGCATTAACAGATCATTGCCAAATTTGATAGATGATAACCAAGGCCGCCCACAGAATAATTTGTAGAGGGGGTCAAAACTACTTTCAAAAATATTAGTTATGTTACACAAAGGATGAACACTGTTAATGCAACCCCGTCACCGGACGTATTGGAAAGTAATGTAAGGCATAAAATCTTATTTCCTTAGAGTAGCTCAAAAGCAGTTGGGACCATCGATAATGCAGCGTTTTTTAATATTATAGTTGAAATCACGAAAGAATGCATTCACGCCATAGCGATATACATTAAAAGTATGTCGGTGTTTAATTCAGAAACCTATGACGCGAATGAAAAACGTAGGATTGATAGTTTCTTAATAAATGCAGCATTCTGTAATTAATCGAATTTTCATAAAGTGTAAAGTTACTTACCAATCTGGTAAATTGGTGGTGCAGCAGGCTATCAATTCTTTTGGCTTGATGATGCACAGGGTAGCAAATGGAAAAGATTGGATTTTACATTAACACACACTAATTGAAAATTGAATGGACTTATTCCAATACACGTAATAAGCCGCCCGTAAGAAAATGTAAAAATACAGACACGACACAACCATATTTAACGGAAACAGAAAAGCCACATTGTCAATCAAATGGCCACAAACCACAGATATTAATTAATAGTAAATAAATATCCGACCGGCACTTTAAATAGTGTCTTTAATATTTGTTGCACAAACAAACATGACTAAGAACTAAGAAGGGTACAACAAACTATTATAGCTGGCACTGCTGAATAGGACTGTTCGCGCGTTTTATTAATCATCATCATTTTTGAATAAAAATATCAATCTTCTTCGGTCTTGACCAAATCTATTTAGGATTTCATTTATAAATGCTTATTTCTCCCTACCTACCATGTCCTTATGCAGACAAAGAATAAATTTTGATGAAGAAACGCAATTTAAAAGTTGACTGGCCCTATTTCTTGTCTGAGCATTTATTTCACGGTTATGAGCTAAATTTTCCAGAGCGTTCATAGTATCTGCAAAATGTTCCGCAAACAACCTCATTGATTTATATTTGGCGGACCAGCGTGTTTCACATAATAGTGGAATATTAGAAACATATCTACGTCTTAATGGACTATCCCGAAAGAAAGTAATTACTTCTTTAATGGTACCTACTGAATTTTGAATATCCGGAATCTTGTTCAAATCATTTATCACTAAATTTAATCTATGGGACGCGCAGTGAAAATATATCGCTTTTGAATATTTATTTTAATAAGTTTTGGACTCCTGCTCATGACCTGCCATCGTCGAGCAACCATCAAACCCTAATCCAACTAATTTATCCATACAAAGACCATATTCATTACAAGCGTTTAAAATTGCAGCAGTTATACCTTCTGCGTTCATCGATGTAAGGACTACAAAGCCTAAAAATTCTTCTCTGACCGAATTGTCATTACTAACAAATCTTACTCCAAGTGATAACTGTTCTACCCCAGCAATATCTGCACTTTCGTCAGCCAGAATTGAAAATGCTTCACTCAAATTCACATCTTTCACAATTTTTTCCCTAATTAATGTTCCACAAATTGAAATTATTTGATTTTGAGTTCTGTGAGAGGTGTATTTTGAGTTCTTCTTGCAAAACTTTAAGTGCTCGTTTAGAATGTGATCCCCACTTTCTATTCTGAATTGTAAAAGATCCTCAAAAGTCAAAATTATTTTTTTATCACCTCGTAATGGCAAATCATGCATACCACAAAAAATGACGGTAGATATTATTGGTATAAGTTTTTTGCGATTCGATTCAATCAAATCCCGCTCAGCTTCATTTATTTGAGAGGTAATTGATAGACGTTTTCCTTCAATAATTTTTGTAAAACTAGAAGCTTTTATAGTTGAATCACGATGCCATTCGGTTGTAGCATGTGCTTTTGCAGAAGCGACAAAGTCATGATATTTTGTGAAGGGCTTCACAATGAAAGAACCAAGAACCCCTCTTTTAACAGTTGGCCGAAAAACTACGCAATATTTGCAAAGTGCGCCTTTGAGTTTTGGAGAATACGCAAGCCAATCGTATTGTTGAAGCCAGTCTTATCTAAAAGCACGTCTTCTTTCTTCGGAATCGTTCTTGAAATTATATTTAGGATCTGGTTTGTAAGGATTTGTTAATAATGAAATGCGAACATCGTCGCAAAGTGTTTCATTCGTGTTAACAAAATTGCCCAAATCGAACATGTACTCCTATCAGTTGAAAGATTGGGGTCATATTCACATGCGAGAGATTTTAAAGTATTAGGTGACGAACTACCAGCTTTATTTAGATCATTGACACTATTATGTACTATACTATTACACTCAAAAATAGCATTACCACCAGCACCGCTACTACTACAACCTATGCTAGATGATTCTTTTATTTCATTTTGTTTGAAAAATTTTCTAATATCCATTGTTAGTATTGTTACTGATCTTAGATCTGAATTTCTGAAAAAAAATAACACGTTTTACTTTTCTGATACTTCAAAAGAAGAGATTTGTTAATCAAATAGACTTTAAAGAAAAAAAAATAAGAATCTCCCAATTGCAAATAAATATTATTTTTAAATATATATTCTCACGCATTAGGTACATTAGTACTTACTGCTATCCTATCCGTAACTAAACTGTAACTGCAATCTTCGGCCTTCTTTAAAAACAAAAACCAGTAACTACACTACTTATCAACACTGATAACAATAACTACAAGGAAAATGACCAATCAATATCTATCAACATACACGTCTTCTACTAATTCAACAGTCAGATAAAGTTTCCTAAGTCACAAATTAAAAGTACACTGCATTCGAAAAACACTGAATACAAACTGAAGTTACTGAAGATATAGACGCACTTTACTGTTATAGATAAAGAATATATTTTTTCTCAGAATAGAACACAATGAGACATTTGTAGAACATTCCAAAGTTTTAGTTGTAGAGTACCTGAACCTGTACAATAAGAAAGAAACCATTATGAAAGCCTTTATTTATATTTCGTTTGAATAGAAACTTTCAGGGTAAAGATATTTAGATATTAAAGAATGAAAATAACAGTTTTGTTATAGGCGGTTAGGGTTACTATTGTAAGGTAATCGCATTAATTCGCATTTCCTGCTTAAAATGACATGCAAAGTCGGTCTATTTATAGTTAGACAATAGGCATACCTGTAGTGTAATCTCAACATTTAGGTTTACTTTATTTTTAAACAATAGTATAACCGATAGTGAAATCGTAATCTTCTTCAATCTCTAGTGAAGGTGCACTTCGTGTTGCGATTTCTAACGAAAAAAAAAACAAAGGAACATATTTACGGGGGTCAGGCGACCCCCATTGACCCCCTTTGTGGGCGGCCTAGATGATAAGTGAAATTAGCAATAACTTGAAAAAATTTTGTAGTATATCTGAAAGAGTGCAAAATAATGTATTTCTAGTTAGACACCTATTATTAGTCAGATGTCTATTATTATAACAAATATAAATGCCAGTGATATAAGCTGAATAACTGATAACTCAAAAACATACGAGTCGGCACCTAATATTTTATATAAAATACGCTTTAACTATGCTTTAAACGTTAAAAACTGTGGTTAATAAAGTATTCTGCTTTTAGGCTTTTGAAATCATCTTTCATACACTTACTTACGTAATAATTTGTTTTCATGCGAAATATACAGTTATGGTTTTAAATAAAAAAGAAGGATGCTTCCGCTAAGCCAGTTGCTGTTTATGTAGGATGATTTCAACACTTATACTCATAGTACCAGTTCTTATACGAGTTGATACAATTGACTCGACACAATATTTTACCAGTATCCATTTATTAAATTTAAATTTTGCTTTGTGTTTGTTTAATCCAAATCGCCAAACTTTTGTTGCACAGAGTTCTTGAAAGTATCTTGTCCCTACACCTGTTCAGCTAGTATAGAAAGGATATGTACACGAAAGAGCGTTGAGTTTCACTCTGGCAAAGCTAATATCAACCGTTACAAGTAGCATGAAAGCTAAAGAACAATGGATTGATGAAAAGTGCAAAGAGGTACAAACTTAGATGTAAATAGGAAAGACAGACAAAGCAAACAAACTAATTAGAATGAATTTTATATAAAACAGTATAGCAAAAATTTAAGGAACGCGGGAGGAAACGCCATTATGGACAATGTAGAGAAAGTGGATAGATGGCAAGAATATATTGGGAATTTATATGCGGGAGAGGAACTAACAGCATTAGAACAGGAATCGGACATTGAAATGGATGACTTGGGATATCCCATACTTAAATATGCGTTTGAATTAGCATTAAAGGGTATAAAAAATGGTAAGACGCCGAGTACAGAAAAGGTGCAAGCAGAAACTCTAAAAGCCGCTGGCAAGCAGTAACAGAACGTCTCTTCCAACTTGTAAGCTATATGTATGGGACAGGTGGGATACCCAAAAATTTCAAACGTAACATCATAGTCACTATATCAAAAAGAGAAGCTCTGATAGATGTCAAAATTTTCCAACAATAAGTTTGACAGCACATGTGTCAATTTAAGTTTAGGCGAAACACGGGATTACGAGAAGCTATTTTAGCTCCGATGGTGATAACGGAGGACACAATAGAAAAAGGAAAAAGTGTGTATATAGGGTTTGTAGATCTGTATAAAGCATTCAACAATGTAAAATGTAAAAGAATGTTTGAAATACTCAAAAAGATGGGAGTGAGATACAGGGATAGACGGATAGTACAGAGCTTATACAAAGAGCAAAGAGCGGTAAAGTATTAGATCAGGAACGTAGAGAAGTAAATATTAATAAAGGGGTGAGACAGGAGTGTACCCTATTCCCATTAATTTTTAACTTGTACATCGAAGAGGTATTGAATACTGTCAAATGCAGGAAGACATTTGGAATTATTATGCAGGAACAAGAGATTGATATGCTTAAATTTGCAGATGATATAATGGTCTTAGCATCTAGCAAAGAAGAGTTAGAAGCTGCTTTTAATGAAATGGAAATAGTTTGAACAGTATGCAAAGGAAAGGAAAATAAGTCAAAAACGAGAATACAAATTGGTAACGAAAACTTACAAGAAGTTGAGGATTTCTATTACTTAGGAAGCCAAATAACGCAAGATGGGAAAAGCACAAAAGATATACAACAAAGATTAGCGCAAGGTCGTGCTGCATTTAACAAGAAAAAGCAACTACTGTGTTCAAAGACAACAAACATAGAAACAAGAAAAGAATTAGTTAAAAAATATGTGTGGAGCACATCACTATACGGCTGTGAAACCTGGACAGTACTAGAAGCGGACAGGAAAAAGACAGAAGTCTTTGAAATGTGGTGCTACAGACGTATGATGAAAAAATCACGGACAGACAAACTAAGAACAAAGAGGTACTAGAAATGGTACCAGTGGCGTAACTACGATTTTTGGGCCCCCCCGCAAAAATTTTAAAGTGGGCTCTCTTTAAAATGTATTACTTTTACTGGCTTATATTTAGCCATATTTTTAAATTATAGTACATGTAGAGAAGGAAGCAGTATAGAATTAAATACATATACTATATTAATCAAGTGCTTTATTAATTATAAAACCAAATTACATAAATTCAAACTTATAAGTTAATTAATATTAAATCTACATATTTATACGCCGCACAAAATTATTTACACCTAAAAATTTGATACAGTAAAAAAACCTATGAGCTAGCAGACATTACATATCAAATTCAATATTTTGTTTTTCTTGCATGTTTTGCTGCAAACGCGTTTATTGTATCCTCTATATTCATATTTTTGGCAGTGTCATGTTCTACTGCTAAGAGGGATAAATCGTCTAATCTATCTTGTGAAGTGCGGTTCCTAAGATAATTTTTAATAATTTTAATTTTGAGAAAGATCTCTCCGCACTTGCAACGCTAACGGGTAAAGTTAGGTATAACATTAAGGCTGTTATGGTGTTTGGAAAACTGCTAGAACCTGTAGATTTGGAAAGTACTAGATATTCTAAAAATTGTAAGATACCGTTAACATTTTTAATTCATCACAAATAAGTCTATTATTTTGAGTGTAGTAAGTTCTATACCTATAGCATCATTTAAATCTTTGTAGTAAAATTTTTGCAATTGTTTTGCCTTAGATAAAATATCGTCTGCAGTTAAATTCAAAAATACATTAGGTTCTAAGAAATTAAACTTTTCGTTTACATGAAAAAGCGATTTAAAACGATTCGACAGCTGTGAAATTATAATATCCATTACGCGATAAAATACATTTATTTTAAATTTAAATTCTTCATCATTAAATCGATAATCATTGGATAATTCATCGTAATGCTTTTTATTTTTGGTTGTCTTTTTTTATAAATTCCGGTTTAATATTCCATTGCCTTGCAACTTTCGCTGCTTCCTCCTTGATGTTGGAATAGTTATTTCTTGTTTCCTTGAAAAATTTTAAAGTTTTTTGTAATAAGAGAGTTATCTGATTAATATTCGCCTTTTCACTCTGAGCAGTTTGTGAGAGCTTGTTAAGCTCTTCTAGAATTTGACTTAAAAACACTTAAAAAATAAAATTAAAATTATCCATGCTAGTTAATATTTGCTTTGCGTCATTTCGTTCATCTGTTTTTTTATATCATAATAATTTTATTAAGAGACATTACTATATCTTTATACCGAATTCTTATGGCAGCTAAAGATTTTACTCGATACGCCCAACGTGTCGGATTTAAGCGTTTCAATTGTGTGAAATTTTCTTTAAAAACAGAAAGCCAATTCCATCTTACTATACTATTAGCAAAAATGTATATATGTTTTCTAAAAGTAGAAAAACGATTCTATTTCTTTTATACCTTTAACGGCATCATTTATGACTAGATTTAAGTTATGGGCACTACAGTGCATATATAAGGCTGCAGGCTCTATGTTTAAAATTCTCTTTGCACGCCAGAATACGTACCGCTCATAACGTTAGCTCCATCGTAGCCCTGCCCTCTACATTTATTTATATCTAATTGCATGTTGGTTAAATTGCTTAATATAGTATTACATAGTCCTTCAGCAGATTGGGACTCTACTTTTGTAAAACCCACAAAAGTTTCACAAATATCTATTTTGGTTACCTCTCCCAAGCTGTCTTTTTAAAATCAATATATCTTACAATTTTACTTAATTGATCAATCTTAGTTATATCCTGTGTAGTGTCTATTATGATTGAGAAAAAGGAGCGGATCTAATTTTATTTAATAAAATATTTTTTAAGTGTGCGCTTAAAGTATTAATAATATCGTTTTGAATTTTGGGGAAAGATATTTAATTGAACCTTTGGGTCGTTCAAGCACTTTTTGTAATATAGGATCATAGTTACTAATTAAATGAACTAAACTTAAGAAATTACCGTTGTAACTGTCTTTTGAATCAGAAAAACTTTCTCTATGTCCTCGAAATGACAGCATGCGCTGGGATAGTGTTAAAGTAACATTGAAAAGTCTGTGTAAAACATTTTCCAAAATTCAGTTTCTTGTTTTAATAGTAGAGTATCTTTCTTATCTATGGTATAATTTTTTTTTCACATATCGTAAATAAAACAACAAGTTAAATGAGATTGAGCAAGCAAATGCTCTTTAATTTTTTTTGATAAACCCTGCCAATCATTAATTCCGGTCGTCCAACTTGACCTTACTGAAGCAAACAGCCAACATGGTTGACAATAAACACAATTTTTAATTTAGAATAACACAACCACCCATTTGAATTGTGTGGTAAGTTTAACGTATTGCTTTTATTTTCGCTTGCAGTTATTAAGTAATAATAGTGAACTGAAAACTTCTATTTTATTATCTTTAGGAAACGCACCATCTGGTCTACACAATCCGTAATTAATTATTTCTTTTCTTAAATTGTCATGTTGTAAAACATTGATTTTTAAAAATGTGCAAAATCGGTTGGATATTCTTTCGTCAGATCCATAGATAGTTCATTAAGTGAAAAGTACTACTCACATTTACCTCTGTAATTGTAGTGGTATCTAGTTCCAAATTTCTATCGCGGCCGTCATTATGTGATGTACTTGCGCCCTGGGTGAGAGTTTTAAAATTGTTGACGACTGCTGTTCGTCTGTAGCGGAACTAGTGGATGCTACTGTGGAAAACCCAATTTCTTTCATAGATTGTTCTTGTTTTCGGACTCTTTAGAAGTAAAAAGGAACTTATTTTGGAATCTTGCTCTTTGATTCTTCCAATAGTTTCCTTTTCGTTTTTTGCAGCGCCGCTTGTAGTGCTCATTGTATATTATTTCCTGCAATTTTGAATGAAATTAATTATAATGTAATTAGATAAGTAATAATTATTTAAAAGCCTTTTGAAATTACAAATAACACATACATACTTTGCTTTAAATGCTTTAATTAACAAAATATAAATGATTTTTATTGAATGCTTAAAGATTTATTTATATGTATTTCTCAGCGCGACTTCAACTATGATCAAATCAATAGTAGTTTAATAAAAATAGATATAAATACTTACGTTTAAATATGAAAGACCTCCTGTAATACGAACACAACACTATTGAGTAAAACGTACTGGAATGCTTTTTACTTCCTTTCCGTTATATATAATGCAGCTAATGCAAATACGTTGCAACCAGCTGACTAGAAACCACAAAATGAATTTTTTCTAGTATTATATTTCTAGAAAGCGAAGGTTACTAAGCTACCTGCCATCCTGTGAATCTGTACTGTACAGACAATAGCCCTTTTATTCCTATTTAAAATCCCACAAACCAAACTAACCCTACTATACGTCGTTTAATAATGCTTTACCACTTTATACAACTTATCACTTAAGAATAATATAGACATCTTTGTTATTAAAGTTTACAGTCTCTTTCATCTATTTATTAACCCTTACAAAATAGGACAGAACGGATAGAAAGAAGAAAGGATGCAGGCTGCAGGTGGTGTTCAGTATTTATCTTAATTATTATTTCTTGTATTTCAGCAGTTCCTAGTAGTAACATCAAGAAAACGTTCGTTAACCTGCGGTTTCTGAATTATCTGCAATATTTTCTTGACCGTTTCTTACCTGCCAAATACGTTGAAGATGAATAAGTTGAGTTTATTATCGTTTGGGCCTTCTTGCACTTGGGGCCCCCCCGCATAGCGGGGGCTGGCAGGGGTGTAGTTACGCCACTGAATGGTACGGGACGAAGGAAGCATGTGGAAAACAGTAAAAAACAGGAGAGATAGGATGATAGGCCACATACTAAGGCATGAGGGAATAGTGCGGAGTATATTAGAAGCAGAGATAGGAAAAAGAGAGGTAGAGGTAGACCTTGGTTGGACTATTGCACACAGATAATGAAAGTTGTAAGTTGGGGGAATTTCAGGGAAATGTGCAGGCTAGCTCAGAACTCAATGGAGGTACACGTCTACCAATTTCAAAATGGAAAACCTAATGACGAAAAAAAATTGCATTTAAATCTGACGAATATTGTAAACAACTACAGGTGTTGGTTTTGAAATATTTTCAAATAATGTTAATCGTGCGGAAGGATATATTGGAAAAGTATTAATTTGGCAAATGTTCAGTGTTGAGCGATCTGGGTAACCGCAGGCTGCTTAACCCCCTTCACATACTACTGAATATCGGGGAAATATAGTATATATTGGTAACAATAGAAAGGGGAACCTTACTGCTTTCAGCAAGAAAGAGCAGCGGCTATGTTCGAAGATAACAAATATAGGAACAAGGAAAAATTATTGAAAGCATATGTGTGAAGCACTACACAGTCTGTCTATGAAATAGGGGCAGTAGGAAAAGCAAACAGAAGTACAGTAGAAACCTTGTGGAATGTTGTGCTTCTGAGGATGATAGCATAGACAAACAAAGTTAATAACAAAGAGTTTATAGAAATAGTAAAGGAATAAAGTTATCCGTGGAAAACAAAAAAAATAGGAGAAATATAAGAGCAGGATACGTTCTGAGACATTTTTGGGGACTAGTGCGGGATGTATTACAAGCAGCGATAGGAAAAAAAGAAGTAGAGGTAGACTTAGAACAGAATATGGCCCGCAGATAGTGAAAGATGCAGACTGTGGAAATTTCAGGGAAATGTGTTGGTTAACTCAGAATAGGAAACAATGATGGTACCCGTCTAAGCAGTTCCAGGACTGAACACCTAATGGTGATGAAGTGGATACTATGTGTCAGCCAAAGAAATTACTGTAATTCTAAATAAATTCTAGCTTTGGTACGTTATTGTCATTTGATATTCAATGTACTAAGTGCAATAAATGTTACACTATATGTTGACTCTTTTACTAATCAAAATGTTTGCAATTAAATGTAATAAATACTATAAATGTATCTTAATCACAATTATTTAAATGCGTGTATTATTATAATGCTATTGATACAAATTAATCAGTAAGTAGGCACTATTTGACGTTAGACTTCATGAAGCTTTTGTATTACATTGTGTAAAATTTTCTTTAAAAACGTTAGAAATATTAGTCTAGTTATTCAAATGTTATTCAATTAACTGCGTTTTTTAAATTTTTTATATAACCGAAAAATTTACTATATTACATTATAAGAAATTTTTTATAAAGTTTACCATGTGAGCTTAGATAAGAAAATATCAAAATATGGCCGAGTTTGAGGTAACTATACAATAACAAATATTACCCTATTTTATTTTCTTTTCTAATGCTCTAGTTAAGATGTCTTGAAATGATCGCGCAGTCTTCATCTCAAACAAATACCAACTGATAGAATACGCTGCTCTAAGATATTCGTTATCTTAATCATTTTACACTTAGAAATTAAAAATAGTCTTGAGTAGTACTACGATAGACTTTACAATTAAGAATCAAAAATATTTCTTTAAAGTGTTACTAAATTGTACCATTCAGACAAAGAATAAACTTTAACATTTTGTCTTTCGAGAATTTATCATATCATTTATCATGTCATGATCTCAATAATAAGCCAAAATACTTTTAGTGTAATTTAAAAATACTATGTGGTAACAGTACCTAAAAACTGTAGATATTTTGACATGAAGTTTCAATAACAACTTTTAGTGAAGCTAAAAATTGTTTCCTTAAAGAATAAATATTCAAGCCAACAATACTGCCATCTTTAAAATTTTTTGTAAAGTTACTAAAACAAAAATGGGATATTTTTACTAAATCCACTTCAAGATAACAACATTAAAATAAAATATCAACCTTTCATCTAACTTGGGATTTCTAAGTAAATCCAATATACTTTAAGGTTAAAATCACTCACGTTAGTTGAACTAAAAAAACTTAAATGTTCTTACCAAAACAAGGCAACACCATATATCGACCAATCTACACACATCTGCGATGCACACAAAAAATCATAATATAACGTTGAATATATGTTGGAGCCCACAAAAACCTTTTTAATAAAATATTATCAAATTAAATAAAATCTTCACTTGATGTGTCCAACAATTTTCATTACTACAAAATTTATCCAAAATTTTACCTCTCTAGTATTGCATGTATTATGGTGATCACTAGAATTTTATCGTATGGGCAGGAATCAAACTGAACTTCACAAATAGTGGAATACAAATCAGTTAACACTAAAAGCTATCAGGAACCAGACTATGACACAATGATTTTAATCGTCCAATAACCTTTTTTTTTCGAACACGGCACCAATACTCGCCCAGAGCCATCTTGACTTTCTCCTTAACCAGTCGAGTTGACTTCTCTTTCAACCTCTAATCGAAAAGTGTTCGCTAAATGACAGATAAATAACTAGCGTTACAACTTAGTTAACTGATGGGAATGAGCCCATTACACATTTTACACATAACAAGCTATCATTTGTCACCAGACAATTACAAATTATGTTTTTATTTTATTAAAGCGTAATATTAATTTATAGAGAATATGTAAATAAATTACAAAAAAATACGTTACACTATAAAGAATTGAATAATATAATCGACAGAATTCAAATCCATCTATATTGTGTAATTGATAAATAATATTACTGCCGCTAAAGTTAAAAGAACTTACACCGTAGTCAAATTTATAAATGACTTATGCAATTTTAAATGTATTCAATAGTTAAATATAATGGAAGTAAATTCTGAGTACTTAAATTTATTTATATTTAAGCAAATTTAGAAGTATTGTATAGAATAAACTTAGGCAAGAGAGAAATAGCTGAAGGAAAACTGGCAAGTATACTTACCTGCAATATGGCAATTTGCTCTAAGTAAAATGGCATGTTACAATCTTATTGGTACCGCAGACGTTAAATATTTAACTAACTTGATTGTTTAATTAAGACGAATGTAAAATCTATAAATACAAATATCGCATGCTTTTATAATGCATTGAAATGGGCAATCACATAAACGGTAATCCAGTAACAAGAAAATAAATTTTAAATTTTATTATCAATTGCTATTTTACTCAGTTCAGTACCAACAAGAGCGAGCAATTTTCAACGTCTGAGGATCTACTAGACGTTTGTTATGCATACATATTAAAAAAGAAGAATATTGACGTGTATTTGATATTAAAAGTTGGTATCGTTGTATTTGTGGTTAATGCTTATAAGCACAAGGTGCGAACTTCACAAATAATTAAAATATATTTTTGGGCTGTAGACCTAAAGCATCTATTAATTTTACTTCTATACTTTTTAAAAATTTTGAAAAATGAAAGAAATTGTTTATTACTTAAACCTACTAATATAGTTTTTTACAGCCTTAAATAAAATTAAGGATGTTGAATTGAAATGCCTATGCTGTTTTTTGTAATGATATCAATATTCGTTTACAAAAGCGACATTAACAATACAACCCCATCGCCTACTAACAACGCTGATTATAAGTAATAAAATTACAACTTCCGTCCAGAAATAAGTGTCCAATTTCGATTTTTTCCTGTCTAGACATAAGTATTCGATTTCGATTTTTTCCTGTCCAAAAATGACTGTGCGATGTATTTAAAAATCGTATTTTATTGAAACTCAAATACACGTACCGATTTGGAAAAGCTTTTAAGAGTTATTTGAGTCATTTACCTGAATCGATAATGTCCCATACATGTTCATAAAGCCCAAAATCAAAATTTATAGAAATTGGAAGTCCATCGAATGTTTGTAAATGTTCCTTTTTCATGTGATGCATTTTATAGTTGTTTCCTCCATTTACTTTCATGATTTCTACCAAACACTGCTGGTGAGAAAGAAAACCCTTATTTAAAATATCCGAATTCAGTTCAGAATAATCGTTTTCAACAGCATGGAACAATTCATTTGCAGTTTTGCAAGCTGACTGTTGCTGCAATGACTAGATTGCACAAGGAGCCTAAATCTAAGACGTTTGTAACTGAATTTTTAGGTGGCTGATATAACACCTTGATTTTGACCCGAGTTTTAATTGAAGTTCAATATCATCAGGAAAAGTGTGTGGTTTAGCGTCATCTTATCGAATCCAAACGAGGTACAGGTCTTGGTCGTTTCTCCTGAATAGCTGACACCAATATTCCAATAATCATACGCTTGTATGCTTTTCTAGTGAAATTAGAAATCACTTTCGTTTTAATCCTCACAACCGTGCGATTTTTCCTGGTTCGTTAGGCAGATCCGAAAATATAAAAGTCAAATTCCAACTTTTAAACAGAAATCCCTATTTTCGGGATGGTTCCAACCTAGACGAGCGACAGCGGCTAAAAATATTATTTTTAAGAAAACGTTTACTTTTGCAGGTCGTGTGCGATTCCTTTGGTTCCGTCACATTGGCTTCCACCTGGTACACCAATTATCTAGATATTTTAGCGCTAGATACCTTGCACCTAGCACTAGCTAGAACCCTAGTTCTAAAGCTAGTCCCATTCAATTACCGGCGGTATAGCTAATAATTATGAGGAAAGGAGGGCGCTAGCGCTCCCAACTTTAGCACTGGATAGCCTACAGCTAGCACTAGTCAGTAACCAGATCCTAAACTTAGCACCAGTCAAATAGCGTCGATATTACTGTTGATTACGGGGGGGAGTGTGAATCTAGGCCCCCCCCGGTTACCAATAACTTTAAAATTTTAGATGTAGGTAGCCTACACCTAGCGCTAGCTAAGACCTAAATCCTAAACCTAGCACCTCTCAAATAGCCTGAATATATCACTATTCGTTACCTAGGAGGGTGTACTGTGGTACTAGCCCTTACTGATGTCCCACAAATAATATAATACTTTTAGCTATAGATAGACTACAGCTAGCACTAGCTGGCAGTCAATAAATGCTAACAAAATTTATAAATAAACACAAAAGAGGATTATTACACAAGTAAACCAGACTTCGATTATTAAAATCATGATAGAAAAGTGATGTTCATTAGCAGTTACATTTAATCCCAAATTTTGCATTTTTTCAAAATTCATTATCTAAATTTTAACGTGCTAGACCAAACTGCCAATTTTCACGTTTCAAACAAGAAATAACTCCACCAACAAAGTTTTGAAACGACGTTGTTGATGAGTCCGCAACAAAAATAAATGAAAATGCACTGCAGAACTTAAAATAATATACAGTGTCTTATATTTGTAGCTTCTCTTGTCATGAATGTCACACCACGCCACTGAAATGAACGAGCGGGTGTTTGTCAAGTTGCCTCTTCCTCTAGTAGATTGATTAAATCTAAAACCAAGCACTGCTTTGCATATAGCTCGCACCAACTAGCACCAAAATCTCAAAGTTACCACCAATGGCGTGTTCAGAAATATGGGCTACTTCAGAGAGTCAACAGCACATCAACGCCCCACTCCCCCGCTCAGATGTGTTCCAATACCTAGCACTAGGCAGTGTAGAACTAGCGGTCAATTAAAAGTGCTAGCACCTGAAAACAAGACGGCGACGAATTTTTAAAGATTATTATTCAGTTCATGTTAATGCTCCGATTTGCTCCAAAACTTGGTACTACGTAGCACAGACTTAGCACAAGCTAGCACCCAACTACAAAAGCTAACACTTTAAGAACAAGATGACGGCGATGTTTTACAGACATAACGGCAGCTCCCACTCTTCCAGTGCGCATTTCCTCGCACAGTTATTCGACTATTTTATAAAAAATTTATGTCGAAAATGTTCTAAATTAATTTTTCGCCATAATAATTTTTTTTGAAATTTATTATTTAAATTCTAGCGGGGTAGACCAAATTTTCAAGTTTCATATGTTGTTCATTGAGAAACAATCGAAACAAGAAATGCTCCATAATAAAATTTTATTACGACATTATTGATGAGTTTGCAACAACAATAAATAGAAATGGGCCGAAGAAGTTTAAAACATACACAGTTTTTTTTATTTTTCTAATTTGTCTTGTCATGAATGTCACGCCGCACCACTAATGTGATCGGATGTAGGTTCATAAAGCCACCCCGTATATTTTGCTTAGAACTGGCACCAGCAACAGCCAAAATCTGAAAGCTAGCATCAATTACTCTGATTTGCTACAAAACCCAACACTAGCTAGCGTAAATCTAGCACACAAACAAGGGATCTTTAAGATTTCTTGTCAACCCTAGTTGTTAAAAAATTTGAAACTCGAGCACCTAATAGCTTATACCTAGCACCAGCTAGCGTTAAATTATGAAAGCTAACACCAAGGCCATTTCGAAAGTAATGCCTTTTTTATGTGCGAGGAAATGCGCATCATAGCATAATAGTTAAAACGCCAACAAACATTTTATAACCTATAAAAATGTAAACATACAATACCCCCCCCCCCAAGCAATGAATAATGTTATATCGAGGCCGTTTGAGTGGTGTGCTTTATGATTTGTATGTTGGCTGGAGCTAAGTGTAGGCTACCTAGTGCGCAAAGTATGAAATTATTGGAAAACGATGGAAGGATCACATTAGGCCCCCTCCCCGGTATTTAACTGCTGGTTGATGCTAGTTTTAGGATTTCGGTGCCAGCTAGCGATGGGTGTAGGTTACCTAGTGCTAAAAGTTTGAGGCATTTGCATTACTGTGGGAGAGCTACCCTACTTACCGATAATTATTTGTTATACCGGTGGTAATTGAATGGTGTTACCTCCAGAACTGAAATGCTAGCTGATACTAGATATAAGCTGCTAAGTGCGAGGTTTCGAAACAAATCATAGCGGGTAGCTAGGTTTAAGTGGCGGTCCCTGGATAAATATGCCATTTTTCTGAAAGGGCTTTGATGTTAACTTTTCTACTTCGTTGTCAGTCGGTTAATGTTCGAGTTTCAAATTTTTTGAACAACTGTGGGAGGAGGCGACACATTTTTAAAAAATCGTAATCATCATGTTTTGGAGTGCTAGCTTTTTCAGTTGGTGCTAATTGGTGCTAGGTCTGAGCTACTTAGTGCTAGGGTTTGGACCAAATCAAAGCAACGATGGAGAACTAGCGTTAAGCTAATCGACCACGAGTAAGATAAGCCATATCCTTGAAACCAAGTTGATGCCAACATTCCCACTTCGGTGCTATACTGGTGCTGTCTATAAGCAATCGGAAGCCCGCGGTTTAAACGTTTTTAACAACTGGAGGGGAGAAAGGTGCCACTAAATCTTTAAAATATCGTCGCCACCTTGTTTCTGAGATGCTAGCTTTTTTAGTTGGGAGCTAGCTGTTGCTAGTGCTAAAGGTTTGAAGTTATTGTAATGGAGGGGGGAGCACACTAAAGCGCCCCCTCCCCCACCCCCGAATTATTAGATATGCCGCCGATGATTGAATGGTACTAGGTTTAAAACTAGAGTGCTAGCTTGTACTAGGTGCAAGGTATCTAGTGCTAAAATATCTAGATATTTGGTGTACTGGGTGGGGACCAATGTGATGGACCCAGAGAAACGGCATAGGACCTGCAGAAGTAAACATTTTCTTAAAAAAGGTGATGCTTTTAGTCGCTGTCACTCGTCTACGTTGGAACAACTCCGAAAATAAGAATTTGATTTAAAAATTAGCATTTGGCTTTTTGTTTTTTCGGAACCTGCCCAACGGAGCAGTAAAAATCGCGCAGTTATGAGAATTAAAACGAAGATATTTTCCAATATCACTAGAAAAGTTTGCAATTGGAATTGGAATATTGGGTCTATCAATTTTATTGACGTCTGTGGGGAAAGGTTTGACTGCATTTTAGTAGAGTTATAATACTCCTGATTTCAGCCTACTATAATCTGTAGAATATGATACGTTGACAGAAGCAACCACAAACGAATAGTACGAGAATTGTTGAGTGGTACTGACTTTATTAGATCTGGCTGAACATTTTTTGATTTTTGACTAACGCGAGTTAAAGTTCGGGCCTTTGGAGCTGGTTTTTTAAAAACACTTTGAAACTTTAACACATTTTTATTAAGTTAAAATTTTGATAACTTGTACATAATACTAAAAATAATTATTGTACTAGTGAGTAGCTCAAACAACGAAGTATGGAGTTTGGAGACTGACTCGGTTGAGTAGCTTGAACAACGAAGTATGGAGTTCGAAGACTGACTGCCGGGCATTGAGCTCCCGGGCCTTTTATAATAACCTGCCCCTCACACGGCTGTGAGAACTTGCAGATCTCATGTCTGCATTTCTCTTTAATTGTACACTTTAATACAATGTAACAACTTAATTCTAAGTAATTGCGGTCTGTTGACCGCCTGTGACCTGCCACCTGCAGCATCACTGCCCTCACGGATGCAAAGTTGCATGTCCGTTCACATGAACTGTCGATAACCTCTCTGGGTTATCCTTGTGTTACAATGTTGCATTGAACTTATACTTTTACTTAATAATTTCTAATAATTCCTATTAGATTCAATATATCAATATATATATGTAATTGGGGGATACATAACTCCTCCCACCGTAAATGAAAAATTAAGGTTTTTCTTAATTTTTAAATACATAAAATACATTATTTAAATCATTTAAAATTCATTGTTTCTAATGGTATGCTTATTGTTTCCTTTTTTCTCTTTGTTTCCTTAAATCTAGAGTCCAAACACTTATATTATTATAATGTAACTTTGGCGTTTTGAGTTCACTTAATTGTTCTTTATAACTTTCCACTAATTTCACGGCGTGGTTGAGGTCGTCTAAGTCTAGATGCTCTAGCTTCATAGGTTTCTTTATTATTTCTTCGTCTTCTTGTTGTATTTTGAACTGTAGTTCCGGTAGGTTTGCAAGTTTCTTTGTTGCTATGGGATCTTGATAAACTCTGATTACTTCATCTTTCAATTTCACATAACAATCTTCTTTGAGGGTAATTAGTTTGCTTCCGATTAATGCTTGGTTATTTTCATCTTGGTTGCAGTGGATGGTTGCTATTACTTCTGTTGGGAAGATTGCTATCCATTTGTTATCTGTAACTTTTTGAATTTTCATATTAGTTATTTGCACTTGTTTGGTTTCACAGTTTTCGTAGGGATTGGAGAATTTTAATAGTTGTACTTCACAAGTGCTGTCTTCCTTAATGGTTGTTGTCGTCATCGATTGACATAAATATTGGTTTGGTGTTACTTCAGTACATTTTTCGTTTGTATAACCATATCTCAGTTCATTTAGGGATAGGAATTTGGTTTTGGGTATGATTACTTGGTATGTGCTAGTAACCTTTGTTGGAAAAGCAAATAAATGATAGTATTGATAATTGTTACTTTCTACTATCGGGATTTCTATCAAAAATATTATTTCGTTATTCTTAATGTAGCCTTTTACTATAGCTATCTTTTCAAATATTAGAATGTTCGATTCTGTTACATCAAAAGGTAATTTACTGTTAATTATAAGTGATTTAATTCTTATTAATTCGTTTAATAAATCGGTTGGTTCAATAATGCTAGAGTGTAGGGTATTTAATTTTGAAAATGTTAATTGGGTTTTGCATACTGCCTAATTTAATTGGTAGTATACCGGGGTTGTTTTTATATGTTATATTATTACTTGGTTGTCCGTTCTACCTGGGTGGAGGTTGACGGTAAGGGTGATGACTGTCCATCTGAAATTACAGGGTGTCTTAGGTTTTTCAAATGAATGTATTTCGTTATTTTACCGTTGTCTACTACTGCTATGTTTTTATCTGATATTTTCTTAATTTTAAATGGTCCTAAATTTCTGGGTGCTGTTTTATGTCGCTTGCTTTGAAAGTTTTTCTCATATACGGTTTGTCCTATTGAAAATTTATTTGAGTCGGTATTTTTGTTTCGGGTTGTGGTGATACGTTCTTTATCGTTTTCTAATTTATCTTTTACCTTGTCGTAAGTTATTTTTAGTTTTTGTTTGTGGTCTTTCGCATATTGTTGATGTACTTATTTGTTGTAGTGTATGTCATAGGGATTTCGTGAATCTGAATGTCCTAAGGTTAATTCTAAGGGTGTAAAATTTGTTGATGAGTGAATTGTGTTATTATAGGCGATTAGTGCGTATGACATTAAATTGGTTATATGTTCCTTTTTATAATTTTATTCTTAATAATCGAATTTGTTCTAACAAGGTTAAATGTAATCGTTCAATTAGTCCGTTTGATTCAGGGTGGTTTTCCGTTATGAAATGAATGTTTATTTTGTGTAGTTCTAAAGTGTTTTGAATTGTCTCATTTTTAAATTCGCTACCATTGTCTAAAGTTATTGATTCGGGTGTTCCGTAAAATGTGAAATATTGTAAAAATCCTTGGGTCACGTCAAT
Organism: Platerodrilus igneus; assembly: GCA_036346225.1. Taxonomy (NCBI): domain Eukaryota; kingdom Metazoa; phylum Arthropoda; class Insecta; order Coleoptera; family Lycidae; genus Platerodrilus; species Platerodrilus igneus. The sequence continues at coordinate 5,391,057 of JARFIW010001701.1, forward strand.
GCTATTTTTGGATGTGATTGGTATTGCTTGGCCTATTTTTGTGAATGCGTCTATAATTGTTAGATAGTTTTGCGCTTCTACTACTAGAGTATCGGCATGTAGTTTTTGAAATGGTTTGTCGGGTGTTTTGGTTAACATTAAAGGTATCTTTGGGGGTTTCCTGTCGTATTTCGCTCTGTCACATAGTTCGCATTGGTTAATGAAATCTGTGGTTAAGTCCTTCATGTCTTTAAAATAATAACGTCTTATGAGTTGTTTTATTGTTTCGTTAATTCCACGATGATTGGTTTTTCCTTCGTGTTGATTTCTAATTACATCGTTTATTTCGTCAGGGTCGTCTAGTGTTATTAGTTTTCTAGTACATCTGATGAGTTCAGGTCCAGAGTTATTGAATAGTTTAATGTATAATTCTGAAAATCTTTGGTATAAATGTTCGGTATTGAAATAAAAATAAAATCGTTTTTTCTCGGGGGTGTATTCTTTTAGAATTTTAATTATTTGTTCCTCATTATCATCTTTTGTTATTTGAATTTGATATATCTTTTTGTTATCTACTTTTGTATATTTTACTGGATTGGGGTTATTTAAAACTTCTGTTATTATAAATTGGTTAGGTTTCATATCGATTGCTTCGTTTAAGATTTTAATCGCGTTTTTTGGTTCTTCGTTTTGTGTCGAATGTATTGTGTCGATCTCGTCTGGATCTTCCCTTATTTCTGTATCGTCTACGTTTCCTATAATGGATTCCGTTTCTAATGCATTGAGTTGAATTCTGCTTAAAGCGTCTGCGTTGTTGTTATAAGTTCCCTTTTTATATATAATTTCGTAATCATACTCTTCGAGTCTGATTCTCCATCTTTGTAATTTTGAATTCGGTTTTTTCAGTTTGCATAGCCATACTAGTGGTCTATGATCAGTGTATATGTAAAATTTTCTTCCGTATAAATAAGGTCTAAAATATTTTGTTGCCCAAATTATGGCTAATAACTCTTTTTCTATAGTGCTATATTTTTGTTCGGTTTCATTCAGGGTTCTGGATGCGTAGCTGATAGGTTTATCGCTACCTACTTTTCCTTGGCTCAATACTGCGCCTAATGCTACATTCGATGCGTCTGTCGTCAGTATAAATGGTTTTGTAAAGTCTGGGTATTCTAATACAGGGTGATTAGTTAATATGTTTTTGATTTTGTCTACTGCTTTAATAAATTCCGGGTGTGTTCAATTTTGTTTCCCTTTTTTAAACAATTTGTCAGGGGTTTGGTTATCTGAGCGTAACCTTTAATGAATTTGCGGTAGTAACCACTAAGTCCTAGAAATCCTTTAATTTCTTTGTTTGTTTTTGGTAATGGGTAATTTAGAACTGCATTTGTTTTGTCTGGATTTGGCATTACTCCTTGGGGTGTTATTACATGTCCTAAAATGATACTTCTTTTGTAAAATTCACTTTTGTCTAATTGTACTTTAAAATGTGCTTGTCTAAGTCTTTCGAATACTTCTTTCAATCTTTCTATGTGTTCTACCAGTGATGTGGAATAAACTATGATGTCGTCAAGGTATACAAGGCATTTTTCATTGTGTATTCCTCGTAGTATATTGTCCATGACTCTCTGGAAAGTAGCGGGTGCGTTCTTTAGTCCAAATGGCATTCGTTTGTATTCGTAATGTCCTCTAGGTGTGCTGAAGGCTGTTTTGATATGTCTTTTCTTCCATCTCTACCTGATGGTATCCTGATGCTAGGTCTAATGTTGAAAAATATTGGCGTTTGCCTAATTTGTCTAAAATTTCGGTAATATTTGGTAGTGGATATTTGTCATCTACCGTTTTTCATTTAACTTTCTATAATCTATTACCATTCTGTACTTTCTCTTTCCGGTTGCGTCTAATTTCTTAGGTACTATTAACACGGGGCTGCTCCATGGTGAATTGGAGTGCTGGATTATGTCTTGGTCTAATAAGTCTGCTACTTGTCTGTCAGCTTCTTCTTGGCTTGCATGGGGTAGTCTATATGCTTTTGTAAAGATTGGTTTATTGTCTGTTAACTCGATATTATGTTTTACTGTGTTGGTGAATGTTAATGGTATTCCTTCGCAATGGAATATGTTGCGGTATTCGAAACATAAGTTTTCAATTGCTCTTTCTTCTTCTTGATTGATATCGGTGTTAAAGCGGATGTTAGTTAAATTTTCTCTTAACATTTCGTCATGTTCTATTGGGTTGTAATTATTTTCTAAATTTTCGTCTATTTCCATTTCGTTAAAATTTAGTTCTTCTACGTTAATTGGGTCTGTCAATGATAATTCTACGGGATAGTCGTTTGAATTTAATATTGTTGTGGTTGCAAAGTTATCTTTTATTTGTACTAAGGCAGTTGGGGTTTCTACTCCTTGTTGAAATGTCATATGATTTATTATTCCTAAATTTTTGTTAGATTTTACTGGGATTTTTATTTTTCTTTCCGTTCGGGGTTCTATAGTGTATTTTGTTCAACTTGTGTGTTTTGAAATTTAATTGGGATTTTTCCGTATTTTGTCCTTAATAAGCGATTTTTAATGTCAATGTTGGCTCCTAATTTTCTTAGAAGGTCCATTCCGATTAATCCGTCATATTTATCGTTAAATTCGAATACACAAAATTTATGTTTCATTTTAACGTTGAATGTTCTTGGTAAGGGTATATTGGCTACGAATTGGTGTAGTGTTGTTTGATGGGCTGTTTTGATTTTAAATGGTTCTCTTTCTACATAATCTAAATAATGTTTTTGTACGGTTCTGGGGCTAATTAATGTTTTAGATGATCCGGTGTCGATTAATAGTTTGAATTTGGCGTGGGGTATTTCTATGTATGGTAATACTAAGTGATTTATATTATTTAAGTTTATTAAGTTTGGTCGGTTATGAATTGGTCCATTTGAAAATTTGAGTTCGAGTTTTCGTCGTCGTACTCCTCGTAAGTTTCGTATTGTTCGTCACGTTCATAAGTTTCTGCATGGTTTGTTTCATTGTTCGTAGGTGTCTCAATGTCATTATTCTGGTCAGTGTCAAATTTTTCTATTTCTTGATGGAATAATTCTTCTGATGTAAAATTACGTTTCTGATGAGGGTTTGGTCGGATATGTGTTATTTTTGTGTTCTGTCTGGTGTTACCAGATGAGGTGTCCATTGGTGTTGGTTTGTAATAATTGTTAGGGTTGTTATGAGTATTAGTCATTGGTGTATTTCTATTGGGGTTTGCGTTGAATGCTGGTCTTGGTTGGTTTAGGTTTTGATTAAATCTCGGTTGGGATGCGGGTTTCGTAAAAGTTGGGTTAAATGTTGGTCTTGAAAAGTTTTTAAATTGATTATTAAAATTGGTATTGTTAAAACTTGGGTTGTTACTTCGCGGTTGATTTGTGTGTGAGTTAAAGGGTGTGAATTTTTGTTGAGGGATCGTTTGTCTTGTAGCTTGTATAGTTTTGTTGGTGAATAGCTTTTATTCGCGTTGGGGTTGTATAGTCTGTTGCGGTAATACATTACATTTTCTTCTTCTATTACTAGGCTCATAGCTTCTTCTAGATTTTGGGGTCGTTGGAATCTGATTTTATCCGATAGTCGTTCTGGTAAAGCGTTTATGTATGTGTCTAGTGCCATTTCGTCATACATTTTGTTTTAAATGTCTAACGTTTTGATCGGGTTCTTCGATTTTTAATTTTGTTAAAATTAAACTTCTCACGTCTTGGCATTTCATTCCGAATTGGTAAGGGATTGATTGTGTTCCATTCTAAGGTTTATTAGGTCTCGTACCAGGCATTTTATATTACGTTGGTCTCCAAAATATGCAATTAGTAGCTGTTTAAACTGGTCCCATTCCGATAAGTCGTCCCTACTGGCGATTAAGGTTAGTGCCCTTCAACTAGTTTACTTATTACTAAGCGTATAAGCAATGAATTTTTGCGTCATCTCCGGGTTTGTAAAGGTTTTAGGAACATTTCACATGCTCCAATGAAATTAGAGATGGGCCTGCGTGCCATCAAACGTCTGAATTGTCTCTAAATAGAGACGTAAGTCTGTGTTACTCATGTTGGTTAAGGGTTGTTTTCGATTTTGGAAAATTTTAAAAATTTTTTTTTTTTGAATTAAGCTTTATTTAGCTATTTGTATTGTTACTTTTGCTTCGGATTTATTAATTTTCCGTTTGGGTTGTGAAATTTCAAATTTTGTAAAAATTGGGGTTAATTTTCTATTTGTAGCGTTTATTATGCTTTGGATGTATTAATTTTTCTTTTGGATTAAGTAATTTTGGATTTTGTAAAATTGGGGATGATTTTTCTTTTATGACGTTATTTTTGCTTTGGTTTTTAAATTTTCCTTTTTAGATTGGATAACTTAGAGTTTTGTAAAAATTGATGTTGATTTAGCTATTTGAAACGTTAACTTCGGTTTTGGTTTGTTAATTTTTCAATTAGATTAGGTAAATAAAATTTTGGTAAAGGTTGATGTTTATTTCGTTATTTTTCGGCGTTATTTTTTAGTTAGGAATGGTTAATTTTTAGTTTGGATTGGGTGGATAAAATTTGGTAAGAATTTGAGATTAATTTCGTACTTGTAGTATTAGATTTATTAATTTTAAGTTTATATTGCGTCGAGTTATTTTTAAAATCGTAGTCGTTGTTTATTTATATTTAATTACACAATGCGGTGATGTATTCACGAGATTTGTATTCAATAATGTTGAATTTAATTACCGTAGTCTTGGATAAATTGTTTTTATGCAGCTTTTAATTTCTCTTTCTTAAGGAATCTGAAATAGATGGATTTATTCTCGTTTTGCTTTGTTTTGGTTAAATTCTGTTAATTAATACTCTTTCCGTGGGTTTTACTGAGTTGCGTAAACGTTCAGTTCGTCTGTCTTGTGTTCTACTTATAACTTAAGGTTGATTACTCCTGTACTTCATGGTTGAAATTGAATACTTAAGAATGTAATCTTCGTTACTTTGTCACGTACGTCGAGTTAATTGCACTTAAAGGTGTTAATTTTATGGAATTAGATAATTGACTTTCCGTACTCGCTAATGTAAAGTGTTACGTCTATTTATTTTTAGATCTCTTGGTATTATAATGCTTGTTGGTAATTGAATCTCTTCGTAATGTAGGTTTTCAGCGTTTTAATTAAAGCTTCTTATGATGACCGTTTTACTGCACTTTATAATGCTGATTAATTAGTTGAAAAACGTTTAGAGTTTATTGCAATTGTACACGCTTTTATGGATTGTAGGTATTAATGTAGAAACTGCGTCGATTTTATTATCCCGTGTATGATGCAAATTGAAATTATACTGAAAGTTGAAAGTTATTTCTTTAGTACTGTGCAAGGATTCTGAAAGCGATTTTCTCTGAGTTTTAATTGTATAATAAGGAATGCTTTCTTCGCGTATTTATCTTAGGTGGTTTTAAGTTACCGTATTTTTAGTTAATGCAGAATGTTCTTGTGATTTATTCAGTATTCTAGAGGTCAATGGTTTAATTAAACGTTCTGTATTGCTTGTTCGAATTAGCTTTGAACTTAAGTTTGCGTTCTGTGTTTTTAGTTTGCCGGTTTATAAACTTGCGTTGAATCGCGGTAATTATTTGGTGTTAGTGAATGTGCGCCCGTTATTTTTTTGGATTATTTTGAGTTTGTTTTTAATAATTGTGGTAAGAATTTCTTTTGAATTCAATTCTTATTTATTTTAAGAAAATCTCTTTGTAAATAATCAAGTATCATTTGCTTTTTAAAGAAAAAATATTTCTTTAACATTCAAGTTTCATAAGTTAATACTTTCTCGTTTTGAAAATAATTCACTTTGAACTATTTTCAAAAATATTCATAATAATAAAATACATAAAACAATGATCAATAAAATAATACTAGCATATATCAATTATAATTTGGTTAAAAGAAAATTTTTATGGAAATGAACTTACATTAGTTTCATCTGTTTCTTTGGTGGGTTCGATCGATTCTGTATCTTGTCCACCTTGGTTTGTTTTGTTGGCCTTAGACGATTCTTGTTCCTTGTCCAACTTGGTTTGTTGCTGGATTTAGACGATTTATGTTCTTCCTCCAACTTGGTTTGGGTTCTGCCAAAATTTCGAATTAAAATTCTTGGTCACCAATCTTCCGATTTTTGGTTTTCAGTGCCCTTTTGACATCCGTTACCGCTGCGCCAGTTAAAGTTCGGGCCTTTGGAGCTGGTTTTTTAAAAACACTTTGAAACTTTAACACATTTTTATTAAGTTAAAATTTTGATAACTTGTACATAATACTAAAAATAATTATTGTACTAGTGAGTAGCTCAAACAACGAAGTATGGAGTTTGGAGACTGACTCGGTTGAGTAGCTTGAACAACGAAGTATGGAGTTCGAAGACTGACTGCCGGGCATTGAGCTCCCGGGCCTTTTATAATAACCTGCCCCTCACACGGCTGTGAGAACTTGCAGATCTCATGTCTGCATTTCTCTTTAATTGTACACTTTAATACAATGTAACAACTTAATTCTAAGTAATTGCGGTCTGTTGACCGCCTGTGACCTGCCACCTGCAGCATCACTGCCCTCACGGATGCAAAGTTGCATGTCCGTTCACATGAACTGTCGATAACCTCTCTGGGTTATCCTTGTGTTACAATGTTGCATTGAACTTATACTTTTACTTAATAATTTCTAATAATTCCTATTAGATTCAATATATCAATATATATATGTAATTGGGGGATACATAACTCGCGTCCTTTCTTACGTGTCTTGACATCTACTACTTTGACAACATATTTTCTATATCTCCCAATATTTTTTTTGTCGGAACTTTATATCAGATATTTAAAATACTTTGTTTTTGAAACGTAAACTTATATTCTAAGAAAAACAACAAAACTTTTTACTTGCTGTCAAAAACTTAACCTATAAGAAGTGTTTTCAAAATTACAGTCTAGTTTTACGCAAAGACGCCTTTTCTTAATTTTTGAAAATATCTAAACATACACTAATTTCTAGACAAAGGTAGTATTTGATTCTTCCAGTTACAGTTTTAGTTCTTCTGAAAAAGAGCGTTATGCAAGTTTAAATATTTTATTTCTACTCGTTCTTATGGTAACATGGTATTGCAAGAACATGTAATTAGCTCCACTTAGTATAAACGTCAAAATTATTAAAAATAACTAATGGCTCATAGGATTTTTATTAAACTCACAATATACCGCACTATTGAAGGTGTCTTACGGGGATGCTGTAGCGGAATTTTAATAGAACTACTTTCCTCTTCTCTCATTAATGACCGAGAACACCTAGCAAGCGTTACTACTATATTATTTAAAGAATTATCGTTAAAACACAATACAAGTTATTGAAATGCACTGCTCCTAAAAATACAATTACAGTCAACAAACTTAAAACGCTCTTTTACTCTCGCTTTTACTTCTCTACCTAAAGATATGTCAATCTTATTAAAATTCCCTTTCTAAACTGGCGTTTACATTTTACCTGCTCTAAGTAGACTAACAACCTACAGACAACCATTGTTGTTTTAGCTGACTGGAATTTACAGATTTATTGTTATAATGAAGTTTTGTTACTTTCAACAATACCTTTCAACAATAATCCGACAGTCACAACCCCTTGCTGAGATATGTTCCAATTTTCGATTCTTAGGGGAAGAAAGGTTCGCTTTCTCGTCCTGTTAAAGTGACCGCCCTACAATGTAATTTAGCGCGTGAAGTTATAAATCAACTAAGTTCAAACGTGTGCAGGAAAACTCAACTTTTGTATTGTATGAAATTTGATTTGTATTTTTCTTGCGTGATGTAATTTATTTTTCTGTGATTTGCTTTTAGTATATATAGTATCCTTTCCATTTAATATTTCAAAGAAGTGGTTTAGTTTTAATTGTCTGTGAAAGAATCTCTTTTATGTTGTAATGTAAAATGAGTAATTTATATAGGGAAGTACAAGTTCAAAGTAAAACATTGTTTTATGCATAATCTATATCCACGGACCATTAGCTTTAAACACACATGTATTATTTACATTTGTATTTGTAATGTTATAGGTTATTTGTGTATTTCAAGTAGCCGAATGACAATGCTTTTAAGATTAATTATAATTTATTTACTACATTAAGATTATTGTCACAATGACAAGACCAGAAATACTTCAACTCAAGCTTTTGAAACATTAACTTATATATAATTTTATCCGCATACCATTTTATCACCAAAATAATAATAATGACAATTTGATGCGACATTCACTTTTCCTTTCATTATCGACCAGATGCGAAGGGTTGATTTGATATCATGTCTATTTAAGAAGTGTTACAATAGAAAATTAACTTAGTAAACATTTAGACTTTGTAACTTATAGAAACTAGTATATACAATTGTATAATAAAATTTTTTAAAAGGTCTTTATTAACTTTTTGAAACATAATTGGCGCTGCTCAGCAGGATCGTTTAAACGGTACTACAACAGTAACTAGTGATTTTCAAATCTTTACTAAGCAGACGAACCGTCCGAATTGGTTGGTAGAAGATTCACCTGGCAGAATCACGTAGGAAAACACCTTGTTTGTGGAGAAACCTGGAAGCTGCTACCAACAGTTCAACTGGGCAACCCTTAGAACTAAGAAAAAGGAATGCTTTGATTACATTCTCACTGTGAGTATCCATCCTATTTTTCCTTTGTTTTATCTTTTCGATATAACATACAGGTAATATTTTTATATGAAGAATAAGGATTGTTCTCCAATTCACTTTTATAAAAATTCTGATGATATAGAAAGTATACATAATAATTGCTTTTAATTTTCCTGATTTAAATTTGGCTAAAGTGATAATTCCTCAATACGAAAGAGGCAGTAAAAATGTATCGTATTTCATACAATGTGAAAAATGTATAAATATGTATAGATATACAGTTCAGGGTCAAGAACAATACTCTCTTAATAAGTTTTTATTTGAATGTTGTTGCTTAAAGTTACCTGATGCCGCTAGGAATACACTAGTAGTTTCTAGTTGCACTACGTGGACACAAATGAAGCACGCGTTACTAAACAGATTTGGTGATCATAGAAATGAAATTTTATTAGAAAATGATTAAATCACAAGTAATCAATTAGTAAAGAAATAGTACGATGATTATAACAAACGCGTGAAATCTAAACTACAGCAACTATTAGAAGATTAGAACAAATAAATATTAGGGAAAATGATGGATATACTAGTATGTACAATCAAAGAGCCCTAAATACATTTATGGCGGATTTATTGGAACCGTATAGATCGTTTATTAGCTATGAAACTATAGGTTCATTGGAAGATTGCATTATGCAACTGAGAAATTACGATTATGACAAACAGTCAAGTTTTTAAACTTTGCGAGACCGAAAACTGCATCCAAACACTTTAGTCATCAAAAACCGCCGAATTAAAATAAATTCGTATCTACACCGCACATCAGTTCAGAACACCACTCTTTCCTACTACAAACAAACCATTTAATCAATTTCCTCGTGAACCCATAAATATTCAATCTAGACCAGTTCATTCAAACTTTGCCGAATTCACAAGTTTTTGACACGTAGAATAACCCCAATGTTACAGTGAAAGCAAATTTGAAAATGATGAATTTTGATATTTGATGGTATTTAATGAATAATTTTAACGATATGTAACAAGAACCACCAGCATAATTTAGACAATAAAATACAAATTACATTGCTTAAAATTTTAAAAAGGACATTTCTATTAGCTAATTAAGTTAAGATTTAAGATCTGTCGCGGACTTTTCTTTTTGTAAAATAACCAATAATTTTTATTTTAATTTTCGTTCTCCTATGCTCGAATTACTTTCCCTATACTAGACAAAATTATTCATTGCTATTTGACTGGAAACGTATTGGTTTCCGTTGACTAACCTCATCGTTTAGCATTGGGTGTAGTACCTCCTTAGAAAGTCCGTCATTGTTTAAGTAAGTATTTGGTCATATATTTATTTTCATTTTCAACTTTGTCTTTTGACCAGTTATTGAAATTTGGTCTGGCAATGCCATCTATACTAACATGTCAAAGACTCGAACGGTAACCTTTAGTTAGTTGGTTAAATTCGTGTATAGAAGGCGCATGAGAAATATTTTTTAGCTATAAATACACCAAGATTTGTGTATAATTCAAAATCTAAGTTGGTTGTGTTGCAAAAAGAGAGATGCGTCCGTCACAAGAACTGCAAGAATAGCGAAACTGGTCACTGGCTTTTCTTTTTACAAAATAACCAATAACTTTTACATTAATTTTCGTTCTTTTATGCTCGAATTATTTTTCTAGTACCATGTAAAATTCACTACCATTATCAAGTAGTTTAAACTAAAGTAAGTATTTATTTTTTATGTACAAAATTTATTTGGAAATGGATAATATCATTTCAGCAATTTTGAGGTCAGAGTAAGAAGCATTTTTGACCCTTATAAAAATTTCAGTGCAGCGTTGTTGATCACCTACGGTGATAGGGCACATCCCTGTCTCACCCCTTTCTTGATATTTACTTCTCTACGTTCCTGCTCTAATTCTATTACCGCTTCTTTCTCTTTAAATAAGCTATTTATTATCCGTCTATCCCTAAAGCTCATTCCAATCTTTTTGAGAATTTCAAACATCGTTTTCCATTTTTCATTGTCGAATGCTTTTTCATGATCTACAAACCCTATATACACGCTTACCCCTTTTTTCATTGTTTTCTCCATTATCACCTTCAGAACTAAATAGCCTCTTGTGTTCCCCTATTTCTGCTTAAATAATTTAGGGTTTTTGCTTTTAAGTTAGTCAAATTAGTCTCATAGATTACTTGGAATTAATAGTTACTGTCGCTAAGGTCTAATAACCTTTTGATTTGGCGGCAAACATTGTTGTTCTATATGTAGGACAATAGGAATATACACAAATTGTGTGTGATTCTACAATGATTCTTTTATTTCTAAAATGGTACCAGAAATAGAGGTAAATTATAGAAAACTTTTCTTTTTAGCGATTTGCGCTGCTTGAGACATTGTCACTGCACGAAGATGATCAAGATGATGCACAAGAAATCACTCTTTTACCACCAATCAATGCAAGTGGTAATATTACTGATGAGGATTCTAGGGATGAAGATATTGTCGACATAAATAACCTACCTGGTTCGCCTATGCATTCTAAGATAGAAATAACCTGTAATTCTAGGTTCGATGAAGATTTCAACACTGATGATGAAACTCCTCTTAGTGAAATAAAGAAGCAGATTTCATGTTCAGCTAAAGGGGGGAAAGTTTACCATTACAAAAAGAAGGATTTGGCAGTGGCGGCTCGTACTGAATATATTTGGTAGTGCTGTACCGCTAATGTACAAATATTTTATTGTTTTTTCTTAAATATGAGTGGAAAACGTCTATCTTTCTTTGTATCACATTGGTCAATTACTTTTTCATTAAAATCGGAAATTGAAGTTATGATTTTTTTTCAATTGACAGCATTGAAAGGGCCGTTAACCTATCTTCACATATCGAGTTTCTTAAAAAAGTCTTTACACGGTTTAGAGTAGAAAATTGCGTTCAGTTTCAACAGTGGACATTTGATAAATATCTGTATTGAACTGCCTTTTATGAGTTTTACCACGACTTGTACCAGGAATTTCAATGTTCATTTCTGGTATAGGACGAATGTTCACGCGCGGGGGGTTTTATAAATTTATACACCGACTTACCTCCGTGGTTTTTTGTTGTTCTAAACTGCAGTTCCTATTCCTTCAACCAAGTGGACTGTATGCGAAATTGAGTCTGTGTTACGTTGCACTTGCACTGTGTTTTTTAGGGGTTTAACAAATAAAGTCCGCGGCACTTGACTAACTTACGGTACCGAACGAAAAACCGACAACTGTTCTGCTTCGATATCCATAAGAAAGTGTTCGTTTACTACTCTTAGTCCAACTTATTCACACATGCACAAGGAATTTTTATGGCAGGATATAAGGGAACAAGGGATGACAGTTTTACTATTAGATTTACGACTACAAATTTAAAATAACTTAAAATTAATCACGCGAACGTGCGACAAAGAGACCGAACATCCCGCCCACCAAAATAAGTATGAACTAACTTATTTTATACTAAAAAATAATTATAGCTATTAACTAAGAAACCTAACCGACAAACTTATGTAAGTGAATATATGCGTACATACCATTAAATATCAAGTAACTGGCAGTAAACATAGTTTCACTAGGGGGCGTTTAACTAACCCTTGAGCTGTGTTGACGGTAGCTACCCGAACGATACCGTCCCTACCAGGATGAACATTTACTACTCTTCCTAAACGCCACTGTAGAGGGGGGTTATTTTCTTCCTTTAAGAGGACAAGCGAATCAATAGGTAAGGTAGCGGAATTCCTTAACCACTTACCTTTCTGCTGCAACGTGTGCAAGTATTCATCACTCCATTTCTTCCAAAACCCTTGTTGTATTTGCTGCAACAGTTGCCAGCAATTCAAACGAGAGGGGTTTATGGACAACAAATCTGGATCTGATAACACCGAAACTGGTTCAACATTAAGAAAATGGCCCGGGGTCAAATACGAGAAAACATGCGGTTCGCAACTCAGTGCGCATAGTGGACGTGAGTTGAGAATCGCTTCGATTTGAATCAATACCGCCGAGAATTCCTCAAACGACAAAATTTGTTCACCGATAATTCTCTTTATATGGGATTTTACTGATTTAATCCCGACCTCCCACAACCCACAAAAATGAGGAGCAGCAGGAGGATTAAACACAAATTCGATTCCCTCAACGCTTGCCGAATGGCGCATCAATTGCGAGATTTCACGAGAGGCCCCAACAAAATTAGTACCATTATCACAATGGATTTGAATACATTTGCCTCTTCGAGCAATAAATCGACGTAAAGCACCCAAGAAAGCGTCTGTCGACAAGTTAGACACTAGTTCCAAATGGATGGCTTTAGTGCTGAAACAAATAAATAAACAAATGTACGCTTTCAATGATTTTACGCCACGGCATCGATTCATCGTGACAGAGAAAGGTCCACCAAAATCGACTCCCGTATGTAAAAACGCCTTAGCTGGAGTTAACCTAGAAGCTGGTAAATCCCCCATAGGGGGGCATAAAGTCACAGGGTTTACACGAAAACAACGAATGCAGGATTTCAGACATAGCCGAATAGCCCTCTTGGCGGACAAGATCTAATAATTTTGAGTTAGTAAAAATTGAGTTGTTCGATTTCCAGGATGTAAATGTCTTTCATGACAATCTAAAATAATAATTTCAGTCAACCGATGCGACCGAGGAAGCAAAATTGGAAATTTTGCATCATGCGACAACTCTGAGTTACGTAGGCGACCGCCCACCCTCATCAAATCACGACTATTTTGAAACGGGCTAAGGCTACGTAGTTGTTTACTAACAAGTTTTCAAGTTTTAATATTTGCAATGTCTTGGATAAAAACATTTGTTTGAACTCTTTTAATCAATAAATGTATAGCCTCTTGCTGCTGAGCTAGAGACAAACCATCAAAATATTTTAAACGCAAATCTGCCGGACATTGAACATTACGAATGAAATGACGAATACATGTAATAATCCTACAAATTTTCTGCAGGTTTGAAAATTTATCCAACAACATATCTAAGAAATTGTCAGACATAACGACTGTTAACGACAGAGTACGATATTCGACGTCCATCTGAGATGAGTCGATAAGTTTTAGCAGCGATGTTACTGACCATTCTTCATTACGACGCACTAACCAGGAAGGTCCTGTCCACCATAATGGATGATGAACCAACTCTGAAGCCAAAAGTCCACGTGAGGCACAATCCGCAGGGTTATCCTGGGACTTAACATGAAACCATGAAGATGGAGGAATACATTCTTGAATATGCGAAATACGATTGCTAACGAATGTCTTCCACTTATGCGAGGAAGACCGAATCCAAGACAAAATAACAGTAGAATCTGACCACGCGAAAATATTACTAAATGATAAAATATCTGTATAAGTATTTTTGACGAAATCTACTAAATTTGCCAAGAGTACGGCAGCACACAATTCGAGACAGGGCAATGAAACGCGATTATTAGGAGCAAGCTTCGATTTTCCGCATACTAATAAAATGGTAATATTACCTTCTAGATCGAACGAACGGAAATAGATGACAGTTGCATACCCGGCTTCAGAAGCATCACAGAATCCAAGCAACTCCACACTTTTAAAATTATGACATACGATGCGACGCAAAATCTCAATATTCGAAACCGCTGGCAATTCACCCAAAAAATGTTTCCATTTTTGTATGACTTCCAATGGAGGCTCTTGGTCCCACCCGAGACCTAAAAGCCAAAGATCTTGAACTAAACATTTAGCGAACAGTACTACAGGTGCTATCAACCCGAGAGGATCAAAAATTTTTGCGATAGCCGAAAAAATATTACGCTTAGTGCAAGTGCGCTCTTCAACGTCTAAGTTGTATAAAAATGCATCTGTAAGAGCACGCCACGAAAGGCCCAAAATTTTTATTGAACCACTATCTTTAGCTTGAAATGTAATTGTGTCCGAACTGGACAGGGACTCCCTCAAGTAGGACATCACTTCCGGGCAATTACTACTCCATTTTCTTAATTGAAAACCACCACTAGAGCAAATACTATTCAATTCACCAATTAATTGATTAGCAGCTTCAATCGAATTACATCCAGTGACTAAGTCATCAACATAGGTATCGCTCGCCAAATTCTTGAACAGTACGCAAGGCCAAAAAAGGCGACGACGAAACTCCATAAGTTACAGTATTTAATTTAAAGTCCATAATAGGATCTGACGGAGAAAATCTCCAGACGATACGTTGATAATCACGATGAGTATCTTTAACCAAAATCTGCCGATACATTTGTTTAATGTCAGCTGTAATTACGATAGGATGTACACGAAAGTGCAATAACAAAACTGCAATGTCCTTTTGCAGAGCAGGGCCAATAGCCAAGCTATCATTTAACGACTTTCCAGATTGATCCTGACACGAAGCATCGAAAACCACACGCAATTTGGTGGTAGTGCTATCACGCTTATGTACAGCATGATGGGGAATGTAATACATTTTCTCATGACCCGACGAATTTTCAGGCGATTTCACTTGAACCATGTGACCGCTTGTCAAATAATCCTCCATAAATTTTTTATAATCTGAATACAATTCAGGATTTTTTAACAAACGACGTTCTAACGACAAAAATCTTTTAATACAAATTGATCTCATACCCACGAATAAGGGTTCCGAAATTTTAAAGGGCAAGGACACTACAAAACGACCGTCCTTGTTACGTCTATAATTTTCCACAAATTGATTTTCACACCTTTCTTCTTCAGGAGAAATGTGTTTTTTGAAGGGAATATTTTCTAATTCCCAAAATCGACGAATGGCGCTGTCTAAGGGCTCAACGAAAGCACACAACGACGTAATAGAACTATTCGGGAAAACGACCTTTCCCGTTAAAACCCAACCAAAGGTTGTTTTAATAGCAACTGGCTCGTTAGCGACACCCCAACGAGATTCGTTCAACAAAACCTGAGCAAAGATTTCCGCTCCGAGGAGCATGTCAATATTACCAGGAACATTAAAATTAGGATCAGCTAAGGCCAAATCTCGAGTCTGCGACCATTCCTTGACCCCTATCGACGACGAAGGTAATTAATTATAAATGTTAGGTAAAATATAACACTCAATTTTATATGCTGGAGACCGTGCTCCAGAGGGGCTGACTACACACGATAGTGCACCGGACACCAACGACGAATTCAAGCCAAGTCCTTGAACAGTGACATTGGCTCTCCGTTTCCTTAAACCTAATTTCTGACGGCACCTTTCAGTCATAAAACTTTCCATGGATCCGTTATCTAATATTACACGAACAGATTGCAATGTTCCTGTATAATCAAGCACCGACACCATTGCCGTAGCTAACAGCGTGGTTGTGTATTCTAATGACGTCGAAATCAACCAGCTAGTGGCAGGTTGTTCATGCGCAATCGACAACGACAGTTTGTCTTCACTAGGTCTACTAGTAGAAGTAAGTCTAGGCGCCGCTCTCCGAGGAGACGCTGACCTTTGACGATGGGTTTGTCGGCGTGGTGACACCGATTTTTCTTGTTTATCGAAGTGAAGCAACGAATTGTGCGACTGATGACATTTTTACACGACCAATCTAACGTACAATTTTTCATCGAATGTGAAGTATTTAAACATTTAATACAAAGATTTTTAAGCTTTACCACCTCAAATCTTTCTTGAGGGGTTTTATCGAGAAACTGCTTACATCTATAAATAGGATGCACAGCTTGACAGAAACTACAATTTTTAACATCATTGGTGGTACCAACTAAAGAGGTTTTAGCCAAAGTGCTAACAAACCTTCCTCCTTCCCTTTCTTTCACGGAATCTCGAGATTTGAAGCATGTTCCTGCAGCAATGTCATTTATTTCCAACACCTTACATTGTTTTTCAATGTACGACCTTAAATCTTTGAACGAGGGAATCTCGTCACTATTTCCTAATTCGAAACGCTTTAAAATGTTTGTATCTAATTTTTTCGATAACAGATTAAACAACGTGAAATCTAATAAATCTATTTCCATCTGCCTTAACGCGAATATATTTTTATCAAAACAACTAATTAATTGCCGGAGTTCCGCATGCGAGTCTGAGGAACTGACCTTAGGGCATTTTTCGAGAGCATTAAAATATGTTGAAAGTAATAACCTCTTGGACTGAAAACGATTAGTAATGATTTTATAGGCTTCCTCGTATGCATAATCATTTAATGGCAAGTGTTTTATTAAGCCACGTGACGACTCATCTAATGTATCAACGAGATGGCAAAATTTTTCCACAGGAGACAAACCGACATTATCGTGAATCAACCGCTTATAAATTGCATTATAACTCTCAAAATCTAAAATGCGGCCGGAGAAGCGTGGGACTGAAAGATGTTTCAAACTAAATCCACAATTTGACGAAAAAAATTATTCATATTTTCCACCTTTGGCTTATTTTCTACCCGATCTAATTCGCATTGTTTAGCGATAATACGAATATCTAATAGATAATCATTGATTTTCACCGTAAAGGCCGAGAATTCGTCTAATTGTTCACGTTATTCATCAAAGAAAATATCCTTGCAAAAAGATTTGAAATGCGTTTCAATCTGTTCGACACTTTTAATCGACGCTCTAATTAAATCAATCTATACGTTTTCCGGTTGGTTGATCTTACTGTATATATGATCCAACTTTTTAACTACAAATTTAGCTTCAAGAATAGCTTTATCAATTAATATAACCATATTTAAGTAATGATTAATGAACGACAATAAAAATTAATATAAAAGCTCGAATACGCTACAAATAATTAATCTACGAAATTAAATTATTAATAGAAAAATGCAACTAACTACAGTGCTCGCCCGACAAAGCGTTTAACGTTTCAAATAAATTTCAACCCTTTTGTTATACAAGTTGCATGAACCCGAATGGTTGCTGCAACTTGAAATGACAGATAAGGTAAAGATTTAGGATACAATATCCCTCATAAATAGGTTACATAAAAAGACACCGACGACGACCCTAATCACAAACCACAAAGAATAAGAAATGTATTGTAAAATCTACCGTTATGACCAAATGTTACTACCATTAAATGTGTAAGCAGGATGTTATTCTCTGTGTAACACGTTTAACCATAATAAAAACTACGACAATTTCATAAATTTAAGTATAAGGAGCTTAAAGGATAAGAACTAATTAATTAATTAAGAATCCGGTGATGAAGGCTCATTTGTTCAGCGCGGGGGGGTCTTATAACTTTGTACATCGACTTACCTCCGCGGTTTTTTGTTGTTCTAAGCTGCAGTTCCTATTCCTTCAATTAAGTGGACTGTATGCGAAATTGAGTCTGTGTTACGTTGCACTTGCACTATGTTTTTTAGGGGTTTAACAAATAAAGTCCGCGGCACTTGACTAACTTACGGTACCGAACAAAAAACCGACGACTGTTCTGCTTCGATATCCATAAGAAAGTGTTCGTTTACTACTCTTAGTCCAACTTATTCACACATGCACAAGAAATTTTTATGACAGGATATAAGGGAACAAGGGATGACAGTTTTACTATTAGATTTACGACTACAAATTTAAAATAACTTAAAATTAATCACGCGAACGTGCGACAAAGAGACCGAACAACTACCCTGATCTTTAATAGCTAATTGTTCTTGAAAAATATGCTGAAAGAACCATTATTCATTTAAATTAAAAATAACATCCATTTTAGAAACGATTAATATAGCAAACGTCCTCAGGGAACGGTGTAAAAGTTTATTGTTGGTGAACCTAATTATAATTACACTAATATGCAAACTTACTACCTATACACTAAAATTTCAAACGCAAATGTTTATTCAGTTTTTAATCTGTGAATAACTGGTGATGGGTTAATATGATATTAAAATAGCGGACATGAAATTTATAAAGATAACGAATGATGAAACGCGTGACGCGATGCCTACAAGAACCAGAAATCACACAAAACTTGTGAACGATTTGAATAGCAATAGACAAATGCGATGCAATTTATGCAGCTCGAGCTTGGCTTAATAAGGGCGTTTCTTACTATGATCGTATTTACGCGAAATGTTCCGACGCTTATCCGAACTCGCAAATAAGAGCTGCAGAACAACGTAGTTAGACAGTGATTTTATCGATTTTCCTTGTCGTTTAGAGTTGTAGCATGTTTACTGTATTATTGACCGACTGTTATAGACATCCAACTTAGGAATTCATAATGCTTTTAGTGACTGGTTATCGATCTCTTTTATACTATTGAGTGTTTGTTCGTTTGGTGGTTCTGCAGCTCTGCAGCGCTTATAGAGTAGCCGCCACTGGGATTTGGTATCAGATGCACATATCTTTCAGAATGACGAATCTAATACTGCTGAAGAAATGATATCTTGATGCGTATGGTGGATGTAACGAATCGATATGCATCATAAAGAACAAAACGCAAACTGTCACTGTAACAGAAATAAAATGCTTGATTGAGATACTTATACTTAGCGGATATGTACCTATACCTCGGAGTGCAATGTGTTGGGAAAGAAATACCGATTGCCATATTGATTTAGTTGCAGGATCTATTACACGCGATAAGTTTGAATATATTATATTAAACTAATTCTTTGTAGACAACACAGCCTTAAAAAATCTGATAAGTTTTCCAAAGTACGGCTTTTGTTTGACCACTTGCATAAGAAGTTCTTAGAATCTTCTTCGGCAGAAGTATACCATAGCGTAGATGAGGGAATGGTTCTATATAATGGAAGAAATGGATGTAAACAATATATCAATTGTAAGCCAATTAGATATGGCTACAAACTTAGGGCGGGCACAAGCCGACTAGGTTTTATCAACTGGTTTGAACCGTATCAGGGTGCATCGACAAATATAAGTATAAAATATAAAGATCTTGGTGTAGGATCATCTGTAGTTCTTGAGTATGCTGACAGAGTAACACAAAATGGTCAACACTGACGTTTTATCTATTTTTGGATAACATTTTTTCTTCACCGACTATACTCGAATGCTTAAGAGCTAAAAACATTTTTGGCACTGGAGCTATTCGTGAAAACCGTATACCCAATAGCCCATTAGAAAACTTACAAGTAATGAAGAAAAGAAACCTAGGTGCTTTTGATTATTGCAAAATAAAAGACTTAATTATAGTTTTCATCAAGTGGCACGATAATAGTATCGTTAGTCTGTTCTAAGGATGTGAACTTCACTCTAACTATTTAGCGAAACGCTACTCGCAGAAGGCAAAGAAATTTATTCAAGGTGAACAGCCGCACTTGATCAGTTTGTACATTAAACATATCGAGGCGTGGACCGGTCTGATCAAAATATTAGTATGTATAGGGTGGCCATACGTGGAAAAAAAATGGTATTTTTTACTTATCAGTCAATTCATTAATATGGAAATCCAAAATAGCTGCCATGTTCACAAAAAATCATGTGGGATTCTGAATCAACTGGTTGTTAGAAGAACGGTAGGTAGCTAAGTAAATTTTAATGCAAAATAAAGGAACCTATTCTTAACAAAAGGGAAAATCTGCTCTAAATATTCTGCGTTATGACCGGCTTGATCATTATGTCCTATCCTATATGTGATTTTCCAATGCTCCATCCGAAGGTACTACATTGACCAGGAAGCGAGTTGTTTTTTAACTGAAAAATTTTGCATTTTTCCGAGTCCTTGCTGTTCCAAGCATCTTTAACGTGCGTGACAACACTCACACATGGGACCTCCATTTTACTTCTCATCCGAACGAGGGCGTATTTTTCTGAAAAATGCTCGCCTAACATTTTTCAAGCGGAGCGTATCGGCATTCGAACTCGGGACCTTGGGCGTAGAAGTCACACGCATACCAACTACGCCACGGAGCCGCCTCAATATGTCCTACCACTAGACAAACAAACTAGATGTGGAGAATGCCATCAGAAAACAACAACTAGGTGCCAGAAATGTGACATTGGAGAGGACGTGCAGTGTTTTATTCAATACCATTTAAAGTAAATTTTTACCATTAAGAATAGTACATTTACCTAAAATAAAAATAAAACTTAGTTTGTTGTTTATTGGTTCTCTTCTGAAGAATTGTTCAAATAAACTTTTAGGCTTATCTGGGTTAATAAAGTATCTAAAAGTGGTATTGACCTGTTTTCTTCTGTTTCTTCAGAAAATTTTATGTAATTGTTATATTCATTAAAAATGTTTATGGTTTAATTTATTTTATCATAGGGGACAGCAGTTACCAAATCATGCACAAACTTTTTCATAAATAAAAGTTTAAATGGCAATTTCCATATAACAATTTCAATATCCATCGGTAACAATTTGTGCTATAATGGGACTAAAGTTGAATCCCATTGGACATTCAAAAATTTGTATATAAAATTTATTATCGAAAAGGAAATATCGTTGATAAATACTACATTTTTCATGAGCATGAGCTTTTCAAGTTTAATTCAAAAGTAATTTTAGTGTATAACTAAATTAAGCGAACAGCGTTCAATAGCCGGTGTAAAAAGAACCTTATATTAGTCAAGCCCTAAAAATTTCTCTTGGAAGTGCTAGACAAAGTGTTTATTCAGGATTTTATCTAATTGTTGTATCTTTCATGCCTTATTTCGTTATGGCTGTCATAAAATTCGGTAATGAACGTTGTAAAGCAAACACTAACCCACATTTTAGTATAGGCAGCTGAAATATTCAGAAGTGGTAAACTACAAGCATACAATGCACGATCCTTCTCTTCCCTGTGTATTGTAAAAATCTAGGGCAATGCTGTAAATCCATATTATTGCTATTGCTTTCTTGTACTAAAAGCTTTTGAGGAATTTGTTCCGAGATCGCTACTGGTTGATCAAATATAGTTCTAAAATTCGAAAGTTACCTGTCAAGGTACTAATAGTATATCTCTATTTGCTTTTATGACACTAAAGCACATTATTTTTAAAATGTATGCCGGTAAACTAGAAAATGTTTATTGCTCTGGTTATAAAATAAAGATAATGTCCCAAGTAACTTTTACTCTAATTCATGCTGTCGACAGTATATAAATATATAGCACTTTTATTATTACGATTTAAAGTAGAGCAGGCGGCTTAATTGTGTAATCATAGCTGTATGTTGTCACTCCATTTATTAATGTTAATGCTCTACAAATTGTAGGGAAACATACTACCAGATGAACTTCACTAAATTGGTGTTTTCAGGATAAAATAGTGGAATATATAATTTATTTGACTATAAACCATTACTACAAAGGATTACATTTAATATCTTTTTCGCGTTTTCTGCGCTTTTGATCTCCATAAAACATTGCATTCCATGTATCAAGGTTCTTTGTTAAAAAGTAAACTGGTCCAGTTATAAACCATGTCCACAATTACGTGTTTGGTAACTTATGATTAAAAACTAGGGCCACAATTTAAATTAAATATAACAAAAACTGCTCACGACACTCTATTTTAAACTAGATACTATTTCGGTCACTAAGTGGCCATGCATTTGAAGATACACGTTTCTGAAACCCTTCTGAAAATATTCCCCTTACCACGTAGGCTAATATAAAGCTTTACACTGTACAATTATCTAATATTGTTTGGATTACTTCGAGATATTCTCCTTACCGCGCAGACAGGATCACTACTGCACAAAGGGAATTGTAATCCTAATATTAAAACCTCCTAATTTATGTTATTTTTAGAACTGCTTGAACTAAACCCATACAAACCTTTAATTCCTAAATGGATGCTTTGTTTTTAATTATTTCAAATACCTTATAAGTATTCGAGGAATAATACCTACTTTAGAACAGTCAATTATTCACAATTTGCCTCTTTTTCGCCACTATGTTTGAATTATTTTCTAGTAATGATGTATTTAAATGCATTTTATTCGAATCAATACAATGTACATTATTCAAAAATATCCCAATTTAACTTTTAGCATAGAAGGACTGAACCGTGTCATAGGAATCTGTTTCGGGTAAAATGAGCGTTAAATTAATAAATTTCGATTTGCCCTGAAGGAACAGAGACCCCGTAACAATATAGGGGTGCGCCGGTTAACTATAGTGGTGCAGGAGTAAGTTCCCATGGAAGAAGCTAAACAAATAGCAAAAATAAAGAAATAAAAATAATAAAATGGCCGAAATCACAACTACGTTACACTGTTACTTACTCTGAAAGATTTTTCTACTTCTCGTAATTGAGGGGCGCCAAACCGTCTGTCACAGCAATCTCTTTGATACTATCCCCTATACGAAAGACGGTTATTCCGCATAGATTCCTTTGCTTCAGTTTCCTAAATTTTATCACGTTATATATTACATCTTTTTAAAATATTGTAACACCCTTGTTAAATTTTTAGGCAAATTAAATAAAATTGAAAATAAGATGCCTTCCAAATACAATTCTGTCACTGAAGTAGCTGGTTATTTTCTACAAATGTGTCGGTTTGCCTAGTTTTTAAATAAATTCAAATAAAATTTAACTGATTTTTAAGTTTTATTAACATAAAATAATTTCTATATAAATACAAAGCTGAAATTTTTTAACCTCACTCTAGCCGGGTATTGCTAAAAGAAATCTTAATAAGAATATAATCTAAATCATCGTTAATCCAATCACCATCAAATTTTTCCTTAGTTCATACTAAATTACATAACATTATACATTGTGAATCCCAACTACTGGAAATTTCGTTAATAACAAACACAACAAACAGTTAAATACCAACTTTTTCGTTATATCCTTTCGTGGTCTTTTCAAAGAACTTAAAATCAATATGTGCATGTTTCTTAGTATTTTAAAATGATAACATTGTACTTAGATTTAACCAATACTCGTTCCGCAACGCGAAATTATCGATCGGAAAAATAATCACTTTCACTTTAATTAATTTCGTATTACATAAATACACACTATTGACATTTAAAAATTTACATGTACATTTTTAAAAAGTAACATAAAAGTTCATAATATTATTT
This sequence comes from Platerodrilus igneus, assembly GCA_036346225.1. NCBI lineage: Eukaryota > Metazoa > Arthropoda > Insecta > Coleoptera > Lycidae > Platerodrilus > Platerodrilus igneus. The sequence goes on from JARFIW010001701.1 coordinate 5,414,710, forward strand.
ACTGTTTAATTTCAAGGTTTTCAATTACCATCAGTATTTTTCATTTTCTCGTCCTGTGAACAGCAGCTCTCTTGACCCACAACCACACAAAATTCTAAACCAATGGAGGAGAGAATTGTTCTAGTTCAAAGACCCGTCGCAAGTTGTGGTTACTATTTATGCGGGAGATCTGTATCTATTTTTCTTTGTTTTAACTGTGTTTCGTTTACTTTTAACTTCTTCCTCATGCAGACCACCTAGAACGTGGGTTACCGCCGTATTACGCTGGATAATTACATTTTGACCGATTTTTATAACCGGATTGAGAATAATTAATTTGTTTTCCGTCAGATGTAATTATTGTATTTTAATGTCCGCTATTTCTTATGTTCAGTCGGAGTTTTTATCGTCGTAGAATTTTTCTCTTGGGTTAATGGAATAAATCCTGTAAAGGCACTTGTTGTATTATGTGATATTCTTAGGTTAACTTTCGCGTATGCTTCTGTTTTCAGCAATATAAATTGATTCACTGTAACGTATTGCATAAAATGCTTAAAACGTTTGTAATTTTATCTTCATAAATTTGCACTATTTACGTCTGGGCTTTCACATTGTGATGCGTGTGTAAAATGTGTCGGGCGTTATCTTTGTATTGCAACTATGTAACATTGATTCTAATTTATCTTACTAAATTTCGTAAAAGGCTTTCCTATATATGCTAAGCATAATAGTGAATACACTGTTATTTACTACATAGTTCTAAAGCTTTCTTAAAAACACATGATTTGGGTTAGAAAATTTATAGTTATAAATATTTTGTTTACACGTTTTACTTTAAAAATAACTTATAAACCTGAGTTCCGTCCTAATATGTATTTCCCCATAAAGAATTTTTCATTTCGTAGTTTAAGATTGTTGCATGACGTCGTGCATCCATTACATTGTATGATTTATGAAAACCTTAATTTCAGTGGTTTTCATTGTCGTAACGTAAATCCTACTGAATAACCGATGCGTCATCTTAATATTGTAAGAAATTGCACCAATTTATTTTAGAAAATTAATTTTTTATTGCTTTAGTAACGCTAACTCCCCTAATTGAAATTATATCTTCTAAAACCAAAAGATTTGAAATATTATGTTTAATTAATAGTAGCTGTTTATGAAATCCATTGAACAGGGTGCATCAATAACAATTTTGTTTATTTTAGATTAATTTTCCTATTTTTGCATTTGGTTTTTATTTCCCGTAACAGCAAGGTGTTAAAAATCCTACTGTTAAGTGGAAATAATGAAAAACCAGGAATTCTCGGTGTGACATACATAATCCACTTTTGGTAAATTCCATGCGACGAAATCGTTTCTTTGAAATTTTGAAATTTGTGCATTGCACCGAATCACTCAAACTTAAACAATAAGTGCTGTAAAATTCCACTACTATGGACAAATTAGAACTGAAGCTCTTCGACTATTTTTTATTTGATTAGGATATCAAATATAATAACTCCATGGTAAAATATTATGACGAGCACCCGCTTGAGCAATTTATTTGGGGGTAATAAAATTAAATTTGGTTTTAAAGTCCGTTATTTAAATATTAAAGATGGCTACTTAATAAATTCTGATCTCTATCAAAGACCGAATTCAGGTGATGAAACTTTATACAGCAATACGTATGAACTGCTTCATATAATGATAAAGAAAATGCCTGAAGACAAAATGGGTTAACTTACAGAATTTATGTGGATAATTTGTATACAAGTGTACTTTTGTTGAAAGGTACGAGAGAAAGTGCATATTGGAGTACTGGAACAGTCCGAGATAATAAACTACCAAAAGCCATACCACTTCGAACATAAAATTTCTCCAGAAAAAATTTGTACCAGGAAAACATCGTTCCGTAATTAATTAATCAATTTGTTTCAACGTTATAAATAAATAAAGGCGCTTCAATAAAAAAATTCCATAAGTAAATATTACATTAATCGAAAGCACAGACTTGATGGGCAAACATATTGGGAGATACAAAATTGGCATATATTCAAATGCTTAGATTACTATCAAAAAATCTCGAAGATCCATAACTTACTTGCAGTTTCGACAAAAAATATTCCTTTTTAACACACGATTAAGGGTAAAAAAAATACCCGAAATTTAGTGATAAATAAATGGACTCGTAGTATATAATTTTTTCGAACGAAAGCAACCCAAAAACCAACATCAAGTTCTATTTAATTGTAATCGTTCGTAATAAAAACCAAAAAAGTAAAATCTGAAATATGGAATTCTTTAGTAATATACGAAGATTCTATGAAGATGAAACAGCTACAAATTTAAAATTATGGACACGAACAACCGTGAAATTAGCCAACATGTAAAATAGAAAATTATTTTTAGACAGATGCAGAAGAGAATGGGTATATCCGCAACACATAAAAGCACATACCAAACCCATACTACAACTACTAGAGTGTAAAAATTACAAGATCAATAACAAAATTATAAGGTTCAACAACAGACTAGAAAAACATTTTGAAATAGTACCCTTTTATGTAAGTACTGCTTGGTATTCTCAATACAACATCCTTGGCAGTCCATACAGTTAATTTTATAAATCACATGGGTTTTGTTTTATTTTCAATTATGGGTTTTAATTTTGTTAAAAAGTTAGAAACATTATTGGGTTTGTGTACTACTTTCATGTTGTGTTTTTTTAAGTACTTTTTATCTTTTCGAATAACCCGAGAACGTACTCGACACCTACTGTTGTTATATTTTAATTTATTCCGTTTATTTCTTCTGTTTTAGTTTGATTGTTAAATATGTCGTGTACTTTTCTTTATTATGGGTTCATAGAATTTACCAGGGTAATTATTGTTATTCAAAACTTTCTTTACTTTATTTATATTTTTTGGTCTGTATTTATTATGCGACAATTTAACCATTCTTTCAATTAAGTTATTTACCACACTATCCAAGAATGTAATTGAGTTGTTAATTTCAATTTCTTTTGTAAAGCGTAATTTTGGACGATACGCGTTGCATTTATTCACAATTTCATAAATTTTATTTGATGATAGGCACATTATTCAATCACCAACATATTTTGAAGATACTAGGTTTATAACTCAATTTTCTAATTACCGCGTTTTCAAGTACCTCCAGAACTAGGTTTGCTACTGCTGGAGAAATAGGCGAGTCCATTGCCGTACCATAGATTTGTGAGTAGATTTAATTGATAGAATTTAAAAAAGTGGCATCCATACATAACTGCTCTTATAAATTTCATAATCAGTAGAGTTGTATACGGTTTTATAGATGACCATTTGTCCCTAACTACTTTTACCACCAACTCACTGGGAATGTTTGTGAAAAGGGTCTCAACATCTAGTGAAATAGTTATATGATTTCTAGGAACTTTTTGTTTTGTTATAAAATGTTGAAAATTTCAACTTCCTTTAATATAACTGCACTAATGAGAATGCAATAAAAAATTATGAAACTACTATCATACCCTCCCTTTCCATGCCTAGCTAGCACAACAGAAATTATGCTATGGAATTTACGAAATGAATTGAAACACAGAAATCTCAAGAAACATATATGCACTCAAAACATTTTTTTTCATACAAAAGATTTTCTTACATTTATAAAACAGTTTGCAACTAAGTTCATACAGAAAATTATTCCTAAAAGTTACTTAAAAATAATCCTTACCTAATCTTTGTTAATAGGTACAAAATTCTCTTTAACCTTTTATTACCCCGATCGTGAGTGTAACTGACCAATGAAGCTGCACAAATAATTTAGTAAAGATCGAAATGCCTCGAAGTCTGACCTTAAAGTTTTGCTGGAAATTATCCTCTAACAAAAATAAATTTTCATTAGATTAAGAACTAATTCTAACTTAAGTTAAAAATATTTAAATATTTTTATCAGTTACAAAAAAAAAACTTTAAATTTTATACTTGCTATATTTCTTGTCAAAGAGCGCTTATTCAAATCGTAATTAGCGGCATTAAATACTTCTTGGTTTCATCTCGAATGAACGTTAAAGTACCAACTTACAAAAACGCATTTATTGTTAGTTGATGAAAATCATCAGTTGTGATCTTCTACCAAGGTTCTCCATATTATGGTAATGAATTTTCCATATACTTCATTAAATAATTATTCCCGATAATTTCTATGCTACTTATGAAACGCCGATGAGATTAACTATAAATTAGTCCAAACGTATGTTTGATGTAGTAGAGTAGTTTAATGCATGCAACTATGTTTGAATGTTACATGTTTGATTTACTTTAGAAAGAATGAATGAATCCGTTCTAATTCGTTCCTATTTATATACAAAAATGCTAACTACGTAACTTTTATCTCGCATCTTTTGAATTTACTTCGAAGCATGACACGCCGGGTGATGTAATATTTACAAGAATGTCGCGTTTAATAATCTAATTAAGTTCGGTCGATATGATTCATTATTCTCTTGACGTGCTGTCTATTCTTCTCTTATGCACAAATGGGCACGGTCTACTTCTCTGTAATACGTACCGCTATTAAACTGTGTTCTTGTCTTATCTTTTATGGTTTTTTAACAGCCGCGGGTTCCTTCAATTACGACGTTTATTCATTGATTGAAATAATTGGCTTTTAAAACATTTTTACTAAAATGACGTATTCTTTTATTAAGTAACCAAAAAATCTAAAATTAAAATGTTTTGTTGGCAAGACAAAAAGTGCTATTTATAACGCGAATGAATATTTTATTTCTAGTTGTAAACAATCAATCTACACATGGAGTTTATTTAGTAATTTTTTAAAATTGAATGCAACTCATTTGCATTTTACGGGATTTTATGCTTTATAAATGCCATAAGATTTGTCTCCAAGGTAAATTAAACATGTTCTAGTAAATATTTTATACGCGGAGAATAAATTTACATAATTAATTAAAGTTCGCAATTACATTCTTAATGATTATAAATGCAATTTATCTTTCAACTTAGTCAAAATATACGGTGATTTCTTTCTTAGGAGGTGTTTTTTCTTTGGTTTCCTGTAGTTCTACGCGCAATATCTTATACGTACTTGGAGTCTTTAAGTTCCAGATATGCCTCATTTATCCTGTCAATTGAAACTATTATTTTGTGTGTTTTTTTTGTCAACAGTGGAGGTTTTATTATCCTTGTGAAGGATCCTAAATGGGACCTTACACTTTTTCTTAGAGGTCCTTTGTTCGTTATTTTCGAACGAATAAAAGTGTGATTGACTACTTTCGGCCCTCTCAAAAGGAAAGTTAGCTTTTGGTGATGCGTCTCCGTCAAGTTTTTGAAAGTTTGAGAGTTCGTCAGGAGGCACTGATTCCGTTCATTTTGAGACTGTTATGCAAAGGCGTTCTGTCCATGTATTTCTAATACTAAGAAGTGATTATTGACGCGTTTCTTCCTAATGGTGTTTATTTTTTGCATGAACAATAGTTTTATTTTTGGCATCTACCAGTAGTACTGAGAAATTCATACTAAAGATTGGTTTTTGTTAACCGCTACTACGAATTATAAAATGAAAGGTCTGTCGCCTCAGCTCCAAGTCTATCATTCCAATGTTGCGGTGCTATATGGTTAGGTGAATTCGTTATTTGTCTGCTACTGTTAGTAGTGTGCCGGTTTGTTTCTTTCATGTAGTTTGTATTCTGAATATATACAAACACTACGATTAAAAATTTCGCATCGGTGTTCTGCCCTTTGTCAGCAAACAGCGTAAAACAGAATGCAGAGCGTTGTTCTCTAACGCTTGCATTTGTTCTTTACTTGGATTTTCAATTTACAGGGTGATGTGATTTTCTTATTTTAATGTAACATCTTCAATTGTGTGTGCATACGCCTCTGTGTCTTAGATCCGCGAACATTCTGCGAGTCGGAGCGTGGAATGTCAGAAGTATGAAACAAGTAGGTAAGCTAGAGAACTTGAAACTTGAAATGGATAGGTTAACACTAGACATAGTAGGAATTAGCGAAGTCCGCTGGCCAGAAGCGGGGGATTTTTGAAGTGGAGCTTTCGGGGTAATTCATACAGGACCAGAGGAACGCAATTCGGGTGTGGGGATAGTTATGCGATAAAAGATAGGTCGACGTGTAGAAAACTACCTACAAAAGAACGAAAGAGTGCTCATGGTTAGATTTGAATCTAAACCAGTAAATACAGTAATAATACAAGTATACATACCCACCTCTAGCTACAGCGAGGAAGAAGTAGAAGCGATCTTCAAAGATATCGAAGACATGCTAAGATACGTAAAAGGACATGAAAATTTAATAATTACGGGGGACCTTAATGCAGTGGTAGGTGAGGGTAGGGAAGGATCGATAGTAGGTTTATTTGGTTTAGGCATGAGAAATGACTGAGGAAATAGGCTGGTAAAATTTTTCGACAAGAACAACTTAACCATCACAAATCCAATATTTCAACATCATGCTAGAAGACGATACACGTGGAAGATGCCAGGAGATATAGGAAGATATCAAATATATTTCATTAGTTAGACAACGGTTTAGAAATCAGGTAGAAGACTGTAGAAGCTGCCCGGAAGCAGATATAGACTCTGACCACAACATCGTAATTATGAAGGCCACACCTAAATTTAAAAATCTGAAAAAAAGGAGCAGACAAAGCACTTTGACTTTGAGAAGCTAAAAGATAAAGATATCCACGAAAGATTTGAAAAAAAGTCAAATGAATTGCTGAAAGGTATCGGAAAAATTTCTGATACTAAAGAAGTAGAAACAGAATGGAATATCATTAAATCCAGCTTAGATATAGCGGCTAGAGATATTCTGGGGTATTCACAAAAAGAAAATAAGAAACCATAAATAACAAAGGATATCTTGAATTTAATAGAAAAAAAACAAAAATATAAAAAAAAATCAGACAAAACAGGAAAACAGACATACAGAACCATAACATGGGAAATTATTCGCAAATGCAGGAAAGCAAAAGAACAATGGATTGATGAAAAGTGCAAAAAGGTACAAGCTAAGATGGAAATAGGAAAGACAGACAAAGCATACAAATTAATTAAAATGAATTTTAGGGAAATAAAACCATATAGCAAAAATATAAGGGATGCGGGAGGAAACGTCATTATAGAAAAAAATCTAAGTTCTCATGTGCAGAACTTCTAACCAAACTTACAGATATGTTGTTATCAAAAATATAAATATTACATATACATTAAAAACAAGATGTCGAATAACTCGAAAACCTTTCGACTTAGAGCATTGGTGCTTTGAGAAAATATGTTCAGGAGGTATGGAGCTATGAGGTCGATATTAACCTAAAACTTTATTTATTTTTTGCTGGAGTGAAGTTTATCATAGTCAAAATTTCGACTTTAAAGTCGAATAACTCAAAAACTAAATGAAATATCGAAAAATGGATAGCATATTCTTAATCAGCGTAAAAAACTGAACAAGATCCATATATCAAATGTTTGTAAAACGAAAAAAACGTGCATCGGACGACGGCGGCGACGACGGCGACGTAGCGATTTTATTAACCTAACTTACTTCGTAAGGTTTGGTTGAAAATGTAGAGAAAGTAGCTAGATGGCAGGAATATATAGGGAATTTATATTCAGAAGAGGAATTAACAGCATTAGAAAAGGAATCAGACATTGAAAAGGATCACCTGGAATATCCTATACTTAGAGATGAGTTTGAATTAGCATTAAAGAGTTTGAAAAATGTTAAAGCACCGGGTACAGATAAGGTGCAAGAAGAAATTATAAAAGCCGTTGCACAAGCAGTAACAGAGCGTCTCGTCCGACTTGTAAGCTATAGGTATGAGACAGGCAAGATACCCAAACATTTCAAACGCAACATCATAGTAACTATACCAAAAAAAGAGGCGCCGATTGATGTGAAAATTTTCGAACAATAAGCTTGACAGTACACGTTTCAAAAATATTAATTAGAATTGTACAAAGACGAATGGAAAAACGAGCTGAAGAAATACTGGAAAAAGATCAATTTGGGTTTAGACGAAACAGGGGATCACGGGAGGTTATTTTAGCTCTGAGTGTGATAATGGAGAAAACAATAGAGAAGGTTGAAAGCGTATATATAGGATTTGTAGATTTGGAAAAAGCATTCGACAATGTGAAATGAAATAAAAATGTTCGACATACTCAAAAAGATTGGAATGAGTTTTAGGGATAAACGGATAATACATAGCCATACAAAGATCAAACAGCGGTAATAGAATTAGAGCAAGAAAGTAGAGAAGTATATATTAAGAAAGGGGCGAAACAGGGATGTGCCTTATCAGCATTAATTTTTAGCTTGTACATAGAGAGGCAATGAATACTGTCAAATGCAGGAAGACATTTAGAGTTAGTATGCAGGGACAAAAGATTGATATGCTTAGATTTGCAGATGATATAGCGGTAATAGCATCTAGCAAAGTAGAGTTAATGAAATGGAAACAGATCTAACGGACAAATATGGTATGAAAATTAACAAAAATAGAATTAAAGTTCTAGTATGTAAAAGAGAGGATAATCAATCAAAAACAAGAATACAAATATGTAACCAGAACTTACAAGAGGTTAAGGATTTCTGCTACTTAGGAAGTCAAATAACTCAAGATGGAAAAAGCACAAAAGATATAAAACAAAGATTAGCACAAGGTCGTGCTACATTTAAGAAGAAAAAGCAACTACTGTATTTAAAGACCACAAACATAGAAACAAGGAAAAGATTGCTTAAAACATATGTGTGGAGCACAGCACTGTATGGATGTGAAGCCTGGACAGCAGAAGAAGCAGACAAAAAAAAAGGTAGAAGCCATTGAAATGTGGTGCTAAAGACGTATGATGAAGATTCCATTGACTGACAAAGCTAAGAACAAAGAGGTACTAGTAATGGTAGGGGAAAAAAGAACTATGTAGAAAACAGTAAAAAATAGCAGATATAGGATGATAGGCCACATACTAAGACATGAGGGAATATTGCAGAATAGATTAGAAGCAGAGATAGGAAAAAGAAAAGTAGAGGTAGACCTAAGTTAGACTACTGCACACAGATAGTGAAAGATATAGGTTGTGAAAATTTCAGGAAAATGTGTAGACTAGCTCAGAATAAAAATCAATGGAGGTACGCTTCCAACTAGCCGCAAGATGGAAAAACTAATGACAAAAATAATAACTGTACTTAAACATGGTGATTGTTATAAACAACTAGATATTGGTTTTGCAATACTCTTAGCTAATGTTAATTGTGCGAAAGGATTTATTTGAAAACTATAATACGGCAAATGTCTAAGTGTTGGGGAACCTTGACAGCCACAGACTGCTTAACCCCCTTCACATACCACTGAATCTCGGTGAAATAGGGCATATAATTATAACACAATAGAAGGGAATCGAGCTGTATATCGGCCGTTGTTAGAATTGCAGGGAACGGTGTAGGCTAGCTTAGAACATAAATAAGCTGAGGTCCAACTAGTTTCAAGATTAAAACTCAATGACGAAAAGATAAGTGCTCTTAAATCTGATGATTATTATAAACAACTACAGATGTGGGTTGTGAAATATTTTCAACTAATGTTGATTGTGCGAAAGGATAAATTGGAAAAACTATTAATTGGACAAAGGTTCAGGTGCTCGGGGAACTTGGCAACCAAAGGCTGCTTACCCTCCTTCATATACCTAACATGTGATTTTCCAATGCACCACCCGGAGGTACTACATTTTCCAGGAAGCGAGTTTTTTTACCTGGAAAATTTGAAATTTTGCCGAACCTTTGCTGTTCCAAGCAAGGTATGGATCTTTAACGTGCGTGACAACACTCACACACGGGACCTCCATTTTACCCCTCAACCGAACGAGGGTGTATATTTGTGAAAAGTGCTCGCCTAACATTTTTTAAGCGGACCGTGTCGAGATTCGAACCCGGGACCTTGAGCGTCCCCTTCATATACCACTGAATATCGGGGAAATAAGATATATAACTGTAAAACAATAGAAGGTGACCGAACTACACCAAACAATAAAGAACAGCAGCTATGTTCAAAGACAACAAACATAGATACAAAAAGAAAACTGTTCAAAGCATAGTGTGGAGCACAGCACACTAAATCTGTGAAATAGGGGCAGTAGGCAAAGCAGGCAGAAAGAGATACAAGCCTTCTGGAATGTTGTGCTTTAGATGTATGAAGTTGGTAGCATGGACAGACAAAGTTAACAACAAATAGGTTGTAGAAATAGTAGAGGAATAAAGATATCTGTGGAAAATAAAAAATAGGAAAAATAGAAGGAGAGGATACGTTCTGAGGCATTTCTGGCGAATAGTACGGGATATACTACCAGCAGAGATAGGAAAAAAGAGGTAGAAGTAAACCGAGATCAAACTTTAGCACACAGATAGTGACAGATGCAGATTGTGCAAATTTCAGGGAAATGTGTAGGTTGGTTCAGACTAGGAAACAATGAGGGTACGCATCCAGGAAGTTCTAGGACTGAAGACCTAATGATGATGATGATGATGTTATTGCTGGTATTTTTATATTCTGTGTGTGTTATTATTACTCTTCTTAGAGTTATACGAGTACTTTGTTCGGCTTTATATTGTACCAGATAATGTTGCGTGATCATTTGTTTTTCAGCACTATATGTTTCTGTATCTTGTTGAGTTTCTATTTTTTTAACTGCTCCTCATTCAGTTTGCCCATTGGATTTATGTTTTATCATGTTTAGAATAATTCAAGAGCTTATTTTTTTCTGATTATTTGTACTTATATTCTTCTTTGGTTGCTGGATGACATAACTCGCAAAAATCTCTATTTTGTTTTTGACTTGTTTTTGTGTTTGTGATGTCGTCATGTACTTGATCGTTCAAAAGACATCCCTAACCTAATCTATTATTATCATTAACCACTACTATCAGTATAATGAGGATAAGTACATAAAAGTGTCTAATAATTCATTAAAGCCAAATTCCACTATGCTATCAAAAGATACCTAAGAACCTTTTACGATTTTCAGTTAGTATTTGTATTCGATTTATTTCTGGCGATTGTATTGTAGATAACTGCTTAGGGAATGTACCTATTACTACATACGTTTACCTAATTTTTGGTTATCCTTTCATTACATTGTATGATGGGTTAATAAAATATTGACACAATTTGATGTGGTGCTTACTTATTCATGATACCCAATACTTACCAATTCCCTTTCTGATTTGATAAATTGTCCGGGTTTGTATATTTGTATACAATTGCAAAGTAGTGATTATTTTAACCCTGCACCTTGCGTTAATAATAATCGAAGTAATAACATGCTCCAATAACTAATGTCAGCATACCTTTCTGGCTGAATCGATATCCTACTAAAAATGTCGTATTTCAAATTGACTTTGAAGCATGTCTCTTTAATATGAACTCGCATTATAATAAAACAGCAAGTCAGTCATTTTCTAACAAGGCGTGTTTTTGTCTCTCAAAGTTTAGTATTGATTATCCCTTTGGGCTACTCGTTAGCGGCCAGTTGGTGCGTATATACAAGCACGTATTCGTTCGTAATGCGAGTTCCATTTTAAACGTATAACAAAAATATTTCTTTGGGTTTCATTGTATGAAATATTACTTTTTTGTTATTCCATAATGCTTAGCTACATGACGAAACATCGTTCAGGAGTGTGCAAACTTTACGGCCACAGGAGATGTAACGGCAGTCTCATAGTATACTTACATGGGGTAATAAAGAAATGACAACCACAAAACCTATCTAAACAATTAAGGTCGCATAACTTATATAATGTATTACAAAGTTTATGATTAAAGAAGGAGAACAGACATGCAGTTTAAAAATGCAGTCTTCTCGTAAAAATGCATATTTTTAAAGCAATTAATCAATATTTTTATATGGTTAAAATAATCAATTGGATCAAACAGGTAGTGTAATTGTCCCCATTAGACATGTGGCGGTAGTTGATTCTCCCACGATATAAATAACATCACACAATTGCAAAGTCAAAACTTTTGTAACGATTTCAATTTGATTTTCTTTAAAATACAAGGAAATAGATAAAGTTAAGATACACGGTCATCGTTTGAATTGACCCTGTTACGGGTAAACATAACGTTACATTATTAATTTTGAATTGCCCAAAAAGGACGGTAATTCCGTAACAATTTTAAAGGAGCACGGCGTGGTGCGGGAGTAGGTTCTTATGACAAAATGATAAAAATAATAAAATCTCAAATGTACAATCGCTGAAATATAAAACTACTTTATAAATACTAATTATCTTGAAAGGTTTTACTTATCAAAATTAAGTGGCGCCAAAGTCATATCCTCTCAATTTCGTCGATATATTGGCAACCAGAAAGACGGTTATTCCGGATAGCTCTCCTTTCTTCCGGTGCTGCAAGCTCGTGCGCTCATCTTTTAGCTTTTGTGTTCACACCTTAAACACACTCATTAATTTTTTCGCTAAACTAAAACAATTGTTCAAAATAAAGGTCTCTCCCAAAATCTGATTTTATTATTGGAGTATTTGGATATCCTTTAACAATGCTCACTTTTACTCATATTATAATTAAGTACAATTAAAATTGCATCTAGGTTTATACTCTATTAACAGTAAATTTCCAAAACATATCATTTCACATAAATTAGCCTCAAAACAACAAACCTAATATACATCCTACTGCCCAGATAGTAGTAGCAGAACTCTAAGAACAGAATTATCTGAAAGTAATACTACCATTCCATTTTATCTTCGCCCAGATTGATCTATATGACATTTTACAGTTCCATTTATTTGGAAATACCCTTTACAACAATATATAAAAATCCAGCACAATTCCAACTTTTTACGTACCGTTTTTTATTCACAGAATTTGCACACACTTACACACACACACACACACACACACACACACACACACACACACACACATATATATATATATATATATATATATATATTGCTATGATAAGGGGTTGTTTAAAGGTGTATTTTTTTTTTTAATAGCAGGCAAGTCTATTGTAAAAGGTATCAGAACGACGAAGATATGGCAAAACAACGGATAGATATTTAAAGTAATAACAGGTAGAAAATAGTTCAACTTACAAAAAGTCCTTCAGTAACGCTTCCTTGCAATTGAAGTGTGAGATTCACGATGTCCTGCACTAACGAAGCACTTCATCCTTGACTGTGAGGGTGTTGATAGAATTTCTTACACTTTACACTAATCACACCTACGTATTTCACTAGTGTTAGCAGCAGACATTATCATGCTGATGGAACTATGTCATCATCATCATTTTGTTTTCGACCTTACTTAAGGTCGGTTTGACGCAGCTCTAACTTCTTTTCTATTTTGTGCTAATCTAAAAAGCTCTACATACCCTTCACAACCTAAATTTCTAATAATTTGACTAATATAGTTTGGTCTAGGTCTTCCTATATCTTTCTATCTTTTTCCTATCCAGCTGACTCTACATAGATATTAGCAACCTGATGGTTGTTAAAGAAATCTAACATGTTTACATGATATCCATTTATAAGGAAATGAAATATAACCTAGTTATCCGCTTCAAAAAGGAAAATTGTTAAATTATATGTTTCGGTAAGGCTTAAGCAACGAATCGCTGCCAACATGCCAGACCGCTACCTAATTGTGAGTTATGTCCTGGTGACATTTAGTTAACTGATTTTTATTTTTTTTTTGTTTTGTTTTCGAACTTACTTAAAGTCGGTTTGACGCAGCTCTAAATTCTTTTCTATTCTGAGCTAGTCTAAAAAGGTCTACATAGCCTTCACAACCTAAATCTCTAATAATTTGACTAATATAGCTTTGTCTAGGCCTTCCTACTCTATTTTTATTTGGTAGTCTATAATCTAAGACTTTACTAAATAGTCCCTCATGTCTTAACTGGTGTCCTATCATTCTATCTCTCCTGACCTTCAATTGTTTCCACATACAGTGATCCTCACCTATCCTTCTATAAACTTCCTCGTTTGTTACTCTATCTGTCCAACTAATCTTTAACATTCTCCTATAACACCAAGTTTCAAAAGCTTCTATCTTTTTCTTATCTACTTCTTTAATTGTCCAAGTCTCACTATGTAGCATTGATAAATTTCTTGTTAACTCTATTTCCTGAGACAATAATTTCGAAATATTTTGTAACACAAATCGTAAAAAAAAAATGGTAATAAAAATTTAGAATCACGGGCCTTCAAGGCACGATGTAATGCATTAAACTAACAGTAAGGTGAGGTGTTCTATTTGCTACCTATGGTAACAAAGAAAAATCTAATGCTTTTGAATAACGAAATTTGCGCAAACAATGATCTATTTTAGATTCTTTGGGGTTAGAAAATTCAGAAACTACAGTATCAACTGTCTTTACATGTGAATGAGATACATGTTTATAAGAAGCAACCTTTTTTTTTCTACTAAACCTGCTACAACTGTATCATCATTGTTGTTTTTTTTTAGAAACACTCAAGCTTAAAACTGTATTTGGATAATCCAAAGTATGCACTACTCTGATAAAAAGGACCACGAAGACTAGATCGCACACATAGTTTAAATATAAAAAGACAAATCAACAAAAAAACACAATTAGCAAAGCAATGCGTATCACTAAGTCAATGTCCCGTAAAACGCACGACAAGTCCTACTACTTTTATTTCTAACAGAAAAGCAACAAAATTTATACGAACGGCAAGACAAGAACGATGCAATCCACTCAATATAATACGACGCATTCGCCAACGAGTTAATAAATATAAAATATAGAAATAGTAATTGCAGAAAGGTATTTACGAATTGAGAAAAAGCGTAAAATGTTAAATTATAAAAATGCACGATACAAATTCCCCCCTAGCAAAATAAAGACGTCCGGGTGAAAGAAAAAAAAAACGACAGACAGGAACCAAACAAAAAAATCCGGTTCGAAGGACCAACACCAGTATAAGAAAAAGAACATTTTTTTTCAAAAGAAAACAAAGTTATCTATCGTAACCAACAACGACAGAACAGGTAAAGAAAGCATCAAGTAGACACCCAATGAGGATTAAAGGTCTTGGCTACTTTCAAAAACGTCAAAAGACGGATGTCTCCAAAAGGGACATTTCTGTTCTCCACCTCAAAGAAAAGTTTTGGCTTTCCGCAGAGAAACCAAGAGGAAAGAAAAAAAAACTAGGAAAAAAACTCGTAGCAAACCAACTAGACGACACAACTGTCAACCTCAAGTGTGCAGCAAAGAAAGAACCAAGACAAAGCAAAGGACAAAGGCAAGCTAGTACACAATCTAGAATACTTCCAACTGAGGTAACACAGATTCGTATGAAACGATTACTCAAGCAAAGTATGGCTAACAGACCTACAAAAGCTACCAAGTCGAAATACCTAAAGGAAAAGAAAATAGATATGAAGCCTACCTCAAGGAATGGATGTAGAAAGCGACTATAATAGTCAAATAGTGAACAAATGGTAGAACTAGCCAGAAGAAAAAGTCACGGGATGGGCTAGCTACAAAATATAAATAGGAATACGAAATGGGCGCCAGTGTTTTCGGACACAAGCTTATCAGAGAAAACACAAGACCAATCCAATCAGAACCAACACACAAAAGAAAAAAATTTCCGGCTCAAAGGACCAAAATGTCGGACAAAACTAAGAGTAAGGAAATCCACAGGGAAAGATAGGTAAGTAGTAGCAATCGAAGAGGACCAAGGTGTAAAGGCATAAACGCTGCCAAAGTCGTCAAAGGACGAATGTCTCTTTAGAAAAGAAACAGCACAGTTTCCAACCTCAAGAAATTGGTTTCGCGGGCGCAGTAACCAAAAGAAAAGAAAAGTAGCGAGGAAGGAAACGAACAGCAATAGCCAACATAAGACACAAGTGTCAAGCCTCAAGTAAGCTAGGAACGACAAACGGAAAACTGGGAAAAGTAACAAAAGGCTTCAACTGTGATATCAAGAAGAAAAAAAAGTCGTATAATACAACCAGATAAGAAAAGTAATCTGCTAATAGACCCAAAGTCGACTAAGTCGTATTTCCTAAAGGACAGAAAGTAGGCCTAAGAGCAACTACCACATGAGCAGATACAACGAGTGATCGAAGTCAGTACATCAACTAACCGCAAAGAAAACCAGTCAGGAAAAAAAATGGACAGGAATGTGGAATGAAAGAAAACCCGGAAAGAGTAGAAGAAAAAAATAAAAGTCATCACACAATACTACGAAATATGTCAAATATCACAGATAAAGCTAATGAGTTGAAGGAATCGTATAACGTAGGGAGACGAGTGGATTACAGACAAAATTTGCGGCGCTTGCGTCGCCAAAAGGACAACAGATCTAGATCGGGGACATTAGGACATTAGGACATTAGGACATTAGGACATTAGGATTATCAGGATGGGCAGGTTTTAGGTCTTTGACATACCAATAAGCCATTATGAAATGAGATTTTTAAGTATTCTAAGTATTAAAAGTATTATAAGTATTATAAGTATTAAAAGTATTATAAGTATTATAAGTATTATAAGTATTATAAGTATTATAAGTAATAAAATAATAAATAATAAAATATAGAAATAGTAATTGCAGAAAGGTATTTACGAATTGAGAAAAAGCGTAAAATGTTAAACTATAAAAATGCACGATACAAATTCCCCCCTAGCAAAATAAAGACGTCCGGGTGAAAGAAAAAGAACCATTCGTACTTTGATTGTTTCATATTTTTTTTCTATGTATTTTTTTCATATTTAGCTTCAATTATTTGTATAGTATAAAGTTTTTTTTAGTGCGTATATTTGCAATTACGTATATTTGCAATTATATTTGCAATTATATACTCTTTTTACTTGTAAATAAGCGGGAATGTATAATGCTAAACATTTTGAAACTTGAGAGTCGGGTCAAAAAAAAAAGGAAAATTTAATTTAGTATCCGAAGTTGCTTATATATTCTACATGAAATTAATCATAACTGTAATGTTAATATTGCAACGTTATATGTAGCGAAATTGTTTAAATTACTTATCTATAAGTTATGTTATTTTTAGATACCGCTACATCAATTTGTTACACCTTGACAAGCAAATCATGTTGCTTAAGGTGTGATTTGAAATTTAAGTAAATAAAAAAGTTTTGAATTTGAAAAAAAAAAATATAAGTTTATAAGTATTATAAGTATTATAATATAGTATTATAAGTATTATAAGTATTATAAGTATTATAAGTATTATAAGTATTATAAGTATTATAAGTATTATAAGTATTATAAGTATTATAAGTATTATAAGTATTATAAGTATTATAAGTATTATAAGTATTATATATATTATAAGTATTATAAGTATTATAAGTATTATAAGTATTATAAGTATTATAAGTATTATAAGTATTATAAGTATTATAAGTATTATAAGTATTATAAGTATTATAAGTATTATAAGTATTATAAGTATTATAAGTATTATAAGTATTATAAGTATTATAAGTATTATAATATTATAAGTATTATAAGTATTATAAGTATTATAAGTATTATAAGTATTATAAGTATTATAAGTATTATAATATTATAAGTATTATAAGTATTATAATATTATAAGTATTATAAGTATTATAAGTATTATAAGTATTATAAGTATAATATTATAATATTATAATATTATAAGTATTATAAATTATTATAAGTATTATAAGTATTATAATATTATAATATTATAAGTAATTATAAGTATTATAATATTAAATTATAAGTATTATAAGTATTATAAAGTATTATAATTTATAAGTTTATAATATTATAAGTATTATAAGTATTATAAGTATTATAAGTTTATAAGTATTATAAGTATTATAATATTATAAGTATTTAATATTATAATATTATAATTTTAATTATAATATATAATTATAAGTATTATAAGATTATATATTATATATTATAAGTATTATAAGTATTATAATATTATAATATTATAAGTATTATAAAATTATAATTATAAGTATTATAAGTATTATAATATTATAAGTTAATATTATAAATTATATATTAAATTATAAGTATTATATTTATATATTATAATTTTATTTTTTTTTTTTTTTTATATTTGCAATTACGTATATTTGCAATTATATTTGCAATTATATACTTTTACTTGTAAATAAGCGAATGTATAATGCTAAACATTTTGAAACTTGAGGGTCGGGTCAAAAAAAGGAAAATTTAATTTAGTATCCGAAGTTGCTTATATATTCTACATGAAATTAATCATAACTGTAATGTTAATATTGCAACGTTATATGTAGCGAAATTGTTTAAATACTTATCTATAAGTTATGTTATTTAGATACCGCTACATCAATTTGTTACACCTTGACAAACAAATCATGTTGCTTAAGGTATGATTTGAAATTTAAGTAAATAAAAAAGTTTTGAATTTGAAAAAAAAAATTATAAGTATTATAAGTATTATAAGTATTATAAGTATTATAAGTATTATAAGTATTATAAGTATTATAAGTATTATAAGTATTATAAGTATTATAAGTATTATAAGTATTATAAGTATTATAGTATTATAAGTATTATAAGTATTATAAGTATTATAAGTATTATAAGTATTATAAGTATTATAAGTATTATAAGTATTATAAGTATTATAAGTATTATAAGTATTATAAGTATTATAAGTATTATAAGTATTATAAGTATTATAAGTATTATAAGTATTATAAGTATTATAAGTATTATAAGTATTATAAGTATTATAAGTATTATAAGTATTATAAGTATTATAAGTATTAATATTATAAGTATTATAAGTATTATAAGTATTATAAGTATTATAAGTATTATAAGTATTATAAGTATTATAAGTATTATAAGTATTATAAGTATTATAAGTATTATAAGTATTATAAGTATTATAAGTATTATAAGTATTATAAGTATTATAAGTATTATAAGTATTATAAGTATTATAAGTATTATAAGTATTATTATAAGTATTATAAGTATTATAAGTATTATAAGTATTATAAGTATTATAAGTATTATAAGTATTATAAGTATTATAAGTATTATAAGTATTATAAGTATTATAAGTATTATAAGTATTATAAGTATTATAAGTATTATAAGTATTATATATTAAGGATTATATTTAAGTGAGGTAGCGAAAGTGACGTGAAAAAAAGGAAAAAAAGGTGGTGTACAGAAAACTTGGGCGCCAGTGTTTTCCAGAACCAAAACACCTCTGATAATTCACACACAAAAAAAAATAAAATCAAGGAATTTTTATATAGCGAAGGAAGAAAAAAAAATCAACACTACACCACAAAAAAAATTAGAGCCAACCAATATAGGCAGAAAAGAAAGTCGAGCCGATACACCAGAAAAAATTAATGCCAAAAAATCAAGGTCATAAAAAAATTTAAAAAAAGTCAAGAGCAAACCAAAAAAATCGAGAGCAAATAAAAAAAATCGAGAGAAAATCGACCAAATTTATGTTACGTAATCGTGGCTGTGCTTGTTCATGAACAATTCGAAATTTATACCGCATTAATTCTCACTATTGTCAAAGCAAAAAAGAAACAGTATTTTCAACGTAGTTAATATATAGGAACCAAGATCAAAACTCCAACTCCTCATCTGTTTATTCAACTCGTTGGTATTACAACCTCTTATCGTCTCTTATCTAGACTTGTATATCTACATAAGCAACAAAATGTATACGAACGGCAAGACAAGAACGATGCAATCCACTCAATATAATACGACGCATTCGCCAACGAGTTAGTAAATATAAAATATAGAAATAGTAATTGCAGAAATGTATTTACGAATTGAGAAAAAGCGTAAAATGTTAAACTATTAAAATGCACGTTACAAAGTTATAAAGGAAGGATAATAAAACGCCTTGAAAAGAAACGCACTTTCAAAAATAAGTTTTAAATACTAGACACAAACGGAAACATGTGGATTTACATCATTCATGTTACATCAGTTATTTTGTTCAATTCCCCAAAAGCTTTATTTACACAAACAACAGACATAAGCTAAATTAAAGGCCAATAATAATAACAAAGCAAGCGGTCAAAGATCATAAAACAATAGCATATAACAGCATAATACGTAACTACAGAATAGTTTCATCAGAAATAAAGCTTGTAAACTTCTAGGAATATCCAAAACAAACAGGGTTGGTTACAAGACTTTGTTCGGCGGTTCTGATAAACCAATCCAAATTTAGATAGCGAAAACTATATAACGCTCAGAGTTGATAAGAAAGGGCAGTCTCAATTTGAAGCACGTCAAACCTGCATCACTGTTGCTCGAAAATTTACGCGTCGAAATAAGTTTCAAATTAAATTATTAAGAGTTGTAAAAAGTGGCGTTGTATAATATTTGATGACAGATTATATTGAAAATATATGAAAAAGCTTTCGCCGTTTGCTGAAAACGGCTTCTAAAAGGTATTCATAATTCTAAGTGTGGTGTTCAGAATTCTAATAAGTGTTGAGAATTCTAAGTGGTATTTCGAAAGATCTGAGTTGTATCTGAGTTAGGATATCTAAGTGGTATTAAGAAAAATATAAAGTAAAACACGAGGTGAATTTTGGAGGCGAAAGATTAACAATACTGAATTATTGGTTTAAACTTTCCTGAAGGAGCACAAAGCAGAGCATTGTTTTTCGATTAAAGATAATAAAGGGGTGTTGATTCAACACACGCAACAGCAGACCAAAGGGGAAAGGATTCACCAGGAAATCACAGGTCAGGGCTAACTAGTATAAGGAATCGTTTCAAATTTAAATTTAAACACTGAATATATATTTCAAATTTGTAAGGAGTCAACAAAAATATTTAATACGTAGAAATTTACGTAGAAAGGATAAAATGTCTTGAACGTTCTAATTTTTTCAGTAAAAAGTGTCGTTTTTGGTGACTTTAAATTAAAAAAGGGAGATACAATTTTTGAGATAGATAATCTAAATAATATTAATTGATTGAAGGGTTTATTTGTCAGATTACAAAATTGTGAAGTGTAGATATTATTTCCTTTCATTATACGAATATTGATTGACTTCGATTTATCAATTCGTATTTTTACAAAACCTATCAAACAGCGGTATTATCCCCTCTTGCCTACACTCATTCGAGTTGCTCATTCCGAACTTAACGAGAACCTCTATCTTCGAGCCGCTAAATCTTCTACCAGTTCGTGATCCAGCCCACTGTTCTAGTAAAAAAGACATAATTCCTATATGTTTTGTATTGATTTTTTCATAGCTAACAAAATTACACAAAAAGATATCTGTCCACTTCTTATATTTCCACTATTTTGAACAGACTTTTTGCTTCTCGCTTTCTTTGCTCTTTGAATATTTGCTCTGCATAGTGACAAATACCTTTGGTTCCTGATTCAAAACACGTTAATGTTTTTACCGTACCTCTGAAGACCTCTATCAGTTTTGTTGGAAGCCTTTTAGCCTTCATAATTCTCCAACTACTTTTCAATGGCTTATCGATCATATCATCAGTTCTGACCTGGAGCGGTTCTGCTTTGCATACTTTGATAATGTCGACATAGTTATGCCTCCTACGACTAACACTCCCACGTCTTCAACTTAGTTCTTTCACGTTTCTTTTTGGCTGGTGTTGCTCATTATCAATACAAATGTCATTTCTATCTAAATGAACTCCGCTATCTTTTGTTACGTAGTCAACTGAGATGTTTTACTTGTTGATCTAGCGATAACAAAATATGGAAGACTTTTCAATGGCCATAAATTTTATACTGACAGCTCATTAAAGATAAATTGCAGTGGATTATGTCATTCAGTGACTAATTCTTCGAGAATACAACAGAACTTCAAAGAAAGATGATGTACTGAGATTATTTTATTATATAAGGACGAATTTGAACGAGGAGCGGTTATTTATTTATACATCCAGTTCTTCTTACGACATGCAGCATGTAAGTTTCTAGTAACTTGTAATAAATTCAAGATTGGTAATTCATTCTGTCGGCAATCCACATAAGTTGTGATGCATAATTATTCTAAAGAGTATCTTGGTGCAGGATTACAAGCAACATTAATCTGTAAAAGTACTTTCAAAAACGTATACTTTGACAGATATATAAAGTTTTGGAACCACGAAACTTTCAATGTAGTTAATTCCAATGAAAACCATATTTTAAATAGTAATTATAAGCAAAACTGGTGGTCATAAACAATAATATCTTTTACATCCAACAAATCTAGATAGTACTTATAAAACAGTTTACAAAAAATTATTCTAATGAAAAATAATCTTTACCTATATCCTTGTCAACAATTACAGAACCCAAACCTCTTTTCTGTCAGTTATAAAATTTGTCTTTAAAATTTTTCGGGACAATTTCTTATTCTTTTTATAGGCCAATGCCGCACAGATATTTTAATAAAAGTCAAATTGCTTCTAACTTGCTGAAAATTGTCTCCTTAACAAATAACTTTTATAAAATTAAGAGCATCTTTTAACTTAAGTGCGAATATTTAAATATCTTTATAAGTTACAAAGAAAACAACAAAAATTTATACTTGCTGTTGCTATTGTCGAATAGCGTAATTAACGGCATTAAATAGTTCCTGGTTCCAGTTCAAATCTCCATTTGACGTTAAAATATTAGTTTAGACAGTGCATCTATTTAAATCTATTACAATCAGCAGTCGCTTTTGGATCAGTTATTTATATCGAAGATCGTTTAATTTTCGTAGTGTTTTTAAAACAATTATGCTGCATAATTTATAGTTCTATTTTACATATTGCATGTCGTAAAATGAATTACAAATTACTCGAACTTACACGTCCGAAAGAATTAATCTCTACTCAAAATTTACATTTCTTTTATATACAAAAATTCCAACTACGTTATATTTTTCCAATCCATTCTAGATTTATTTCAAAGAATAAAACATCCTGTGTGATGCAATCATTTATGCCGATTTTGCGTTTTAAAAGAAACAAATGACCGGATTACAGATTTAGGTAAAAAGATGCGGGAAATTCAGGGAAACTGTGAATTAGGACTTACGGATGTAAATAGAGAGTTAAGTAGTTTAAAATCAGAATTTGAAAATGTGGGTAGAAATCAGGGATTGCAACACACTAGGATACATAGACCGGAAATTTCAGTAGAACAGTATTCCAAATTTTATGGAGACAACAAGATAAATCCTAAAGTAGTTTTAAACAATATAGGAAAACTGATACAGGGATCAAAAGATGAAAGGTACAATTTAAACTTCGTCAGATCAATGTTGAAAGGAAGCGCAGAGATATGGTTTGATTTAATAGGAAGCGAGATCGGGACATTTCAGGAGTTTGAAAGATAGATTTTTGAGAAAATTTTGGGAGAATACTCAACAATACAAGGCGCGAGATAATTTAATTACGGGGAAATATAATAAAAATTTAGGGATGACCAAAGAAATATACGCTAACAAAAATTCAGTCTAGCGAAGCAATTGGATCCGCCGATGGAAGAAACTCAAATCATAAAATACTTAGCATGACATTTTGGCGAAGAAATAAGACATTATGTAATGATTCAAAATATAGTAAACAGAGAGATTTTCTTGGAATATTTACAACGTTGTGATGAGTTAGGACAAAGTCGTGTAGTGGAAGGTAGGTTGGCACCAAGACAGCGAGAAAATTTAAGCAGATTGCAAAGAAACACGAAAACAAAAGATCAAATAATAGGGGAAATTATGGGGGACAATTTTATAGAAACAATCACAATAACTACTATCATAATAATAATTTTAGAAGGAACTGGAACACAAGAGATACTACAAGAAGAGAAGCAGAGCGGACGAATCACGACAGAAATATAAATCGGTGTACGATACAAACACAACATCGGGAACAAGCAGCACAACCTACATGAATGAACCGTACCTATGCAGAAGTTACGAGTCAGGCAAGACCATCTACGTCAAATCAGGATTTTTGAAAGAGGACAAACCAAGCAAGCCCTTAAAAATAAATGGATACGAACACCAGCCTGAATATATAGAATGTGAAATGGAAAAGGAAATTAATAGAAGCTTATTACCGATAATTAAATTGAGAATTGGAAATAGTCGAAGTGGAACACTCATTGATACGGGAGCTGAAGCGTCGTTAGTGTCTGAGGACTTTGTTAAACGGGAAAAATTAATAGGAAGCATGATGCCCATGAGGAAATTTAATGTAATAGCACCAAACAACAAGAGATTTGCAAGTGTATGCAAAATAATAATTCTGGAATGTGAAATGGGTAAGATAAAGTTCGAGAGTGAATTTATAATAGTGCCGGGATTAAGAGTAGATGCAATATTTGGTATGGACATAATAGATAAGTTGGGTTTAAAAATAAATGCCAAAGGAAAGGCAATAGATGTAAAGGGGGAAAATATAAAATGGGATGATGAGAAGAGCATTGAAGTCGAAGGAGACTGTATAAATATTAATAAATTTGAGGGTGAAGTTGATATAAAGGGGGATATTGATGATAATATAAAGTGTCCAGAAGAAGTAAAAGAAAGGGTAGAAGCATTGTTAATAAAGAATTCTGAACTAATAGGATCAGAATACAGAATAGCAACGGGTTATGTGCATAAATTAGAAGTCGTAAATATGGAGCCGTTTAACACAAAGCTATATCCTATTCTAGCAGCGTATAGGGATAGAGTGAAGGTAGAGATAGATCAGTTGCTAAGTGAGGGTATCATTGAGAAGGCAAACACGCATTTTGTTAATCCATTGGTTGTTGTTAAAAAGAATGATGACAGCATCAGATTATGTTTGGATGCTAGGAAAATAAATAAAATTAACAAACCTCAATACAGCAATCCACCAACTATGGATACAATTTTAGCAACAATAGGCAATAAGAAAATATTTTCAAAAATTGACTTAAAGAATTCATTTTGGCTTATTCCACTGGACCGTGAATCCAGAAAATATACGGGTTTTTTGATAGAAGGGCAAATTTATCAATTTAAAGTGGTTCCTTTTGGTTTGTCTTCAAGTACGGCTGCATTAGTAAAAGCCATGCAGGGTATATTGGAACCATATGAAGAATTCTGCATACATTATGTGGATGATGTTTTAATTTTTAGTGATGACATAGAACAACATTTTGTACATCTTGAACGGATCTTGTTAGAACTAAACTTAGTAGGAGCACTAAAACTAAATATGAAGAAGTGTGAATTTTTCCAGGAAAAGATAAAATTTTTGGGATATCAAATTAGTAATGAGGGCATATTCATGGACAAAAGTAGACTATCAGAAATACTAGAATATCCTAGACCATGAAATATACGCACTCTAAGAGCCTTTTTGGGAGTAGTGAACTTTTATAGAAAGTTTGTTCCGTCATTTTCACGGAAAACTATTCCATTATTTGCTTTGTTGAAGAAAGGGGTTAGATGGTCGTGGAGTGAGACTCCTGAAGAGGCATATCGGAGCCTAATAAATCAGTTTCATGAGCAAGTAATTTTGAGACACCCAGACTTCTCAAAGGAATTTGTGGTACGCACGGATGCGTCGGGTAATGCTTTAGCCGCGGAATTATATCAAATCCAGGATGGTATAGAGGTACCCATCTCGTTCATATCTAGAACTCTCAAAACGTATGAACTGAATTATACAATTAGTGAGAAGGAAATGGCAGCAGTAGTCTTCGCGATCACGAGACTAAAATTCTACCTGATGAGAAAACACTTCATAGTTGAAACAGACTATTCCGCTTTGTGTTCACTACTCAACACTAGATTTACAAACAATAGAATATACAGATGGGGTCTTCTATTGCAAGATTTTGATTTCGAGATCAGATATATAAAAGGTAAAAATAATATTGTAGCAGATGCTTTTAGCAGAAATAAGATAAATAATAATTTAAAGTCAAATGACATATTTGTAGCAATGCATAACTCTAATGAGGAAGGTGTACCCGGATAGGCCATAGGAAATTACAACAAGAGAGGAAGACTTAGAGAGGAAACTACATAGAGTCAGAAGAAGGCTACAGGCAAGAGCACGAAAGTACGTGGACAAAATGAACGAAAAGATAAAGAGAAGAATTACATTCCAAATAAGAGACAAGGTAATTATCAAAAAATCTAAGGGTAGGAAGAAGACACCTGCATACATGTGCCAAGTTACAGTTACCCTACATAGGTCTATTTCTGATAAATAAGGTCGTAGGGGAGAACACGTACGAACTGAAAGAGGTAAACTCAGACGTGATCAGGGGAAAATTTCATGTAAATGTAATGTACCACTACAAGGAATAGAAACTAAACAAATTATAAATATGAGAAAGCAATAGAACATAGGATAGCTTAACAATAAATTAGGATAGGAGAATCAAATAGGATATTAATAAATTAGGATATCATCATAAATTAGAATAGATTAGGGAATAGGTATTGTACATATTGTAAATATTAGAAAACAATAGAATATAAGATAGGTTAATAATAATTAGGATAGGTTTAGGATAAACAGGAGTAACATAGGTTGATAAAAGGGAGTGATTCATTGGATATGGGAAAAGATGATGATGCTTATGAGATATAAGAAAAGGTATAGATAAGTTGGGGATAGATGAATAGAAGGGGTTTATTAGAAACATGGAGAGATGTAAATACGTTATATAAATTAATAATAAATAGGAAAAGTATTGAATAGAGACAAGAGAAAATGAAGATTTGAAGAAGAATTATATAAGTAGTGATGAAAAATATGAAAGTGGAAAAAGTTTATGTAAATAATAAAGTATGAGTAGATAGGTAGTAAAATATTAATAAAGCACAATAGGTAGTATGCAAATAGAAGAAGTTTATGTAAATAGAAAAGTATGGATAGATAAGTAGCAAAATACTAATAGATTATAATAGAACAATAGTAATAAAAATTTAGAATGAATAGGTGTATAGGTATAATATAATAAAAATAGGAATAGGAATGTAAAAATAATGTAGGAGTTGTGTACATAGTAGAATAAAATAAAAATAAACAATTTTGGCCCAATGTGAATTTTGTTCACGTTGGGCGCCAAAAACTAACATTTTTCCAAAAACTTTTATTTTAATTTAGGGGATTAATACTGTAATTATAGGGTTAATTTAGGGGTAGGTTAAGTCATGGGATCGTAGAATAAACAAAAGTAACTCCCAAGTAATAAAAGCACATAATTACAGATATTAGAAGAGTAAATAGGTCATTTTAAATATTAGTTGAGAGCACACTGTATATAGCAGTACAAGCGATTAAAATACATATCCAAGAATAGCTACGAGCAAAGACAAGAATTTAAAAATGTAACGAAACGCATTGAAATTAAATCAGTAAAAAACCTGCATGAATTGGCTAGATAAATATTCAAAAAGTGCGTTAATATATCATGTTAAACGCACGCAGAAATTATGCATTATTTGAAAAGCGTACTTGATCTAAAAGTATCACATTTATTCAAAAATCTAATTTATTAGGAAATAACCAAACACCGAAATTATTCCATTCAGATTAGATTAAGTCCAACAACAATAGTACGTGATTTGTTGGACGAAGATTCTTGGGATTTCTGAATCAAATAAGAAGTATTATAATAAATTACGTGACATTCTTAGCATTGCTTCATGCAATTGAACTAAACAATTGCTAAAGTTTCCCAAAATAACAAGAGATAAAACACTTGGTCTCGCCCAGCACGTGGAGTCAACGAATCGCAAACAAAAGGGACCGATTTTATAAATATCATGACAATTGAATATAGAGTGCTAAAGTGCTAAATATTTACGTAAACAGTAAATTAAGTTAAAGTAAAATTATAGAGTGTGTAATTGTGCAAGCGAGCCGTACTTCTAAAGACGTAAGTAGATCAGATTTAGTAAAATTATACCATTTCTAATAATAAATAAAACAGGGCTCTTAATCACCACTTTTATTACAATCTTAATTACAATCTTAAATTACAATCGAAATAACGATCCTAATAAAGATCTTGTTACGATTCCTGTTAATAACGATCTTAAATAAAATTTTGGATACGAGACTCTGGAGAATGCTGCCTGTTCAAGCAATTTGATAATCTCTAAAAATGGTAAATATTCTATTACGGAAATGAAAAACCGTTCATTGGAATAAACTCACCGATAACGATTTGGATACTAATTTGGTTGGATGTCAACTTCAATTCTTGGGAATGCAGAGCATCTACTGAACCACTTCAGGTTAGATATTTTGATATGATTTATTTTAAAAACTGTTTCTATCTTAATAATAATTCAAAGTGTAAGAGCCGACAAATTGGGGTTTCATGTATAAATTTATAAAAAGTAATAGACATCTTGAAACGTTTCAAAAGGTCTCTAAATGTAATAAAATCTCGTTTTGCTGGCTTGATTTTCTAAAAATCTGACAGATATAAATAATTTAAAAAGGGAGAAGATATTTAAAAAAGAAAATTATAAATTAACATTTCTACAAGTGCTTGAGTAATAAAAGAATATATCACAACATAAATGGCTTGACCCAATTGTGGGGCTAAATATTGATATAAAACAAGGGACTGCGAGTATCACAGCATAAATTTGTACGCCCAGGCCGTGGGGCGAATATCCCAGTAAATATGACATGCCCAAACCGTGGGGCCTAATATAAGGGGAATATCACAGTAAATATTGCGTCCAAGCGTAGGGGCTAACAGGGATTAACACAGCAATATATATATATATATATATATATATATATATATTTAAATAATAGAACCTAATAGGAAATTATTAAGAAATTGTTAAAGAAATCATAAGTCAATTACAACAATGTAATTCAAGGATAGATGTAAGAAGGTTATTAACAGTTCATGAAAGAACGGATGCAATACAATGTATTCCAGACGATAGTGATACTGCAGGTGGCAGGTCACAGACAGTTAAGATATCGCAATTACCTAAAGTAAGATTGTAACAATGTAACAGTGTATAGAATTAAGAACAAGCAGTCATGAGCTCTGCAAGTTCCCACAGAATTGTGAAGGGCAGGGATATTATAAATAGCCCGGGAGCCCCAAAACCCAGCAGTCAGTCAAAGTATTCAGCTTTAACATTGCAGTTGCTTCGGCTGCTCACAATAATACAATTAGTAATTATTTTTCGATTAAATTAATTTAATTCAAAATTGTCAAAATTCCATATTAACCTCTGTTTAATTAAATAAATTTGTTAAGAAGTTTTGGAATACGTTTTTAAAAAGACAGTTTCCAAGGCCCGAACCTTAACTCGTGTAAAACTGTGACATCGGTTTTTGGTATCATAAAGGCTTGTAAAGATACTATTTGATAGCAAACTACATTAGGAAAATACGTATTAAATTTTGTATTTATAATAATTCTTGTATTGAAAAGGCATTATTCTTTTTGGAGAACTCGAAAATGGGATGCTTATACGTAAAATATTATAATGTTTAACCGGTATGCGAATGAGTAATGAAATAGAGAAGTGCGTAGTACAATTTTACTGCTTTGAACTTCCGTCTATAAATTCTATGAATTCCTATTGTTAAAGTTGTAGCTGCAGTATACCTACTCAAGAAAAAATTTTGCAAGATTCGTTCACGCTGATGCTAAAATCTTTAACGAAGAAACTTGGAAATGAGTAACTGATTAACATCCAGGACTTAGCATTGTTCAACTGTACATAAGTAAGATTTTTTTAGAACAATTTCAATAATATTGGTGGAAAACCGAACAGTCTAGTCTTTTACCAAATACTTTCATTCATAATCGCTTATATGGGTCAATAGACAATACGTCGTCTGTTAAACAAATTTGATTAGTTGTTAGTGTGCTTAATGTTAACAAGGAAATGTGGTAACATAACTTTTCCTGCATCTTGCTAACCAGCGCGTATCCAAAATTGCATTAGCATATTCAAGAATTCATAGTGATATAAATGACACTAGATCGTAGTTCGTTTTCAAAGTTAGATGAATATTTAGATTCCCTGGTTTCCTACATGGAATTCAACTAGTATTATAGCATATAATTATGACGTGTGTCTCTTGTAGAATACACATTTTTCTGTCTCTTACTTACAAGATGATTAAGCTAGTTAAGTAATGTATATAATATCCACTTAGTGGACTGACTACCTACTACAGAATAAGAATGAATTTGATACGTGACAGGAAGTACAAGTAACAGTAATACTAATAGCATGCTCTGTAATTTTTATAAAATAAGTAATATTCAAGAATTAAATAACCGGTTGTATAATGCCAATACAAAAAAGACCTGAATTCTTCACAGCAGAAACTCTTTCATTTCTGTTTTACTCTTGGTAATGAAAACCTGAAAATTACATGGATTTTGAACAACAATCAATCAACATATACTAGTCGTATACAAATATGTAAATTAATGTGCTGAGGAATCTATCCATGCTGGTAATAAGCTAATAGACTACTTAATTTCTTGGATCTTACACATATAAAAGCTTTTCAGAATAATCTGATGGGTGGATGGCTAAACAAGAATAAAGGACTTTTGTCTTGTAATTGAATGTAGTATTATGGGTAATTCTAAAGTCGTACAATATCCACAAGAATACCAAACTCGCATTAGTTTAGAAAGATTGTGGTCCTGTATACAAGGTGCTTCATAAGTAGTAGATGAAGTCGATATGCCTTTTTACTTACTCCTAAAGAAGAATACTTTTAAGAAATTATTTTCTATATAGAACTTTGATCAGAACACTGTTGCGACGTTGAAATAAATATTTCAATGTGCTATAAATTATTGGAATTAGTGATTGACATAAATTAGTAATTAATAATTAGTAAACTAATAGTGCTTCGATTGTTAATTATAAGTGCATTGAGTATAGATTAGGAAGATAGTAGTGTCGCTTTACAGAAATTAGTACAGTTAGTGATTAGCTGGAATAGATTGTTCTTAGTACTGAATAAAATCAAACTGTATTTCTTCAACAAGACCTAACTTTCATGTGATATGCTTCCTATTGTTCCCCATTCCCATCAGTTTCCGTCCTTTCCCATCCCTCTATGTTTTTCGTTTAACGTTCAAATAACTATGAATTTTTATTTAATAATAGGTATACAAATCCGACTACTAAGTTAATATTTTCTATTGTTTATTAACTTGAGGTTTCGCCAATGGTAAATTGGAAGAAATCGCCAGCTGGTGATAAATTCACCATTTGTAAACTTTGTAATTAGTTTATTATTTTTTTCTATTTTGTGCACACATGTATAAATGTACAAGTTTTCAATAAAGAAGTCATTATTAAGTATTCTATGTTTACTAATGGCAATTCAGTATTAATAATATGTTTGACTAGCATTTTAGTTTTGTCTAGAAATCATTTACATTCTCGCCCTTAACAAACCAGTATAGTGGTTTGCAGTACTTATAGCCTGATAATCATATACGACTTATAACGTCCGGTCTTTAATAATGCGTGACGACACCTCACCTGTTGCTTTGCGGGGTCGAATATCAATTTTATATCGTTCTTTGTCGGTCGCTTGCCATAACTGAGATAGGTCAGATGAGGCCTGATATGAGAATAGTAAATGTTCTTCGTATAGCAGTGGATCGTAGTGAGTAATGCATTTAATTTGTTTCATTGATAAATTAAAGGTTAGTGTTTTCGATGTAATCTTATTTTTGTTAAATTTTATTCTTTCGAGACTTTTAGCGCTTGTAGATGCCAACCATAGATATCGTCTAAGAAGTTGGTTGAGAATTCGTCTATAGTGACAGATCGACTGGAGGAATCCTTTGTGAAGACGTAGAAAAATCCAGGTAATGTATTTTCTAAAAGCAATCCTAATTATGCAGTAATTGTCTTTAATTCAAGTTCTGGTGTAATAAAAAAAGGAAACGGTTTTCATTATTGCAAGCCTTTTCTATGCAAGCATTTAATAAGGGCTAGTAATAATTAATAAGGCCAGCATTTATTCTTTGTTCAAGCTAAGCGATAGTGAGATAAGCTTGCACGTTTAACTTTCTGTTTTCTAGTTGTATGTTTCTCTACTGTAATTGGAAAACAAAAACCTAGTTCATACAATTGCAATCTTGGTAGAAACTATATTATCAACGGCTTAAAAAATATTTTTGTCTACACATGTTCCTTAATATTTTCATACCGTAAATACTCATTTAAATTTCTAAGAACTTTCTTAAAATTTTTGTATTAGTATTAGTTTAAAAATAAATGGGTGTTAATATTCTAACAACATTTAATTCTAGTATTATATTAAGAAACACCATAATGATACCATTTTTGTGAAAATCTCTCCAAATTAATTAATCTTGTATTAAAAGTTAACAATTACTTTGTAGTTGAGTCTAGATAAATATGAAATGTTGAATTTTATATATTATATATAGACATAATATATATATATATATATATATATATAATTAATGTTACAAGGTGAGGATATATATATTAAATTAACATAGAAATTAAATCGAAAAATATTTTTAAAATAAAGTTTGCTTCAAGTTGTTGTATAAAAATTGTATAACTTGTATAAATATAAAAATGTCAGATTTTGAAACCTTTCAGTTTCACTTTTTGTTATTTAAAGCTTTAAATATAGGATGCCTATGTGTGCGTGTGTGTGTGTGTATGTATGAACATGAGTGTGCGTTCATGTTATATTTATATGAGTGTCAAAGTATATTTCTGATTATATATTTTAAATCTGTTTGTTTGTTAGTACTTTGTTAGTACTTCACATCATACATGCACATCACATTCATACATACATACACATGTACACATACACACACGTACTAACAAACAAACAGATTTAAAATATATAATCAGAAATATACTTTGACACTCATATAAATATAACATGAACGCACACTCATGTTTATACATACACACACACACACGCACACATAGGCATCCTATATTTAAAGCTTTAAATAACAAAAAGTGAAACTGAAAGGTTTCAAAATCTGACATTTTTATATTTATACAAGTTATACAATTTTTATACAACAACTTGAAGCAAACTTTATTTTAAAAATATTTTTCGATTTAATTTCTATGTTAATTTAATATATATATCCTCACCTTGTAAGTTAATAGCAATTGATGTATATGTTAGCCTAGTTAATTGTATTTTAGAAAGCCTGTGATCAAGAATTTGAAATAGATTCGAAAATTTAGGCCTTAAAAAAGAGTACACTTTCTTCCAGCTGACCTCAAACCCATTAATAATATATCGTATATATATATATATATATATATATATATATATATACATGTATATATTATATATATATATACATAATATGTATATATTGCTATGCTATTTATTTTTTTCCGGTATTTTTGCCTCACAATGATGTGTCGTATAACTTTATTGCTGTGTTCGTACTCGGCTTTCTACTCTGCGTCTCTAAACCTATACTTCTTTTTATATATCTGCCTCGGCTAGCTCAAACTAATCAACACAGGGTGCACGACACGACAATAAAGACTGTTTAACCCACCATATTTCTATCTCTTATTTGTTAAAATAATACAAATGAAGCAATCCAAAATTCAAATAAGAATCGACTATATTTACACTTTGTATTTTAATAACTTATTAATTTGATTTTATATTCAAAAATTTGCTCCTGAATAAAATGTTAATATCTATCTAATTCCATCAAACCGTATACCGTATACCGTATACCGTATACCGTATACCGTATACCGTATACCGTATACCGTATACCGTATACCGTATACCGTATACCGTATACCGTATACCGTATACCGTATACCGTATACCGTATACCGTACACCGTATACCGTATACCGTATACCGTATACCGTATACCGTATACGTATACCGTATACCGTATACCTGTATACCGTATACCGTATACCGTATACCGTATACCTGTATACCGTATACCGTATACCGTATACTGTATACCGTATACCGTATACCTGTATACCGTATACCGTATACCTGTATACCGTATACCGTATACCGTATACTGTATACCGTATACCGTATACTGTATACTGTATACCGTATACCGTATACCGTATACTGTATACCTGTATACCGTATACGTATACCGTATACCGTATACCGTATACCGTATACCGTATACGTATACCGTATACCGTATACCGTATACCGTATACCGTATACCGTACACCGTACACCGTACACCGTACACCGTACACCGTACACCGTACACCGTACACCGTACACCGTACACCGTACACCGTACACCGTACACCGTACACCGTACACCGTATACCGTATACCGTATACCGTATACCGTATGTATACCGTATACCGTATACTGTATACTGTATACCGTATACGTATACGTATACCGTATACCGTATACCGTATACCGTATACCGTATACCGTATACTGTATACCGTATACCGTATACCGTATACTGTATACCGTATACCGTATACCGTATACCGTATACCGTATACCGTATACCTGTATACCGTATACTGTATACCGTATACCTGTATACCTGTATACCGTATACCGTATACCTGTATACCTGTATACCGTATACCGTATACCGTATACCGTATACCGTATACCGTATACCGTATACCGTATACTGTATACCGTATACCGTATACCGTATACCGTATACCGTATACCGTATACCGTATACCGTATACCGTATACCGTATACCGTATACCGTATACCGTATACCGTATACCGTATACCGTATACCGTATACCGTATACCGTATACACGTATACCGTATACCGTACGTAACCGTATACCGTATACCGTATACGTAACGTAACCGTATACGTAACTGTATACCGTACACCGTACACCGTACACCGTACACCGTACACCGTACACCGTACACCGTACACCGTATACGTATACGTATACCGTATACTGTATACTGTATACTGTATACCGTATACTGTATACCTGTATACTGTACACTGTATACCGTATACCGTATACCGTATACCGTAACCGTAACCGTATACCGTATACCGTATACCTGTATACCGTATACCGTATACTCTGTATACTGTATACTGTATACTGTATACCTGTATACCTGTATACCGTATACCGTATACGTATACTGTATACCTGTATACTGTATACCGTATACCGTATACGTATACCGTATACTGTATACCGTATACTGTATACTGTATACCGTATACTGTATACTGTATACCTGTATACTGTATACTGTATACGTATACCGTATACCATTGTATACTGTATACCGTATACGACTATACCGTATACCTGTATACCGTATACTGTATACTGTATACCTGTATACCGTATACCGTATACCGTATACTCGTATACCGTATACCGTATACCTGTATACCGTATACTGTATACCGTATACCGTATACGTATACTGTATACCGTATACCGTATACCGTATACCGTATACCGTATACTGTATACCGTATACTGTATACGTATACCGTATACTCGTATACCGTATACCGTATACCGTATTACCTGTATACTGTACACGTACACTAACGTACACTACACCGTAACTACACGTATCACGTAACCGTATACCGTATACCTGTACACCGTACACCGTATACACCGTACACGTAACCGTAACTGTTAACCGTATACCGTACTACCGTACACCGTAACACGTACACCGTAACCGTATACCGTATACCGTATACCGTATACCGTATACCGTATACGATCGTATACCGTATACCGTATACCGTATACTCGTATACCTGTATACGTATACCGTATACCGTTACGTATACCGTATACCGTATACCGTATACCGTATACCGTATACCGTATACCGTATACTGTATACCGTATACCGTATACCGTATACCGTATACCGTATACCGTATGCCGTATGCCATAGACCGTATGCCGTATGCCGTATGCCGTATGACGTATGCCGTATGCCGTATGCCGTATGGCGTATGCCGTATGCCGTATGCCGTATGATGCATGCCGTATGCTGTATGCCGTATGCTGTATGTTGTATGCTGTATGCTGTATGCTGTATGCTGTATGCTGTATGCTGTATGCTGCATGCTGCATGCTGCATGCTGCATGCTGCATGCTGTATGCTGTATGCTGTATGCTGTATGCTGTATACTGTATACTGTATACTGTATACTGTATACTGTATACTGTATACTGTATACTGTATACTGTATACTGTATACTGTATACTGTATACTGTATACTGTATACTGTATACTGTATACTGTATACTGTATACTGTATACTGTATACTGTATACTGTATACTGTATACTGTATACTGTATACTGTATACTGTATACTGTATACTGTATACTGTATACTGTATACTGATACTGTATACTGTATACTGTATACTGTATACTGTATACTGTATACTGTATACTGTATACTGTATAC
Organism: Platerodrilus igneus; assembly: GCA_036346225.1. Classification (NCBI taxonomy): domain Eukaryota; kingdom Metazoa; phylum Arthropoda; class Insecta; order Coleoptera; family Lycidae; genus Platerodrilus; species Platerodrilus igneus. Next base: position 5,451,217 of record JARFIW010001701.1, read on the forward strand.
TGTATACTGTATACTGTATACTGTATACTGTATACTGTATACATCTGTATACTGTATACTGTATACTGTATACTGTATACTGTATACTGTATACTGTATACTGTATACTGTATACTGTATACTGTATACTGTATACTGTATACTGTATGCTGTATGCTGTATGCTGTATACTGTATACTGTATACTGTATACTGTATACTGTATACTGTATACTGTATACCGTATACCGTATACCGTATACCGTATACCGTATACCGTATACCGTATGCCGTATACCGTATACCGTATACCGTATACTGTATACTGTATACTGTATACTGTATACTTTATACTGTATACTGTATAAGGTTGGGTAACAATTTTTGTTTGCCTTATCAGTCTTTACGCCCGTATTAAATGAATTAGAAAACTCATGCTACCGTGTATACCAATTAAATTAAATCTATATCTTTAAAAATAATATAGTTGCTCTTTTAAATGAATGTATTGATGTTAACTGTTAAGCCACCAGTCAGCCAATTGAATTTTTTATAAAACGCGTCAGAACAACTAGTAAACCAGATTTTAGATTTGGTCATATACTATTATTAATCTAGATAGATTTATCGCGAAAGATGTAATACAAATCCATTACATTGCTCCCGAACCTCGTTCCGTTGTATAAGATCAAATTGTTATAATGAAGAACTTTATACAAAATTGGAGTTGGCCATTTTCGTGCCAAAAAGTAATAAGAGGGTGTTGAGTAAGACGGTACTCTGAAATATATTTGAGCAATTACATTATATTAAAGAACTTAAATGTTTTATTACTCTCACTTCAGCTAGCTTTGAATCATGAATTCTGTACTTATTCTTTACATGCTTTTTAGAACGAGCAAATGAAAGCAATTTATATTAATCATCATTTAAGGACATTCTGTCTACAATACTTTTCAGAACGCCGATAGGGACCTGAATTGCGAACGCGTCAGTAAGTGAACAGATTTTATTAAATTTTTTCAGATTATTGGCATAAATTGAAGCAGAGCAACTTTAATTTTATCAGATTGTTAAGGAATATTAAAAATAAAGTAGGATCTAAGCGAAAACCTTAATGGAAATGGTAATTGTAAGATGCTCGAAGTTAGAAATCAAATTAAGAAGTAATTGTTTGTAGCCAATTTTATTTTCTTCGCCCAAAGTATGTCTCAACGCATTCTAAAATTTTAGTGTCCAACACTAACAAGTAATAATGGAAGACTGACTATGTTGATTGGATAATTAGAGCCCCAGTTTGTTATGTGGCGCTCATAGTTCGCCGAATGTAATCTAAAATTCCTACCTATAATACGAAAAAAATAAAGGTTTTACAATGTTAACTTGGTTGGAGTTCAAACTTGCACCAAACTGGTAAATATTTTAAGAAACTTCTCACTTTGCTCTAATGATTAAAAAAATTCAAATTAATAGCATCAAATAATTTAATTCAGAAGATGACAAATTGCAGACAGCACAAAACTAGTTGAATCTATAGTTACAAAGCTTTTTTCTGCCATTTGTTTGCGGTCAAGCTATGCCCTATCGCACTGTCTAATTGTATACTGGTACTGTAACAATTCTTCTTTGTTTTATAAAAAATTGCTTTCGAAACAACTTAGAAGTGTTAAGGCAATAGAAAAAAATTTAAAAAATTCGCCAAAAGTATTTGCTTGGAAATTTAGGTAGATTTTCTAATTTTTAATAAATCCTTAGTCCCATATGGAATACAACATGCGATTTTTTATTTTTTAGTTTGTTTCAATTATAAGACTAACTTAAACATTTTGTACCCACAATTTAGCTGTTTTGAAACCTGATTTGTAAAGTCATAAATAGCAATTTAACCTTTCAAAAGTCCGTGGATCCACCTTATTATTCACGAAACATCTCAAGATTTTCAACTTGTTTAATACACATAGCGCGTACGCGTTAAACATTTATTTTGATAAGATTTCTCCCTGTTGAACTGTCATTACAAGTAATTTTTTGAATCCGCTCACTTCCACATGATGTTCGAGTCAGCAGGTTGGGAAGCCGTTGATGGTGAGGTATTATGATCAAAAATTTAAGTGCCTTAATCTGATTTTATCACAGCGCGAAAACCCAGTAGGGCCAACAAAAACATAAAAAGCTTACAAAATACTGTAGAATCAAAGACCACCCACTAACTCAAATGTACACTCTAGCCAACCAGCACCGTTAACCATCATCGAACTCATCCATCACGTACGATAACAGTCTGAGGTCATCGCCTTTGTCACTATAATCAACTAGCTGGAACCAGTGCCTAACCAATCTAAGAAAAGCAGCTTTTGCGGCCAGTGGTTGAGGTGAACTATTTTTGCATGATCCAAAAAAATTTTTTTTTATTTTACAACCTCTTCTTGCACAACGACTAAGTTTCGAGCCTCTATAACCTTAATTGTTCCAGTCTGTAAGATACGGCACCCAGTTGAGTAAAAATTACAATTTTCTTGGTAGATTATTAAATAATAATTTGATTTACTTAGATAAAGATTTTCTTGAAGGTATTATCTAGTATGTTTGAAATTTTCAGTAGTAACAATTGTAAGATTATTTGAATTACAGTTCATTCATTAATTTGTACGAGATTATCAGACCTGGTGATCATGTAGATTATAAAAAACGAAATTTTAATTAACTAATAATTTTGATATCTCTAATACATTTGAAATTATTTACTGCTTTTTATAATTATTATAGGATAAAAATTATTCAATATATGATAGATACCTTCTGATTCTACTATATTCAATTCTTTAAAAGTAATAACTTAAACATTTTAAAATGATCTATTTGGATAAAGTTTCTGTATCTGCCCTAAAATTATATATATTTAATACTTGCTAGATACAGTGTTATCCACCTTCACTTTATTTTGTTTTCCACTTAACTAAGAATATTTTAACCCTGCCCTTTTCATGATTTCTCATGGGATAATAGTCAAGCTAATCGCCGGCACAGCAGGTTTTGATAGTTCCATACCATACGCATAAAAGTCAAAGTTCCGAATTGTTGTTCTATCTTCCTCCTAGGGGAAAAATCACAAAATACGTTCTCTTAATAATTAAAACTGTTACACTGAAGCCCAACGCCTTGAAATCCAAAATGTGTAACAATTTACATTCACCATATTTAAAATAATACCACTACAGTCTTATGCTGAGTATCAAGAGGTTAGAATGAATACTAGTTAATTGGTGGAAACTTTAGCTTTAACCCTCATATAGTATATCAAAAAATAATGATTTTCAAAATTTTTGTTTGCCCTTTCGTTGCCTCCAAAACGCTCTAAACTGAAATAGCAAAACCAAGTAGGTACAAACAATTTAAGATAACTGATATCAGTTAAAGATCTACCATGATGTTAGTTGAAGTACTAATTTCTTCAAAACTTGCTTTTATCTTTGAGTATTGGACAAAGTGCACCACTACATGCCTAAATGTACAAGTTTTTAATATCAAGGACTTCTGCGGCTGCTGTCTGCTCATACTCAACATCAAACTCCTTGAAACATTGAGTTTTTCTATAATTCAATTTCGCTCAAACAACTGTAGAACTTGATATCAAAGACATATACGTCTTTGAGTACAACTAAAGTAAATAATATGAAATTCTCAGTAAATTGAATATTGCTTTAATTAATTATAGCAAGCTAATTGGTATGATCGAAAACAAATAGTGCTTGTTTTTATACCAATGCTATATTGTTTTCAGATTTAATAAGGTTCCTAAATTAAAATATCACTTATTAACGGGCCCAACGTCCTCTTTCAAATTTCTGTAAAACTTTTTGTCACTTTGTTAATAGACGTTGCGCTCATTTCCCCTATTTTCGCTCATTCGTTTTAAACATCATAATTTTCAAATTAGTGTCGCGACTGAATGAACCCCGCTTAAGTCTTACTCTTAACATTACAGTCTCTGCAACCTCTTCCAATATATGTATGTATTTTGCTGTGCTTATGTCCGCGTTGTTGCGCCGTTAAAGTGTGCTGTGATGCAGATATAGCAAATTGTAAAATTTGTAATTGTTGACTTACCTTCCTTTCTAACTTTACCTTGCCAGGCTAACTCAATGGATTAATTGAGTTTTCAAAACGAAATCAAACGCAGCAACATCACAAAAGATCTATACAGTCAAATAAATTTTCTCTCCTACAAAATCACATAGAACATTTTCAGCATAGTTTCTATCAAACATCAAATTATTTCTAACAAGTACCTATTTACTTAATTATAAAAATGTCTCTTACCTTCTTTAAGTCTGTATGTACGGAAATAATCTCTTCTCTTATGAATAGTTAACCTGGCTTTGATTCCCACGCTTGTAAAGTTTCTTTGGTCAAAAAAATCCGTGATAAATAATTTATTAAAAAGGTCAGAATATTTCGAACGCTGAGCACAAACTTTCCTTTTACAAAAAAAAATTATTATATGACTAATATTTATTCTACCTTAAATTTAAACGGCATATACTTAAATATCAGTTACAAACAATTATCTAAGGGTAATACTTGCAAAAAGATTTACAAAACGCTTCTCCAATTTGTAATTAACATTATTAAATATCTTCGGCTTCCATTCTAAAATCGACGGCAAATCCCAGTTTACAAGACCTTGCATAATAATTAAATCTCCATTTAGAAACCAATGTGCATCCTCGGTTTAATTATAAAATAAAATTTTAAATAGGTTTTTATATCGAAGCATTTCCCATCCTCATTGCATATTACAAAATCAAATAATTGCATTTACCAATTTTCAAATTTACGCCGGTTACTTTTAAAATTTACTTCTTTATTCACTTGTTACATGGTAATCATTAATTACGATATGCAAATTGCATACTCAAAATAACATCTTCGCAAAGCAATAAGCTTTCGACTTAATCAAAGTAACATTTTTAAGATCGAATTTATGAATCAATCTTTTTAACAAAAGTCTCCATTTATATACAAAAATTATCTCCATTTCTAGATCGTTCTAGCTCCGTACAGAACGTAATACAACGTAATGATGCAGGGATTCCGAGAATTCCTCATTGGCGTTCTATTACCACAATAGCGTGATTTATGTGCTCAGGGACGAACGCTGTTGGTCTATCTTTAATACCCAAAGTTAATGTTCGCGGTTTCCTTCTATCCTACAGTAATTTCAAAGATCATAAATAATTCTTATCTACTTTTATGGGGTTCTTAATGTTCCGGCCGTTTCTTGGAATAAATTTTTATCTGTTAATTAGGTACTTACGTAGTTCTAAGTACAGATGACGCATACTCTCTTATTCCTAATATTATTAAAAATTCCTTATGTAAAGTGAATTTATGTAATACAAAAGTCAATTTATATCATTAATTTAAAGCTCTATAATGCTGACAAGGCACATTTCTATAGAAAATATTTGCTTTCACGGTACAATGTCTTTTTAATACACATCTCACACACACATCTCAATTATTGAGATTAAATTTGGGGTTTTAAATACACGAAATTATTTATTTTTATGCACGGAAAGGTCATTTTTATTACAAACGAATGGCTTTGCATTTATTTTAGAGTGGTTATTTAAAAACACGGAATTGTGTTTTTCTCTTGTATATCAATGAATAAAAGTTCGCATGTATTATACAGAGCTTAACGATGAATTTACGGAAATTTCTATTTTTTCCGGATTCTTTTATATCTTGGTAGGAATATTTATAGAATTTGAGTTTCAATGACCTCTCATGACCCCTTATCACGTCAATATATATATATATATATATATATATATATATATACATATATGAGTTAGTAAGATAAAATAATAACTTAAACTTTTATGCAAAGTCCAAATGATTATTTCAAATCAAGCTACTAGTAGAAAGATGGAAAATATAAGGCCTTGGACACCACTTAAACCTGTATCTTAGTCTTTCCAGGACCATAGGTTTACTAATAACGTCACCGAGACCGATGCCGACAATTGGAAAAACTAAGATACAGGTTCAAGTCCTGTCCAAGACCTTATATTTTGCATCTTTGAACTACTAGCTCGATTTGCAATGATCATTTGCTCTTTGCATAAAAGTCTAAGTTATTATTATTTCATCTTATTAACTGTAATGCGTTATTATATATATAACCTATATATATATATATATATATATATATATATATAATAGAGAAGAATAATCCACATTTGGAATGCAAATGAATGCTTAATATATATTAATAGTTATTAAGATGAAATGAAAACCGAACTTTGTATTTAAAATTGAATTACCATTTCAAATCGAACTAGTAGTTGAAAACCACTAAAAAAACGGCTACAGCAGGACTTGAACCTGCAACCTCTGATTTTCCGGATCAGCGCTCTAACCAATTGAGCTATCTAGCCTAATTGTTTAGATAATGTTATACTTAATACTACTGAAGCTTGGCTCTTGTTAACGATTTTCAATTACGTCTTGCATTTAAGGAAATTGAATCTAGTTATATACATAATTCATGTACTAATAACTTGATCATCCCATATTTGCAGCGTTCGGATAATACAAACATGTAATTATATTATTGTTAATAGAGAAGAATAATCCACATTTGGAATGCAAATGAATGCTTAATATATATTAATAGTTATTAAGATGAAATGAAAACCGAACTTTGTATTTAAAATTGAATTACCATTTCAAATCGAACTAGTAGTTGAAAACCACTAAAAAAACGGCTACAGCAGGACTTGAACCTGCAACCTCTGATTTTCCGGATCAGCGCTCTAACCAATTGAGCTATCTAGTCTAATTGTTTAGATGATGTTATACTTAATACTACTGAAGCTTGGCTCTTGCTAATTTCCTTAAATGCAAGACGTAATTGAAAATCGTTAACAAGAGCCAATCTTCAGGAGTATTAAGTATAACATCATCTAAACAATTAGCTAGATAGCTCAATTGGTTCGAGCGCTGATCCGGAAAATCAGAGGTTGCAGGTTCAAGTCCTGCTGTCGTTCTTTAGTGGTTTTCAATTACTAGTTCGATTTGAAATGGTAATTCAACTTTAAATACAAAGTTGGGTTTTCATTTCATCTTAATAACTATTAAATATATTAAGCATTCATTGCATTCCAAATGTGGATTATTTTTCTATTAACAATAATATAATTACATGTTTGTATTATCCGAACGTTGCAAATATGGGATGATCGTTATTAGTACATGAATTATGTATATAACTAGATTCAATTTCCAAATGCAAGACGTAATTGAAAATCGTTAACAAGAGCCAAACTTCAGTAGTATTAAGTATTACATCATCTAAACAATTAGGCTAGATAGCTCAATTGGTTAGAGCGCTGATCCGGAAAATCAGATGTTGCATGTTCAAGTCCTGCTGTAGCCGTTCTTTTAGTGGTTTTCAATTACTAGTTCGATTTGAAATGGTAATTCAACTTTAAATACAAAGTTGGGTTATATATATATATATATATATATATATATATATATATATAATATAAAATGTTTAAGGTGTTAGAATCTTCTTTGGAAATATGTTCGTCCACTCATTAATAAAACGCTCATTTATAAATTTGTCGACGTTTCGGATAATTTATTTCCTTAGTCATGACCTATAAGTGATAGGCTGTAATACAAATATACAAAATAGATGTTACTTACAATCTATGTGAGCTCTGAGTAATTCGAAAAACCATCAATAGAATAAAAGCAGTTACTTTTAAAACATGAAACAAATTTTAAAAAATAACAGTCATAAAAATAAAATTAGTTTAAAACTTAGAAACTATAACATATAAGAACGGTCACTAATTCAAACAAGATTCTCACAATATAGTGTTGTTGGTTTGCATGTTAATACTGATTAGTTATCGCAATTGAGAATTGATATTTTATATGAATTACATTTTAACGATATACATGGTGAGTGTGAATTATGGCTTTGCTGTCTTTATGCGCCTACTTAATTTATATAGTAATGAATAAACTGTATTTAAATTATCAATATCGGATTTGAAATTTATTGCAGAATTGTTGTTTTTAATATGAAAAGATTCCAAAAATAATCGTTTTTTGTAATTGTTTTCTATTTCTAAAATTTGTATATCGTCAAAATTAGCGTTATGTGTTTCTTTATTTACATGTATTGCAAGAGCACAAGATTTTTTATTTATTTTATTATCGCTTTTATGCTGGCTTATACGATTGCGTAACCATTGTTTAGTTTCCCCGATATAGCATTGATTGCATTCACAAGTAATTTTATACACTACGTTACTTAATAATTTTTTGTTTGTAGGATCTTTTAGCGGAGTGAAGAGGTTTCTTAGGGTTCTGTTATAATTTACCGCAATCTTCATATCCGGTGTATTTAATAGTTTTATTAAGCTAGAAGTTAAGTTTCTTATATAGGGGAGGCTTTTATGCAAGGTTGTGGTAGCTCTCTTATCAATTTTACTTCCGGTAGCGGTATTAAAAATTATTTTTTGTAGTAGGGTTCTAGGATAACCGTTATTTATTAATGTGTTTTTTAAGTTTGTTAGATTTTGTTTAAGAAATTGTGGGTGACATATTTTAACAATTCTATTTTTTAGAGTTAGAACGGTGTTAAGTTTATGTTTAATTGTGTGGTCCGAGTAAAAATTAACATACCTTCCGGAGTCAGTGGGTTTTTTATATATATCTAGCATTAGTTGGTTATTATTGTCTCTTGTTATTTTTATATCAAGAAAAGGAATACTATTGTTTTTTTCAACTTCGATTGTGAATTTTAGATTAGGATTAAAATTATTGAATGCGTTTAACGTTTCCGTTACAGAGTTACTTGGTATCGAGCAAAGAATGTCATCCACGAATTTAAGTATGAAGGGCATCTGAAATGAAAGTGACGGAAGGGTTGTTTCTATTAAGTGATCGAGTATAATCTGGGCGATAATCGGTGATAAAGGTGAACCCATTGGAGTTCCAGATGTTTGTAAGTAAAATTGATTTTGAAACGAGAAATAGGTGTTATTGAAAATTAAATTTATTGTAGCGATGAACAGTTGACAAGAAAAATTGCAGTGAGGTTGAATTTCGTCCCACTTTTCTTCTAATAGTTTTATAACTAGTGGTAATGGGATGTTTGTGAATAGTGATTCGGCATCCAGCGAGACCAAGATAAAATCTTTAGGTAATTGAAATTCTTTGAGCTTCTCCACCACATTAAAAGTGTCTTTAATACTGTAACTTTCGCTTAACGGGAATGCTTTTGTTAATATTTCGGTCATGTATTTAGCAATACTATAGGTGGGTGTATTGACAGATGATATAATCGGCCTTAACGAGAAAACTTGCTTGTGGATTTTGGGTAATCCATAATATTTTCCCGGAACCGAATTGTTTTTTGAAAGTTGTTTTTTTATATTTTCAGATATTATCTGTTTTGTATACAATGCTTTTAAATGATCATTTACCCTTTTTTGTATTGTAAACGTGGGGTCTTGTTTTAACTTTTTATATATACTAATGTCATCTAGTATTTCTAAAGATTTTGTTTCGTAATCTAGTTTGTTTAGTACCACCGTTACCTCGCCTTTGTCTGCTTTTATAATTGTTAAATCGGGATGATTCTTTAAGTATTTTTTTGCCAAGATGTACGTTCTCTCCACATTTGTTCTTCTGTTGTCGCGGGGATTTAATAGAAAATTTGTAATTTTGTTTGTTGCTTGTGATCTAATTACTGGCCGTTGTGCTTCTGTGTGAGATTCTAAAATAAATTCCACGTTTGCTAATAATTCACCAATGTTAACCTGTGATGCTCGAGTGGGTAAGTTAAATTTTGGTCCTAATGAAAGTATATTTTGTACATTTTCAGGTTTTTGAGTAGATGTTAAATTAACTACCCATTTTTGTTATCCGTAATCAACGCTTCGTTATACTGTTGTTTTTTCTTTAAAAGCTCAAATTTATGTACATTTGCTTTCTTTATTTGTTTGAACCTTTTTTGGTAAAAAATATTCTGCCGATATCTGAAATCCTTGTAAAGTTCCATTGGTAGTATTTCTCGTAGTGAAGCTTTAATATTTTGCATTTCGCTCCTACATAAGCTGAGTTTTTTATGTGTTATCTGTATCTCAAAATCCAGTATTTTCTTTTCGGTGCGATTATTAAATGATTGTATCTTATTGTTGATCTTCCAGGTCTTGTTTTCAAGCAGATTTAATATATTGCAGGTGTTTTGGCTTATGTGATTTGTATGTGTTATGTATTCTTGATATTCTTCAGATTCTCTCATGTAATGTATTGGAAATAGTTTGTTGTACTGTTTGTTGTCGAATGAAAACCTATTTACTCACAAACTGAAAGAAACCTTAATACACCGACGACAAATATTACAATGATCAACCAACACTAAAAATCTTATTAACACGACAATTTACTTTATCACAAGTTCGACTATGTAGTTTACCTAGACGAGCATTTATTTATAAGTAAAGTAAATGTATTTATTTTAACGCCTTATCCCATAATTTGTATCACAACTGGCAAACTCATACTTTGACTATCGTATGCTATGTGCTTATATAAGTCAGCAATTACAATCCAAAGAATACCAACAACGTTTGCAATTTTTTTTAGTTCTTTCGCTTTTGTATGCTTTCTATCAGTTACCTAGTTGTCAATCAATGCATTATTAGTTCAATCGCTTTGTTTCTTTTGATTATAGACACTTAGGTGCCTTTGTTACAATATTGTAGAATAAGAAGAAAATACAATTCAACCTTATCTTTTAATGGTACCTTAGGTGGTTGTCTATTACTTATTTTGAAATGTCTTTCACCGCTTCTTACTAAATAATTTAAGCAGTACAAACAGTATTGAATTTGAAAAGTGACTAATGGTATTATGCTGTTGGTTTGCGGAATTTAATGTACCACCAAGCCAGACGCGCTAAGTGGATTAATGTCCCTGCATCCAATTGCTGGGTTTGAACGGGTCACGGGTATCTGATTAACCCAACAACCGGATACGAGGGGAAAGCACCTATGTCTGGTGGTGTACAGTTCAAAATATTCTAATACAAGCGAGTTTTATTAAAACGACATCAAAATTTATTTATTGTTACTGGTAAGATTACGGATGTAGAGCGTGATGTTTGCATTTATTATAACCATCTACACTATACAACTTGAAAATAAATAATCTTCATTTTCTGATTTTAGTTTCTCATTTTAGAGGGACGCCGTCAAATTAATTAAGTTACAAACATTCTTTAACATGGGTGGTCTTTTAAACAAATATCCAGTTGAAAGAAATACTATTGTCCTTTTAAATCCTGCTTGTGTTTATTTAGTGATGGTAATCCTATCCTCTCTAAGACTTTCTTGACAATTTCATAAAGTACCTTGTCTAAACGTGCAGTATTTCAACAAAAAAATTGCCTTGTCCATATAATGTAAATTTTTTATTGATATTAATCTGTTTATTTCTCGATTGGCAAAAAATAAATTCTTAAAATGTGAATTTATGCAAAATAGTTGTTTGAATGAAGATTGTAGGAGGCGATAAAATCCCTCCTGTCTGTGGTTTAAAATAGTAGATACTCCTAAATCAAAGAATGCAGTAACCCAAGCAGCCACTTCATTTTAATACATTACAGCTTACATCTACACCAATCAAAGAAACAGCCTCGAGGTATAAATAAGTAGGTTTTAGTATACATTATTAAAATTATACGCTACAGCTTTTGAATAAGGTAAGCAATAACTTGCGAGTTTAGGTAAGATACAAGAGGATGTCAATAATAATGATAAATAATTGCTAGTAATAAACCTTACTAACTTTCCATGTATGAGCGAGCGGTAGTCGCAGGTTAAACGACCTTAAGATGGCCGCTAGAACTAGTCCGGTAACCCTGCAGCCGTTGTACAGCTTTAATCCCACATGATATAGGTGAATCTCTGTCTAACTCGTGTGACTTAATCTAAAGCATAGATAATGTATAACATTAAGAATACCAGGGCGGTCGTTAAAGATGCTGCAGTTTTATTCAGGATCTATGATTTACTGTGTTACTATAACTGAACTATTCCAGAAGATTTAATTATTAGTAAGAGATTTTTTAATTTAGAAATGATGGTTAGCTGGATATTTGCTTGCGGCTACCTGAACAGTTTCTAGTAGATACATGTTAAATATTCGCTACTGAAAGCATAAGATGGCTTTTCAAGAGAATACGATAAATATCAGTATCAGGAAGCTTATCCACAAATTCCCCCAGCTGAAATTATCATAATAAGGATTAAAATCAAAAACACTTTTAAAAACGCTAATACTATTTTCACTTTAGAAATCATTATTATTATTTACTAATAGCACAACGCTAACAAAAAGTTCCAACAACAGTATTTAACAATTGATTTACATAGCCACATATTTGTTGTCTTTAACATGCTACTACCGCTTGTGTAACAATTATATTTAAAAACGATCTCAAAAGTGGCTTTTGTTTAGTTTGTAAAACATTATTTCAGATTTGTTTATCAAAACAGTATTGATGTACAGTAATTAAGATGTGGAAAATAATGGTTTTGTAAATTGTCAATTCGGACCAAACACTCAGATACGTATTCATTCTTACTAAAAGATTTACTCTCCTAGCTATTTTTCTGGTTACGTATTCTGCATGTTGAGAAAATCTTAAATGCTTATCCATTAGGACTTCTAGATACTTGCACGACCCCACTTGCTCTATTTATGTGTTATTTACAAAATACACCATCGTGGTTTATAGTTAACAGAGTAATAAATGAGTATTTAATTATTATAAACTTAGTCTTTTCTATATTTAAGTTCAAGCCATTTTCTTTTATTCATGCATATTTATAAATCATTTCTTGATTTAGGGTGTTTACCACGTCTTCAACGACATCTCCAGTAAGGTAAGTAGACTGTGAACTGCAAAACGTTATATATTGCATTTTTTCAATATTTAGTTCGATCATTTATATATATATATATATATATATATATATATATATATATATATGCCGTGGAACCCTATAAATATCGTAGCCTCACGAATTGGGCGCCATAAATTGCCGTGGAACCTTTCTAAATCGCCCTCAATTTACAAAAATATTCGAAAATTTTATTTTCGAAAGCTCGAAAATAAATTTCACACAATAGAAAAATTTAATAAAAATAATCTCTTACCCAGATTCCTCTCTTCATCACCTTAATTCTTTTTCAGTTCCCAGGCTAGCTCAGTTGGGTCTCCTCTTGGATACCTAGATTCACTATTATACTCTGTATCGTTCACGCACACTCTCAATAAAACCACAAAATAATACAACCATCATACAATATTTATTTAACACTATTTACAAATAAAATTCACGATTATCCACATTTCAGAGATCAAGTTACCTCAATAAATTCTATTTTTGTACTGTCCTGGACTTTAATTTAAAATATCAAACACATTGAATATACCCGGAGTAAATGGGCCCTGAATAATACCTTATTTTCGTTCTTTAGTAATAATTTATTTTGAATTTGTATACTCTGGAGTATGGTGAGCTCATTATAACCCAGTTAATTATGAATAATGTATGCTTTGTATTTCGCATACTCTTACAACAAACAAAAAAAACTCACCCATGTACTCTTAACAAAATTTAAATTACTGATGGAACGTTAATAAGCTTTATATACACCTTTAGCTTTATATTTAAATACCCTAATAAAGTTAGTCATACGTATTATTTTCAATACGCAAAATAATGCACAATCCCTTCAAAATTTACTCTCACACGTCACACAATTTTCATAGTTTCATAGTTTATAACAACAACAATTTTAAAGCGATACCTGGAATTTCTTGAAGACCTCCACTCCGTTGACGATGCGGTAACGTAGTTTCGCTCTGCTCTGCTGGCCGCTTCTAGCTATTCGTAGAAAAACCCCATTTAAGTTGTGCTACTTTCCCGGTGCATCCAATTCCAAATCCAAATTAATTCCACTTCTTTCATACTTGTGTACTTTCGTTTAATTTACTTTAAATTTACGTTACTTCATGTCACTTCCCGAGCTTGTTTAAAATAAATGTTATACCTCAAATTAGAATTTAGACTCGCCACTTATTCGCGTATCAAATTATGAGGCTAACACTGTACTATTTAAAATAAAATAATTTTATATACTTACAAGCTCGTTCGTAGTCTGAAGCGATCAAAGTACTAAGAGAACGATGAAATAAGAGAGCGAGCCGTGCTAATTCGTCAAGTATTTATATGCTTCGACTGTAATCTCTCCAGACCCTTTTACCGTGAAACATCTAATTTAAAATAACACTTCCTCAAATTTTGTTTCAACCGTTTTCGAAATCTCCGAAATTTAGCGCGTCGTTACGATATTTTCCAATAAACCCAATTTCAAATATCCCCGTGTTTGTCTGTTTTAAAACTAACGATATCGACCAATAGTATATGCATTGGCGTCTTCAAAATCCCGCCTATTTTAACGCTGTCTCTTTCTTATGCATATTATATGTTTCCTTTTAACCTTGTTTGAGTGGTCGAGAATCGATATTCCTGTCTGCGTTCTATTTACCCCATGTGGACTGAATACGTGCTTTTTGAAATGCACTGTCCGTATGCCTGTCTCATTCCGACGTATTTTATTGACTCTCTATCCTTTCTGCACTTTAAGGAAACTTTTAGTTAACATTTACGCGAATCCTCCAACCGTTTACACGATATTCTTTGAAACTTGTTTGTTATCTATAAAAATAAGGGGAACCTGACATTTAGAAACATGCAGGTGTTTAATTAACCGACGTTTTAACACAACATTTCTAGGAGCTTCTTTTCCTGGTATTTCAACCCAACCGATTTATTTGTTTGCTATAACGAACGCTACTCGCCTTGGATTTATTGATTTTTCATGCTTTTATGCGTATTAGACGTAATTAAACTCCATTAAATTAATAAATAAATTGTATTGGCTTTTTTAAATTTATTTTCTTTACGAACCTAACTAAATTTTATTCATTAATTGTAAATTTTTGTTAATACTTGTTACATTAAACTGAACTAAATAAAATAAATTTCGCACGTAAATTCGGGTTGTTTCCTCTACACAGGGTGTTTCAAATTGCTTTGTTTGTAGTTAATTTAACCTTTTAAAACCACTACAATATATATATATATATATATATATATAAAGGTTGTATGTCTTGTTGCATTATTTGAGTGGTAATTTCATTTTTAACAACTGTGTATATAGGAAATAGAAACAATTTATTTACGCGCCAAATTAATCAGTTTAAATAGTGAAAACGGACGGTTATTAAGATATTTCTGTATTTCTAAATCAGAAGGTTAAAATTGCATAAAGGATAAAAGCTTTAGGGTAAATGAAAACTCAAGGACACGCATAATTAGTTGTGCTGGTCTAAATCAAGCTCATGGGATAGGTGGCGGAGCTTATGAGTAGAGAAAATCAATAATTTAAACGCATATTTCCATTTAAATAAACGAAACGTTCGTTATACAAATCCTAAGAAGTGCTAGAACTCGGAATTATTATTTTGAACACATAGTTTATTTCAAAGAAACGCCTGTTAGTTAATTGTCAAGTTCAGAGAACGGAATTATATGTTGAGACAGAATTTCTATGGAATTGTTTGTAACGGTCGGTCCGACAAGCTGCTAAAATAACAAATGCGTTGAAGACGAAATGAAATAAAATATCTATAATGTAAAACAGACAGAGAACACGTATAATAAAACGTTGGTTACAATACACGTCTAGTATACACGGTAGATTTGAAGGCCAACACAACATCGATTTTTTGTAGCTTCAGAGGGGGGTTTTAAAAGAGACAATAAATATGGGTGAAACGGAGAAAGGTAGCTAGGAGGTGGAACGTTATAACGGGGGAAGGCAAAATCATTGGTCGAAGACTAGCAGTTTTGAGAAGCTCCCGTCCGTTGATGTTATTAAACGAATTTCATAGTAACGATCTAAATTTTAAGAATTTGTTTTAGAAAATAAGTTTTTCGATGAAAGAGGTTCCGGGAGGGGTCTACGAAAGCATATAACTACACGGGGAGAATTATTAAAGCTCTTCTTGCTCTTGCTCTTATATCTTATATCGCTTAGATCTCTAACGTAATTGCTATTAAGTGCTTATTCGTTAAAGTAGCATACAACATCCTATTTTAAAGTGTGTAAAGCTGTTAGTAACGGAAATGTATTAAAAATGATTTGCACAAGTGGGTGCTAGCGTTACAAAAAGTGCTGTTACTACACTTGCGTAAGCGAATCAAAAAGTTAGAAACAAGTGAAGTGTAGTGGTTATGAAAGGTTAAGTTTGGTCAAGACAATTTATCCGAGTAGAGATACTAAAGAAGGTGGTGCAGAGATTTGGATAGTGAGTGGGGATCGGTTGGATCCAGGCTTAATCACGAAGTATATGGACGCAACGACGAGGGTTTTGGTACACATTTTCAGAGGTAACGATGGACAAAGCTTACTCCAGGTAAAGAAAATTAATTTCTTGTTTTACTTGAACATTTGTGCAGATAATTTGTGCTTGAGTGTTTTAACTTATTGGAGGTGTATTTTATCGCCATAAAAATTCATTTAAATGGGTATATGTACAGGACAATTAATATTGAATATTTGAAACTGTTTGTTGTAAGGAGTAAACGGGTCTTTAGCTTTATTTTAAATAAAAATGCAACGTGTATATGCATTTAGAGTAACTGGGTTATACTGAGCTCAAAATAGAACGGAATAAAAATCAATTTAGGGTGGCACGACTGGCCCATCTACTCGTCTAAGATAAAATTGTTTTAAATATATTAAAATCATGAAGTTTCAAGAGACTTAAAGATTGAGATGGTAACAGTTTTTATTATACTGTATGTACCAATGTGTAAATATTTTCTTACTAATGGAAACTTATGAATATGTGTAAATAAAAAGGTTGTATGTCTTGTTGCATTATTTGAGTGGTAATTTCATTTGACTGTGTTTGTGAGAAAGGAATGTACTTAGAATGGTAGGTATTCAAGAAGAAGCAGATTGTTAAGCTAGCGAGGGTGTGCAGAAATAAGGAGGCGTTCCAAAAGTATTGTAAGAATTTTTTTATTAATTTTATGACGCCCCAACGACACTGGGGCTCGAGCGTTCCCGAATTCCACTGCACTCTTATGGCACACAATCCGTGGGGCGAGAATTTCTTTAGGTTCCACTGCAATTTTATATTGGCCCAAGCGTGGGGTTTGAGTAATATTTAGGGAGCGCTCGAGTGTTCCCGACTTCCACAGCAATTTTATGGCACCCAATCTGTGGAGTGAGAATTTTTTGGAATCCACTGCACTTTTATGGTACCCAATCCGTGGGGCGAGAATTTTTTTGTAATCCACTGCAATATATATATATATATATATATATATATATATATACATATATTATATTGCTATGATAATAGGCTCATTTAGGGGTATATAGGATCACTAGGATAGTACACTTTATATAAACATCACGAGAGTCCAGAAAACTAGACATTCTACTAAGGAAAAATGCGAAATTCGACGATTAGGCAAAAAGGCAAATACCAACGGCCCGTATATAAACTATAATTATAATTAGACTCAAAGAAAAGGAGAGTACTCGTAAAGATTCAATTAAATAAACAACCTTGCAAGTCATAAAACCACGTGAACAGAAGCTATAAAACAATACGCGTGAGTAGTGCATCATTATTATACAAGGAATTCCATTTAAACGAGCAGGTTTGTCAATGCATAAAACAGATAAACGCATATTATTTCGTACATTAATAAGTATAAAGCTACGCGACCAAAAAAGTATAAAAATCCAACACCTTGATAATTTGAAAATAATAACGGCATGAGGTTAAAACAAAGTTCAACAAATTTGCTGTACAAACAAAGCGTACGTGATTTAAAAGACCATGAAAGATTTTAAAATCTAACGAATTTATACAAATAACCTGAAATCCTACGTGCAATAAAGAGCGTATCGACTTTGTTATACATGGAAAATTTATAGAAATATCCAAGCCTGCATGTGGGAATCAAGGTACAAGGCAGTAATCATGAACTATGCGCTTGACCGACCAATTGCAAACAGGTAGGTGTTCTCTCTAAATACCATCGGATTTCGTAAACAAATAGTTTGACTTAAATGAAGGCACTTTCCACATCATCCGATATAAAATATTTATGTGAAATAATTGCAAGTGATTTTATAATTAATAATTTAAACGTGGTGATAGTAAATAATTAAACAAGGTTCGTCGTTTAATCCTCAAAAACGTAAGTTATGAAAGGTTGCATTAAATAGATTTTAAGATTTATATTGACAAAGGACTCCAAAGAATCTCTGAATCCAACCGGAAGAGGTTCAATAAGTATATCCAAGTAATTTCTGGAGAGGTCCAACAAGTATATCCAAGTAATTTTTGGATAAGTCGAATAAGCATATCCAAGTAATTTCTGGATGCATCCGGGAGTATTTAAATTAATAAACTAAAGCTGAACCAACGAATAATTGGAGCAGAAATTGGTCTGAATTGAAAGAACGAGACACTCTAAAAAAAGGGGACAACAGGTTAGCCATTATTAATATTTTGTTGCATTGGTGATTTCATTTATTAATATTTAAAAATATTACATTGACGAAAATTTATGTGAGGGCCAATAAAAATCGTTTCGGCATGCGTTATAATTTACGTAAGAATTTAAGGAAGACTGATGAATTGGGAGAATTTAATTCAATTACATAGAAGAGGTTTTATTCACAATATTATAGATGCTTTGTACATTGTATATATTGAGAACATTATATATATATATATATATAAATTGTGGTTAATTGTATTTAGCTCAAAATACATAGGAAGTAGGGATAAAAATGGAGATTAAGAATTATTTGTTGTCGTATTGTCGCAGGCTCCGTGCATGGTTAAAACTGAGCTAGCCGAGGCATTACAATTAAAATCAATTTTTTTGAGAAGAAAAAGGGGGCACCGGGTCATTGCAACAATATCACAGCATTATATATTGCTGTGATACTAGATTTTAGAATTAATGAGCCACTACGGTGGGTGTCATAAATTTTCCTGTGATATAGGCCCCACGATTTGGCGTATCATAAATTGCTGTGATATTACCTGAACAATCGAGTCCCAGCGTTGGGCCGTCATAAATTTCTGTGATTTTGACCTATTATTATTTTGAGCCCCAATGTTATGAAATGTTAAATTAGGATTTTTACTCCGACTAGCTTAATGAATAGATATTATTGAATCAAATAAAGCAATTCTATAATACACAATATAATAGTTGATAATATTTACAACACTCAAAATTTTCCTTTGTGTACAGACTATCTATATATACCAGATTTATGTTTTTCTAAAAAGGGCCAAAATATCTTTTAATTATTCAGGGACCTTCGAGCGCTCCAAGATACCTATTCCATTTTTATAAATCTTTAAGTGAACCTTTTTCATGACTCTTACAAATATACAATGTGGCAAATATTAAATCAAAAACAGTTTTCAATAGTAAAGTGTATTATGATTGCTAACCTGGAATGGGATGTGTAGTTCCATCCTAGTCTATGATCTGCATCCCCTTTCTGTATTCGGTTTGCTTAGTGATATCCCGGTCCCATATAAGAATCGCCTCCCATAAATCGTTTCCAATTAAAAATCGTACCAAGTCGGATTATGTCCAAATTAGAATACGTTCATTTTAAATTATCTCCAAAATTAGAGTATGATCAAAGTTAGTAGTCCCAAATTAAAGTCATCTCAATTAAATATCCCAAATTAAAGTCGAAATTAAAAGCCCTGTTTTATTAATATTAGAAATGAATTTAATTAAGTCGTTTTACTTACGTCAATCTACAGATCGGCTTATTTTCGTTGCACAAATTCTTGCACTTTTAACTCAGATTTATTTTGCTTTATACTTCACTGTTTACATAAGTTTTTAACACCTTTGAACATAGTCGATGCTCAGTTTGAATATAGACTAAAATGTCGCTCCGTTACTATCGTATATATAAGCCCTACCTCCAATTGATTTTATTGACATTGGCATTCTAGAACGATACTCCTACCTTATCTCGCATACCTTGGAACTTTTACCAATTACTTAGTTTACATTTTTTAATGCATGTCTTGTCTGACACGTCCGCATCCCGCATATTGTCGTAATATTCGAGAATTTCCAACTTTTGACTATTATTAAATCACGTATTTGGATATTTGTTAATTTTATCGTCAAATTGAATCGCCTGGTGCTTGTTTATTTCTACAGAATATTGATTTTCTGAACAAATGTGTTTTCTTCCAGTGACGTAGCGATTTTCTAATAATGAATTATTTAGAATGCGTGTACGATGATATTTTCGACGCAATTGTTAAATGTTTGCAATGCCAATTTATCTATGCTTCCCGGTGATTTAATTTTTATGCAATCTGTTGCGTTTTAAAATCTTATCTTTAGTTGTAAACTACACTTAGACATCTTTATGCTCTCATGCATTTAATCCCGTGTGTTTTATATACAGTGTCCTCTCAATTAACAATATGTGGAGTGACCGTTTTACTCTCATGAGTTCTGGAATTATGTGCTTTTCTTAAAGTGGAAGTTGTTTATATTTATTCTACGACCCCCATGACTTAACCTACCCCTAAACTATCCTATTATCATAGCAATATATATATATATATATATATATATATACAAGGTGTTCCTAAATATCATATACATACCAAGGGGTGTGATTTTTTCCGATCTACAAGTTGTTGAACTATCGAAATTTTTTGGTTTCCTCTTTATAGTTCCTGCAGTGTTTGAGATATTAAGATCAAATTTGGAATATAGGGTACGCTGTAGGGCTTATATCATTAGACATGTCGAATGGTTGTGAGAATCTACAGGGTGGTAATTTTTGGGTCGGATTTCCCGCTTTTCTTCCCCTAAATTTTTTAGAGTTGCGTCGCTGATAGATTTTAAAATACAGAATGAATTTTCTGTGTTGTTTAGAAATTTTTTGATCTTTTACAATTTTTTCGCATCTGTGACCGTTATTTAGGAAAATAATAAGAACTATTTTCTGCGACATAGCAAGTATTTACAATATAACAAATTTACAATCCAAAAACCTAAACACCAACTATAACAAGGAAATTACGTTAAAGCAAATGTTAAAAGTAACCTCCTCCAGCCCTTATACATGCGCCCACTCTTCTTATGGATGCCCGTACTCTTTCATGGTCATAGGAATGGAGTTGCTTACAATTTAGGAAACGCGTTTGTGATCCATGGAAACTTTTTGGAGATAATTTTGTTAGTATTCAAATTTGATATTGTTTTAAATACCAACGTCATAAAAGTTATTGCAGAAAGTAAACAAAATCAAAGTCGTCAAGCCGTTACAAGTGTCAAAAGTGGTAAATATAAAAGTGGAATTGGCAGAGTAAAAAAAAAACTTAGTAACACTTTTAAGTATTAGAATAACTAAACGAGTTGTTTTAGAAATTGGTCATGAAATTCTTAGAAAAACTTTGGAAAAGGTTCCGCAAGCAGAAATATATTCAGTGGCGATGGTTACTACCATGGATATAACAGCGTACGATCAATGCGCATTATTTATTAGATACCTTTTAGGTGATTGGGTTGTTAAACGCACACTTGCTCTAAAGCATGTACTTCTACCTAGTGCTGGCAATAAAATTCGATTAATCGATTAATCGAAAATCGCGGTTTTAAAAATTTAACAAACCGATTATTCGATTAATCGAATATTCGATTAATCGAATATTCGAATATTCGATTAGGCGACCAATAGGACACACCTATTAAAAATTATGGGTAAATGAAATACAGTTAAAAGAAAAATGGTTTTCTTTTATTTCTATTAAGAGGCAAGTCCTTACAGAACGAAAGTTCTAGTAAAATTAAAAATATAACAGTACAAACATGTTGTAAAAGATTTATCCTAAAAGAAGCAATGTCCGTTTTATAATACAAAGGAAGACCCTCGATTCTACTTTAAACTAAACCTTCCAAGAACTAATAAAACTTAAGGGTGCTCTGACCTGTGTACAGGAACCGGACCTGTACACAAAATTACAAACGATATATTAAATTGCAAGCTCATAATTTTAAAATTATTTTGTAAGTTTGTTTCTAACTTGAACTTATAATACCTAACTAAATTATAGCCGTATTATTTGTATTACTTATACAGAGCCCAAGTTCTCTTTTTCCTATGTGTGCAAGGTAAAAGAAGACAAAAATACAACCATACATAGTACAAGTTCAGGACAAGATCATGCTATTGGATGGAGGATACTTGAAAATGAAATGAAACACGACTTGATGGATTTTGTAATTGACTACCCCGCACGATAGTGAATTAATCAGACAAACGATTATTTGGTTAGAAATAATTTGTTTGACTAGTTGATTAGTCGATTAAACGGTTAGTCGATTAATAGACTATCTAGACAACCATACGATTGATTGACTAATCGATTAATAAACTAGCCAATTAGTTAACTAAAATTTTGTTAACAATCGAATAATCGGTTAATCGAATAATCAATTCATCGATTATCGAATATTCGATTAACCGATTAATCGATTAATCGAATATTCGATTAGCCGAATATTAGATATCGATTAATCGGTTTAATCGGTTTGCGAATACTGCAAAATTCGATTAATCAAATTCAACTTTTCGAATTTTGCCAGCCCTACTTCTACCACAGGGGAATACCTGTATAACACGTTGAGAACAGTTTTAGAGGATAGCGACATTTTATTGAAAAATTGCATAGCCGATGCATTTGATGGGCAGTATAACAGAGTTACCACAAACTGACAGAAAACTCTGCGACTCATATTCATACTTGGTGTTACGCTCATGTGCTTAACTTGGTATTCACCGACACGAATTGATTTTTACCAGTATCAGCGTCATTCTTTAATCTTTTACCAAAAGCTCACGTATTATATAAAGAGTCGTATAAAAGCTTGATTTATTTAAAAAATCTGGGTAACACAACTAGAGTGCATATAAAAGTCAACACAATCGGCGCTACTCGTTGGAGAAGCAAAAGCGATCCTATTACATAAATCTTTGTAAGAAAACATATGTAGTTGCAAGAGAGTTAAGACAGTTTCCATCTCAAAAAAATGGTTTTTTTGAATTTGGTATTGGTACTAAAGAAAATTTCAGAATCAAATTCCGTATTTATACCGATCGTAAGGAGTTAAGCAGATAGCTTACTTAACAAGTTTTGTTGCTTTGAAACTCTTCTACTTGCTATGATTTATATACACATTTTTACGGCACCTACGCCTGCTTCCGATTATTTACAAACCGAAAATTTAGATTACGTTTAGGCATGGCGAAAAATATCAAATGATACTAATCAATTAAAAACAAAACAACGAAATTTTGTTGGCATATTACAATCTGCTAAGCAATTTGTACGTGTTACAAATACGGAACTCGAAAAGATGGATTCCGATATATTTTTAGAGATTGCTGCTCTTCCACAAAAAACGAAAAGGGTTGTAAAGGTGATGCCGAGTGCACTTGCTCGAGATGAACAGATTGGCAGAAAATCATTTTCGTTAAACGGTCTACAATACTGTCATGGATATTAATGTAAATAGGGGAAGTCGGGGCAATGCGGATCCTGGGGACAAAGCGGTTCTTTAACAAAATTCTGTAATGCGCGCGACATCTACAGGTTTAAATGTTTGATAGTATACAGTGCTCGACACCACAGCAATAAGTTAAGCCTAAATCGAGTTAGGACGCATACGTGTTTTTATAATTCAATAGATGTTTGCATTATGAGGTTGATGTAACATTTTGTGGTAAGTATTGTACATGTTGACATAAAAATATAATTTATTTCTAAGTCATTTTACACACAATTTTTGTTAAGAAGGTTTGAAAACACTTTCCAAAGAAATTAATGCAGTTTACTGGCAACTGATTTTTAATATGATGGAAACTGTGATTGTTATGGTTGGAGCAAAGTGAACCTTTTTTAGTAGGGTAAAGTGAAGCTCTGTTCATTTTACCCCAACGCGAGTTACGTTTCGGGCCTTGGGAGCGGTCTTTTTAAAAACTTCTTCCAAAACTTCTTGTAACAATTTATTTGGTTAAACAGAAATTACAATTGAATTTTGACAAAATAATTTAAAATACTCTAAGTCGAAAATTAAATAACAATTGGAGTTTAATAAGGGTGAATAGCCTAAGCAAACGGCAATGTTAAAGCTGAAATACTCAAGACTGACCGATGGTATTGGGGCTCCCGGGGTATTTATGTTGTCTCTACCCCTCACATGTCTGTGGGAACTTGCACAGCTCATGTCTGCTTATTTCATAATTCTATTCATTATATAATGTAACAATATTAATTTCTAAGTAATTGCGGTTTCTTAACCGTCTATGACCTGCACCTGCAGTATCACTTACCGTCTGGAATACAATGTATTGCATCCGTTCTCACAACTTGCTTCTGAACTTTCAATTACCTCTGGTTTTTCCGTGAGTTTACATTGTTGCATATACTTAAGTTTCTTTAACAATTTCTAATAATTCCTATTAAATTCTATTTTGTTTTACATATATAGACTGGGGAATACATAACTCGTGCAACACATTCATTTTAGATTAGAGCCAGGTTATTTAACATCTTAACAATTAATTAAACCGGTGACTTACGGTTCGTGTTGTTTGTAAGTTAGTAGAAAAATTTTTGTATGTATTTTGCAAACTTTGAAGTAATCTATTTTTAAGGTTCCTAACATCGTACGAATTTACAAAAGAACAAGTAAGCAACAATCTTTGTCACAAGAGTCCATGCTATTTGAGAAGCAAAAAGTGGTGCCATTAGTCTCAGAAAAGCTGCCGCACTTTATAACATTATTCTAAGGAGCAGAGCTAAATCAAATAAGGATGAGCATGAGGCTTCTAAAAAAAATTTAAGAACAAGAAAAAGAAATAGCCGATTTTATATTGGAAATGGAAAGTCGTCTTTTTGGACTCTGTACAAGAGATCTGCGCCATCTTGCATTTCAGTACGCTGAACGAAATAATATTCCTCACACATTCGCTGCAACTAAGAATTTAGCTGGTCGTGATTGGATCTACGGGTTTTTAAAAAGGAATATCAATATCACTCTTGGACGTACAGAGTACACTTCCGCTAAAAAAGCATCTTCATTCAATAGAAACGACGTTTCAGTATTTTTTAATCTTCTTGGCGAAGTTTACAAAATACACAAGTTTATGCCAAGTAGAACCTTTAATTATGATGAAACGGTCATATCAACCATCCCAAGCAAACCATCAAGAATATTTTCAATAAAAGGACAAAAACTAGTAGACTGACATTCCTCAGCCGAACCGGTAACTTTAACAACAGTGGAAATCTGCTTTAATGCTACTGGGTTTTATTTACTTCCGTTAATAATATTTCCAAGGGTGAAAAAGGGTCCACCACTTGAGAGAGGACTGCCATCGGAATCAGTAGTCAAAAATCATCCATCAGGATGGATGCAGAGTGAAATATTTTCGGGTGTCTAGTTTTATTCACTTTTTGAAATTCACTAAACCAATAACAGCAGAGCAGAAAATCTAAGATTGATTGAAAGAGCAAGAACTAATAATGTGCATATTATCGTAATACCGCCACACACAACACAGGCTGCAGTATCTAGATGTGGCGTTTATGTTGCCTCTTAACACTTATTATGAGCAAGAAGTCAAAAACAGGTTGATTAATAATCCTGGAAAAGTAGTCACATTATATCAAGTGTGGGAACTTTTTGGAAATGCATTATGAAGGGCAGCGACTACGCAAACTGCTATCAGTGGTTTTCGTTCCACGGGAATTGTTCCATACAACCCGAATATATTTCCTCATCATTTGTTTAAGCCCGCAGAAACAACTGGTGGAGGTCTTGTTGAGTCGGATATTTAAAATAACCCAGATCAGTTAAATACACTGCCATCTACATAAACTCAGACAAAATTAATTCCTTTCGTTTGCAGTAACAAAAACAAAACTATTAAACAATCACCTCAACCTGGATGTTCTGTGGCTAGAACTCCATTGCTGTCCGATAATGAAGCGTCAATTTTACAAGATTCCCATTCAACTAATATTTCTGACATGTAGTATTCTCCAAAAGACATTGTTTCATTGCTAAAAGCTGGACCAAAAAAACACCGAGAAACTACAAGGAGGGACAAAACTATGATTTCAACCAAAACCCCTAACTATGAAGAACTGAAAGCACATGCGATTGAAATGACCTCAAAATGTAAACAAGAGGGCGTTAAGAAAAATTTACTAGCACCAAAAAGATCGAAAACATCCATGGATGAAACTTCATCGGACAGTTCTGCCGAGTTAGAATTAGCAAGTCTGAGGATTCAGAAATAAGCGATATTGAATTTTATTCAAAGATAGGCGATTATACCATTGATAAAGTTAATTTGAAAGAGTTGTCTAAGGGCGAGTTCTTGTTGATAGAATTAACTTTAATAAAACAAAGCGGAAAGAGATTTATTGCTCAAATTACAACTATTGATTCATTGGCTGATACCTCGGCTGATACTGTCAATTCAAACTTTAACGTTACTGTAGCCTTCCTAAAGCAATACCGGCAAAGTAAAAAATTTGTTGTCTTCTCTGATAAACCAGATATTAGTGAATTTGTTTAAGAAGAAATTTTAGGAAGACTTAAAACAAAAAATCTTAGGCACGGAAAAATTCAGGTTATATAATATTGTGACATCAATTTTTAATTCTTGTTCCGTTAGTCATGTTAGTATTTTTTTTATAAGAGTTCATACTTTTAAACTGTATGAGTTTGTGAGCGTTTTTTAAGTTTTTTAATTTACCTATATTTTGAATTCTTTTGCTGATGCTTAATATATGCCTATTTTTGTCTATGATAATAAGTAAGTTTATAATCGTATAATATTTGATACTATAACAAGGTTATATTCTTGTTTTAATAAACTTATATATTTACTTTTTACTAATACTATTATTATGGACGCTCTGCCCCATCAAATTGTTCACTTTGCCCCACTTATGGAGCAAAATGGCACATGGCACATTAAAAAAATTAGATATTATAACTATTAGAACAAACTGCGTAATAGGTTATAGAGCAGGGTTAGTCATAAACAATATATAATGTTAATTATGTATAATGATTAAACAGACTAGATTTTGTATCTAAGTAGTTTTATGACCAGTTAAACTTAAGGGGTCCGCTTTGCACCGACTTCCCCTAGTATTAAAACCAGATTTGCAAGACACGAAGCACTTATGCTGATTTGAAATGCTTCGATCGCAGAGATATTCAGTAATAAGTCAGTTACTTCCAGAAGACTCGTTAAGAAAAGTTTGTGAGGTAATTCCGTCACCGGAAGAAGAAAAATTAAAATTAACTTTAGCCTCATTTGTCTAAACGGGATTTTCAAGACATTTACTCGAGTCATTCAAGTTATAAATTGGAAACTGATCCGTATTTTTTATCTTCAGAATCAGAACACGACAACAAAAACGAAGTGGTGATTGTGGTTACTACTACCGCAAAATGCAAAAAAACTCAATGTAACTTGTGTTTATTTAGTACTGTGTGATTATAATCTGTATTCCGTAGAATTTAAGCAATTGTTTATGGTTTACAAATTTTTTCTAACAATTCTATTAAGGCAAGTGTCATGTGAACGATCGTTTTCGAAACTTAAGTTATTAAAAACAAGACCTCGCAGTTGTATTTTGCAGAAGAATTTGTAATCTTTGTTTCTTATGGCTTGCGAGCCTGAAATAGCAAAATAAGTAAGGCATAGAAGAACTATTGTCAGTGGTGTTAACCGTTTATTTGTACTATATTTATAAATTTATATATACGAATACTTACCAATAATTTGCACTTTATGTTTTTCAAATATTTCGAGTTTCGTTTGTGTTTTATAGAAAAGTGTTGTACTGACAATCCTTTCCAGGGTATTATTAATTTTATATTTTTCTATTCATTTTTATTTAAAGAACACATACGGTGTGGTAGTTAATGTATGACCAAGCACAATTTATATTTTCATGTTGCCAAAATTTATAAAAAAGTTTAACATCTTTCGATCAAATTAACTAGATGGGGTCGGGCCCCCGGAAATTTTCCAGGGCCTTCCAAAGTATCCTAGCACGCGTTTGCTAAAAACTATAAATTGCTATTAAATTATTGAGGGTATAATCTGGGGTTTATTTATGCGGGTTTCCTGATTTATTTGATAATGCGTTCAACCCACGGCACGTTTTACGCACAATGATATGTAAGCAAATACACAATTGCGTGATTCGTCACACAAAGAAAACTTTGTATAGAACTACAAAAATTGTAGGTCGTATGTATGGTATTAAAGTATAATAGCAACATCAGCTATGGCTTTCACTAACATATATATACGTGGCAAATATAAACAAATTGTAATAACATAATAACCTATTTATATTACATACGTTTTACTATTCAAATAACCAACTCAATCAAAAACCTACACAACACAAAGAGAATCTAGTAATCAGATATGCTCCAACTTTCTTTCTATCGATTTCAAACTCTTAAATAATTAAAACAACTTTTTCAATTTACTGCATGATTATAAAAAAGTTATTCGTTCATCACTGCGAAACTAGGACTTGTGTTAATGATTTCAGTTGTTCAACTAGTATTAAATTTTTATAGCCCCCAGAGGTACTATTTAAGGTCGACAGAATTATTTAGCTTAAGTTTTGATAGCTGTGTTTGCAATGAAAAACATTTGTATACTTAAATAACATAAGCAACAAGTTGCTTTAATTATTGAGGAACATTTAATTTAATATCAGCAATTAAGTTAATATTTACGAACATATGACCAAATTGTTGTTCAGCTATAGTAATTTTATACAATTGTTTTTAAATAAGCCATGGAAAAATAGCTTCTTACGTAGCGAAAATTTTTACATGAGAAATATTATTTACAATAATAATACTAATAATAATAATGGTACATTTATTATAATAATAATAAAAATAATAACAACCCCTCAGGGACCTGCTACTGCCCAAACAAGTGCGGGTCTGGCAAATCCAAGGTTCCCAAGTTCAGCTGTCCGCTCTACCGCCCTCATTTTCTATCAACACCCATCCTATCCAACCAATCCCTTCCTCTCTCCGTGGCAAAAGCTGCATAGCATCAAAGGACAGAACGATGTCATAAGCGGATGCCTAAAAAGCATCCGGCGATTCCGTACAGTAATCAGCCTTACCTGGGCAATGCGATTCTGCTCAGGCGGACTATCACCACTGCGGTACTCGTGGGAAAATAATGAAATTAAAAAATAAAAAACAAAAACTTTCTAAACCTACAAACCCTAAATACACACTTTCTCCTTTTTCTATTGCCTTCCCCATTATCACCCTCAGAGCTAAAATCGCCTCCCGTGTACCCCTGTCTCGCTTAAACCCAAATTGATTTTCACTTAGTACTTCTTCAGTCCTTTTTCCCACTCGTCTTTCTATAATTCCAGTTGTCAAACTTATTGTTCGAAAATTGTCACATCTATCTGCGTCTCACTCTTTTTTGTGCCAGGGTAACTATTATGTTATGTTTGAAATCTTTGGGTATTACGCCGCCTATCTGATACATATAGTATACAAGTTGGAAAAGACATTATATTGCTGGTTGTCCAGCGGCTTTTAGAGTTTCTGGTTGCACTTTATCTATACCAGGTACCTTACCATTTTTTATACCTTTAAATGCTAATTCAAACTCGTCTCTAAATAAGGGTATACCAAGTCATCCTTCTCAATGTTTGATTCCTGTTCTAGTGCTGCTAGTTTCTGTCCTACACATATATTCCTTACATATTCTTGTCATCTCACCACTTTCTCAACATTTTCTGTGGTGATGTTTCTTGCCACGCCCCTTATACTTTTACTATACTATTTATATCCCTAAAATTCATTCCAATTAGTTGTATGCTTTGTCTGTCTGTCCTATTTCCACCTTAGTTTGTACCTCCTTGCGCTTTTCATCAATCCTTGCTCTATAGCTTTCTTGCATTTGCGAATAATTTTCCATTTTCTGACTTTGTGCCTTTGTTTTCTTGCTTCGCCTGGTCTGTTTTTGTACTGTCGTCTTTCGTCTATTAAATTCAGGATATTTTGTTATCCATTATTCCCTATTTTCTTTTTGTGTATACCCCAGAATATCTCTGGCTGCCATACCTTAGTTTAATTTAATGTTATTCCATTCTGTTTCTACTTCTTTACTATCACAAATTTTCTAGATATCTGTTAGTAATTATTTTGACCTTTTTTTAAATCTTTCGTGGATATTTTTATCGCATTTTTATCGCATAGTTTCTCAAAGTGCTTTGGTTCGTTTATTATTTTTTTTAATTTTTTAATTTAAGCGCGGTCTTCCTAATTACGATGTTGTGGTCAATGTCTATATCTGCTTCTGGGTAGCTTCTAGACTTTTACTTGATTTTTAAGTCGGTGTCTAACAAGAATGTAATCTATTTGGTATCTTTCTGTATCTTGTGGCATCTTCCATGTGTATCGTGTCACAAAATTCTATCAGCCTATTTCCCCTATCGTTTCTTGTGCCTAAACCAAATAAACCCACTACCGCTCTTTCTCTTCCCTCACCTACCACTGCATTAAAATCTCCCGTAACTATTAAATTTTCATGTCCTTTTACGCGTCTTTGGTATGTTTTTGATATCTGTGTAGATCGCTTCGACCTCCTCCTCACTGCAGCTAGGGGTGGACATGCATACTTGTATTATTACTGCTTTTATCGGTTTAGAATTTAATCTAACCATAAGTACTCTTTTGTTCTTTTGTAAGTAGTTTTCTACACAGTGTCTTATTTATTTTCTCCTGAGTATATCTGAATTTCCTTCCTCTGATCGTGAATGAATCACACCAATCTTTGCTTTAAAGATTCTCCGCCTTTGGACACCAAACAATTTTAGTTAAAATACATAATTAGTTACCATTTCCAATAGTTCTGTAAGAGTAGGCAATCAATCATACTCCTAAACTAACTGATCTATGTACATGCATCATGCAAATAAACAGCATGCACGTATGAAACACCCTCAACCATTAATAGACTCATCCAACAACCATCGAAATACAAATTAGAACGAATGTATAATACAGACAAACCGCGGTACAAAAGGAGCCCCACGCGCTAGAGCAAACCACTTCTTATTGTTCTCTTTTTAAGAAAGCCATCAAACTTCTTGGAAGGCACTTAAGAATAGTGCAAGACGGAAGTCACCAAGCTCCTCGTACTTTAAGAGTTTTCAATGAAGTTGACCACCAAATGCAGTGCAACAAAATGAAGTGAACTCTCACAACGCTATGGATATGATCCCAACATAACTTGGACCGATCTATCTTCGAAGCCATCAGGACCACCTCCTAAAGCACGTGACGCCAAAAACACGCCAGGATGGAAACAGTACACCATCAAATCGTTTAAATATTTACCAAAAAAAAAACGCCGCTGTACGCTAGCGTCTCCGCCCACTAACCGCTACTTATCGAAGCATGGAAATTCAACTCCAATCACTGCGGTGAGATGTCGCATCGCATCCAGTAAAACTCGGCCTAGGGGCTACCTACTTATAGCGACGGATATAATCACCTACCTACACGATACAAGCTTGGCTTTCGTAATGAAGTTCCAAAAACACGTTCCTTAAATTTAAAAACTAAAGTGATTTCATTCATAGTTTTAATTTGCAATTTAATTACGTACATAAAGACTTGTAAATATTTTCTATATGCCTGTTATGCCTTTAGTGTTGATATATAATACGTTCATATCACTGTTTTAAGTGTGGATAAATGTTGTCCGTGTTACTACGATGCACTGATCAGGTGACCCGAGACAACCAGAACACCAGATTAGCGACCGCCGACGTGGCAGATAAAAGGTCAATTCTACAAAGTTAACACCGGTAAATTTAGATGCTTAAAAACAATTTAAATCATTTCAAATGACATGATTGCCGTGTGAATTCTACCTCTTTGGCAAACGGATCTAGAATTATGGTTTTCACAAGTAAAACACAGTTTCGGAATAAGTGGTATTACACAGGACGCTATAAAATACGCGTACATAATAATCTAGCCTCGAAGCTAGATTCACAGAAGAGCTCCGGGACATTATGGTTAAACTGTTCGAGATTGTAAAATACACAGAAATCAAAGCTGAATTAATTAAGCAGCTAAGCTTGTCGCAAGAACAACGAACTAGAAATCTGTTGGAGCCCACCCGACACAAATCCCTCACCATTCTTGAGATACCTACAACAACTGAGTATAAAATACAACAATGCAGGTATAATAAAGCACGAAAGAAGTTTATTTTAAAAAAATGAAAAAGTGGAACCTATTTCTAGAAAAATAATTAATTACAAGCACTCCCAGGGTAGAGTCTACTTAATATGGATACTACCTCTTGTTAAAGGAACTGTTTCGATGTATTATACCAGTGAATAAAAAGTATTGCCTATAGCACGATGATTGTCGTACCTTAGCAGCACTCGTGGTTAATTTAGCCAAAGAAGGCATCCATACATTAGGTACAGTTCCGCAGAATAGCTTACCCAATTGTAACCATCCAACAGAAACACTCATAAAGAATGAGAATCGCGGCACTAGTAAGGACTTTGTGGCAACAGTAGATCGAATTGATGTATCGTCGCTAATATGGACAGATAATAAATATGTAGCTCTTTTATCATCGTTTGCAAAAACCCAACCCTATACTTTGGTGAAATTGCTCGATCGAAAGCTGAAAAGGTACTTGTGACAAGTGACCGCATGTAATTCCAAGAACATAACCGACACCTGTGAGGAGTAGATCTCTTAGATAGTTTGATGGGTGGTTATAAGGTCTAGGTAAAAAGGAATAAGTGGTATATCAGGGTTTTCTACAATTTAGTAGACTTAACAATGGTGAATGCATGGTTGGCGTACAAACGACGCCGAAATTGAATATTGTAGAGCAATCTAAATTCAAAGCCAAGTTGTTCATTGTCTAATAAAAATGAACACATCTGCAACAGGAAGTGCAAAAACGAAGTAGACTTTCATCGAGTGTAGTTGAGCTAAAAATAAACACAAAAAAGAAAAAAAGACCAGTACAGCAAGTGCCACCTCAAGATGAATGCCATGGTTGATTTGGATATTGGCCCATACTTGTGAATCAGAAAATGTGATGTGAATACCCTAACTGCAAAGGCTGAATGTATGCGAAATGCGAAAAATGCGAACTTGATCTGTTTGAATAAGAATAATGTTTGTTTAAAAAATTTTCACTTGAAGTAATTTCATATGTACTACATTGTAGTGGAGTGAACATCATAGTCATTTGACAACAAGATTATTTTATACAAGTATACTTTTGATTGTGCAAAAGGGTGTATTGGAAAAACTATTAATTCGGAAAATGTTCAAGTGCTGGGAGAACTTTGCAGTCACAGGCTGCTTTTCCCATTCATATACCCTACATTTGATTTTTCCAATGCTCCACCCGAAAATACTACATTGGCCAGGAAGCAAGTTTTTTTTAACTGGAAATTTTGCATTTTGCCAAATCTTTGCTGTTCCAAGCAAAATAGGGATTTTTACCGTGCGTGACAACATTCATATACGGGACCTCTATTTTACATCTCATCCGAACGAGAGCGTATTTTTGTGAAAAATGCTCGCCTGATATTTTTCAAGCGGACAGACCGGGTCGGCCCCTCCACATACCCTACATTTGATTTTCCAATGCTTCGCCCGAAGGTACTATATTGAGCAGGAAGCATGTTTTTTTTTACCTGGAAATTTTGCATTTTGCCGAATCCTTGCTGTTGCAAGCAAGGTAGGAATCTTTAACGTGCGTGACAACACTCACACACGGGCCCTCCATTTTGCCTTTTATTCGAACGAGGAAGTATTTTTGTGAAAAATGCTTGCCTAACGTTTTTCAAACGGACCGTATCGGGATTTGAACCCGGGACCTTAGACATAGTAGTCACACGCATACCAACAACACCACGGAGCTGCCCTTCTTCACATACTTTCATGTGATTTTCCAATTCTCCACCCAAAGGCCAGGAAGCGAGTTTTTTTCTACCTGAAAAATTTCGAATTTTGCCGAACCCCTGCTGTTCCAAGCAGGGATCTTTAACGTGCGTGACAACACACACACGGACCTCCATTTTACCTCTCATCCGAACGAGGGCGTATTTTTGTGAAAAATGCTCGCCTAACATTTTTCAAGCAGACAATGTCGGGATTCGAACCCGGGACCTCTGAATATTGGGAAAATAGGGTATATAATTGTACAACAACAGAAGGAGACCAAACTACATCTATCAAGAAAGAACAGCGGCTTTCAAATTCAACAAGCATAGAAACAAAAAGAAAATTGTTGAAAGCATATGTGTAGAGCATAGCACAATACGTCTATGAAATAGGAGCAGTAGGAAAAGCATACAGAAAGAAATATGCCATCTGAAATGTTGTGCATCGGATGTATGAAGATGATAGAATGGACAGACAAAGTAATAACAAATAGGTTATTGAAATAGTAGAGGAAGAAAGATATCTGTAAAAAACAAAAAAAAACGAGAAATAGCAGGGCAGGATACATTTTTGGGCAATAGTACGGAATATATTACAAGGAAAGATAGGAAAATAGAGGTAGAGGAAGACCTAGATCAGACTATCGCACGCAAATAGTGAAGATACGACTGTGAAAATTTCATGGAAATGTGTAGGTTAGTTCAGAATAGGAAACAATGAGGGTACGCGGCTAACCAGTTCCAGGGCTGAAAGACCTAATGGTAATGCTTTTTTTTAGTATTAAATTTTTTCATTATTTCTCTGTTAATATTTGCACCTTTAAGAATAATATTTGATAACTTTAAAATATAATAAAAAATCGTGCATATGAGGTTCAGAAACTTAAGAGACCGCAACGTTGTGACAACTTTGCGAAACAAGTCATGCGTGTAAGTGTTAATGCGGGCAAAAGTTAAATATTCAATCAAATTTTGTAGTAAGTATTATCACGAGAGCCTCATAAAATTAGCAGAGCTTATTGACATCAAATAAATTAATGGCCCCAACGCTGGAAATAGTAATTAATTACTACAGAAGGAATTGCTTTAATAAATAAATTATATATGCTCTTTTTTAATTAACGGGTGGATATAATGTCGGCATATTAACGTGTTATCATATAAGATTAAATAAGACCGCGACCTCAAACAATAGGCAATAAAATGTTATGATATCAATAACGCCGGCTTTGAATTTAGAAAAAGACGGTCTTACATTCTCCACCCGAAGAGCAGATGAGAATTTATAAACAGGTCAAAAAACTTCTACGTTCCTTTGAAATATAAAACCAGTAGTACGAATTATAAATAAGTGTCTATTGCTTACGCCCTGACCATAAAACAATAAATGAAGATTTTGAACCTGTCTGGCGGCTATTAAAGTACGAAATTTCCAATGGTTCTATTCAATTATTATTTTTCAGTATAGACTTTTTCACAGGACACCGATTTTCTTTAAAGTTCGTTTCACATATTGATTAAAAATTATATTTTACTCAAAAGAGTTAACATATCTTTGTTACGAAAAGAAAATTTATTATTTCCCTTCGGTGCTTTTAGAAAGATCAACGCTTATAGCTGAATGTCCCATATAGAAATCTTGGCATTTAATCGGTAGGAACTATTAGTTGTTCTTGAGTCTAATATATTGATCAAATTGATTAATATCAGTTTCTTGGTAAAACTATTCTCGAGACATAATACCTTACAAAGAAAGAACCTATCTAAGTTTCTCTTTTCTATTTTGACACAATTGCCCAGATTCTCAATTAGCAGCTTTTAATTTTTATATTGTGGTTACACTTTACCAAAACTCAGGGCCGTGCCACCCTAGTGACCAGCGTGTTCACTAAACACAGGCGGCCTACTAGTCGGCAATATTTGGTAACTGAGTGGCGAAAAATGTGGTTTTCAATAGAAGCATGTGTCTGCTACAAATGGCGCTGTTCCCACGGCTGCAAATACCACAAAAGTAAAAGAAAAAAAATAATTAGTGCAAGTGGATTGTGAACAGGGCGATTAGAACCTCGTTGTTTAAAGATATAAGATACCTCAGCTTTGATTCATCGCACGTCTAGAAATTCTAAGCGCTATCAATCGACAAAGGCGCAGCTATCAGATACAGCCGTCAAAGAAACCTGCCTGTATCTTATCAATTGGCTCTAGATCTTTCTAGAAGTTACCGTAAGTTATATTACTACAGACTGAAACAATCAATGGACACGGCCAAATTCGGAAAAAAATACGCGATAGAAATGCTTAATTACAAAAACGTAATTGTGGAACATCTTAAAGAACATAAACGTCAAATTCACTCGAATAATACCAACAGACCAAATCACAAGACAGAAAAGAGGATTCTTTAACAGACTAGGTAATATTATAAAAGCGATCACAAGTAATTTAGACAACCAAGATCTTGAACGATATGACAACGCAATACAACAACTAATTGAAAACGAGAATGACAAAAACTATTGTTTGAAATCAAATATCCTTAACCCAGTGGACCATAATAAAATTCAATGATACATTAAGAAAGCTAGTAAAAAATCAAGATAATATAACAAATAGAATACTACCCCTCGTAAGCAATATGCGAACCACGATGCTAGGAATGCGAGATTTAATCAGATTTAACACGATATTCAATCAGATGATATCAACCATTGCCATAATTCAACGAATTTCAGCCACGTTAGAAAACGCTGTAACATTTGCTAAATTAAACACATTACATGCTAGGATTATAGAACCAATTGATTTAATAAATGAATTATTAGGAATTAGATCACTCATAACAAACAGTAAGCTACCCTTTGAACTAACAAAACCCAAGATACTTTTATTTGAAAAAATAGCCATAGTAAAAGGTTATGTAAAGAATCATGAAATTACGTTTTCAATAGAAATCCCCATAGTGAAAATCAACCCTTATAATTATTATCATTTATTTGCTTTCCCTATAAAAGTTTCTAGCTAGTATTCCTAAAATCAAGTTCCTTTCCCTAAATGAACTTAGGCATGGCTTCACGAATGAAAAGTGCAAAGAAATGGCACCCAGCTGATATTTATGTCAATCATTAACGACGACAGCTATTCAAACGGATAGCCCTTGTGAAGTACAACTATTAAGATTCTCTAATAACTACGAGAATTGCGAGTCAAAAGTAGTACAAGTTACAAACATGAAAATTCGAAAAGTCACGGACAACAAATGGATTGCTGTATTTCCACAAGAAGTAATAGCAACCACCCATTGCAACTAAAATGAGGACAGCGATGTAATCACAATAAAAGAAGAATGCTATTTAAAATTAAAAAGCGAAATTATTCGAGTATACCAAAACCTAGCAATAACGAGGAAATTTGCAAATCTACCCAACTACAGTTCAAGACTACACAAACCAAAGATGACGAAATCATCAAGAAACCAATGCAACTAGAACATCTAGACCTAGACGACCTCAACCAACCCGTAAAATTAATGGACAGTTATAAAGAACATTTAAATAAAGTGAAAGTGCCAAAACTACACTACGATAATACCAGTGTTTGAACAATTTTATTGATTATTATAATTATTTTATTAACCATGTATTTATTGTACAAAATGTATCTTAGATATAAACAAAGAAACAAATTATAGTAATAAAAACAAAGAAACAAACAAAAATTAAGTAAAACCCTTAACTTTCGTCTACGTCTGGAGGAGTTACATATCCCCAAATTAGGATATATATGTAATCAAATGGAATTATTAAATCGCAAGTTAGATTGTTGCAATGTATAATTGAAGGACATATTAGAAAACGTTAATAGAAGTTTATAAACCAAACATGAGAACGGATGTGAATACTTTGTATTCCAGAGGTAACATGACACTGTATGTGCAGGTCACAATAGATTATAAGAAACTTACTGTTAGAATTAAGTTTACTAAGAAGTAATACTTTGTATTAAATAAAGAAACAGTAGACATGAGATCTGCAATTCCCATAAGCAATGTGAGGGGCAGGGATAGCATAAATGCCCTCAGGAGCCTAAAATAGTCAGTCAGTCTAGAGATTCACAACTTCAACATTGTTGGTTATTCAGCTACTCACCCTAATTTTAGTTCATTTAAATTAGTGAATGTCAACTTACAATATTTTTGATCTCAGTGCGGTACTGTAAATAACGTACCAGTTATTAAAATTCACATTGTAATTCTGTTTAAATAAAATCGATAGAAGAGTTTTTTTGGACGAAGCTTTTTAAAAAGTTGCTCCAAGAGACCCAAAACCTATCTCCGTTTTTTCCAAAACAGTGTCCACTCCCCGTAGAAAATGCGAATACTTAATTGTTTAGTTCTTAGTTTCTTTAGTTTTTAAATGCTGTTGTTCACTCATCGATTTATATTACTACTTGTGTTTACCTGTTATGTTTTTCGTTCAGTTATAATTACGCCTTTATGATTAGATTCTTTAGAAATTTACCAAAATTTGTAAAATTTTGAATTTGCCGATTGGCATGTTAAGGATTGTATAAAGAATTTATAATAATTAATCAAGTGCTCTGTGTATTGAACATGGTACAAAACAAATTAAGTTTCCAGGACCCAGAATCCTATAAAAATTTTCTTCAAGTGTCTGATGAAATGTTTGACGAATTACATGATTTGGTAAAATATGATATAGTAAAAAAGAATACAATTATGAGAGAAAGTATTTCATCAGAGAAGAGGAAGTGATCTGTGATCTGTTCTTGGTATTCAGGTTTTGTTATTGTTTATTTTACAGGTTAGCACTGACACTTCGCTTTCTTGCGACAGGAGAAACATATCGTTCTCTTGTAAATACTCCCTGTATGTTTGTTGTGGTTTGTTTAGCATTCTTCTTAATCTTCTTTGGGAATGAAACCACTCATAGTTTTTAAAATCTATTTTATTTACGTTTCGATCCATGACCTAGGATCGTTGTCAAAATAAGTTTAGTTATTTTGACAACGATCCTAGGTCATGGATCGAAACGTAAATAAAATAGATTTTAAAAACTATGAGTGGTTTCATTACCAAAGAAGATTTAGAAGAATATCGTTCTCTTATGTACTCAACTCAAATACGCGAAAGCACAATAAGCTTAATCATTCCTGAAGTAGTCGACAGTATTTACAACAATATGAAAATTACATATTTAAAAGTAGGACAGTGCATGGGTAAAAACAAAATAACTGCTTTGGCTTCATTGTACATGCCAACGACTTCTTTAGAATGGAAAAATATTGCTAGTAAATTAAGCAATTTATGGAATTTTCCACTGGTGCTAGGTTCAATAGATGGCAAACACATTAATTTTCGACCACCACGCAGTTTTGGTTCATATTTTTATAATTACAAAGGAAAGCACTAAAATACAGTATAGTGTTGTTAGGTGTTGTGGATGCAACCTACAAATTTATTTTTGTGAACGTGGGCGTTAATGGTAGAACTAGTGATGGTGGTGTTTATAGTCAATCAGGTTTTAAAAAGATAATTGAAGACAACTTTGTTAATTTTCCTCCAGATCAATGCCTACCTGGACAAAAAAAAAGGTACCTTATACATTTATGGCCGTTTAATGAAACCATATGCGTGTCGACACTTGGACAATCGCAAACGTATATTTAATTATAGATTATCAAGGGCACGGCGAGTTGTCGAAAATGCTTTTGGTATTCTTGCAAACAG
This sequence comes from Platerodrilus igneus, assembly GCA_036346225.1. NCBI lineage: Eukaryota > Metazoa > Arthropoda > Insecta > Coleoptera > Lycidae > Platerodrilus > Platerodrilus igneus. The sequence goes on from JARFIW010001701.1 coordinate 5,491,232, forward strand.
CTTCAGAATTTTTTGACAACTAAAAATTTAGAACCAACTAAATTTGAAAATATAGCACTCGCTTCTTGTGCTTTACATAATTTTCTTGCTACAAAAAGCCCAAGGTATACAAACATAGATGATCTGAAGGAAGTATTACCTTACATGTGATTTTCAAATGGTCCACCCGAAGCTACTACATTGGCCAGGAAGCAAGTTTTTTTACCTGGAAAATTTGGAATTTTGCCGAACCCTTGCTGCTCCAAACAAGGTAGGGATCTGTAACGTGCGTGACAACACTCGCACACGGGACCTCCATTTCACCTCTCATCCGAACGAGCTTGTATTTTTGTGAAAAATGCTCGCATAAAATTTTTCAATCGGAGCGTGTCGGGATTCGAACCTGAGACCTTGGGCCAGGAAGTATTACCACATTTAGTTCAACAAGAGCCGAATCGAGCTACAAAAGATGCTTTAGAAATCCGAGAAGCTTTCAGGAATTATTTTAATGCACATGGAGCAGTAAATTTTTAATACAATTTATGCAGATAATTGAGTTTATTTTTTGAATACAATACTTATAATAAAATACATGTAGAAACCAAAACTTTTAATCAAATCGCCTATTTTCCTGCGTGCTTGCCATTTCAGCATTGAAAATCAAATTATCAATTTGGTTTTTTAATGTTAACTTTATTTCCATATTTTGTATATGCGAAAGTCTGCTTACTATGTGTTGACCAGATACTTCATCCGTATTTAATGTAGTCTTAACATCTTGGGATGCAATGCGAACCGCTGAAGAATTTTTTTCTGAAGCTGCCGTTGCCTTGTTTGTTAATTCATCCTCTAAGACCTTTCTCCGCTTCATCATAGGTAAATGTGGTGGTTCCTGTTCAAATTCCACACCTGATCCCTTTGATGACGGGTCTGTCAAGACATTTTCCGTATTAATAACAGTGGCGGCTCGTGACCTGAACAAGAGGTGAGGCTCAAAATGAGTCTATTTAGATACTCTACATTTAATATAAATGAATCTCTAGGTTATCTAAGAGGTGCTTTTTCTTATTATTCCTTGAATTCATTGGGAATCAAGAGTAATTATTGAAACGAAAAGCTTACAAAAGTGGTTCTAATAGCCTTAGTTTGCATAGCTATACTATTAACTACAATTAAGTTTGATAAGTCAAATGTATTCTACGGTCTTTCAGTTTTGCAAATTTATCGATTACATTTTCATAAAAATCTGGATTTTTACTTAATTCGCATAATAGTTCCTTTTTTATAGACATTAAACTTAATCCACTAAGCCGCTCTTGACTCATCGTATTTCTTAAGTATGACTTTATGCGTTTTAGACACTAGAAATTTCTTTCAACTGATACACTTGTAGCAGGAATCGTTAAAATTAATTGTAGAACTTTTTGAATCTGGCAAAATATATCAGCAAAGTCACAAGAAAGTATTTTAAGGGTTGTATATAAATCTGAATTTTTAAACTGCTCGTCTCTATAAAAAACACAAAGTTCATTAATAAGTCTATCCCTATCAAAAATATTTGGATAAGTCTCAAATAGAGATTGCAGAGATTTTTTAGGAAATTTGGTAGTATAGAATTCATACTTAGAGTGATCAAAGAAAGTGAGAAATTCTAAGCTATTAAGATCCGAAAACCGTGTATTAAGTTGCAGACTAATGCAGTCTAAAATTTCGTAATACAGAATGTTGTATTTTTTAAATATCTCTTGCTCAGATGTTGTTCCGCGCCGATTAGGTAACTCTGTTAAATTTCTGGCACGCCGAAAACATTCCAAAAAGCATAAAGCATCAAACGTACAAATGTTAACCCGATTTATCAATTCACTATTGAAGAATTAACCCAACTAGGTTTTTTACAAAACACAGCTTTCAAACAATACAATAATTTAAAATGAAACCAACAAATAATTCCAACTTGTCAACGTCAGCTGTTAAAACTATGGAACCACTACGGGGTTAATGGTTGCACTAGTACCTAAGTTTAAGCTCTTATAATAATAGAAAATTATATATTTAACATTCACATATGTTTGATTTTCGACTTTTTGTGCAGTTTAACAACTATTACAAAGTCCGACATTCATCGTCCCTACCGATCATTGACTGACTAACCATGTCTATGTGACTAACTTCCTTTAAGTATCCTGCCATCCCGCAGCTGCTGCTGTCGTTATTATGATTACAAAGATCCGAGAGGCAACGATGAGAGAGCCTCAGTATCCGAGTATAAAGTGTTGGTTGATGTATAGAGATAACCGCTAGGACGCATCGCGCTCGCGTATAATGTAGCTTTGGATGCATGGAGATGGTCAAATAAGTGTGGCGCACTTTATAACGCCTCAGATGAATTTGTATTGGCAGAAATCGTGCACGAATTAAGAAATGAATTTTGTATTACAAACGTTCATTATATAATATTGATTATTAATCGAATTATGATATATTTGACCAAAAATTGTTTAGAAGACGTTTGTACAAGTTGTAATAGAATTTTTCTTTATGATTGAAAAGAAGATATATAAAATTAAAGGTGAGGCGGCGGTTCACTTGCCTCATACGACCAGCCGCCGATGATTAATAACTTCTTCACCACATACTTCTGAATTAGTGCAGTGGTATGAATGCTCATCTGCAAAATTTTCAAATGAAGGTGCTTTTTGGGTTGAAGTGTTTTCGATATTTATATGGTTTTGTATATTGAATGATGACTTTGACTTTCTGACAGTAACATGTTTATTCAAGACCCCAAGGTTAAAAAAATACCACAAACAAGGTTTGTACAACTACAAAATAAATGTTACAACTTGATTTAATACTAAAAGTAAATATATTAGGTACCTCGGTTGTACCGGCTCACTTTTTTTTGAATCCTCGACTTCCTTCTTCTCTTGCAA